>CM054057.1:205748945-206348945 GCA_028641055.1 Alopecurus myosuroides | reverse complement strand
AATTAGTTGGTGTTAACAAAGTCCCTACTCATTTGGTGAAACGTGCTAAATTGCCTCAAACTGCTGAAATTAGTCCTGATAAAAGTGCTGAAATTTTTAGAGATGTGGGAGATAATGGTCCCATTACTTTTGATGATAATAATATTGATTTTGATGATTGCCGTATCTCTGAAGTTATTATGTTTCTACGAAATCTTGCTATAAGTCCCAATGCTAGTGCCATGAATATGGCCTTTACTAGACATATTACTAATGCTCTCATGAAAGTTAGGGAAGAAAAGTTGAAACTTTAGACATCTATCCCTAGAAAATTAGATGATGGTTGGGAGCCTATTATTAAGATAAAAGTAAATGATTTTTATTGCAATGCTTTGTGTGATCTTGGTGCTAGTATCTCTGTTATGCCTCAAAATATTTATAATATGCTTGATTTACCACCGTCGGAACACTTTTATTTGGATGTTCATCTTGCTCATAATGCTAAAACGAAACCTCTTGGTAGCATTTATTGTTGGGAATATGCCCTAGAGGCAATCATCTATGATGTAATTCCCAATGTATTCATAAATTTATTAAGTTGTACTTGTTTCGAACATCTGATATATGTCATTGCATATGTGATTCGATTGTGGAACTATGTATTCATGTTGTTCATGCTAAATTGTCCTTGGTCATTAAGGTTGTGCTAGACACACACCCTATACTAATGTGAGTGTTGGCTGATGACTCGGTTCCACTTGTCATGGGCATGGCGATGTCATTCCAACGTTCACCGACTTGGCTAAATAGTTTAGCAAGTCGGAATGACCCATATTGAGATGCAGCAAGTAAGTCGTCATTTTCATGTCTCAATCAATGTAATCCTTAGACCTGAGGTTGTCGGACAATCCGAGTTGTGGATCACCGACTTAGGTCTTGTCAAACGCTGCTTTGTGACCAGGCATTTATAAAGGCAGAGTTCGGGTCGAATGAGAAGCAAGCTGCGTGACGTGCATAGTCAAGATGGGATTTTGCCCCTCCGAATGGACAGATATTCTCTGGGCCCTCTCGAGGGATATGATTCCAGAAGCATGGCTATGCGTGACTCGGTTAGGTGTTAACTGAGTCTCTTGACTAAGAGTTAGTCAGATGAATCATATATCACGGACCGAGAAGAGAGTTGAGCTATTTAAGGGATGATGATAATTCGCCTATAGTTCGACAAGGTATATCGTGAGGCAAAAGGGACTCAGATGAAAGTCACATGGGAAGGTATGTCGTCAGGACTCTATGGAACTTGGGAGTCGTCACGTTCTGCTAGGAGCCGCTACCGATTGATCGATTGGGAGTATGACTCCAATCGTGTCCAAGTCTCCATGAGCCTGCAAGGTAGCACACTTAAGAGCGGGAGCAAATGTATTGGTCGGGTTGGACCCGAACCGGAAATGGACTGAGTTTGTGAGTTGGACTCATGGAGGGAATGAGCCACAAGCGTTATGAAGCCCACTACCACTTGCTATATGAAGAGGCGCGCATGTTTCCTAGAAGGCACATTATTCCACTCCCATGCGTTGGGAACCCTAGCCCCACCCAGTCCAGCCGTCGCACCGGACCTAGCAGTCAGCCGTCGAAGCTCCTCCTCACACGTGTGGATACCGGCAGAGGTGTTGTACGTTCAACACTTTGACGATCGCGGGATTGGATCGGCTGGAACGAATCGTGGGACTTCACTGCACCGACGCACTTCATCGATAATCCGCACCTTCGCGTCTCGTGGTAATCCTCGTGGCATTCTACCTCAGCTAGATCTTGGAAGTACCGCATAGAAAAGTTTTCGTTTATCTCTACGCGTTCCAACAGTGGTATCAGAGCGGTAGCTTCTGGTTTTAGGCCCGTGATCTACACATATGTGATATGTAGTTAGCGTTAGACTAGATCTAATTGCTGTTTTGGTGGTCGTTTTTTAAGATAAATCGGTTTTGTACAAGGTTGATTGTTTCAATCGTACTCGGGGTTAATGGATGATCTGGTTTCCGTGATCATACTGCTAAGGTCATGGAACAACTTATCCCTACCGGTTGGTTTCCTCCATCGGGGTATACCGTGACACATAAATCCAGTTGCGGTGATCGAAGATCAAAGAGTTTGATCGAATCGGAATACGGATCAGATTTGGGTAAAACTGTTTTATCCGATGAAGAAATCCATGTTCGGAGTTCAGATGAGCTCTGTGTTTTCCAAAATCGTTTCTATGCATAACTTGTTTATCACATGTTCGGAATCCGGTTGCGGGGACCGCCGGCTTCGCCATGTCGTAGCGCCTCAGATGTCGTTACGAGTTTCACAACGCCGGTAGATATACTTTCTATGGATAACTTATTTTTGCAGGATGTTGTGAATGGTATGGCTTATGTGCATGTGATGTATGTAATCCATACGTGATCTGCGTATCATGTTTTTGTTCAGCCGACTAGAGCCTAGGTGCTGTCATTTTATTGTATAACTGCATGCGCGTCGGATTCTCTATGTAATTTTTCATTTACTAGCTAGTGTAGCTTGTTGGAGAACCTGGATGACATGCAAGTCGATGTACAAGTCGGCTACATGGAGTAAGATGGCACGTGACAAGAGTTGGCACGAGTCGACTTACAAGCTTTGTGGAGATGGAGATCACCATGAAGAGATCCATACCATCTCACATTATAATTGTTTTATTTGTGTTATTGTTATGTCTCTTTTTACCTCTATTTAGATAGTTGGTAGATTTTAATCCCTCAAAGAAGGTCTAGTCAGTCGCCCCACCAGTGCTGCACCATCACAACTCGGACATTCTTGGTAGTGGGCTCATAAAATTGAGGTGCTACCAATTCTTTCCGATTAGATGGGTTTGAGTCGCACTCTTAGAGGGGAAGAACTTGGTAAGCTAGACGAGTCCATCACAACGATTGCGGCGCTCGGGACGAGGTAGGTTGGGAGCCGGGGAATGTGTTGCCACCCAACTAACATGAGTCGTATTGGATACGATTGGCAAGGTGTTGCCTACCTAGATCACTTGACGGCTAGCGGTGATGCTAAAAATCACTAGTCGGCTTGGTTATTTAGGATCTTGAATCACTTAGAAACCATCAGAGGGGTGTTGGTTCTAGTGGGAGCATAAATATTAAAGCGTTTAATATGCCTGCTCTTTTATGAATACATGTCTTAAGTGTTTTGCATATTTTCTGTTGTAGATCAATGGCACCTAGCAACCTTCCTCAGTTGTCCGCTTTTTGCGCTGAGGTCAATCCTAGAGAAAGATAAGCTTAATGGAACTAATTTCACCAACTAGTATCGTAATCCGAGGATAGTCCTCAAGCATGACAAGAAAGAACATGTTCAAGAAACTGCACTTCTAGATTAGCCTGATGATGATGCGACTGTCGCTGTCATGAATGCCTACCGTAAGACTAGAGATGAGTCTACGGAAATTAGCTGTCTTATGCTTGCACACATGGAACCGGACTTGCAGTAGCAGTTCGAGAATGTTGAGGCCTATGATATGATCGAAAGCCTCAAAAGTATGTTCCAGGCTCAGGCAAAGACCGAGAGGTATCAAGTATCTCAAGCTTTGCTAGGCTGTAAGCTCAAAGACGACAATATATTGAGTTCGGATGTAATCAAGATGACTGGTTACGTGCAGTCTCTGGATCGGCTGGGTTTCCCAAGTAACGAAGAGTTCGCTACTGATATAATTTTGAACTTTCTTCCTAGTGAGTATGGTCCGTTCATTTCGAACTACCACATGCATGGTATGGATAAGAAGATCACTGAATTACATGGAATGCTCAAAACGATAGAGACTGATCTCAAGAAAGGCGCCGGTCAAGTGTTGATGGTGCAGAATAAGGCTAAGTAAAGTGTTCTTGGACCCGGAAGAAGAAGGATAAGTCAGGAGGCAACGGCCATGGCCCTGTCCAGAGTGCTTCCTCAAAGACTAAGCCATCTCCTACAGCCGGAGGCAATTGCTTCTATTACGAGCAGGATGGCCACTAGAAGAGGAACTGCACCAAGTATTTGGCTGATAGAGCCAAGAGTGGAGGTGTGACTTCCAACTCAGGTATGCTTGTATGCAATGTTATATACATTTATCTTGCTGATGCACCTAACATTTCTTGGGTATATGATACCGGATCAGTTATTCACATACGCAACATGTTGCAGGGACTCGTAAGAACTAGGAGCGTGGCAAGAGGATAGGTTTTCATTCGGGTCGGCAACAAGGCGAGAGTCGCTGCGTTGGAAGTCGGCACGATGCAACTTCATTTACCTTCAGGATTTTTAGTGGAATTGAATAATTGTTATCATGTTCCAGTGCTTAGTCGAAACATTATTTCCGCCTCATGTTTGATGAGACAAGGTTATGAGTCAAATATTAAGAATAATGGTTTTTCTTTATATTTGAAAGAACTTCATTCGACTTAGAGACATTCGAGACATGTGAACCATGCCTACTAGGCAAAATGACCAAGACACCTTTTGCAAGGAGTTGTGAAAGGGCGTCCGAATTGTTGGAACTAATACATAGTGATGTATGTGGTCAATGAGCACGACAGTCAGAGGTGGTTATGAGTACTTTATTACTTTCACTGATGATTTGAGTAGGTATGTATATATCTATTTAATGAAACACAAGTCGTAAGCCTTTGAGAAAATCAAGAAATTCGAGAGTGAGGTACAAAATCAACTCGGCAAGAAAATAAAGTTTCTACGGTCGAACCGTGGAGGCGAGTACATGAGCCATGATTTTGATGACCATCTAAAGAGTTGTGGAATAGTTCCTCAACTCACTCCACCGGGTACACCGCAGAGGAACGGTGTGTCGGAATGGAGAAATCGGACCTTTTTGGACATGGTACGATCAATGATGAGTCGGACTGATCTACCTTTATCATTTTGGGGTTATTGTCTAGAAACTGCAGCGTTCACACTAAACAGAGTACCATCAAAGTCAGTAGAGAAGACACCGCATGAGATGTGGACTGGCAAAAGGCCAAGTTTGTCTTTTCTTAAGATTTGGGGTTGTGAAGCATTTGTCAAGCGACTTCAGTCGGACAAGCTCACATCCAAGTCAGTTAAGTGTATTTTCGTGGGGTATCCGAGGGAAACCTTGGGGTACTACTTCTACAACCGGGAAGAGGGCAAAGTGTTTGTTGCTCGGAATGGTGTCTTCCTTGATAAAGAGTTTCTCAATCGGGGAGTCAGTGGGAGCACAGTGCAACTTGAAGAAATTCGAGAGGAACCGTCTAGGGGCGAGTCGGCAAGGGCCTTGGAGGCTGATCCGGTCGTGGTACCTACACCGGTAACAACACCTGAACCACGGAGATCTGCCAGATTACAAAGTGCTCGTGATGTTATACTGTTAGATAGTAATGAGCCAGCAACTTATTCGGAAGCGATGGTGGGATCTGATTCCGAGTCATGGCTTGGAGCCATGAGATCCGAGTTAAAGTCCATGAATGAAAACCAAGTTTGGAATTTGGTTGATCTGCCTGACGGTGCAAGACCCGTCGAGTGCAAATGGGTCTTTAAGAAGAAAACTGATATGGATGGAAATATTTCCGTCTATGAAGCACGACTTGTCGCGAAGGGGTTCCGACAAGTTCAAGGAGTTGACTACGACGAGGCCTTCTCCCCCGTAGAGATGCTTAAGTCAGTTCGGATCATGTTAGCCATATCAGCCTATTTCGACTATGAGATATGGCAAATGGATGTCAAGACGGCTTTCCTTAATGGAAATTTAACCGAGGACGTGTATATGATACAGTCCGAAGGTTTTGTCGATCCCGCTAATGCTGACAAGGTATGCAAACTTCAAAATTCCATTTATGGGTTGAAGCAAGCAGATCGGAGTTGGAACATTCGCTTTGATGAGGTAGCCAAATCGTTTGGCTTCATCAAGAGCGATTATGATTCTTGTTTATACAAGAAGTTTAGTGGGAGCAAAGTAAATTTTCTAATCTTATATGTGGACGACATATTACTGATTGGAAATGATGTCATGATGCAAGAAACCAAAGAATCATTGGAAATGAGTTTCTCAATGAAGGATTTGGGTGAGGCGACTTACATACTGGGAATCAGGATTTATACAGATAGATCAAGGCGGCTCATTGGATTGAGTCAGAGTACATATCTCGACAAAGTTTTGAAGAAATTCAAAATGGAAGAGTCTAAGAAGGGGTTCTTACCGATGTCCCATGGTGTAAAACTTAGCAAGACTCAGTTTCCTTCGACGACTGATGAGCGAAGTCGGATGAGTGTGATCCCGTATGCTTCGGCAATCAGATCCATCATGTATGCCATGATTTGTACTAGGCTAGATGTTTCCTATGCTCTAAGTGTAACGAGCAGATACCAGGCTGACCCTGGCGAAGCGCACTGGGCAGCGGTTAAAAACATCCTTAAGTACTTGAGAAGGACTAAGGAAATTTTCCTAGTTTATGGAGGTGATGAGGAATTCAGTGTAAAGGGTTACACGGATGCGGGTTATCTCACCGACTGATGCATGTAAAATGCATAGATGAATTTTTCCTATTTTCACATGGTTTTCTATTACATATTGCATCATATAAGGGTATAATTCAATGTTTTATAGTATTTTGGGGTTAAATTACAAAGTCCCCCAACTTTTATGGAATTAACCCTGCCCGTCAGAAACCCTGTTTTCTATATTTTTGACGTTTCAGGGGGCAAACTTCCGCGAAATCACCTGAAAATCTGCGGGGGTCATTTTCTTGGAAGGAGAAGACTTGCGGGCGAAGGATCCACGAGAATTGGGCAAGGAGACCCAAAAGAGGACCCTCCACGCGGCCAGATTCCTTGGCCGCGTGAGAGGCCCCCTTTTGGCCCCTGTGGCCCCAATTCCTTCCATCTTCGACTTACCGACTCCGTCTTGACCTAAAACCAAATATAAAAAGGGTCCCCCGTACCCTTACGGAGAAGAGCACAACCGAAACACCAAAACACCGAAACAGAGACCTGGAGTTCCAGATTGGAGGGGGGAAACTCCGGCGGGGCGCCGCCGGTGTGATCTCCTACCCCTCCAACGTCATCTCCATCGACATCTCCATGAAGATGGAGTAGTCCACCCCAGGGCTATGGGTTTGTGGAAGTAGCACTTGTATCTCTCTCTCTATGTGCTTCACTAATTAGATCCGTATGAGCTGCCTCACATGATTACAGGCACCGTTGTAATTCCTATGTGGTGGATCTTTTCTATGAGTTATTGAATCTGAGATTGCAATTGTTTCTCTTGAGTTATTTGAGTACATGTATCTTATGTACCCTGTTCTTATTTGCTAGCTTTGATCAATCTAGTTCTTGAGAGCGTGTGTGGGGTGATGGCTGCATTAGTTGGAGTAACGGGGGGTGGCTAGTGCTGTGAAAGTGACAGAAGTTCAGCGATCAATTAGGTTTTGTTAAACCTTTCTTAGTTACCTCACTAGGGATAAAAAGGAGTACCTTGTTACCGGGGATTTGAAGTGACACTAATCAATATCCATGACTAGATCTAGCAAGTTCTTACTTCAACTTCATGTCACATTGCTTAAAGGTATACTCTGGTTTTTCCTTAATTATCGAGGTGTTATGATTTATTCCGCATCTTGGTGGAGTATAAGAGGAATCATTATGACCGTAGAGATCTGTATGCTAGGACGTGATTCCCATATGAAAGTACTCAATGTTAAACATGTTATTGTAATCTCACATGTAATTCTTTATGTCCACGGTCTACCACTTTATTTGAGAGAATACAAGTGTGAAACCATGAACCCCGGTCCTATTTTAATTATAAGAAAACACTCTAGTTACTTTGCTGCAATTTACTTTACTTGCACTTTACTTTACTTGCATCTCCAATTCTAATTTACATTATCTCCATCACCACTTGCATCACAAAAATACAAAAACAATCCATTGAATATTTATTTTCTCATTTGCATTTAGTAGTAGATTTAATTATTGCACATTTACTTTTAGTTTTTCATTGCAATTTAGAAGTCTCACACCTTGTGCTTGACAACCACTTGGTGAGGTTGAGGGCACAAAACTCTCTATTTGTTTGCAGGATCCTGGAGGAAGCTTGGAAGACAACTGCTGAAATACTGGCTCCCCAAGAGTTCGATATAAACCCTCGAGTCACCCTCGTGGCGAAGAAGGCTTGCCACTAGCTACACACTCTGCACTTCGAGTCTCAACCTAGCCATCAAGCGTTTTTCTGGCACCGTTGTCGGGGAGCCATAGGTGAAGGAGTTGTCCAAGGGAGCTCACAAGAAGTCTTCATCACCAACAAGGTGTGCAAACACCTAAGCTTGGGGAGGTTGCACCTACGTGAGTACCGTCCTTTCTATCTCCACCTCTTTCAAGTAGATTTTTTTGCTTCTTGTCTTGTTTTTGTTTTTGTTCTTGTTTTTGTTTTGTCTTATATATTTTATTTTAGTTTGCATTTTAGTTTTGCATTTAGTTATCTAGATTATTTTAGTATTTCGAATTTGCTTAGTTACTTTACTTTTGTTTTGCATAAAAAATTAAAAACTACATAAAAACTTGGAAAATGGAGCAGAGAACTTATTGGCCATTCAGTGTTAGGAATTTCCCTCATGAGCTTTATCCCTCTTGATTATCAAGTAAAGTAAAGCCTAGTTATATGGCTATAAAGAAAGCGCTTTACGGGAGGCAACCCGATTGTTTTTGTTTGGATTTTCCTAGTGTCCTCTTTCTGTCTCAGGAGATTAGTTTTTTTTGTTTTAATTCTAGAGTTTTCAATAAAGAGTCAAGTCAAACCCATTTGGACTTATAAGTTGCTATCCTAGTGCATGAAATTTCTGTTTCAGCACGAGTCTGCTCACCGTATGATTTTATGGTTTTTATTGGTATGTCGGATTGAGCTAATTTATTAGTATGTCCTACAACTTTTCGTCCTCTGTAAGAAAAAAAATTGGCTTAATTTTTTGACGAGTCTAGCTTAGGGAAAAACGTTCGTTTTGCTGCTGCTGCTTTTCTGGACAGATTCTGCCTTCTTTTGTTTTATGCACTTTTTGGGCTTGGGAATCGAATTTCCATGATTCTTTCAAGCAAGATAGTGAACATACAACATAATTAACCTTATTGTCTATCTAATGGAGCATTTGATTCGGAATTTTACACAGCAAGCATGTGATTTGTTTGTCCTTGCTAATCTCACCCCACAGAAAAAGAATGAGAGAAACATGTTTTGTGAAGTTTTTTCACAGGGAATAGAGGAGCTGCGCCTCAAGACATCCAAGAATAGTGAAAGCCATAAGCTTGGGGATGTGATGAACACCCCACTGGAGCTACACTCTTTTGGTTAGCACACGTCCACTTTCTGTTTTTCTAAGCAAAGCATTTATCGTAGAGACTTGAAGCGTCTAGTTTTTGTTTTTATTTTTGTTTTGATAAGACCAATACCATCATTTTATATGAGATTGAGCTACTGGAGTTTGGGTTTGGAATGTATTGGATGCTAGTATTATGACTTGGAATAGGGATGCCATGGTTGATTTGAAGAGCTACATATGTTTGCATGATTTATAGGCTTTTTATGTGTAGAAATTTGCAATAATGTTGTCTTGAGCTATCTCTTATTCATGTCCTTGATGTTAATTTCTGGTTTATTTAGTTTGTCATGAAATGAGTAGTTCTATGGACATATGCATGCATATTAGCTGGTCAACTATCTCCCTCTTGCTAGCCCAAAAATTTAAAAATTTCAACAAGTAAAAACTTGTTTCCAACACTCCTTAGCCAAGTATTTCCAGTGAGTCCACCATATCTTCCCATTAGCTTCATTGCTATTCCGAGTATGTTCACCATGTTATTGTGTTATTTATGTTCTAAATTAAGATATTCATTTTATTAATTGTCATGGGTTGAACTTGGGATAGGACTCTCACGAACTTTTGAAGGCACACTTTACTTTTTATGCATCTAATAAACATGACCCAATAATGGGAGCCACAAGTTTTGCATTTGACAAGTGTGTGGTTGGGATCTAGCTATAAACGTGTATCACCGGAAAGCTTTCAACATTGCACAAATTTTTTTTACATTTGGTTGATATCATGTACTTTTGTTTTTGGACTCCTGCCATGCCGAAATGAAATAGAGGAATCATAAGTTTTGATGAGTAAGTATCTATATGACTAGAGAAACGCATTGGGCCGCTAACCCAAGCCATGCTTTATCATGGTGGAAATTTATTTACAGCTTGAGTGACTCTACAACACATCCTATAATAAAATAAGAAGCTATGCATAATAGTGAATGAAAATAAAAAGGATGATGAGTGTACTCCGTTTGTTCATCTTGTCATTGTAACATGGGCTTGTTTCCATGTCATGGGGCAAGAGGTACCTCTTTGCGGTTCTCTATGATGTCATTAATACTTATTATGATTGTACAAAGCTTATTAGGAATCTTAAGTTGAGTAATCATGGAGTAGGTTTTCACACTCACGGGGCATGAGGCTTTCAACCACCTCATCATTATCATTACTTCAATACTCACAATTTTAAGATGCTAGTGATAAAGGGACAATGAGAGTCCTAGATCAATGGATACCACATTTCAATTAGAAATTTTAGTTGAATAATTTAGAGGCTAAATAAGACTTGATCATGTTTTACCTCTACTCAATTTTCTCCAAAGTGTCCCCCATATTTTCTATTCTCCATTATGCTATTCTTTGACCAATATAGGATTTTATTTTTCATTTTGTGTATGCATTTGGTCCATAGTGCTTTTATTTCATCATACTCTTTGTGAACTTTCATGAAGCATCTTTGCTTGCATATTTGATATTTCTTACAACATGAATTGTATATTGCTACTCATTTCTAGTATTAATCATTTGATTATATGTAGCATGAATAATCCTCCTTGATATCCCATGATTGTTTCAATATGCAAAACCCGTCTTAGTTTTATCACCTTCATACTTGAGGACGAGCATGGGTTAAGCTTGGGGATGTTGATGCATGTAAAATGCATAGATGAATTTTGCATATTTTCACATGGTTTTCTATTACATATTGCATCACATAAGGGTATAATTCAATGTTTTACAGTATTTTGGGGTTAAATTACAAAGTCCCCCAACTTTTATGGAATTAACCATGCCTGTCAGAAACCCCGTTTTCTATATTTTTGACGTTTCAGGGGGCAAACTTCTGCGAAATCACCTGAAAATCTGCGGGGGTCATTTTATTGGAAGGAGAAGACTTGCGGGCGAAGGATCCACGAGAATTGGGCAAGGAGGCCCAAAAGAGGACCCTCCACGCGGCCAGATTCCTTGGCCACGTGAGAGGCCCCCTATTGGCCCCTGTGGCCCCAATTCCTTCCATCTTCTACTTACCCACTCCGTCTTGACCTATAACCGACTATAAAAAGGGTCCCCCGTACCCTTACAGAGAAGAGCGCCGCCGAAACACCGAAACACCGAAACAGAGACCTGGAGTTCCAGATTGGAGGGGGAAAACTCCGGCGGGGCGCCGCCGGTGTGATCTCCTACCCCTCCAACGTCATCTCCATCGACATCTCCATGAAGAGGGAGTAGTCCACCCCAGGGCTATGGGTTTGTGGAAGTAGCACTTGTATCTCTCTCTATGTGCTTCACTAATTAGATCTGTATGAGCTGCCTCGCATGATTACGGGCACCGTTGTAATTCCTATGTGGTGGATCTTTTCTATGAGTTATTGAATCTGAGATTGCAATTGTTTATCTTGAGTTATTTGAGTAGATGTATCTTATGTACCCAGTTCTTATTTGCTAGATATGATCAATCTAGGTCTTGAGAGCGTGTGTGGGGTGATGGGTGCATTAGTTGGAGTAACGGGGGGTGGCTAGTGCTGTGAAAGTGACAGAAGTTCAACGATCCACTTAGGTTTTGTTAAACCTTTCTTAGTTACCTTACTAGGGATAAAAAGGAGTACCTTGTTATCGGGGATTTGAAGTGACACTAATCAATCTCCATGACTAGATCTAGCAAGTTCTTACTTCAACTTCATGTCACATTGCTTAAAGATATACTCTGGTTTTTCCTTAATTATCGAGGTGTTATGATTTATTTCGCATCTTGGTGGAGTATAAGAGGGATCAATATGATCGTAGAGATCTCTATGCTAGGATGTGATGCCCATATGAAAGTACTCAATGTTAAACATGTTATTGTAATCTCACATGTAATTCTTTATGTCCACCGTCTATCACTTTATTTGAGAGAATGCAAGTGTGAAACCATGAACCCCGGTCCTATTTTAATTATAAGAAAACAATCTAGTTACTTTGCTGCAATTTACTTTACTTGCACTTTACTTTACTTGCATCTCCAATTCGAATTTACATTATCTCCATCACCACTTGCATCACAAAAATACAAAAACAATCCATTGCATATTTATTTTCTCATTTGCATTTAGTAGTAGATTTAATTATTACACATTTACTTTGAGTTTTGCATTGCAATTTAGAAGTCTCACACCTTGTGCTTGACAACCACTTGGTGAGGTTGAGGGCACAAAACTCTCTATTTGTTTGCAGGATCCTGGAGGAAACTTGGAAGACAACTGCTGAAATACTGGCTCCCCAAGAGTTCGATATAAACCCTCGAGTCACCCTCGTGGGGAAGAAGGCTTGCCACTAGCTACACACTCTGCACTTGGAGTCTCAACCTAGCCATCACCGACTCAGATGATTCTCGTTCGCAATCTTGATACGTGTTCGTAATGAACGGAGTGGCTGTGAGCTGGAAGAATTCCAAGCAAGATACTATGTCTGCATCTACAACATAGGCTGAGTATATTGCTGCCTCGGAGGCTACAAAGGAAGATGTTTGGATCAGGAACCTCCTGATGGATCTTGGTGTGGTTCAGGGCGCGTCCAATCCATTGGACGTATATTGTGACAACAATGGTGCTATCGCACAAGCCAAGGAACCTAGACAACACCAAAAGAACAAACATATACTCATGCGTTACCACCTCATTTGCCAGTTTGTCGAACATGGTGATATCAAGTTACGCAAAGTACACACGGATGCAAACATTTCAGATCCGTTGACAAAGGCGCTACCACAGGCAAAGCATGAGGCGCACACGAGAGGTATGCGCATTCGATGCCTAGGCATATGATGTAGAGAAGATTGACTCTAGTGCAAGTGGGAGACTCTTGGGAATATGCCCTAGAGGCAATAATGTATGATGTAATTCCCAATGCATTAATAAAGTTATTAAGTTGTCCTTGTTTTGAACATCTGATATATGTCATTGAATATGTGATTCGATTGTGGAACTATGTATTCATGTTGTTCATGCTAAATTGTCCTTGGTCATTAAGATTGTGCTAGACACACACCCTAGACTAATGTGAGTGTTGGCTGATGACTCGGTATGGCGATGCCATTCCAACGTTCACAGACTTGGCTAAAGAGTTTAGCAAGTCGGACTGACCCATATTGAGATGCAACGAGTAAGTCGTCATTTGCATGTCTCACTCAATGTAATCTTTAGACCTGAGGTTGTCGCACAATCCGAGTTGTTGATCACTGACTTAGGTTCTGTCAAACGCTGCTCTGTGACAAGGCAGTTATAAAGGCAGAGTTCGGGTCGAATGAGAGGCAAGCTGCGTGATGTAGATAGTCAAGATCCGATTTTCCCCCTCCAAATGGAGAGATATTCTCTGGGCCCTCTCGAGTAATATGATTCCAGAAGCATGGCCATGCATGACTCGGTTAAGTGTTAACTGAGTCTGTTGACTAAGAGTTAGTCAGATGAATCATATATAATGGACCGAGAAGAGAGTTGAGCTATTTAAGGGATGACGATAATTCACTTATAGTTCGACAAGGTATATCGTGAGGCAAAAGGGACTCAGATGAAAGTCACATTGGAAGGTATGTCGTCAGGACTCTATGGAACTTGGGAGTCGGCAAGTTCTGCTAGGAGCCGCTACCGATTGATTGATTGGGAGTATGACTCCAGTCGTGTCCAAGTCGCCATGAGTCCGCAGGGTCGCACACTTAAGAGAGGGAGCAAATGTATTGGTCGGGTTGGACCCAAATCGGAAATGGACTGAGTTTGTGAGTTGGACTCACAGATGGAATGAGCCAAAAGCGTTGTGAAGCCCACGACCACTCGCTATATAAAGAGGGGCGCAGGTTGCCCAGCGGGCACATTATTCCACTCTCATGCTTTGGAAACCCTAGCCCCACTAAGTCCAGCCGTCGCACCGGACCTAGCAGTCAGCCGTCGGAGCTCCTCCTCGCACGTGTGGATACCGGCAGAGGTGCTGTACGTTCAACACTTCGACGATGGCAGGATTGGATCAGCTAGATCGGATCGTGGGACTTCACTGCACCGACACTCTTCATCGATAATCCGCACCTGCGCCTCTATAGTGGTAATCCTCGTGGCCTTCTACCTCATCTAGATCTTGGAAGTACCACGTAGAAAAGTTTTCGTTTATCTCTACACGTTCCAACAGTGATGATGTTCTTATTATGGTTAACAATAACCTTGTCCCTGTTGATTTTGTTGGTATGAACATTGAATGAAATGGTTCTTGTCCTATTGTTTTGGGAAGACCTTTTCTTAGAACTATTGGTGCTATTATTGATATGAAAGAGGGGAGTATTAAATATCAATTCCCCCTCAAGAAAGGTTTGGAACACTTTCCTAGAAGGAATATGAAGCTACCCTTTGACTCTATTATTAGAGAAAAATATGATGTTGATGCTTCTTCACTTGAAAATACTTGAGTTTCCCTTTTATGCCTAGTTGAAAGGCGTTAAATAAAATCGCTACCGGGAGACAACCCGTTTTATTTCGCTGTTTTCAACCTGTTTTCTTTCGTTTTCTTTGGTGTGCTTTGCACCTTGGTGTTGTCTATTTCCTTAGAAACCCTGATGTATCTTTTATTTTGTGTTTTTGTTGAGCCAAGTAAAGCCCCTAGTGGAAAGTTGAGCCTATATTTCAGATTTCTGCACATGAAACAGATTTCTTCTGTCCACTGTTAATTTCCTTTAAAAATCACAGAAAATTCAAAATTACCTGAGCATTTTTGTGCTTAATCCTGAGTTATATACGCAATTTTTCTTAGAAGACCACTTTTTTATTTGAGCAATAGAATATGTTTGAAAAAATCGATCTTTACCTGGTGTTCTGTTTTGACAGGTTTCTGCCATTTATCACATTTGCATCTTAATCTCTTTCTTTTCGTGTTCTTTTGAGAAAAAGAGTTTTAAAAGAAGTTGTGACAGTAGCTAATGTGTTTTTGAGTGTTAGAATTGTGTTGAAACTAAACCAAGTGAATTTATTATTTCAATTTCACTAACGTTGCTAATGAAGATTGTGAGAATTTTGATGTGAAGGAAGTTTTCAAGGGTCAAGAGAAGAGGATGATACGATATGATCAAGAAGAGTGAAAATCCTAAGCTTGGGGATGCCCCGGTGGTACATCCCAGCAAATTCCAAGAAGACTCAAGCGTCTAAACTTGGGGATGCCACAGGCACCCCCTTCTTGACCAACAAATTATCAGGTCACTGATACGTCATAAACGTATCCCTAATTTCTGATGCTTCATGATCATATTATGCTAATTGCTACATGTTTTCTCCCTTCTTTATGTAATTTTTATCGATCTTCTGGACTAACCTATTAACAAGATGCCACGGAGACAGTTCCCTATTTTCTGCTGTTTTTTCGTTTCAGAAAAGTTGTTGCGGAAATTTTCTCGGAATTGGAAAATTCGAAGCCCGGAAGTCCTAAAAGTCCCGGAAGCATCCAGAAGTCCTGAAGAGCCCCGGATGGGGGCCACATGGTGGCCACACCCTAGGGTGGCGCCACTACCCCCTGGCCGCGCCAGCAAGGGGTGTGGGCCTCCTGGCCACTTCCCGGCATCGCCCTTTCGCCCTTATATACTCCCCGAGGCATAAACCCTAAAGCAATCGAACTTATCCACAAAACACATCCATAGCTCCGCCACCGACGCCGACAAGTTTCGGCGGACAGATCTCTGTTCTGGCACCCTGTCGGGACGGGGAAGTGCCCCCGGAAGCCATCTCCATCGACTTCACCGCCATCTTCATCGTAGTTGATTTCTCCTATGACGAGGAGGGAGTAGTTCTTCATCGGGGCTGAGGGCTCTACCGGTAGCTATGTGGTTCATCTCTCCCTCCCATGGTGTGATCTTTATGTGATCATGAGCCTTGTAATCTAGTTGAATAAGTAGATTGATCTTGATCTGCTATGCTACTCAAGTGGTTTTGTTATCTCCATAAACACTTTGATAACGGGATAAAGGTGACAGTGTGTGCACCGTGTGGTTTAGCATGATATTTATATCTTGTTTTGGAAGATGAACCTATGAAATTGTTGGTGTTTGTTTACTAATCTATGGCATTCGTAGTGACACTGGGGTTCCCTAGAGAGGGAATATAAACTTGAGGAGTGATGTTTAAGCCCTACGCAATGATTAGTGTTCGTGATTCGACCGGAGAGTGGTTCGGAATAGCACAGTGAAGAGATGATATTTATGCATTCAATTATGTGAGCATTGTTGAGAGTGTCTACGAATGAAAGTTGGAGCCCTAGGCCTTATTTCCAAGCATTGAAACACCGTTTTTCCGCATGTTCTGCTACAGTGCTTGCTGCCATTTTTATTTATGATTGTTATTATCACTTATTATCATCCATATTACTTTCATTTTACTCTCTATTTGCCGAACTAGTGCACCTATATACCTAACAAGTATATTGGGTGTGTTGGGGACACAAGAGACTTCTTGTATATTAATTGCAGGGTTGCTTGAAAGGGATGTCTTTGACCTCTACCTCCCTAAGTTCGATAAACCTTGGGTAATCTACTTAAGGGAAAATTGTTGCTGTTCTACAAACCTCTACACTTGGAGGCCCAACACTGTCTAGAAGAATAGAAGCATGCGTAGACATCAAGCTCTTTTCTGGCGCCGTTGCTGGGGGGGGGGGGGTAAGGTAAGAGGTTTTCACATCCTCGGGTGTGAGTGCTCAAAGTTATTTACTTTAGATTCTGCAATTATATCTTTTTGTTTCTTGTTTTCACTAGTTAGACTTATTTTTACTTATTCCTTGTTTTTATATTTACTAGTTATACTTAATGGAAAACAAAAAAAATATGATAGAGCTTTATAATATTTATCTTGAGTTAGGACATGAAGTGTTTGAAGAGAAAATTACAAAACCTATGGAACTTTATTTGCATGCTAGTGTCAATGTTATTAGTATGAACTCTTTAAACACCATTATTGATAATGATATGGAAAAGTCTAAGCTTGGGGAAGATAGTTTTGATGAAAATGATATTTTTACCCCCCAATTTTTAGGAGGAAATTTTCTTTGATGATACCTTGCCTCCAATATATGATGATTATAATGATTGTGGTATTCTAGTTCCACCTGTTTACAGTGATGAATATGATATTTTCAGTCCACCTACTATTGAGGAAAAATTTAATTATGATTACAATATGCCTCCTATATTTAATGATTATGGTGATGATAATAATAATAATAGCTATTTTGTTGAATTTCCTCCCACTACTATTAATAAGAATGACTGTGCTTATGTGGAGAGTACTAATTCTTTTATGCATGTGGCTCATGATAAGAATGTTTTATGTGATAGTTATATTGTTAATTTTATTCATTATGCTACTGAAAGTTATTATGAGAGAGGGAAACATGGTTTTAGGCATCTCAACAATATTAAGTTTCCCCTCTTTATGTAGAATTTTTTTTAAGTTGCACTTGTTTTGCTATTTGTTTCTTGATGCTCTATTATTGTGCTTCAACTTTTATCTTATGTGAGCATCTTTTAAGAATCATTGTGCCTAGCTGAAAGGCGTTAAAGCAAAGCGCTACCGGGAGACAACCGTTTTATTTCCTTGCTTTCAACCCATTTTCTTTTGTTTTCTTTGCACCTGGGTGTTGTCTATTTCCTTAGAAACCCCGATGTATCTTTTATTTTGTGTTTTTGTTGAGCCAAGTAATAAGTCTAGTGGAAAGTTGAGGCTATATTTCGGATTTCTGCGTAGGAAACAGATTTCTGATGTCCACTGTTAATTCCGTTAAACATCATAGGAACTTTAAAATTACCTGAGCTTTTTTGTGCTTAATACTGAGTTATATACGAAACTTTTCTTAGAAGACCACTTTTTTATTTGAGGAATATAAGATTTGTAAAAAAATCGATCTTTACCTGTTGTTCTGTTTTGACAGATTTCTGCCATTTGTCGTATTTGCATCTTAATCTCTTTCGTTTGGTGTTCTTTTGAGAAAAAGAGTTT
Organism: Alopecurus myosuroides; assembly: GCA_028641055.1. Lineage (NCBI taxonomy): Eukaryota > Viridiplantae > Streptophyta > Magnoliopsida > Poales > Poaceae > Alopecurus > Alopecurus myosuroides. Next base: position 206,330,588 of record CM054057.1, on the reverse strand, counting down.
TGAAAGAAGTTGTGACAGTAGATAATGTGTTAGTGTTAGACTTGTGTTGAAACTGAACCTTGTGAATTTATTATTTCAAATTCACTAACGTTGCTAATGAAGATTGTGAGAATTTTGATCTGAAGGAAGCTTTCAAGGGTCAAGTGAAGAGGATGATATGATGTGATGAAGAAGAGTGGAAATCCTAAGCTTGGAGATGCCCCGGTGGTACATTCAAGCAAATTCCAAGAAGAATCAAGTGTCTAATGTGGGGGCCCCAGACTAGATGTCCGAGACCGCCAATATGCATACACTCATGATCCCAGGTCGACATTCATGAGCAACATATTTAGAGAAGGTACAACAGAGTTCACAACCATTACACAAATAACATAGTCTTACATAAATGGTCTGTCGACCAAGTCTGAGACAACTTCCCCGCAGGACAGCGGCAAACACACATTACAACTACTTTATTCAACGGAAGCAAACACAACGAGTAGAACCCATGTCAACGCCTTAGCACCACAGGCTGCTGACCGGGAGACGTGCCTAGTACGCGGGATCGTCATAGTAATCCTCCTCAAAGGTATCCTCCTGAGGCAGATTCTCACAGGCTGACCAAGACAATAGCCAGGGACGAAACCATGTGAGTACATTTGAATGTACTCGCAAGACACCCTAAATGAAAGATCAACAAATGCAAGTATACAATAAAGGTGGTAGGGAGGTTGTTATTTAAGGGCCGATCTATCCATGGTGAGTAGAAGAGCCATCATGGTTGAGAAAGTTTTAGATGTTTTGTTGAAGAAGATACTTCAAAAGATAGAATGTTTCTCTTGTAGATATCGCCTATCCACAAGGTTTTGATAAAGCATTAATATTGAAAGAAAAGTTTTTCCTTTGAAAAGAACTCTTGGAAAACCACAACTCCAAGAAAGAAAAAATTCTCCGGTACCTCAAAGGTACGATCATTCCCTTTCCAGTACCTCCCAGGTACAACATCATAAACATTTTCCAGCTTTTTGAAAACATTGACACAATGCTAGCTACATGGGCATTCAACTGTCCATATCCGAGGACACGGCTATTCTGAATAGTTTTACTCTGCAGAGGTGTACACATTCCACAAGATCCAGTACATCCGCCAGGAATAACCACAGACTGTCCAAGACAGTATGAAAACATTAGATAACTGGTCCTAACTATCCACTATGCAAGCGCTAGTAAATGGCTACCTCTTCAACTGGGTTTGTTCTCCTCGGCACCGAGTGAGTCAGCCGTATCGATATGGTTTCCCCTGACAACACACCGCCATGGCAGGAGACCCAACTGTTGCAACCGGTGGCGAACTTAATCCCCACACTATGAATGTCCCCTTTCTCCCTCCTGGTGACAATTCGGTTCGGGGGACTCTAACCCCTATAGCACTTTGAGGTAGACACAGACTAACACTGACAAGCTTTTAGCTAGACCCCGTTCCCATATTGAGGTAATGTGGCAGTACGGCTTGGTTGTCCGGCGAAGACTAGGTTATGTGTCATTTTGGGAAAACAAGTTGAAAACACTTCTTCCTGCACAAACCTCCCTCGGACAAGGTCTCACCTTTCCTCGGGGTTTTTCCAAAGACATTTGTTTCCCAGAAACGCCAAGTTAAAATGTCCACTAAGGAACTTAAGTTAATTAAGTGATGGATCCAAAATCCTAAAGGTCTTGGTAACACGAAGATTATGTAGTGGCTACAACAATTCGATAAAAGCGATAGCGGTAGTTTCCACTTAAGAGAATAGTTCAAAGACAACTTAAGTAAAAACTTCAGAAGTAAAACATGCATGATAGATAATGATAAGTAAAACAACATCAAGCATTTAGAGTGGCTTGCCTTGGCCCTGGTCTTGATCACACTCTTGAAATAAACAAGAGTTATAGAAAACCACTTCAGGATTAACAGCTTCTTCGTTATCTAACGTCGTAAAAAGTAAAAAAGAAAAGCACTCAATCAGTACAAGACAAAGGCAAGCACCAGCTAATACAACACACATACATCAAGCATTCACTCAAAAAGAAACACCCAAAAATAATAGCACTAAAGCAAGCTACAGTACCCAAACATGCATAAATAACAAACATAACATGGTATAGTTTGAAAACATGCATCAAACATATGGCATGAGCCCAGTTGGTTTACCACTCTCATATAAGGCCATAAAGGGTGTAATGACTCTCTGGTCATCCACAAAAATGAGTGAAACATAATGAAAAAAATCAAGGAAACAACTATACAAGCATATGAGAGTAAAACATGCATTACTATGAACATGCAACCCATATTATACTTGTATACATGAAAGGAGCATGCAACCAGTAGCTAAACATGTACACAACAGAGGCATATCATATCATACAAAGCATGAAAACACTCATGGCACGAAGGTAAGCATGGCAAACAAATCTAGTACACATAGAAACTAGAAAACAAGCAAAGATCTTAACATGCATGTCAAAACATGATATTTTCATGAACAAGATTTATTACAACATGGTATATCTACAGGATAACAATCATATGACAGTAAAAAAAAACACCTACACATGCTAGTAGAATCACACAATGCATATCCACACTTAACAAACATCAAATACATAACATCAAGAAATGGCAGAACACTATCAGATCTTGCAATGCATGCCAAAATTAATCTACAGCTAAAAAAATCACACCAAGCTAAGATATGATAGATCTATAGCTACAGAAGCACATACAAAAGGATTCATCTCAAAAATCATTTTAGAAAAATTCATAAAAATCATTTAGTGGCTCTCTGGTCATTTACCATTCTGCATGTCATTTTTTATAGGAAACTCAAGTGCATGTAAGGCCAACTGATCTAGTTAGGTATCAACAAGATCTATCCAGAGAGCTAAACCTAACTTCCATTGTATTCCTAAATCAAAAGTTATCTCATGTTTATTCTTTTATATAGGTTGTGTATAGGAAATTTTCCAGGATGATTTAGAGGTGCAAAAGCAGATCTGTCACTTGCATGTGGTTAGGAAAACATGCATGTACCCTAGATAAATAGGCGGTGGCCAGATCTGGTGTTTAGAAATTTTATTTTTGATTAAAGTGATGCGGCAGTTTTCAGAAAAAACAGAAAAGGAATAAAAATCGCCAGCGCAGGCTCAACGGGCCGTTGGCCTTCACGCGGTGAAACGCGCTGCGCCGGCCCAGTTCATTCGGGCGCGCAAACGAACTGGTAAGCGGCCGTGCGATCAAGTTCTGAGGGCGAAGAATAGATCCCGAGGGATTCAAAGGCGACCACTAATCAAAAAACGAACGGCTCACGCTCGTTCTTCTTCCTCGCAACCCAATCACGCCGCCGGCGAGCACATGCAGACACATACAGGCAGAGGCTCACCTAGGGCTCGATAGGAGTCGGTGGTCAATGACGAGAGGATAGTACGAGGTTGATGGAGGCGTTCGGAAGCAGTAGCAGCAACATGATCCACCCGCAGCTCCCGGACGCACCGAGACGTTCCTGGCAGCGTCGAGCACAACGGCGGCGATCCTGCATGCATATCCACACGACAAGATGTTAGGCACGCATGCCTTGTCAAGAGGATTTATATAGAGAGAAAATGGAGCAAGGTGAGAGAGAGACGAGGGCTGGCGCGTCGGGTTCTTTCTCCACGGACAGAACACGAGAGTGTGCTCTCCTCCCTCTCAGAGAGAGAGAGCAATAGAAGATGCATTGTTGTGGGGTGGGTGCGGTGTGGTGTCCAGGGCATTGGGGGACAACAAGGTGTAGCACAACGTGAGGAGGTCAGGGGATATGGGAGGGCTGCTGTTGCTCCGACAACGCCATTTTCTTTCAATGCACCGGCGGCGGCTGGTCAAGTGTAGGGAAAACGCAATGTTCATACTTACAATGGCAACTATGGTGGTCGCGGACGATAGCGGTATGAGAACCAGGGACGTGGGTTCCCTCGTGGACGTGGCGGCGCGCGAGGTTTTGGCTACGGCTATGCCAGAAGGGATGGTTCCCAAGCGCGTGTGGTTCGTCAAGTTCAGCCGGGTGGTGCAATCAGAATGTTCTACCTCATGTCATCATGGGGGGTCCGGCTGCTGTTGAAGTGGCGTCAGGGGCTATGCTTGCGGCTGCGGCTAATCAGGTGCCTCAATTGGGTGGTATTACAACTGGGGCAGTTGTTGCTCAGGTGAGGGAGGTTGGAAGGCAAGGGGTTACCTCTGATCCTTTATCTGTTTCTCTCTCGAAGGCTAAGAATGTGGATAAAAATAAGTGCTTTAGGTGTGGTCTCAGTGGTCACTCGTTGGGGGATTGTTCGACTGCAATGTGTACCATCTGCGAGGGACGCCAACATAATCAAGGGCTGTGTCAGCTGTTGGCAGCACCTAATCCGGATCGTGTTCAATATGGGTTTTCTCATGAGGCATTGATGTTCTTTGGAGTTCAGTGTCCAGAGACTTATAGACCCAAATTGATTAATCATCGGTTAGCTTCATTGGTGGTTACCGGAGGGGAGATGAGCATTCCTCAAATCGTTTTTCAGCTACAAAGATTGGTACCTAGAGATAATTTTCAGTGAGTGGTAACAAGGATGGGGCATAATATTTTCCAAGTTCATTTTTCTTCCAAATAGGGCCTAGAGAGATTTAATGTGTTTGGTACTTTTTGTGTAACTAGTAGTCCATGCAAGATGATAGTGGAGACTTGGTCTCAAAAAATTGAGCCTGAGGATACCTTGCCAAATTTTTGGGTTAGGATTTCTGGTATACCTGAAGATCATATTGGTGACTACTTGGCTATGTGGTCAGTGGGTTTTTTATTGGGAATGCCAGTGAGCATTGACATGGAGTTTACTAGAGAGAAGAAGATTCTGAGAATTCTTGTGGGGTGTCTGGATTACACTAAAATCCCTACCACTTTCCCTCTGTTTATTAAAGATGGCCTCTATAAACTTTCATTTGAAGTGGAGGGGGAGGATAAGAGTATTCCTAATATAGTCATGGATGATAATTATGGGGATAATGATGATGATGATGATGGATTGGCAAATGATTTCCAAGATGCTCTGAATAAAGAGGCGAGTCAAAAAAAGGTTGAGAGGGCTTGGGTCCAATGTGGATGCGGGTGTACATCCTATGGTGGATCACGAAGCGGGATCGGCTGGTCATACTAGGCGGAAAGCTGGTGTGGTGTTTTCACCACAGGTGTAGCAATATTTTTCTCAGGCCAGAGAGGAGATAGATCTCATTTTTTTCGCAAATGAGAAGTCTGATGCTGCCGTAGCCACAGGGGATAGTAGTTCGTGCAAATCTGTTCTTGAGAAACCATGCTTGCGGTTGTTAAACCTTTGGAAGCTGATTCTGGGATACCTAGTAGTATCATTGACAATGGAGATACTCGTGGCTCTGATCCGTGCATTAGTAGTTTGCCACCTCCAGTTGTACCTTCACGACAGAGTTTGCTGCCGCCACCTACCGGGATGCAGTTTGGTGCGGAATTGGACGGTTCTGGGCAGAAAAACACGTTTTTCTCTGTCGGGAAGGAGGTTTTGGAAGGGCCACGGAAGAGTACCCATCCACACGCTGCCGGGCAGCACTTTGGTGCGAATTTGGTTAATTCTGGGCAGAAAAACCCCTGTTCTCTGCCGGCCAGGAGGCTTTGGAAGGGACTGGTTCGCAGCGGCTGCCAGAGGGCATTTCGATCGACGAGCAGTGTGTTCGTGAATGCAATGAGAATGTTGGTTCTACGATCAAAGACATAGTGGTGGATGCTACCTCCATTTCAGCGAAGAAGGGGTATTCAAGTGGGATTGCTAGAGAGGATTCGGGTATCACTGGAGTTAACCGGCAGCTTTTTATTGAGGAGGTGGAGTCGGCATCTGTAACTCCCTCTAGGCCATCTCGGAAGGAGGTGTTCGCGTTTGGAGGACTTCCTGACCCTTCATCGGCGGGGTTACGCTCCAGTGCGTGGATTAGAGCTCACCCAGAGGCGGATTTACCCATCCATGAGAGGGCGTCCCTTCGTGCAGACAAACGTGATGATCTTCTTTCAGGTACTACATCTACCCATATATCTTCGTTTACGTGTTTACCTAATGAAGTTATTATTAGTCGTGCTTCTAAGCTGGGTATTTCTCTTGGGAAAACGTAGGTGAGGAGAATGCCGTTGTGAATTTGCTTAAACAGACCAAAATTTCGAGAAACGTGGTAGTTTTGAGTAAAACTTTCGAACCTATGACTTCTGATAGTTCACCGAGCCTAGTTATGCGTACAACAGCTAAATTTTGTGAGGATCTGGACCTCGAGAATGAGAAGGCCTTAGGGAATACGTTGGTTGTTCCTGCTTCCCCTGTGAAACAGTCTCGTAAATTTAAGGGAGTTGTGTGTACTGGACATGTTCCTAGGCTTAGTGCTAGACTCAAAACCAATAAAAAAAGTGATTCAAGATGAGGGGTTTTATTTGGAACTCTAATTGGTTAGGAGATACAGCTAAGCATTTAGCTATTAATGAAACTGTGCGAGAACAAAAAAAATTGACTTGTTTGCCTTATTGGAGACAGTGAGATCTGATTTTTCTACTCAATTTTTGAGTCACCTAGTGGGGGGTTTGGAGTTTGTGTGGTATTGTCTACCACCTCATGGGAGGTCTAGAGGAATTTTGGTTGGGTTTAACCCTGCCACGATTCTGGTCCACACTATTTCAGCTGGGGATTTCTGTGTCAAGTTTCATTTAAAATCAAAAGAAGATGGCTTCATGTGGGCTTTTGTGGTGGTTTATGGGGCTGCCCAAGATAACAAAAAACTTGAGTTTCTAGCGGAATTGGTGAGAATTTGTGAAGGTGAGTCACTTCTGATGTTGATAGGAGGGGATTTCAATATTATTAGGAGAAGGGAAGAAAAGAGTAATGATAATTTCAGCGCTCGTTGGCCTATTATTTTTAATGATATTTTAGAAAGTTTAGACTTGAGAGACATTGAGATGTCAGGTCGTCAATATACATGGGAGAGTAGACATCCTAATCCTACCTTTGAGAAGCTAGATCGATTTTTAGCTACTATTGAGTGGGAGCAAAAGTATCCATTGATGTAGGTGAGAGCTCTAACCAGGACGTCGTCTGATCATGTCCCTTTTCTCATTGATTTCGGTTTACCAGCTCATGTGGGAAAGACGTCGGCTTTTTCCTTCGAGTTGGCATGGCTCTCGAGAGATGGGTTTTCTAATATGATTAAAGAGAAATGGAATGAGGTGACCATTGGGACAGCTCCCATTGAAATTGGCAGAATAAGATTAGATATCTAAGGAGTTTTCTTAGAGGGTGGGCCAAACATATTAGTGGGGAATATAAAGTGCAACGGGATCGTCTGTTGTTACTTATTAATGAACTAGACCTAAAAGCTGAGACATCTCCTCTGAGTGAGGAAGAAAGTGCGGCTAAGAGGCAATCGGCTGATTTCTTAACTAGGATTCATAGGGAAGAGGAGTCCAAATGGGCTCAAAGAGATAAAGTGAGGCATGTGCACCAAGGAGGTACCAATACTAGGTATTTTCACCTAATTTCTAACGGTAAACATAGAAAGAAGAAAAAAATTCAACTAGAACAAGATGAAGGCACTATTGTGGGACAAGAGAATTTGAAATATTTTATTTCTCAGTATTATAAGAATTTGTTTGGGGCATCGGCACCTACTTCCTTTTCTCTTGTAGAATCTTTCATTGAGGATTTGCCTCAAGTTTCTCCGGACGAGAATCAATACCTCACTTGCAATTTTACGGAAGAGGAGGTGTTCTCAGCTATTTCTCAAATGGGGCCTAATAAGGCCCCGGGTCCTGACGGGTTTCTTGCTGAATTCTATCATCACTTCTAGGAAGTAATCAAGGTTGACTTGATGGGTACGTTTGCTCAGTTGCATGCTAGTGATTTACAGCTGTTCAAACTAAACTTTGGGGTTATTACGCTACTACCCAAGAAGGAGGATGCATGTAGGATTGAGCAGTATAGACCGATTTGCCTAGTCAATGTTAGTTTCAAGGTTTTTACAAAGGTTCGTACCAATAGGGTCACCTCTATTGATATTAAACCATCTCAGTCAGCTTTTCTACCTGGAAGAAATATTCTCGAGGGGGTTGTGGTGTTACATGAAACTATCCATTAGCTTCATAGGAAGAAAATGGATGGGGTTCTTTTCAAAATTGACTTGAAAAGGCCTATGACAAGGTTAATTGGGATTTTCTCCAACAAACCTTGCGTATGAAAGGGTTTAGTCCATCTTGGTGTGATTGGGTGGCTCGTTTTGTGCAAGGAGGTAGTGTTGGGATTAGAGTGAATGATGACATTGGTCACTTCTTTCAAACTCTAAAAGGATTGCGTCTGGGAGATCCTTTGTCTCCCATTTTGTTCAACTTGGTGGTAGACATGTCGGCAGTCCTTATAGCTCGGGCGAAAGAGGATAACCAAGTAGGTGTCTTGGTGCCACATCTAGTGGAAGGGGGGATATCGATTCTTCAATACGCTAATGATAGTGTTCTTTTCTTAGAACATGACTTGGACAAGGCTGTGAATATGAAATTAATCATGTCTATGTTTGAACAATTGTATGGCTTGAAAATTAATTTTCATAGGAGTGAGGTTTTTTGTTTTGGTAATGCCCGGGAATATAAGGATGAATACCAACACATCTTTGGATGTGAGGTAGGAGATCTTCCATTCAGATATCTAGGGATTCCAATTCATTATAGGAGGCTTCTTAACAAGGAATGGAAATGTGCTTAGGATAATTTTGAACAGAAGTTGAGCTCTTGGATAGGTAAATTGTTATCTTACGGAGACAGGGTTCTTGTTAATTCGGTGCTAACTAGTCTGCCGATGTTCCTTTTCTCTTTCTTTGAAGTTCCTATTGGGGTACGGAAAAGAATTGATTTTTATCGGTCTCGCTTTTTCTGGCAGAGTGATAATGTTAAAAAAAAGTATCGTCTTACCAAGTGCAATATAATTTCTCCTCCCAAAGATCAAGGAGGCCTCTGTATCGAGGTTTTGGATATTAAGAATCAATGTCCCCTCGGTAATGGTTGTTTAAGCTGTTAACCGAGGATGGGGTATGGCATGAGCTTCACACTAATAAATATTTTGGAGATAAAACTCTTGCTGAATTAGAGGCCAAACCAACAAATTCACCTTTTTGGAAAGGTATTATGAGGGTGAAAACTGAGTTTTTTTAGTCGTGTTAAGTTTTCGCTTGGTAATGGAGAGAGAATTAGATTTTTGGGAAGATTGTTGGTTAAGAGATTTGTCTCTTGCAACACAGTATCCCTCTCTTTACTCTTAGGTGCTTGGTCAATCACCTCCTAATATACAATTTTGACGTGCTATTACGGGAGATAAGTAGGAAACCTGGTTGAAGCTAATGGAAAAACTTGTGGAAGTTAATCTATCAGACAATCAGGATGTTATCAGATGGACTCTTACCACTATAGGATTTTTTTCTGTTAAATCTTTTTATGCAGATCTTATGAATGGGGATGTTAGATTCCACAAGAGATATTTGTGGAAATTGAAAGTGCCTCTTAAGATTAATATTTTTATGTGGTTTCTTTCTTGGAGAGAATTGCTGACAAAATATAATTTAGCTAAGAGGAGATGGAATCGGTGCCAAAAATGTGTTTTTTGTGGGGAGCTAGAAACTGTTCATCATTTGTTCAATTACTGTGACTTTGTTAAAAAGATTTGGAGGGTGGTCATTTCACGTTTAGTATTTCACTTCCCTCTAACATAACTAATTTGTTTGGTAATTGGCTGTTTCGGATAGATAAAAATCTTAAAGCACTTATACGCATAGGAGTATGTGCTTTGCTTTGGGCTATATGGAATCACATAAATGGCATTGATTTTAACAATGAGAAAACTGTGTTTTTTTGCAGGTTATTCATCAGGCCGCCTACTGGATGCACCTCTGGTCTCATCTTCTTCGAGAGGACCAGCGTGCTCGTTTTCATGATGGATGCACTCGGCTAATGACGGTCGTTCATGCTATCTACAATAAGGATGGTTGGTTGCATAGTAAACGTCTGGGTAGTATGTAGGCTCTTTTCGAGGGGGTTTCTCCTTCTATTGTTTTTTAGGCTTTGATCGAGCTGTTGAGCGGTTGTGACTCGTTTGTGTGTGAGCTTTAGGTTGTAACTTAATCTGCTATGATGTTACTTCAATAAAAGCCATGTGCATCAATCTGATGCAGAGGCTGGGTTTCCCTTTTCAAAGAAAAAAAACTCACCAACGTATCAGTCTACTGTCTACCTACCATACATATATCACCATGACATCTCTTAACTCACAAGCACCGGTGCATCTCCTTCCCAGTTCATAGATCCATATATATAGATATATATCGTGCCCGTCAACATATAGTTATACACGTTAGCTGGCCTCTGCCTCAGTTCTCATCCCACCTTCATCCTCCTGACTCCTCGCAAAATTACATCCTATACGAGTCACAAGATTGTTTTGACCTATGAGATATAAGAACAAACGGATTTGCGGAAGTCGTTCCTTTGCTTATCTGTTTCCTTATGGAGTAATGCGCAGCTTTGAGAATGGAAGACATCTGGATGTAAAAGTTCACGCTGATCAATACCCCTGGTTAATTTGTACACGACGGAGACAGTCTCACCGTGAGAGCATGCAGTGTTCTGAAAGTTCCGGGTCAGGCCCGTTCCAACTAAAATTTGGACCCGGGGCGAGTTATTTAGAAATATAATTGTACTAAAATTTTATACTTTGTTAGCTTTTCTTATAATATTGTAATTTTAACAAACATATGGTTTATACAACTTAATTTGCGGTACTTACAATATAATAATATGTTTCCAATATTTTTTTGTTACATGGTTGTAATGCATATCAAAATATATTTGAGGTGCACGTTTTTTTTTATTTGTGAATTATTTTCTTTAACAATACATCTTAAATGTGAAAAAAATAAGGGAACCACATGACACATTATCATTTTTACAATTGATGAATTATATATGTATATTTTTTGTGAATATTCTTATCTACTTGAATACTATTATATATATGCGTACAAAGTAAAAAATTCATACACCCTAACAAATATCTTTATATAGGTTCGTAGTGTATGGTTACGTAAACAAATATATAGAAACTTCTTGAGTATAAATTGAAAAATTGGCGTAATCATTTTTTTGTGTGCTACAAGTTAAAGTGGATTCAATATAAGTTTATAAGATGTGGATGATTCATATATTTTTTTACTAAAATAGCATTTCTTATTGTAATCATCGATAAACATTAAATGTTATGGCTTCTACTAATTTTGCACACACAGAATTCAGTTATCATATACGCTCACCACAATATGCTCTATGTACATGGTCTAAGAATTTCTTCTCTTAGTCTCTCAAATAAGAATTCAGTTATCATATACGGTGACACCAGTGGGTGGCACAGACACATTGCTTTTTTTTACCGTGTACGAACACACGGTAAAGTATATACCTTTACCGTGTGCTGGCACACGGTAAAGACCCGCCATGACGTCTCACGTGTCCGTAGTATTTACCGTGTGCCATTCTTTACCGTGTGTTTTTTTATTTCTTTCCCGTGTACCATTCTTTACCGTGTGTTCCCTTCATCTCTAATCCGTGTGTCCCTCATTGCCGTGTGCCGGCACACAGGAAAGATTTACTGACGTGCACCCCGAAATTTGGTACACGGGATAGATGTAGGCACACGGGAAAGAGGCGCCCTCCCGTAGTGTTTAGCATAGCATGTGTAAGTCATTCATATGAAAACTAGCTACCAAATAAAACATGTCAGCGATGGACGTACACTATAATGTTCCGTCTTTTGCAATTGTTTATATATACTAAGTTTGAATTTCTAATGTTTATAAATATTCAACAACAAATAATTTATTGGTAGATGATAGTATAATAGTTAATGTACTTTAGTATTTGAGGCCCTCCCCCTCTTGGGCCCAGGGCGGTCGCCCCTTTTTCCCGGCCTATGGACCTGCCCTGTTCCGGGTCGAAGTAGAAAAAACTGGTCGACGAGTACGGATTCACCAGAGCAGTGTCAATCAGGGATTTTTCGTTGCTCGGATTAGTCCTGAACATGGTCAAAACTCCTGACTAGCTTCTAGTCGGATGGGCTCGTTGCAACAGATCCGCTAGCTGAAATCCGTTTTCTAAATTTACCTATTTCGGGAGCTCTAGCTTGTAGGTGGATCAAGTCTCGCGAAGGCAAAATCTTGTTAGAATTCCCACATGGATGGAATCACATCAAACTAGGCAAACACGGGAACAAAAATCCTTTTATCATGGGCGCGTATCGTGCCGTTTATTTTTCTTTATTTTCTTCCCAATATCTGATATAACGTACTAGGCGACCAGACTAGATAGCTGACTCGTACTAGGACAAGTAACCGAATTTACACCTTCCACTCGTACTAGACACGGTCCACACTTGGATACTAATATCACGTACTAACAAACTAGGCAAGCTAACACTATTATGAAAACTAACACAAGTAGTTTAGACTAGAAGAAGAAGGTGCGCCTTGCCACGCCCGTTTGTTCTTTTACCGCTTAGAAAGCAGTGTTGAAGCAACTCTTTTTCTTCCTCAGATGTTCTCCCTTGGTGAGCCGACCATGGGATCTTCTACTATCAGCTAGCACATACACTTTGATTATAAAAATCTAATGGTTCTCTGGAAACAATATGATTTGGTCGTTGAACATCATACATTCAAATAGCAAAGTTTTGGGCGTGTTCCATATTAGCTAAGCTATGCTTTTTGGTTGAGGCTTGCTAGATTGCCTGGTTCACCGACCATTCGGGACCTCATCCTTTCAATGTCACAAACACAAATGCATAATTAGAATTATAGAAGCATTTTGAGCTCACTTTAAAAAAGCACCCCGAGTTTCAAAACAAATACAACAATGTGAAACAACAAAGAACTAAATAGCATAGTAAACGGTTCATCATGTAGTACATTATCCACTTCTGGATAGTTTTATCTTGAAGCTCATGAACTCACTTTCAGTTCCTCTCATGTCCGATGTAGTTTTCCATGTTAAAAATCTAAAAGTTGTCCGGCAGGCAAAGTCCAGATGATCTCTCGAGGCTTTTTTTCTTCATACACCGGACGCCATCAAAATTTCTTAGATTATTTTACCAACATGGTAAGGGATAAAAAAAAACTTCTAGAGTGTCATGAGCCTAGTAATGTGCTAGGATTCAATCCTAGTTTATGTCACATGAAAATGCAGGGGGCACAAAAGCATATCACCTTCATATGTGAGAGGCTTCATGGCTACAAAAATGCATCTATCTCATAACTTTATACATGCAAAAAATGTTAATAGAATAGCATATGAGTAGAAATATATACAACCAAAATAGTAACTACTGAAAAGCACCGACTGTTGTCTAGAAGAATTTACAATGCAGGTAAGACCTTGTTCAGTTGACTATATTTCACATCCAGTACATGCTCGTGTGTTACACAAGTTTGGTATTTTATATATCATCTGTGTTATATGCTCAATCTACATCTAAACAAATTACGCCAATTCAGATACAGACATGTACATTGCATCTGATTCATCGTAGAAAGTCTTCAGTACAACCCATGTCGTATTAGCATACATACATATACGGATATATGTTGTACATATGCGCATAGTAGCATTTCAGTATTACTAACTTCACCTTGCAATTCCAGTTGATATCACTTATCTGACGACTAATATATGACCAAGATTATCCAGCTGATGAAATGCATGTTTGATACAATCTCAGTGGAAAATGGCGAATTATAAATGTGGTTTCTTTATTTCTATATTACCGTTTAATAGAATTCTTTTATTCTTCAAATCCAAACTTTTTCTTTTGTTATAAACACTACATGCTAGCGTTCTCCACTCCTCATGCCACTCACCTTTTTGGTACGGTGTGCTCACTTATTTTTGGCATCCGGGTGATTTGTATTCGGTCGATGAACCTTCAAGGGGGATGTAGAACAAAACAATCGGTATCGCCATCATACATCCCGACCGTGGCTATTGAGTGCATATATGCATATGAAAATAACAGTCGGGTGTATGATGGCGAATCCGGATGATTTGTTTTTGGTCGATGAACTGAATGATGTATGAAACCTTAATGGGGGATGTAGAACAAAACAATCGGTATCGCCATCATACAGCCCTGCCGTGGCTACTAAGTGCATATATGCATACGAAATGCACGACAGGACATATGATGGCGAATCAGGATGATTTGTATTTGGTCGATGAACTGAATGATGTATCAAACCTTAAAGGGGGGATGTAGAACTAAACAATCGGTATCGCTATCATACAGCCCTACCGTGGCTACTGAGTGCATATATGCATACCAAATGCACGGCAGGACGTATGATGGCGAATCCGGATGATTTGTATTTGGTCGATGAACTGAATGATGTATCAAACATTAATGGGGTATGTAGAATAAAACAATCGGTATCGCCATCATACAGCCCCACCATGGCTACTGAGTGCATATATGCATACCAAATGCACGGCAGGACGTATGATGGCGAATCCGGATGATTTGTATTTGGTCGATGAACTGAATGATGTATCAAACCTTAAAGGGAGATGTAAAAAAAGACAATCGGTATCGCCAGCATACAGCCCTGCTGTGGCTACTGGGTGCATATATGCGTACCAAATGCACGGCATGACGTATGCTGACGAATCCGGATGATTTTTATTTGGTCGATGAACTGACTGGTGTATGAAGGTGGGGTATATATAGGGTCCTCTGGCTCACAAAGTGTTGTGATAGGGTTTTGATCCAACGGTTAAGAAACACCCCTGATCCAACGGTTAAGAAACACCCCTGATCCAACGGCTCACAACCGCTCGAAAGAAACACACTTTTGATCCAACGACTCACAAGCGCTTGAAAGAAGCACACGATCCGTGTGATTCTTTGTGATTGGTCCCAACGAAACCGTAACCCTTTAGCCCCGGTTGGTAAAACGGTCCGGGATTAAGGGGTATGCATGTTTCTTATCACTATATATATTTGTGCATGCATTGCCACAATTGGCATAAACACATATAAACTACCCACTCTCCCATGTCTTCTACCGTACCCACTCTAACCTTCCTGCAGGCGGAGGCACTTTCCGCCTAGAACTACCCCTGCCCGCGCGGCTACAGCGTCCCCGCCGGCTGGATACTGAGCGCCGGAGGAGTGCCGGTCCCTCCTGTTCCTGAAGGTGTGGCGCGTCGGACGGCCATCACGAACCACTACTACCACGAGCTCTCGCCGGAGCAGCGGAGGAATCCCAGTTGGAATCCCGACTACCGCCCTACTTGGGACGCCTTCTTCATTAATCGGTGTGAGAATGCGCTCGCCGGGTACGAGGAGAACGGCCCGCCTCCTTCGAACTTCAACGAGGCCGGTCGTCAGCTGTGGTGGGGCGGCAGACGGACTCTTCATAGTGTAATGAACTACATCAGGGCCGGCGATAACCCCCGCCCGCGCTACCCTCACGCGCAGTCCTGGGGTCGTGATCGTCCGAGGGAGTCCAGAGCACCGTCCGACGATAGTGACGACGACGGCGGCGACTACGATGACTACGAGTCGGAGTATTATAGGCCTAGGCAGGAGTATGACTAGTAGATCGATGCACTCTTGTCATTATGTAATGTCTTGTTTATTTAGATCTATGCTCTCCGTTTAGGTTTAGATCCAATCTTGCCATTATGTGTATTGTGCCTTGTTTATCTATCGAAATGTCCCCCCTCCCTAACGTGAGTCGTTGGATGAGGGGTGTGTTTCTTTTTGGCGTCTGAATCCCACCAATCAAGCAGAATCACACGGAAAACAGAAAACAGACGCGCTAGCGCGCCGCAGTTTCCTGGAATACAACATTTTTTTTTATTAAAAACAGAAAGCAGACGAACACTACTCCTCGTCGTCGTCGGGGAACTCGTCGGTGACCTCCTCCTGGTCGTTGTCGGCGGCGAACTCGTAGGTGACCTCCTCGTCGTCGTTGGAGGTGCATGATGGTATGCCCGAGATAGGCCCCCACCTCGGATCGTCGGAGGCCCGGACTTCGCCGGCGTGGTCGGCCCGAAAGAGCTCTTGCAGCGCCTTCGTCCTCGCCTCCCGAGCAGAATCTAATGCGAGGTGGCGTTCGAGGCGCCGCTCCGCCCGCTCTGCCGCACGGGTCTGCCAAAGCTCCTCGTCGGCGCTCTCCTCCCCCGGATTGTTCCGGTAATACTCGCGGACCAGCGGTCGTCCCTGGCGTCGACTAGGCCCTGAAACGCGCGGTGCCTCAGGTGGCGGTGGTCGGCGGCAGTGACGATCTGCGTCGTCGGCGCCCTGGCCTCCGCTTCCCAGAGGGTGTGGCAGTCGTTAAAGTTCATCAGCAACCGCGGGCGGTTGAGGCGCCAGGCCGCCGCGTCGCAGGCGCGCGCGGGCGGCCTCCGACACGGTCGCAAAGGAGCCGAGGGGGATGTGGTCATCCCCGCAGCGGATATGCGCGGTGAACATTCCGTTCTGCAGTCCTCGGACGCCGCGGAAGCCGGTGGTGTTGTTCCTCCTCGGAGGCATGGTGGCGGCGCGACGGTGCGTGGAGAAGAGAAGACGCTCGAGGCGCTGCAGTTTATACCGCGCGCTCGTGGCCACGTGTCACAACTCCCGCGCCACGCGACAGGACTCCCGTGCCACGAGGCAAACTCCCGCGCCTCACTTTTCTTAATTATTTTTTAAAACAGATTTTGTATTTGGAATATATACGCAATTTTAAACACTTTTCATATTGAAAGTTTCTTCAAATTCAAAATCATTCGTAAACTAGGTTTTAAAAATGTTTGAAATTTCAAAAATTGTTACTAGTTTAAATAATTGGAATAATTAATTTTTTAAAACAAATAATGTGTTTGAAATCTTTGTCCAATTTGAAACACATTTCATATTGAAACTTTCTCCTAATTCGAAATTATTTGAAATGTAATAAAAAAACATTTTGAAAACGTATTTAAACGGCCAGGGGGAAAAATGGCGGCAGGAAGCCAAAAAATCTAAATTTTGGGGGCTTTTTCCCCGGTTCATGCTTCCAACCGGGGCAAAACGGGGGGAGGTGAGCGGCAAGCGAGGACCCCACCTCGCACCCTTTTGCCCCGGTTGGTAACACGAACCGGGGAAAACCCACCAACCGGGGCAAGAGGCCTCCCAGTATATAACCCCGGGCGGAGCAACCGCCCGGGGCAAACCCTCAGAAACTGTTAAGTCCCCGGTGCCGAAATCCTCTCCGACGCCGTCAGGCTGCCAAAATTCACCGCCGTCGGAGAGAGCTCCACCGCGTCGCGCCGTCCGAAGCTCTTCGCCTAGCTCGCCACCGCGCCCTTCCCCGCGCCCCCGAGCCCGCCCCCGGCTCGCGCCCCCGATCCCGCACCTCGTCGCCGTCCTCTTCGCCGTCCTCGTCGCCGCCCTCGAGGTACTGCTCGCCATAGTGCTCGCCGGACTTGAGTTCCGCTGCTGATTAGTGCTAACCTCGCCGGATTTTTTTTGTTAATGTTTTTTTAGTGTTAATCTTTTTTACTGTTAGTCTTTTTAGTGTTAGTTTTTTACTGTTTGTTGTTATTAGTTGTTATTTAGTTGTTAATAGTTAGGAATATTAGTACTTAGGAATATTAGTATTAGTGAATTTGTAGTTAGGAATATTAGTATTAGTGAATTTGTACTTAGGAATATTACTTAGTGAATTTGTACTTAGGAATATTAACTACTTAGTGAATTAGTACTTAGAAACTTAGGAATTTTTAGTATACTTAGGAATTTTTAGTATACTTAGGAATTTTTAGGAATTTTTAGTATACTTAGGAATTTTTAGTATACTTAGGGATTTTTAGAGGTATACCGAGGGGAACCGAGAGGGAACCAAGGGGAACACTAAGCGTTAGAGTACTACATGCATAGGCAGGAGTATAACTTGCAGAACAGATCCACTCTTTCCTAGTATACTTGTGACTCGAATGGTTGCATAACGGTGTTCCGGATTATCCAATCATGTGTGAAAATATTGCAGATCACTTCAACTTCTTCTTCAAGAAGAACAGAAAGTGATCTGCAATGTTTTCACACATGACTGGATAATCTGGGATGCTACATTTGTTATGTCCCGTTCGGGTCGCAACTATACTCGGCAAGACTCGATCTGATCTGCTAGTCATACTCCTTACTAAAGTGTGATGATTGTTTACTGGAATATTATTTTTTCAAGAGAATTTATAACTTACTAAAGTATTTTATCTTCCATTTGTATTAGTTGAGCTATGGACGACAGAGAGGGTGAAGAACAGGTGTTCGCGATCATAGAAGAAGGTACACTCCCCGGTGGACCCAATGACGACGGGGGAGGTGATCAAGACGATGGCTCACAGTACCTGAATGAATCAGGCCAGGGAATGGAGGAGGTAGACGAGCAATTGCAAGGAACAGATCATGCGGAACCGGAGAAAAAAAACGATGAACAAGCCTTAGTGAAGGCTGCATCGACATCGTCTAGCAAGAGGTCGAAACGAGGCCCGGCCCAAGAGATGAGCTCGAAAGAGAAACAGATAATCTATCAAGTCTATCGAACTGGCATACATGCTTGACCCGCCAAGACAGCAACAACGTTTATAAGCCAATGTGGGGTTATTGTTAGGGACATGGTCCCTATAAGTATTGAAGAATGGAATGAGCCAGCAAAGGACGAAGACGATCCTGGAAGAATGAAGTTTCTTTCGTCACAGACCGGTGCAAAAAAAACTCTTGTTCGACAAGCTGATGAGCCATTTCCAGCTTCCACGATGTGAATATGATGATGAAGAGGAGGCCGAGGCGGCAGAGTAGGAAATGCGAGACGCAGTGAAGCACTAGACTCTGAAGAAGATGGCCGAGGTTTTAAATGCTCACAAGAAAATATTATGGAAAGAATATAAGAAGAAAAAAGAAGTCCCAAAATTCGAGGGGCCGCTTGAGAAGCAGAAGATACACTGGCCAGCATTTCTGGCGTACAAGGAATCAGAAAAGGGGAAGCTGAGGTCAGCCAAGAATGCGGCAAATGCCAAGAACAAGGTATATGACCATAAGATGGGTTCAGGTGGCTACAGAGTTGCAGTGCCTAAGTTTGACGCACTCGAGAAAGAGCTGCGAGACAAAGGGATAATTCCAGGTACTGAGAATTTTCCCCGGAGGTCAAGGAATTGGTTTCTTGGGCATGGGGCAATGTTTGACGAACAAGGGCACCTTATTATGACCGAAAAAATAAAGGTTCCCTTTGCGGCACTTGAGGCGGTGTTCAAGGAGGTTAGAGAGGGAGAGTTCAAGCCAGATCGAGAGAATGACGAGCTTACAAAGGCCCTCGGGAATGCAGAACATGGGGGCTGGACACGAGGCAAAGGACGATATCCGTGGTGCTTTGGCTTCAAGTCGGAAGATTGTATCTTTCCATATAGAAGCCGAGCGAGAGGACCGACAACGAAGGATGCAACGGTCGTAGCACGGGTTGGTGCCTTGGAAGCAGCAGTGATGCAACAACAACTATGGATTAATGAGCTTACTAGCCGGCCCTCCCAGATGCAAGACACTAGTACATTCGAGGAAACAACACCATCTCAACGCTGGAGCGGCGTGGCTTCAACGGAGGTACCGTCTTCCGCCGCACTTCTGCTTGTTGATGTCCCTCCACAGACGGAGGCCGTGGATGCAATCAAGGAGAAGACAAGTTGTGCGCTATATGTGCCAGTCTCAAACATATCCATCAAGGTGGCCGATGGCTATGCTTTACCTTGTGTATAGGGAGCGGCCTCGCATGGCCTTCTGGTTCGACCTGGCTATGCTCGTGTCGGCGTTGATGATGTTCAGCCAGATTGGAGGATATTGCGGCTTGACATCCCCGAAGGTGACGGGGTAGAGACACTTGAAGAGGCCGTCAATTCCATCATTCAATGGAAAAAGAGTGGCGTAGTGTTTCCCCCACGCACTCCACCGCCGCCACCACTGCCACCTTCTCCTAGGCGCAGTCCACCGCCAACGCAAGCAGCTACTTCTCCGAGACACAGTTCACCGCCGCCACCACCACCACCTTCTCCGAGACGCAGTCCACCGCCGCCATCACCGCAACCTACTTCTCTGAGACACAGCCCATCTTGATCATCGCTAGCACACGTCGACGCCATGGAAGTCAGCAGCCCGAGTCCGGCTCGATCTCCGATGCCTGAGCCGACTCCGTCGCCCACTAAGTCCTCTAAGCGGAAGCCTGCTGCATCTAAGTCTTCCCCGAAGAAGAGCCCGCGGAAGAAGAAAGCCAATAAGCAGCTAGAAAAGTTGCCTTACGAAATGAATGACGAGGAGACCCACGACTAGGTGACTGCGGACACGAAACGTCAGATGGCTTCGTGGGGAAAGAGAACCCCGGAGCCGCCAAAGATACCAATAGATCCGGCTGTGAACAAGCACTTCAAGAATATGCTTGAGATGCCGTCCCAACTTAAGATGGGTCTTCCAACTGACTATGACCGCGGAGTAACGATGAGTTATAAGATAGCCAAGAAGGCGGGGAGAACAATTCCCCAGCTCGGGAACCAGTCAAAACAATCGGTCCCCCCGCTCAAGGTGTCAGACACTGCATAGGCTCAAGCTGATATGAAAGAAGCTGAGAGGTTTGCCAGAGAAGCTGTTATAACACTTCAGAAAGTCCTAGGCCAATCCGACGACTTCCAAAAGGCTGAATTGGCATGGCAATATAAGTGGGGGAAGTCTCTCGTCAAACCTGAGCATCTGGGCTCTCTGACAACACTGAAGCGCCAACTGCATACGTGGTATATCCAAAGCGCAGGAGATGGGATGGAGCAAGTTGAGGTGAAAATTAGACAACAGGATTACTTCCGCGATGGCAAGATGTATATTGATTTTGAAGATATTTTTTTCTTATATAATCTAGACGTCGTCGTCAAATCGATCATCAGCACCTATTGTCTGTAACTAATTTGTTCCTATGTCTATGGAACTTTGTTCCTAACTTTTGTTCCCATTTTTCCCCGGTTTTGTTCCTATATTTAAAATGTTCCATAAATTTTAATCCTAGCAATAGTTCTTTAAATCAAGAAAAACAAATTTGTCTTCCAGCGGACCAATCACTGCGTGTACTATAGAGGCCTAACTAGTTAACTAGATCCTTAGCTGTAGAAAATAAAATACCAACTACTTAGCTAGGTGTAGAACTCATGTGATACAAGGCCCTCTTTAGCTGGTAGCTAGCGTGTTAGCCACGTGCCAAGCGACATGTGCATGTGCATGTGCATGTGATAAAGGCAAACTTACGGTCATCATGTGTGTGCGTCGGTCAAATGCAGAGCAATCAGCGTTTTTCTTCGTATGCATGTGGCATCCGGTCAAAAGAGCACCCGCCGACGACTGTATGTGGGACTGAGGTGTACTGTGCGCGTGCGTGGCCAGCTTTGCAAGGAAGTGCGAGCGCATGCAAAATTTTAGTCCCACATCGAAACTTGACGAAAATTCTCACCGACTTAAATACGTTGATCCGCCACCTGTATACAACAAAACGAATGGAACAGAGCCTGCTCTGACAATGTGGACCTACCTGCAGCGAAACGGCCAAACATGCGAACGAAGGAAACAAAAGATCATGTAAATGGGTCGGCCCAGTAAGAAAAATGTGAGCGAAATGGTAGCATGGGGACGCGTGACCGAGAAGGAGAAGGACCCCTGAGCGACAGGATTAGAGAGAGCAGACAGGTTTCGAACGGGCCTTTAATCGGGCATGAGGTCTTATTCTTGTTGTCAAGTGATGTAGTTCAATCCAAATGACTGCAGAAATTATACGTCAACTTCTATATTGGTATAAGGATGGTTGGAATCACGCAAACTTACATTAAAAACAACTGATAATGGATTTTCTGATCCTCGAGTCGACATTAATTAAGTATCATCTGAAATTTTCCACAGAAGGACTATATAACTTGCTACTGTACAGTGGGCAGTTGACTATCGCAATATTTGAAGATATGCGAGCTCCTCTAAAAACCTAGCCGCCGTATCCACCATACGTCGGTTTCCCCTTCTCTCGCCAGTGCCGGGTGGGTGAAGAACCCGATCTATGAGTAGTTTATAATAAAAATAGTGTCTTCAATAGGTTATGTCAGGGTTTTTGTAATTGTTTCCTTTTGTGCATCTGCATCAATGGAGATGACATCATCTATAATAAGTGATCTTTGACCCTTTGTTTGATGATTTCTCGTTCCCGACGTCAATGGTGGTGTTGCAAGATGACATTTTTCTAGGTATGTCCTTCAAATCTTACTTGGATGTATCGGTTTTGGATTCTTTCTCATGGTTGCCATGAGGAGGATTATTCTCGCAATATTTGTTTCGAATGATAGGTCCTCAACATTGGTGATTCATGCTCTAGGCTCTCCGACGAAGTCGGCCAAACCGTTTGGTTATTTTTTTCCTGAAATACTAGTGTTGATACTCTTTCCTATATTAGTTTATTACGTTAATGCCTGCATCGTGCTCATAACCTTATCATTCCGGCTCAAAATTAAAATTATGTGAGAGCTCTTATTGGTATTTACATGTTCTTGGTCTACGAGTGCATTCAAAAAAGTATGAGACCGTGTCATGTAAGAATTAAGACTTCAAAAATATCGGGGATTTGCTCGTATCTTTTAGAATTCATTTTATAATTGTTGGAGATAGCTCATGTATCTCCACCATGTAATATTCACTACGATAAATATATAATGGTATTGATTGTAAAAAATATGTTGGGGCGTTGACTTGCTCCGTGAAAATAGGATCAAAGTCCAACGATCCTCACCTCGCTGTTACTAGATGGCAGCAGATCCCAGATAAAGTTGGTGGTAGCGGGGCAAATTGATTAACTGCATCATTCCGGAGATGGCTGCCAGATGCGAAGGAAGAGGCGACATCCGACATCGATGCTAGCAAGGGTGTAGATTCCATGCAGAGAGCTCGTGGATGGTGCGGAATGAAACTATGGTGTGGTTGCATGTGGAGACACGCGGAGGAGATCAAGGTCATGATGGAGGCAGCCTCGACCGGCCAACGAGCTCACCATAGGCTCATCTATGGGGGAATACGTGACAAAGGGAGATAATAGACGCAGTCATTAGGTTCACGAGTGCTCGTGGAGGAAGTTGGACGTGGTGCAGAAGAGTTAGAAGAAGGGAACATCTGTTGATGTAGTTTTGATGCTTCGGTGGCGCCGATGTATGTGCTCGATGCACATTGGATGGAGGCGGCGGCTGGCTATGGGCATCCTCCCATAAAATGTGGGGAACCCACGGCAATCACATAGTTTGGCTTGACGAATGTGTACCTGACAATGTGCAGAGTGCAATCACCTAGGGCTACAAGGACGGCTCTAGGATGTCGGTGTCTATCTTTCTAGCAAAGGAGATTCGAGCATGGGTAGTTGTTTCAACACTTGAGCGGTCGCAAGAAATCCCTTGCCAGTGACAAGCGTTAAGGTCCATAGTGATCAGTGGTCCGGTGTTCCTCTCTTTCCCATCGAAGGGATCAATGGAGGTGTGGTAGCTAGCAAAATCAGGATTGTGAGGTTCTTAACCTGATTGGTATTTTCTTGAACGATGCGGGTGGGCATTCGACCCTCTTAGGGTCGTATTTTAGCCAGCGAGAAGCCATCAGCCGGTAGATGCTCACAATGTTGGTCTAGATGATAAGTATCAACATATTTTTCGGCGTAAGCACACCACTTGACCTTGTAGCTTGATAAGGCAATGTAAATTGTGTGTGTCGTGCGACCTTGTTGAAGGTCTTGGTTCGAGATTTAAGTTTATGGATAAAAATCATGAGTCTCAACTATTTGAACTCGTCAACATTGGTGTGTGCAACAATTTCTTCTTGAAGGTTTTAGTTAGTAGTGAATTGTATGTTAGTTTGATTATATGCCATAGGGTGTCACACCCCAGTTTTTGGATTCTTGGACTGTGCTCAAGAAGACAAAAATTAGGACCAACAATTTTTTTTTAATGACAACATGATTGTTTGAACTAACATATGTTTATGTGCTAAAACATATTTGCAACTCAAGATTTGTTTCTTGATAAAACCAATACCATATGTTTCTGAAAAATATTCTTATTATTTTTCCCTGATGTTTTCCTATTATTACTTGAGTGGATTTTTAGTCCAAGACTTGGATCATTCTTGTTTGCATGTTAAAACAAACTTTTAACATTGTTATCCAATAAAACAAGTTTCCAAAATGATCTATGAAAGTTTTCTTCTGAGTTTTCCATAGAAAACAATATCTGAAAATAAAGCCAAGTACCTGTTTTCTACACTTATTTTCACTAAGCTACAAATTGTTATTTTATGATTTCTTGGCATTTAATTAAACCTTGATATATATACTGCAAAACTATAAGCTTACTTTTATTTTTGAACAAATAAAAACTATCTTTTGCTTGATGTGTTTGTGGTATAAAATTAAGGCAGAAAAAGATATTTTGAGAGACAGATAAAAACAGAAAGTATACCTTTTCCCACATTGTTTTCATGGACTTAAATTATTTCAAAATTGTTTTCAAAAGTTGTTTCTGAAAGTATATAACATGGCTAACAAATACACACTTTGAAAACCAATTTTGGAAAGCAATGGAACCTTGAAAACAAACTCAACTTTTTCAACTTTCTGTCTGTTTTCAACACTTAGAAAATTTCTAAGTCCTAAAGTCTGAATGTCGTGGTGGTGTCACGGCAGATGCCATAGGATGGCTAAAGATGTGGGGACGAAGGACGCTGGAGGTGCTCGGGGAGGGATCACGCGACGAGTAGCCGCGTGAGGTACGAAGTAAACACTGCAAACAACACGATCTACCCAGGTTCAGGGCCCTCGTGAGGAGGTAAAACCCCTACTCCTGCCTTTCTCTATGTATTCTGGTGTCTCACCGAGTAGCTACAGTACAATGTTCTTGCTACCGAGTAGCCACTCGCCTCTCTACGTGATGAACTAGGTCAAGAATTAGGTCACAATGTGTTCTAGCATGCGATCCCTCATGCGATCCCTCACGCAGGAGGCGGCGGGGCACCTTATACACACGGTGCCCAGCCAGATACGTCCAAACATGGACAAGTGTCGACATAGTGTGCACATCGTCCTTCTTCCGAGTTCCCGCTGACAGCTTTGGTTCCCAATCTTGGCTGCATCCGGAAAGTCGTTGGGCAAAAACAAGGGGACAGACTGATATCACTGTGCCCAACACAGAGTAGGGCCCCCTTATCCTGCGACGGCCTGCTTCCATGCTATCACTGTCAGGCAGGCCGGTCCCAGATGAACAGTAGTTCGAATACTGCCAAGTACGGACCCAGGATACGCGGGATCCTGTGTCAGAACGGCTCCTTTGACTTTCTGGCCCGAGTAGGCTCCCGCCAATTTTACTCGGGCCAACTCTTCTACTCGAATGGACAGAACTTGATTGTTATCTCCTTCTGGTCATCTTGAGGTGAGACCGAGTAGCACTCGACCGGGTAGCAAGTATCGGGTAGTCGGCTACTCGACCAAACCTCTCTCCTGATAGCTGCTTTTACCACTTGTCTTTACCCTACTCGGGGGTAACCCCCCGACAGCAGTCCCCGAAGCTGGTAGAGTCTTGCGAACTCGTTCACTAGGCTCTGCCAGCTTAAAACCAATCTTTGCAACATAGCCCTTGAGCCTCAAGATGCCGAGTAAGAACCTCCGAGTTGTACTCTAGAAGGTACCTTGAGTTTCTGTCTTCCGAGTAGCACTAGCTTTCTACTCTGTAACCGAGTAAAAAGACTTAGAGAATTTCTCCTCTAGCGTCTCTGCAGCGCTCAGCGCTATTCAGCCTTCCGTGCTGCGACTGGACACGTGTCAAGCATCCGTGACCCCGTCGTTTCGCTGCCCACGACACGACGTGCCACGCGCCCAGTTTTCACGGGGCGGGCCCACCGGCTCGTCATGTCCCATCAAGCGCAGTAATAGGCCACGATCTGGTCGTGGGATCAACTGTGGCCGTTACGCGCGCGTTCCGCGCTTGCGTGCGTTTCTATCCGGCCACAGGTCCCACCACACGAGAATTATGGCCACGATCGATCCCACTACCCCGATGGTAACGGTAATCCGAGGCGAGGGTATAAATACCCCCATCGGTAACTTCCCCTTCTCCCACCTCTGTACTTTCCTCTTTCGCTCCTCTGTTTCTTCTCCGCCGCTGAGCTCTCCGCCGCCGCAGACTCGTTTTCTCCACCAGATCATTCCCAATCTTCCACCACCTTCCCGCTCGCCGCCATGGCTGCTCGCGCCGGCTGGGCTGGTTCTGATGTTACTGTCGACGACAGCTCCTGGCTCGTGAACACCCGGAGGGTTCCTCCTGGTGTTCAGTGCCGGCCGTCCGACGGCGAACTCGTTCCGGCCCCGCGGGAGGGTGAGCATGTCGTCTTCCTCGCGCACTTCGCGCGAGGATTCGGCCTGCCGGCGTCTGATTTTCTCCGCTCCTTCCTGGATCACTTCGGTGTCCAGATGCATCACCTCTCTCCGAATGCGGTCATCTTCCTCGCCTATCGTACCGTGGTGTGCGAGGCCTTTCTCGGCGTCCGCCCCACGGTACAGACATGGCTGAAGTACTTCCATCTTCGTCAGCAGAGCAAGGGGAAGAAGGATGG
Source organism: Alopecurus myosuroides (assembly GCA_028641055.1). Classification (NCBI taxonomy): domain Eukaryota; kingdom Viridiplantae; phylum Streptophyta; class Magnoliopsida; order Poales; family Poaceae; genus Alopecurus; species Alopecurus myosuroides. The sequence continues at coordinate 206,303,819 of CM054057.1, read as the reverse complement.
CGCGGCCACTGGCAGTCGGGTAACCGACACCGGCAGCGCCATGATGCTGCAGCGGACGGGAACCAACCACCCTCGCATCAAAGGCTTGGATTCCGTCCGTATGTGGCAGAAATCTTTCCTTTACGTGAAGAACATCCCCGCCACGAAGGGGGGACCGGTGACGGACCGCATCAACCTGCCCGCCTGGAGCAACCGAGCTCCGTCTGGGCAGAACTGGAAGACGAAGCCCTCCAACGACCGTAATGCCGTGCAGATGGAGGAGCGGCTTGCTGCGCTAATCGGAGAGGGCCTCAGAAGCGACGACCCCGTCGCCTGCTGGATCAAGAACCGAGTGTTGCCTCTGCAGCAGCGCTCCCATCCAATGTGCTACCTGGGAGGCCCCCGCGATTGCACTCGAACGACCACGTTCGAGCTCAGCAACGCGGACGTCGCCGAGCACGCGAGGTCCATCCTGACCACGGGTCTCCGCGACGATTGGGAGTATGGGTTTACCCCCTTCAGCCGCACGAAGCCGATTCCACGGGTATGTTCCCCTTTCTCTGCTTCCAGTTTATGCAATCCGAGTAGATACTCTCCTCTTCCTACTACGATTAGCAATTGCATTCCGCACCGAGTAGAGCACTTATCAGAACTATTTAGGCTTAGTATGCTTGATGTTTGCATGCCTTGTCGGGTAGCATACTTAGAAGAAATTCTTAGGCTTAATATGCTTGATCCTTGCACGCCTTTCCGAGTAGGATATGCAGCAAATTTCCCTAGGCTTAGTATGCTTTGTGTTTGCACGCCTATTCGGGTATAGTGCCTTCGTGCTACTCGGTTAACTCGCGACACTTCCCTGTTCTTCAGGTTCTTGACCGCCAGAAAGCTGAAAGCTGCGAACGCTTCGAGGGCAATTGGTCAGATGACCGAGAAGAAGACGACCAGGCCTCCCTCGAGACCGCGGATCAGATCAATCTTCCTCATTCCCCTTCGACAGAGAAGCAGCCTGCCGAAACGTCTCTCCGCGATTGGTCCGACGACGAGTTGTAGGGTAACTGAATTCACGCTTTTTGTCTGCGAGAAGCACTAGCCCTTTGCCTGCTGTTTCTGAAGTGTTTTTCTTCTTCTTTATTTCACAGATGCTGCAGATGCTGAGGATGATGACGAGGATGAGGACGAGAGAGCCCTTGAGGCCAATCCTCTATCAGTCGCCGCTCCTGTTACCCGCAAGCGGACAGGCAGTGGCGCCTTAGAGCCCCCCGCCAAGAAGAAGAAGGCGACCGAGAAGGCGACCAAGAAGGTCGTGAAGAGAACAAGACGAACGATTCCCTCCACCAAGGCGTAAGTTTCTTCTCGGTTAATTTCCAATTTTGTACTTCGCTGTTTCTCTTAATCTTCCTCTGCCTCCCTCTAATTTCTGATTTTACCTTCCTCATCAGCGCTCCCTTAGATGCGGATGCTGCTTTCGCGCCTGACCAGGCCAAGAAGCAAGCTGCCATCGACGTCGACAAGGTTGTCGACCTCGAGGACGATGAGGCCGACACCACCAAAACAGGGACCATCAATGCCCCAGTCGCCGAGGCCGAGCAACAGTCCCGCGCAGATCCAGATGCGCAGGATGACGCTCACCAGGACAGGCCCCCTTCTCCTCCGGCTAGCACCGCCGAGGAGAGCCAAGATCAAGACCAGGAGATGCGCGACGACGCTGCCCTTGAGCGGCAGGAAGAAGGGGAGGAGCAGCCAGCAACAGGGGCTGCTGGACAAGAAGACCCCGCGGCCCAACCGCGGGTAGAAGAGATGGATGCCTCACAGCCAGATCCCGCTGCCGGGCAGCGGGTAGAAGACGCAACTGGGCATTACCCTCTGAGCGGCATGCAACCAGTCGCCGCGCAGGGTAGCGCCCAGCCTGATGCCGCACCGGATAGCGCGCCCCTGGTGCCACCAACAGATCAGGGTAGCGCTCAGTCTGATTCCTCCTTGGTGCAGACAACCGACGCTGCACCCAGCTCTCCGGCTAGGCCGCTTACAAGGAAGAGTGCCCAGGATGCTGCAGAGAAGGAGGCAGCCGAGAAGAAGGCCACCGAGAAGGAGAAGGCTGAGGAGAAGAAGACCGAGAAGCAGAAATCCGAGAAGTCGGTTGTCGCGAAGCCAACTGCCCAGAAGGAGAAGACGAAGAAGCGGGCTGCCGACATGCCGCCGCTAGCATCAACTGGCCAGTCCAGGCAGCTGGTTATCCGCAATCCCAATGCGGTTCCTGCCGCCGCTACTATAGCTGATCAGCCCTGCTACCCTGATTACATGGTGAAGGTTAGCCAACAGCACCAGGTCGGCTTCTCCCCCACAGACCGGAATCTTGCTCTTCAGAGAGGGAGGAAAGCCGTGGCAGTGGACTCCAGGCCCCCGGCCCCAAATCAAGACAAGTCTGTCTCCATTGCTTCTCGGGGAGCTCAAGACCAGGCGATAACGTCCTAGAGCCTCGAGCAAGTACTCGACCTGATCGGCTTCATCGACGCCATGTGGGACAGCAAAGTTCTCGGCAACCCCAACTGGAACGGCATCGATCTGGGCGACATCGACCATATGCGCCAGGATTTGAACAAGGTGGACTTGGGTTGCAAACCCATGACCGTCTCGACCACCTCTGCTACACTTGCTGCCAAGATGTTTGTGCACCGCAAGAACGCAGAAGATCTCGAGCAGTCTTACGCGGTAAGCCTTAACTTATCCTTTCCGAGTTGCATCTTTTCTTCTTTTCTACTCGTCTTCCTTTTCCTTAGCCATCACCCAGTCCCCGAGATTCTGGCCGAGTAGACAAATACTCTCTCGAGTAACTGTCTTCTCGGGTTGAATCTCAACTTCTTTGTCTGATTCATCTTCTTTTCTCTTTTCAGAACAGCGTACTGAAGCGGACTAACTTGCACCGTCAACTTCTCTGGAATCATGCCATTGCCAAGAGACGCATTGCTGCCTTGGAGAAAGAGAAAGTGAGCGCCGAGGAAGCCGACAAGGAAGTAATGAACAACACCATGAGGCTGTCTGAAGTTGAAGGTACGCTTCTAGCTACGCGGTTCTTGCGTTTTTTGTTTACGCCCGCTTCTGCTTTTTTGCTTTAACCATTTCTACTCTGCAGGGAAACTGAAAGCCCTGGCTGACGAGCACGCGAACTGCCGTGCCTTTGTTGAGAATGGCGAGGCCACCATTAAGAAGCTTGAAGGTAAACCACTGTCTACTCGGTTTGCCCTTGTGTCTGTTTCTTTTGCTTTTCCGCTGATCGTGATTTTGCTTTCCGCAGAAGATCATAAGAAATTTGCCGAGGAGCATCAAGATTGCCTCAAGCCTGCCGAGGTGGAGGTGCGACTAGCAAGCCAATCTGCAGCTCTGCAGAGTGGGCACGTTACCGAGATGGAGAATCTGCAACTCCAGCTGCAGAAGGCACTCCAGGATGCTATCAAGCTTGGTGCCGAGAGGGACAGAGTCATCGCCGAGAAGGCAAAGGCCGAGACAACAGCCAATGCCAAGGTGAAAGCCCTCGAGCAGGAGTGCGAGGTGCTGACAAAAGCCAATGCTGGGCTCTTTACTCAGCTGGAGGGGCTCCGCTTGCTCGAGGAGAAGCATGTATCCAATGAAGAAGCATGGAAGAGCCAGCTGCAGGGGCTGCGCCACGAGTTGAATCGTAAGTTTTCTCCTTTATGCATCTCTTCTTCTCTGTCCTACCTCCTCTCTAATTCTGTTACTGAATTTCTCATTTGCTTCTTGCAGAAATCTTCCCTGACATCGTGTCCTCTTGTGCGCCTGCTTTGGCCAAGGCCCAAGCAGCCCGTATTGAGAAGGGCGAGGCTGCGGACACCAGAGCCGAGATCGAGGATAGCATGCTGGTGATGCGAGGGCAGTTCGAACGCCTAGCCGGCGTGGGCACTGACCTGGTGCGCACCGACTTCCAGCTCCACAAGCTCTTCTGGCCCCAGGATCCTGCGCCAACAACTATTTGTGGCCTTGCTCTGAAGCTGCACAACGTGAAGGCCGAATTGAAGAAGTGGCGCGCCTCGGGAGCTCGGGCGGGTGCTGATTTGATGCTGCTCTGCGTCGCCTCCTGGTATGAGAACTTGAACATGCAGATTATCCGCGGGAAGCGCGCCAATTCCAAGTGGGAGACGGACCCCAGCTGCGTGACCATGCGCAAGCTGATTGCGCATGAGGTTGCGGAGTATGCTGACACGGCAACCTTCATCGATGGCCTCACTGAACCCGACACCGAGGTGGAGGAGGACGAGGAGGAGGACGAAGAATCAGATTCCGAGCTGGACTTGGGCTTCTTCGATTCACCAAGGAGCAAGGCCGGGAAAGGGAAGGCCGCGGTCGTCGCGAGTAGCGATGAAGAGGTCGAGGAGATTGACACCGCCGCCCTCGAGTTTGGCACCTCATCAGGAGCCGCCCTCGACGACACGGTACGCCCCCATGGCCAAGCTTCTGGTTCTTCCTTGGCAACAGGACCTGTCTCGGTGGCCACGGCCACCTCAGACCAGGTAGCCACCGAGCACGGCGTCGAGATGGAGCAGTCCACCACCGTCCACTCGGAAGCAGACGCGACCAACACCAGCGCCGAAGAGGAAGCCGCGAAGACAGCTGATGCCAACTCGGAGGCGGAGGCGACCAAGACCACCACAGAAAATGAAGCCGCCAAGGCCAGCACCGACAACACCGCTTCCTCAACATGATTTTATCCTGCAAACTTTTTACTCAAACACTTATCAGATCCCCGGGATGCCGGGAGCAAATGTATCAGACTATTTATCTTGTTGCTTGCTACTCAATTTTATTCCCATTTAGTATTTTCAACTTAATCAATTTGTTCAGCTTGGGCTTGATGCCGAGTTGCGTTATCATGCGAGTCCCCGAGTTGCATTTCTTATTCACTCTCCCTTTTCGTCTCAGCTCTACCCGCAACTTGTTGGTTTTTTGGTATTCGAGTCACAAGAGTTAAAGAGTAGAGCTGCAAATACTTAGCCGCTTAGAAACAGTCATAGTAACGCAGCCCACCACTTAGCCGAAAAGACAAGACACAGAACAGTAATAAAAGCACCCTACTCGGTTCCTGCACTCTTCCTTTCCTTAGTAATTTTTCTTGTGCTCATGGACCTTTTGCTTGTTCTCTTGCTTGCCATGAAGCCGGGTTTCGGACAGCAGCAAAGTCGAAGAGTTGGCATGTAGGTTTAAACACAGTACTCAATGTACCTTTGAATTTTGAAGTAGAGCAACCGAATAGGCAAAAGGTAAAGCCGAGTAAAAACACTTAGAGCAATTTTGGACGAGGGCAGTCCCCGAGATCAATTTCAGATTGCAGAGTAGAATTTCAACTCGGATAAGAGGGTACATACACATCTTTGCTCACGAATGAAAACGACAGAGTAGAGCTCCATTCCAAGGGCGCTTGGTTTCCTCTCCAGCTTTATCTGCCCTGTTCGCCTGTGGTGGGCGCGCATCTATAAGATAGTAAGCATCGTTGTGCAGCGCTTTGATCACAATGAAAGGCCCTTCCCATGGAGGAGACAACTTGTGCATCCCGGTTGTGCGCTGCACAAGCCTAAGGACCATGTCTCCTTCTCGGAAAACCCTTGGGTTCACCTTTCGGCTATGATAACGCCGCAGGTTTTGCTGGTAGATAGCCGAACGTGACAGAGTCAGCTCTCTTGCTTCTTCAAGCAGGTCAACGTCGTCTTCTCGAGCTTCTCTCGCCTCCACCTCAGTGTAGAGGGTTACTCGGGGGGAGTCATGCTCTAAGTCTATTGGCAACACGGCCTCAGCCCCGTATACCAAGAAGAATGGCGTGTAGCCGGTTGACCGGTTAGGGGTAGTCCTTAGACTGCACAACACCGCTGGCAACTCGTCTAACCAACACCCAGGTGTTTTCAGCAGTGGCTCCATCAGCCTTGGCTTTATGCCTGCCAGTACCATGCCGTTTGCTCTTTCAACCTGTCCATTGGAGGCTGGATGCGCAACAGACGCAACGTCTAGTCGGATATGCTTATCTCTGCAGAACCGCACCATTGCCCCCTCAGCAAAATTTGTGCCGTTGTCGGTGATGATGCTGTGCGGGTAGCCATATCTCAGGATCACATCCTTCACGAATTTCACAGCTGTGGCCCCATCGCACCTCCGAATAGGCTTCACCTCGATCCACTTGGTGAACTTGTCCACCATGACCAAGATGTGAGTCATGTTGCCTCTAGCCGGCTGGAAGGGCCCGACCATGTCCAAACACCAAACAGCAAATGGCCAAGTGATAGGAATTGTTTTCAGCTCGGAAGCAGGCATGTGAATCTTACTTGCGTACATCTTGCAGCCATTGCACTTTCTCACGATGTCCTCAGCTTGCTGCAGTGCTGTGAGCCAGTAGAAACCATGCCGAAAAGCTTTCTTGACCAACGCCCGAGAAGAGGCATGGTGCCCGCATTCTCCTTGGTGTATCTCTACCAGAATTTCTTCTCCTTCTGCTGGGTCCACACAATGTTGCAGCACGCCAGTGGCACTTCTCTTGTGCAGCACATCTCGGACTATAGTGTAGCCCTTAGATCTTCTCTGAATCTGTCTTGCAGCCACCTCATCTTCTGGCAGAGTACTGTCCCTCAGAAAGGATAATATGGGCATGGCCCAACTCGGTGTCTCCCGTGTGGGAAACACTGGTTCGTCCACTTCCATTGGGACAGGTACCTCTGGTTGCTCTTTAGGGATGGGAGAACTTCTCTGAAGCCCAGACCGATTAGCAAGGACTTCCTCAATGAATGCGACAGTCCCCGGGTTAAGGACAGCAGTCCCCGAGTAAGGAGTGGCAGTCCCCGGGTAAGGAATGGCAGTCCCCGAGTACGGAATGGCAGTCCCCGGGTAAGGAATGGCAGTCCCCGGGTAAGGAATGGCAGTCCCCGAGTACGGAATGGCAGTCCCCGGGTAATGAGTGGCAGTCCCCGAGTAAGGAATGGCAGTCCCCGGGTTTCCTGTAGCATTCTCCCAGTCAATCTCCATGGGATCAGATTCCTCACTTGGCAGAGAAGGAACAAATATGGACTCCGAGTTGGGAGAAGGCTTGATGGATGGCTTCCTCAAGTGCTCCAAGGCGACTCCCGCCGGGATGGATTGCCGAGAAGATCCCAACTTGGATAACTCATCTGCTGCTTTGTTCTCTGCTCGGTGAATGTGCTGGAACTCACAGCCTTCGAAGAACCCAGTCATAGACTGCACCAGGAAGCGATATGATGCCATATTGGCATCCAAAGCATCCCATGTACCAGAGACTTGCTGCACCACCAGATCTGAATCGCCATAGCATATAATGCGCTGCACGCCAACCTCCTTGGCTACTCGCAAGCCATGCACCACTGCCTCGTACTCTGCTACATTGTTGGACGCCTTGAAGTGGATCTGCAGCACATACTTGAGTTGATCTCGCTTGGGTGACGTAAGCACCACGCCAGCACCAAGGCCTTCCTTCACCTTCGAGCCATCAAAGTGCATCTTCCAGTAATTAGAAACTGGAGAAGGAGGTTCATACTGCACCTCTGCCCAATCCACCAGGAATTCCGCCAGAATCTGAGACTTGATGGCTTCTCTTCTCGCGTACGCAGGTGCATATGCGGCCAGCTCGATTGCCCACTTGGCTACTCTGCCACTCGCCTCCTTGTTACCCATGATATCTGAAATGGGAGCAGAACTCACAACCGTGATAGGATGCTCTTGGAAGTAATGCTTTAGCTTCTTGGCGCCCAGGTACACGCCGTAGGTCATCTTCTGGTAGTGCGGGTAGTTTTGCTTGGAACTGGACAGCACTTCACTGAGATAGTACACTGGGCGCTGCACACTCTTGCCTTCTTCTTCTCGTTCCACCACAATCACCACACTGACTACTCGGTTAGTCGCAGCAATGTACAGCAGCATTGGCTCCTTGGGTAGCGGACTAGCCAAGATGGGAGCACTAGCCAGCATTGCTTTCAGCTCATTGAATGCCACATCCGCTTGCGGAGTCCAGACAAACTTGTCACTTTTCTTCATCAATTGGTACAGAGGCAGGGCCTTCTCGCCCATTCGGCCCAGAAAACGGCTCAGAGATGCCAAGCAACCAGTGAATTTCTGCACGTCCTTCAGGGATCTCGGCAAAGACATGCTCTCAATAGCTTTTATCTTTGAAGGATTGGCTTCAATGCCCCGACTAGATACCAGGAAGCCGAGTAGCTTGCCAGCCGGGACACCAAAGGTGCATTTACTCGGATTCAGCTTCATTTTGTACTTGCGTAGGTTAGCAAAGGTTTCCTCCAGGTCGGCAAGCAGAGTATGTGTTTTATTCGTTTTGATGACAATGTCATCTACGTACACCTGCACATTCTTGCCGAGCTGGTCGTGCAAGCATTTCTGCATGCATCTCTGATAGGTTGCACCCGCATTCCTCAAGCCAAAACACATGACACGATAGCAATAAGCCCCGTACGGGGTAATGAAAGCAGTCTTTATTTGATCAGCAGGATTGAGTGCGATCTGGTGGAAACCAGAGTAGGCATCTATGAAAGACAACAGTTCACAACCAGCAGTGGAATCGATCACCTGATCGATGCGAGGTAGCGGGAAGGGATCCTTGGGGCATGCCTTGTTCAAGTCGGTGTAGTCGACACACATGCGCCATGCAGTGGCAGCCTTGGGATCCTCCTTCTTCTTCTCGACCATGACCGGGTTGGCTAGCCAATCCGGATGCAGCACCTCCATGATGAAATTGCTTATCAGCAGCTTGGTGATCTGGTCACCAATGGCCTTCCTTCTCTCATCTCCGAAGCGGCGCATAGCCTGCTTTACTGGTTTGGCGTCAGGACGCACATGTAATGAGTGCTCAACCAACTCCCTCGGGACTCCTGGTAGATCTTCATTGGACCAGGCGAATACGTCCCGATTCTCACGGAGGAAGTGGATGAGCTCGCTTTCCTATTTCTCCGCCAACCCGGAGCCAATGATGGCCACACGATCGGGGAACTCGGGGTCGACCTGGACCTTCTTGGTCTCCTGAGATGCCTGGAATGCAGTCCCATGCTGGGTACTCGGCACGCCTTGCGCGGCAGCTTGCGCGGACTGCGCCATAGCCACCACCTCATACATCTTTTTCTTCTCGGCAGCAATCACCATCGATTCCGCCAACTGGGAACCAGCAGAGGCACACTCCATGGACTTCTTGTAATCACCAGAGATAGTAATTATGCCATTGGGACCAGGGATCTTCATCTTCAGATATGCAACATGGGTAGAGGCCATGAACTTGCTCAGAGCAGGCCTGCCGAGTAGGGCATGGTAAGGACTCTGATGATCAACCACCTCGAACTGCAGGCGCTCTGTGCGGCAGTTATCCCTGGTGCCGAATATCACATCTATCCATACTCGGCCAATCGGGTTGCACGAGATCCCGGGCACAATGCCATGGAAAGTGGTCTTGATGGGCAGCATCATGTTCTCGGCCAGGCCAAGCTTCTCGAGTGTGTCTTTGTACACGATGTTGATGCTGCTGCCGTTGTCGATTAGCACCTTGCTGAACCTCACATTCTTCTCGGGACCCAGGAAGGTAGGATCCAGCACCAAGGCGTAGCTACCCGGATTGGGCATCACCTTGGGATGATCTACTCGGGACCACCTGATCTCCTGGTCACACCAATACATGTAGTGAGGGACAGCAGGAATCACTGCATTGACCTCCATGGCCCGCCTGTGCTGTGATTGCTTGTCGACTGGCTCAGAAGTGAAGATCATGTAGCTCTCGTGGTGCTCTTGGTACTGATTGGAGCCTCCGCCCCCATTGTTGCCGTTGTTGTTGTTGCCCTGGTAGTTGTTGTTGTTGCCTCTGTTGTTGTTGTTGCGGTTGTAGTTGTTGTTGTTGTTGTTGCGGTAGCCCTCATTGTTGAAGTTACGGTTGGCTCCTAAAGCCACTTGGTTCACATTTTCTCTTCTCGGGTACACTGGCGGCCGAGCTGCGGGTGCGCGAGTAGGCTGCACATTGGCGTTGGCCGCCGGCAGAGGAGGAGGAGGAGGCAGGCCGTCATTCTTGATCACATCCCACCACTCGCACTGCCGAGTAGTGTGGTTAGCAGGCCTCGAGGGGTGGTGAGTGTGAAAACTGCATGGGCCATCCTTCATGTCATCAAAGACAAACTTCTTCGGCTGCTCGGAGTTTCCGCTACCCGACTGAGAGGTGCGAAATGGCTTCTTGTTGCCTTGGCCCTGGTTCTGGTTCTGGTTCTGCCCGTAGGCTCCAGCAGGTTTCTGCCTTTGGCTGCCACCAGCTCCAACAGTCACTGCATTCACCTCTTCGGGATCATACCGAGTATCTATTCGGCGCTTGTTGCGGAACTCGTTGCGCTTGCTGTTGCTGAAGTTTCTTCTCGGCTCAGAGGAGTCCATCAGGGGCTGAGTAGGATCACCGAGTGCGTACTGATCCGCAATCTTGATGGTCTCCGCCAGAGTGTTCGGCATCTCCCTCTGCAATCTCTGCCACAACATGCTGCCATGCCTGCATCCCTGCGCAAACCAAGTGATGGCCTGGGCTTCATTCACACCTTCACAGGTGTTCCTCAATGTGCTCCACCGAGTAAGGTACTCGCGGTCTGTCTCGTCTTCTCGCTGCCTGCAAGCGGATAGCTGCTGTGGCCTATTCGGCCTCTTGTATGTGCTCGTGAAGTTGCTGATGAAGGCATCCGAGAAATCCATCCAGCAATTGATGCTGTTCTTGGGCAAGTTGTTGAGCCAAGTGCGAGCTGGACCCTCTAGCATCTGCGGGACATAGCGCACCGCCCATCTCCGGTTGCCGTTTGCGATATGAACCGCGGTGACATAATCATTAAGCCAGTCTTCGGGCTTGGTGCTGCCATTGTAGCTCTTGGTGCCCCTTGCGAGCTGGAAGTTCTTCACGGATGGCTCGTTCATGATGCGCGGGCCAAAGCACTCGGGGCCAGGAGGACCCGTGTTCTCCAGCCGCGCCGACAAGCTGATCCGGTCCAGCTGATGCCTCGCATCTCCAGGCGCCAGCATGCGCTCGCCAACACGATCATGAACATCATAGCCAGCCATCTCCATGGCCGAGTAGCCATCATCATATCTGTCCACCTGCACAGCTGCAGGTTGCTCCACCGGGTTGGCGACTGGCGCCACTGCTCGCGGCTGCTGCCTCTGCCGAGTAGGCTGAGCTGCGGGTTGCCGAGAAGGACCTGGGCGCGCTCCATCTCGGGCCTGGCTTTGAGCTTGATGGGCTTGAGAGCCTGCTCTTGCAGCGTTGTGTTCCTGCCCGGGCTGCTGCGGCACAACAAGCTGTCTCGCGGCAGCAGCCGGGTCGTACACCTGCATTTGCCTATCTCTGGCCGAACGTCCGCTGCGGCTCTTCTCGCGGCTGGGATGCGGAGACGAGGCATGATCGTTAGATCTAGCCGCGTGCGAGTGCACCACCTGCGAAGCTCCAGCACCCGGGTTGGCCTTCCGGAACTCCTCATTCTGCCTAGCAGCCTCCAACACCAACTCGTTGAGCCTTTCCTGCTGCCTAACACGCGCGTCGCCATCTAGACGAGGCAACTCGGCAGCTACAGCCTCTGCAGCTCTAAGTGTCTTGGCGGGTGTGCTATATCTGGGCCTGGTGGAGGTGTTTGCGGTGGCGGACTGAGCAGGAACCTCTACAACTATCGCCATCTCGGCACCAAGGTTGCGCCGAGTGGCGTCTACTCTGCTAGCCCTCCTGATGACTGGCATGAAGCCGTGAGCCTTGTTGTACTCGAGCTGATCTAGACTCAACTCCAACCTCACCTTATCCAACTCCGCCTGTTCGGCAAGCAGTTCCAGGCGTTGCCGCTCGAGCTGCTCCTTCATGGCTAGAAGCTCGATGTCGGTGGGAGTTGGCATGCCAAGTCGCCCAGCCGACGCGGGAATGGTCGGAGTAGTGGAAGGCGGCAAGTTGCACTCCTTCTCGTAGGGCCGGTGAGTCCTGCCACCAGCGCTCGGTGCAGCAAGATCTTCGACGACGGCCGCAGCGCCAGTAGCGGCTGCGCCAGCGTTTGTCGCCAAGCCAGTCACCATCACCTCAGTGCGGTTCGCAGAGCGGCACGCGGGCCTTCCGCGAGCAGCGATCACCGCGGGAGGATCCTCCGCGTCGTGCACCAGCTCGGGGTACGCGCGGTTGGCGACAGTGGCGACGTAGACGAGGTGAGAGCCGAAGGAGATCACCGAGCCGCCCTCCGGCATGGCCCTGCCGCCGAAATTGCCGGCGTTGTCGGTGACGAAGTCGAAGGAGCCGAATCTGTGGACAAGGCCACAGACTACACGCTCCGCTGAAGAAGATCCCGTCCGAACAGAAACTCCAGCAAGCGCCGCTGGTAGCCCCACGGTGGGCGCCAACTGTCGTGGTGGTGTCACGGCAGATGCCATAGGATGGCTAAAGATGTGGGGACGAAGGACGCTGGAGGTGCTCGGGGAGGGATCACGCGACGAGTAGCCGCGTGAGGTACGAAGTAAACACTGCAAACAACACGATCTACCCAGGTTCAGGGCCCTCGTGAGGAGGTAAAACCCCTACTCCTGTCTTTCTCTATGTATTCTGGTGTCTCACCGAGTAGCTACAGTACAATGTTCTTGCTACCGAGTAGCCACTCTCCTCTCTACGTGATGAACTAGGTCAAGAATTAGGTCACAATGTGTTCTAGCATGCGATCCCTCATGCGATCCCTCACGCAGGAGGCGGCGGGGCACCTTATACACACGGTGCCCAGCCAGATACGTCCAAACATGGACAAGTGTCGACATAGTGTGCACATCGTCCTTCTTCCGAGTTCCCGCTGACAGCTTTGGTTCCCAATCTTGGCTGCATCCGGAAAGTCGTTGGGCAAAACCAAGGGGACAGACTGGTATCACTGTGTCCAACACAGAGTAGGGCCCCCTTATCCTGCGACGGCCTGCTTCCATGCTGTCACTGTCAGGCAGGCCGGTCCCAGATGAACAGTAGTTCGAATACTGCCAAGTACGGACCCAGGATACGCGGGATCCTGTGTCAGAACGGCTCCTTTGACTTTCTGGCCCGAGTAGGCTCCCGCCAATTTTACTCGGGCCAACTCTTCTACTCGAATGGACAGAACTTGATTGTTATCTCCTTCTGGTCATCTTGAGGTGAGACCGAGTAGCAGTCGACCGGGTAGCAAGTATCGGGTAGTCGGCTACTCGACCAAACCTCTCTCCTGATAGCTGCTTTTACCACTTGTCTTTACCCTACTCGGGGGTAACCCCCCGACACTGAATTTTCTGAATTTTTCTGTGAACAGTAGGAGATACACTTTTGCACTTTACTTTTCTTGATGTTTCCTTGATCTTTTGGAAGAGAGACCTTTCCTAGGATGTTGACCTTGGTTTCTACTCAAACCAGAGCCCTTGACCCTGCTTCTAGAAGCCTTGGATGCTAAGAAAAGGGAGAGAGAAGAGTGATGACTAGGACAGGTATGGGCAGCACTTGAGTTGACCTTTTTAACCGTGCCACTTGCCCCACTTGCTCCCTAGGGCCAGGTTAAGCTTTTCCCACTCGTGGCTTGACCTAGGGCACCCTGTGCTCACCAATGGAAATGACAAAAACCTCCAGAACATCTCAATGCCAAAGGATGGCACCTACCCGAGCTGCCACATTTAACCTTGACCTCACGTCCCTCTTCTATAAATGGCCAGAGGCCACACCCTTGATCTCTGCACCTCCCACACTCCATCTCTGCTCCCCTAGTCGAGATCTACCCGAGCCCTAGACCCTAGAGCCCCCCCGAGCTCGAGCTCTAGCCGCCGGTGACCGCCACGGCCACGGCGAAGCCCTGCACGAGCCACTCCACCCCAACCCCTCCCACTAACCTAGAAAGGTTCCCCGAGTCCCCCTAAACCTCCCAGACAAAGTCCCCCTCCCTCTAGTGCTCTGGAACGCCGCCGCCGTCCTCGGGCGCCGCCGCGGGCACCCGCCGCGTTCCACCGCGTGAGTCCATGCCGGTCGCCGTCGTCGCCGCCCCTCAACGCCCCTACCACCCAGCAACTCCCCCGAGCTCGCTCAGCCCTCCCCGGGCCCTCTAAGGTGAGCTACGGCCGCCGCCCATTCTTCCCCGTTCGGTTCTGAGAGAGAGAGAGAGGATCGGGAGGTGGAAGACGGCCCAGCGCCGTTGGATCTACGATCCACGGTCGTCTTCAAACGACTGTTTCCCGCGCCCGCTCTCGCGCCCGAAGCGCAGCTGTGCCGCACAGCCGCTGTTGGGCCGCGGCCGCAGTGGATCCAGCCCGCGTGGCTGTTGTGTTTAATCCATTTAAATTATTACAGAAATATGTACCTTCACTTTGGACATTTCAAAAATAGTAAAACTGCAAAATAAAATCTGGAAAAATTCATGGACCTAGAGATATGAAATCTAAACCATATAAAATTTGCAGATCTACTTTTGGACAATTATTTTGAACACAAGAAATGTTTTGCCACAGACTGTCAGTGAGAACTTTTTAAATATGTAACAAAATGGAACAAACTCAAATGTTCTGGATAGGTATTGAAAATACCTATCCAATGTAGTTGATCTCACATCAAGGTGAGTTATGGAATGAAAATGCCATCCAGTTAACTAAAAGACCAGTAGACTTTTCTATGATTTGTATAAGGAGTTTGAAAATGTTTTTCTGGACAAAATCCAATTGGATGAGTTTGGTATTTACTAGATCTATGGTTTCCTAGCTTAGAATAATTTTTGAAGCTCTGGATTATTTTTGGTGGACAGATCTAGAAACAGCACTTTTCTGTTTCTGTTTTTAATTATGTTCTTGTTTGAAATGATTAGTGTGGATGATTTAATCTTTCTCCCTAGAATGTATAAAGTTGTTAGGACTTGTTATTAAGTTGTTTTCTTTCAGGTCATCTACCTTAGAAAGTGTTTGCATGTTTGGAAGACTCAAATAAAAATGGAACTTGCTTCTTTTACTTTCCAGCTTTAGTATCTGGAATTTTTGTGAGAGCTAGATCTTTGTGTGATTGATTGAGTTTATTTTGAGCTACGTTTGCTATGGATCCAGTACCATTTTTGTACTGTTATTTTGAAGTTAATTCCTATGTTAGCTTGCATGTTCTTTTGTAGCAAAGCATGAGTAAGTCTTGTTATTTAGTATGCACTAGGATTGTTTTCACTAGAATAAATGGTTTTGTATTATTTATCTTGCATGCTAAATGTTTGCCATGAGTAACCAGAGGCTTAGTACCTCTTTTTCCATTGTATTAGTGGGCCCATAACCCACTGGTCCCATTGCATCTTGGTTGTGGATGAAAATCCCCAGCCATGCACATGTGAGAAATTATCATGTTTTAACTATATAATTGATTGCTATTTTCCACCATGGAAAATATATTTGTTTGTTTTCACTTATGCAAGTGAGAAGGTTATTTCTTATCAGAAGATACTAGTATGTTAGGTGTGATCCACTTTTAGCATAATATTCCTCGGGAGTATCATGTTAAGTTATGATTCACTATTGAGTGCTAAATTAAATTATTTGCAAATGAAATAAATTCCTTTGGACTGATAGATGTTTGTGAATAACTTTATATTGAGTGTTTGGATTTTTGGAAAGGTTTAGATAAATTTTCCTTGATGCCTAGCTACTGGTTGTATAAGTTATACCTTGCTTGATTGCTAGTAATTGATTTGGGAAAACAGAAATTGCTAGAATTAATTTATGCATGCTTAATAGTTGTTTCATGGAATTATCTTGATGTTTGTGCTTCCTAACATAAGTAGGATTTGTGTACTGTTATTAGTGACATTTATGATGATGATTTGCTTGTTTATAGTTGAGCATCATAGTAGCATTGCTTGCTTCTCTAGTGATGAACTAGTGTCACCACTAGAAATTGTGGTTATCTCTAGTATTGCCATTTTTCATTTTATAGGTGTAAGGGTTTATTATAGCATATTTAGAAAGTTATTAATTATGTTATGATGCCATAAATTAGGTAGTTGCATGTTCTATGGTCATAGAATATAATTATCTCTTATAGCATGCTTGTGTAGAAATTCCCATACTAGTATGCTATTAGTGCAGTCCTGTTGCTACGCTTTTGATTGGAGCATTATCTTGAATGATGATTGTGTTTTATATTATTTTTATGACTTGACTCATTGGTTATTTAGCTACTGGTTGTGTTCTAAATTTTCATGATTGGTGGATTCCATAACTTCAATAAACATTAAGGTAGTACATAAATAGTCTATTCATCTGTGGTGTGTTTATCTGCTGTTTGGAAATTGTCTGAGTGTGTACCTTAGCATGAGGATCATACTTGTGGTAATTGTTGTGCTAGTATTGTCGTTGTGCTTAGGAGTATCTTGTGAACTAAGCATCCAACTTAAATCATAAACTTATTAAGTGACTATTGTTTGTGTGTTGCTAATACCCACTGCCATGGGTATTGTTCTGTCTGTTTGATTTTACCTTAGTAACCTAACCCTTTGCACCCACAAGCTATATTTTTAGCTTATTAGATATATTATTATGAGAGTGGTAACCACCCCATATATGGTATGTAAGATGTGGGATATGGTTTCCTAAACCATATGTTTGTCTGACGATAGTTTTGTACCCTGAGAGTTATGTGAGGCAGTTTTCTCAATAACGTTTGTGAGTTTGCGCTATCGTACCTTTGCTTGCTGTATGTGTTGTTTATCTTAGTTATTTGGTCTTTTTACCTGAGTGTGTGTCTTTTATTCTTTTACGACGCTAGAAAACGAAGAAGAAGAAGAAGCAGTTGTGGAGCTGTGTGTCAAGTTCAAGTTACTTCAAGGCCAGGGACATTAAGAGACTTAAGGCAAGCCATCTTGATGCTTGCTGAGAATTACACTTATCATTATCTATCATGCATGTTTTACTTCTGAAAAGTTGTACAAAACTTTGTTTTCCAAAAACTATTTTTGAACTGAGTATCACTTCTATTGATATATATACTATTACTATGCCATTAGTTAATACTTGGTGTTACCAAGCCCATAAGCCACCTTATGGTATTCATTGCCATCAAAAATATTAGTCCCTAAGTGGACACCTTAAAATTGTGTTTTACAAAACAAAGGCTTTATGGAAAACCCGGAGAAAAGGCGGATCCTTATTCTCCGGAGGAAATGTGGAAGTGGTCATTTTTGGGAAAATGGTGTTTTTAAAAAATGACACATAACCTAGTCTTCGCCGGACAGCCTTTACCGTACTGCCACCCTACCCCAACATGGGCACGGGGTTAACTTGAAGTTTGTTCTTGTTAGTGTGTGTTCTATCTCAATTGCTATAAGGGTTGTCGTACCCTCGAATCCGAATGTCGTCAAAACTCCCAATGTTGAGACATAAAAAGTGTGGGATTAAGTTACCCTCCGGTTGCATTCAGATGGGGCATCCTGGCTGGCGGGGAATAGCTCGGTGCCGGGGATGACCGGTAAAACTCAACTGAGAGATAGACACATTCTAGCTTGAACATAGTGGATGGTTATGATCAGTGATCTGATGTTTCACATACTGTTGTTACAGTCCCAGATTGTTCACGGCAGGTGTACTAGATCTGGTGGATGTGTACACCTCTGCAGAGTATACCTTTTTTGAAGAAGCCGCGTTCTCGGATATGGACAGTTGAATGGCCATGTAGCTAGCATTGTGTCAATGTTTTCAAAAAGAATGTTTTCAAAAAGGAGTTTAACTTGGGAAGTTCGGAAAGGAAGGAAACCTTGAACCATGGATGTACCAATGATGGAAGGCCAGAAGTTGTTTTACAAAACAAAAAGTTTTGCAAATAAAAACTTTTCTACTCTAAGCAAGAATTTTGGAAACTGATTCCAAGAAGTTTTGCACAGAGAAAATATTCTTTTAACAAAGCTTTACAAAACCTATTGTACATGTGATATCTACAAGAGAAATAAAACTATATTATTTTCTTCTGAAGTGTCTTCTCCAACGGAGATACAGAATTAATTTGACTGCAACTGTGGTGTCATCCTATATGAACACCATTGATAGTGAACCCTATTTATAGCCTACCTATTCCACCATATAAGCATACTTGCATCTTTGGTAAGTTACGTGATGGATGTCTTGCTGAGTACATTCAAATGTACTCATTATGGTTTCGCCCCTGGTATCTACTTGCCAGACTTGAGAGGGAGTCTCAGAAGAAGATCAACGAGGAGGAGTACGGAGCTGATGGCTGTGCGAACTAGGATCGTCTCCGGGTCAGCAGCCTGTAGGTGAAGGCGTGACTTGGTCTCTACCACGTATGAGTGTGTTTAGTCTTCCGCTGTGTGTGTTGTGTGTTGCCCTGCGTGGCAGCCGTTCAGGTGTTGGTCAAGTGACCAATCCCCTTTTTTAAGTGTTTGTGCAACCGTGTAATGGATATTGTATCTGTGTACCAACTTGATATGTTGTTCACGACTGAATTCCTGGGATCGTGAATGTATGCATATCAGGGGTGTCCTTGAACAGTGGTTCGAAGGGCAGGCCCTACAGAGTTGGTATGAGAGCTATCCTGACCTTAGGAGACCTTAGTTCGCATGGACGTTAGTTAGTACTCTATAATAAAAGTTAATAAAACCAGGTCACTAAGATGACTATTTTCCCAAGAGAAATTATATACCCCATCTCCTCTGTGTTTCAAAAACTCTATTTACATTAAAGTTAAAAAGGAGCATCCTAAAATTTTGCACACTATTACCTAACTTAATCTACTCTAAAAAATTTGTGTAGATGGCAGTTGTCTTCACCCATTCCTTCCGGCTAGGATCACAAGCACCCTCCTACCGCCGCTTTGAGGAGAATTTGATCAACATGACTCGCCTGATCGGTCGTCCCCTACCTGAGTTGAAGGGTGCCTAGTTTCACCAGGATGGACGAGAAATGTCCTGGTTGGTTGTCTGCACCATCCGTGCACCGTTGCTGGCACCGTCAACCCCAGAGATCATTTGGGAAGTGGTGGAGAACAGTTGGGAAGCAGGTATCCTTAGAGTGATGCAGCTGACCATCGCCAAGCTCGCGAACTTCTTCCATCGCAAGTTTGCAGGAACCCCCTACAGCTACTTTGGAAGACACGACGAGGACGACAAGCCAATAGAAGTCACTGGAGACTTTGTGTTTGCACGTCACTTCGAGCACCTGGAAGGACAGTTTTACACCACCCAGCTCTCCCTAGACAGAGTTAGAGCAGATTATGACCTCTGAGGCAGAGAGATAGACCAGCTAGAAGCCATTCTTGGTGCATCTTCGGCTACCGAGCATCGTCTCAAGGTACTGAAGAAGACCATGAAGTACACTGACTCCCAGCACCGCACTCGAGTGATAGCACTTCAGCTTCAGCTTGCAGCCAGCAAGGCCAGAGTTGAAGAGCTGGAGGAACAGCTACGCGCTTCCACGAGCACTTAGGATTGCCGCAGGCTGTTAGGAGTTGTGTTGTCTTTCCACCCTAGACGCTTGTTGTGTTTATGTCTGTGTCGTGTGAGCTCCTCTGTTAGAGCGTTGTGTGTGCTAGTTGTGTTGTGAGCTTTATGCTATAGCCTTGTGAACCCTTAAGTTCAGTTGCGATGTTAAAGACCCAGTTTCACGTGCGTGTTAATCCTGGTTTGAGTTGGTTTTTGCTCTTGGACAATTGTTTGTTTTTGAGTGCCGATGATCAGGATCTGTGTGTGATGATTTTTTTTCTTGTTCTGCCTTGGTGGAGTAGTTTTCTTTTCTCTGCTTATCAATGTGAAAAACATTTTACACTAGTGTTTCATTATCTTAACAAAACCAGTTCTACCACATCGTTGTGTTGCCCAAAGCACCCTAGGAGGTTTTTAGTTATCACTCATTAACCTTCCCAAAAAGGACAAAATCCTCTAAAAATACTACTGTAAGTAAAATACCTTCCATGCCTACCCTGGTGTGACCACACTCTGCACTTTGCTTTGCCACAAAACCACACAAAATAGAAGAATAATATTGAAGAGCTACAAATCTTTCAGAAACGTCAAAGGGGTACATTACTCCGGAAATAACATTACACCCAACAGATAAAGTTTCAGAAAAAATAAGATACAAGTCTGTTTTCCAGCACAGACCACTACACCTACTTTGGTGTATACCCTAACCTTGCCAGACTCTCACTAGTGGGAGCCTAGTTGGAAGGTGAGCCACTCTCACCTGATGCAGAACCCCGAGTTAGTTGACAATGAAGTCCCTCCAGTCCTCCAGGCCTAGTGCCACCAGCATGAGTCTCCACTAGCGCAACCACCGGCGCCACCGCTCATCCTTCTTCCACCACAGCCTTGTTCCTGGTACCATACCACCAGTCATGTATGTCCCAGAATGCGAAGATCATGGCCACCAGGATCACTGTGACTGATCCCACCAGGCAAAATCTGAAGAGTAGCACGATGAGGAAGTGCTCCAAGAAATTTTCTCGCTCCAGCAGAGTGACGTACTCCTTGAAGAAGTCTTTAATTAACTGAGAAATGAAGCTCATCGTGTGGTGCGATTTAGAGGACCTCGGCTACCCTTTTTATAGCAGCCAGAGCAGAGCCCTCTCCTTCATCAAGCACTACGCGGGAAGAACCAAAGAACACAGGTGCAGTGCTCACAAATGGCGCGAAACCACCGACGCGCCTCTTCCCCAATTGGCCAAGGCATCAACCTGTCACACTCGCAGCAGTCCCCAAGCAAGGTGTCAGCCCAGCATGGACTCACAATGGGCGGGACACCCTGATGCTGAAGTTGTGTGCACCAGATGAGAAGGAAAGGCAATAAGGAGAAGAAGAAGAGATAAGTGCATAGACTGCCAAGTGGGCCCAACCCCACACGTCAGCAAAACACCCAAGAAAAATCTGGGTGCACCTAGCTTCTGGACTTTCTTTCAAATCATGGAAAGACTACTAGCTGTTTATAGCCTATACCCCTGCGAGACTAGGTTTCTGTGACCACTTATGGGTGGCCAGAATTTTCCTTTAAAACTTAGAAAAGTGGAATTTCTTGTTTTGGGGTACCAGGGGAAAAAAACTCTTCTAGAACAGGTTGGCCTGCTAACCCTGGGTTGAAAATCCTGGTTTTGAGGAACCAAAATTTAGAGGTTTAGAACTTGGCACCCAAACCTTGGAAAAAAAGAAAAAAGTTTACCAGTGAATTCTGTTAAGATAAATCAAAGGGGGGAAGCCCCTGTAAATAATGTTACAAATCACCAACACAATGTTTTGTAAACAAATCACCTAACATTGTCGTTTTGACCATACCCTCTTCTCGCTTGCCTGCGAATCTCGGGACGAGATTCTTTTAAGGGGGGAAGGTCTGTCACACCCCAGTTTTTGGATTCTTGGACTGTGCTCAAGAAGACAAAAAATAGGACCAACAATTTTTTTTTAATGACAACATGATTGTTTGAACTAACATATGTTTATGTGCTAATACATATTTGCAACTCAAGATTTGTTTCTTGGTAAAACCAATACCATATGTTTCTGAAATATATTCTTATTATTTTTCCCTGATGTTTTCCTATTATTACTTGAGTGGATTTTTAGTCCAAGACTTGGATCATTCTTGTTTGCATCTTAAAACAAACTTTTAACTTTGTTAGATCCAAGAAAACAAGTTTCCAAAATGATCTATGAAAGTTTTCTTCTGAGTTTTCCATAGAAAACAATATCTGAAAATAAAGCCAAGTACATGTTTTCTACACTTATTTTCACTAAGCTACAAATTGTTATTTTATGATTTCTTGGCATTTAATTAAACCTTTATATATATACTGCAAAACTATAAGCTTACTTTTATTTTTTAACAAATAAAAACTATCTTTTGCTTGATGTGTTTGTGGTATAAAATTAAGGCAGAAAAAGACATTTTGAGAGAGAGATAAAAACAGAAAGTATACCTTTTCCCACATTGTTTTCATGGACTTAAATTATTTCAAAATTGTTTTCAAAAGTTGTTTCTGAAAGTATATAACATGGTTAACAAATACACACTTTGAAAACCAATTTTTGAAAGCAATGGAACCTTGAAAACAAACTCAACTTTTTCAACTTTCTGTCTGTTTTCAACACTTCGAAAATTTCTAAGTCTTAAAGTCTGAATTTTCTGAATTTTTCTGTGAACAGTAGGAGATACACTTTTGCACTTTAGTTTTCTTGATGTTTCCTTGATCTTTTGGAAGAGAGACCTTGCCTAGGATGTTGACCTTGGTTTCTACTCGAACCAGAGCCCTTGACCCTGCTTCTAGAAGCCTTGGATGCTAAGAAAAGGGAGAGAGAAGAGTGATGACTAGGACAGGTATGGGCAGCAGTTGAGTTGACCTTTTTAACCTACCCACTTGCCCCACTTACTCCCTAGGGCCAGGTTAAGCTTTGCCCACTCGTGGCTTGACCTAGGGCACACACAAACCTCCAGAACACCTCAATGCCAAAGGATGGCACCTACCCGAGCTGCCACATTTGCCCTTGACCTCACCTCCTTGTTCTATAAATGGCCAGAGGCCACACCCTTGCTCCCTACACCTCCCACACTCCCTCTCTTCTCCCCTAGTCGAGATCTACCCGAGCCCTAGCCCCTAGAGCCCCCCCGAGCTCGAGCTCTAGCCACCGATGACCGCACGGCGAAGCCCTGCCCGAGCCACTCCACCCCAACCCCTCCCACTAACCTAGAAAGGTTCCCCGAGTCCCCCTGAACCTCCCAGACAAAGTCCCCCTCCCTCTAGTGCTCTGGAACGCCGCCGCCGTCCTCGGGCGCCGCCGCGGGCACCCGCCGCGTTCCACCGCGTGAGGCCACGCCGGTCGCCGTCGTCGCCGCCCCTCAACGCCCTACCAGCCAGCAGCTCCCCCGAGCCCGCTCAGCCCTCCCCGAGCCCTCTAAGGTGAGCTACGGCCGCCGCCCGTTCTTCCCCGTTTGGTTCTGAGAGAGAGAGGATCGGGAGGTGGAAGACAGCCCAGCGCCGTTGGATCTACGATCCAAGGTCGTCTTCAAACGACTGTTTCCCGTGCACGAAGGGCAGCTGGGCTGCGCAGCCCGCTATTGGGCCGCAGCCGTAGTGGATCCAGCCCGCGTGGTTGTTGTGTTTAATCCATTTTAATTTTTACAGAAATATGTACCTTCACTTTGGACATTTCAAAAATATTAAAAATGCAAAATAAAATCTGGAAAAATTCATGGACCTAGAGATATGAAATCTAAACCATATAAAATTTGCAGATCTACTTTTGGACAATTATTTTGAACACAAGAAATGTTTTGCCACAGACTGTCAGTGAGAATGTTTTGAACATAACTTTTTAAATATGTAACCAAATGGAACAAAGTCAAATATTCTGG
The DNA here is from genome assembly GCA_028641055.1 of Alopecurus myosuroides. NCBI lineage: Eukaryota > Viridiplantae > Streptophyta > Magnoliopsida > Poales > Poaceae > Alopecurus > Alopecurus myosuroides. Next base: position 206,280,482 of record CM054057.1, on the reverse strand, counting down.
ATAGGTATTGAAAATACCTATCCAATGCAGTTGACCTAACATCAAGGTGAGTTATGGAATTAAAATGCCATCCAGTTTACTAAAAGACCAGTAGACTTTTCTATGATTTGTATAAGGAGTTTAAAAATTCTTTTTGGAGAAAATACAATTGGATGAGTTTGGTATTGACTAGATCTATGTTTTCCTAGCTTAGATTAATTTTTGAAGCTCTGGAATATTTTTGGTGGACAGATCTAGAAACATCACTTTTCTGTTTCTGTTTTTAATTATGTTCTTGTTTGAAAGGATTAGTGTGGATGATTTAATCTTGCTCCCTAGCATGTATAAAGTTGTTAGGACTTGTTATTAAGTTGTTTTATTTAAGGTCGTCTACTTTAGAAAGTGTGTGCATGTTTGGAAGACTCAAATAAAAATGGAACTTGCTTCTGTTACTTTCCAGCTTTAGTATCTGGAATTTTTGTGAGAGCTAGATCGTTGTGTGATTGATTGAGTTTATTTTGAGCTACGTTTGCTATGGATCCAGTACCATTTTGGTACTGTTATTTTGAGGTTAATTCCTTTGTTATCTTGCATGTTCTTTTGTAGCAAAGCATGAGTAAGTCTTGTTATTTAGTATGCACTAGTATTGTTTTCACTAGAATAAATGGCTTTGTATTATTTATCTTGCATGCTAAATGTTTGCCATGAGTAACCAGAGGCTTAGTACCTCTTTTGCCTTGGTATTAGTGGGCCCATAACCCACTGGTCCCATTGCATCTTGGTTGTGGATGAAAATCCCCAACCATGCACATGTGAGAAATTATCATGTTTTAACTATATAATTGATTGCTATTTTCCACCATGGAAAATATATTTGTTTGTTTTCACTTATGCAAGTGAGAAGGGTATTTATTATCAGAAGATACTAGTATTTTAGGTGTGATCCACTTGTTAGCATAATATTCCTCAGGAGTATCATGTTAAGTTATGATTCACTATTGAGTGCTAAATTAAATTATTTGCAAATGAAATAAATTCCTTTGGACTGATAGATGTTTGTGAATAACTTTATATTGAGTGTTTGGATTTTTGGAAAGTTTTAGATAACTTTTTCTTGATGCCTAGCTACTGGTTGTATAAGTTATACATTGCTTGATTGCTAGTAATTGATTTGGGAAAACAGAAATTGCTAGAATTAATTTATGCATGCTTATAGTTGTTTCATGGAATTATCTTGATGTTTGTGCTTCCTAACATAAGTAGGATTTGTGTACTGTTATTAGTTACATTTATGATCATGATTTTCTTGTTTATAGTTGAGCATCATAGTAGCATTGCTTGCTTCTCTAGTGATGAACTAGTGTCACCACTAGAAATTGTGGTTATCTCCAGTATTGCCATTTTTCATTTTATAGGTGTATGGGTTTACTATAGCATATTTAGGAAGTTATTACTTATGTTATGATGCCATAAATTAGGTAGTTGCATGTTCTATGGTCATAGAATATAATTATCTCTTATAGCATGCTTGTGTAGAAATTCGAATACTAGTATGCTATTAGTGCAGTCATGTTGCTATGCTTTTGATAGGAGCATTATCTTGAATGATGATTGTGTTTTAAATTTTTTTATGACTTGACTCATTGGTTATTTAGCTACTGGTTTTGTGCTAAATTTTCATGATTGGTGGATTCCATAACTTCAAGTAAATATTAAGGTAGTACATAAATAGTCTATTCATCTGTGGTGTGTTTATCTGCTGTTTGAAAATTGTCTGAGTGTGTACCTTAGCATGAGGATCATACTTGTGGTAATTGTTGTGCTAGTATTTTCGTTGTGCTTAGGAGTATCTTGTGAACTAAGCATCCAACTTAAATCATAAACTTATTAAGTGACTATTGTTTGTGTGTTGCTAATACCCACTGCCATGGGTATTGTTCTGTCTGTTTGATTTTACCTTAGTAACCTAACCCTTTGCACCCACAAGCTATATTTTTAGCTTCTTAGATATTTTATTATGATAGTGGTACACCACCCCATATATGGTATGTAAGATGTGGGATATGGTTTCCTAAACCATATGTTTGTCTGACGATAGTTTTGTACCCTGAGAGTTATGTGAGGCAGTTTTCTCAATAACGTTCGTGAGTTTGCGCGATCGTACCTTTGCTTGCTGTCTGTGTTGTTTAGCTTAGTTGTTTAGTCTTTTGACTTGAGTGTGTGTCTTTTATTCTTTTACGACGCTAGAAAACGAAGAAGAAGAAGAAGCAGTTGTGGATCTGTGCGACAAGTTCAAGTTACTTCAAGGCCAGGGACATTAAGAGACTTAAGGCAAGCCATCTTGATGCTTGCTGATATTTACACTTATCATTATATATCATGCATGTTTTACTTCTGAAAAGTTCTACAAAACTTTGTTTTCCAAAAACTATTTTTGAAGTGAGTATCACTTCTATTGATATATATACTATTACTATGCCATTAGTTAATACTTGGTGTTACCAAGCCCATAAGCCACCTTATGGTATTCATTACCATCAAAAATATTAGTCCCTAAGTGGACACCTTAAAATTGTGTTTTACAAAACAAAGGCTTTATGGAAAACCCGGAGAAAAGGTGGATCCTTATTCTCCGGAGGAAGTGCGGAACTGGTCATTTTTGGGAAAATGGTGTTTTTCAAAAATGACACATAACCTAGTCTTCGCCGGACAACCTTTACCGTACTACCACCCTACCGCAACATGGGCACGGGGCTTAACTTGAAGTTTGTTCTTGTTAGTGTGTGTTCTATCTCAATTTCTATAAGGGTCGTCGTACCCTCGAATCCGAATGTCGTCAAAACTCCCAATGTTGAGACATAAAAAGTGTGGGATTAAGTTACCCTCCGGTTGCATTCAGATGGGGCATCCTGGCTGGCGTGGAATAGCTCGGTGCCGGGGATGACCGGTAAAACTCAACAGAGTACAACTTTTTCGAAGAAGCCGCGTCCTCGGATATGGACAGTTGAATGGCCATGTAGATAGCATTGTGTCAATGTTTTCAAAAAGAATGTTTTCAAAAAGGAGTTTTCAAAAAGGAGTTGAACTTGGGAAGTTCGGAAAGGAAGGAAACCTTAAACCATGGATGTACCAATGATGGAAGGCCAGGAGTTGTTTTACAAAACAAAAAGTTTTGCAAATAAAAACTTTTCTACTCTAAGCAAGAATTCTGGAAACTGATTCCAAGAAGTTTTGCAAAGAGAAAATATTCTTTTAACAAAGCTTTACAAAACCTCTTGTACATGTGATATCTACAAGAGAAATAAACCTATATTATTTTCTTCTGAAGTATCTTCTTCAACGAAGATACATAATTAATTTGACTGCAATTGTGGTGTCATCCTATATGAACACCATTGACAGTGAACCCTATTTATAGCCTACCTATTCCACCATATAAGCATACTTGCATCTTTGGTAAGTTACATGATGGATGTCTTGATGAGTACATTCAAATGTAATCATTATGGTTTCGCCCCTGGTATCTTCTTGCCAGACTTGAGAGGGAGTCTCAGAAGAAGATCAACGAGGAGGAGTACGGAGCTGATGGCTGTGTGAACTAGGATCGTCTCTGGGTCAGCATCCTGTAGGTGAAGGCGTGACTTGGGCTCTAGCGCGTATGAGCGTGTTTAGTATTCCGCTGTGTGTGTTGTGTGTTGCCCTGTGTGGCAGCCCTTCAGGTTTTGGTCAAGTGACCAATCCCCTTTTGTAAGTGTTTGTGCAACCGTGTAATGGATATTGTATCTGTGTACCAACTTGATATGTTGTTCACGACTGAATTCCTGGGATCGTGAATGTATGCATATCAGGGGTGTCCTTGAACAGTGGTTCGAAGGGCAGGCCCTACATAGGGTTCATGATAGTTTTGTGAACATACTATCTAAAGCCTGGTTCTTTTTAGTTGGTATGGTTTCTTGTTTTTTTCTTGACCTGATATCTCTATTCAAGATATCGGCCGATATTCTGATAAATCGTCTTATTTATCGCTTCCGGTGTCTGGACGATATTGCGGCCTATATTCTGATATTTCGGCCGATATTCTGATAAATCGGCCGATTTACCACTTATCAAGGGTCGACCGATAAGTTCCCGATAAACGATAGCTTGAATATTGCCTGATATGTTCGCCGTTGATGCTTGGCATCCTTGGATAATCAAAACCAAAGTTGTGTGCATCAATCGATGAAAATACCAGGAGCCATCCTCACTAAAACAACAGGTGACAAAGTTGCACATTATCAGGCTGCACATAATTTTTTTGATGTGCATAATTTACGGTGAACAAGTGTAACATCCCAAGTCTGAAAAATAGCCTTTAGAATGTTTGCTCTCTGTTATTTTATGTTTTGCATCATGGCATCATGTTGATTGCATTTGTTTTGTTTGTTTTCCATTTGTTATTCTCTGTTTTGCTTTGTTTTCCAACTGTTTTCATTTGTTTTCCTTTGTTTTCTATTTGAATTTCAAACCAAAATTCAAACCTTTTGTTTCATCCTTGTGATGTTACAATTTCCAAATGAATATTTCAAATCAAAACAACCAATTGTTTCCATTAAAGTGTGATTTCAAAACTGTTGTTCAATTTCTATAAAAATGCATCCAATAATCAAACCCTTTTCAAATTCAGTTATGATTTTTCTTCCAAACAACAACCATGTTGAAAGTTATGAAAATTGCAAAACAAATCAATCATTTGTTTCCATTAATCTATAAGGTTCAACCATTAAAATTATGGCTTTTAATAATTTAATTAATCCAAACTTAATTCAATTGTTATTTCAAATTCAAATCAAAGCATCAAAAAGCAACCAAATTGAATTTATGCAAATTATACAACAATCCAAATCAATTGTTTGTAATAAATCAATAGGGTTCCAAATACTTAAACCCTTGTTTTCCATATTTTCTTTCAATACCCAAATTAACTCAAATTTAAACCATTGTTGTAAACAACAAAGTATTTGAAATAATTGTAAAACAAAACTTGGCATTTTGTTTACTGTTGACCCAAACAGCTCACCCTAATTTTTCTAACATTTTTGCTAACTCAAAAATCCTCTTTTTCTTCCAAATCCTTTTCTGCAAAAAAAATGATAATAACAAAGCAAAAAAAGAGAGAAAGAGAGGGGTGAGGAGAGAGGCAGCCCACCCCATCTATTTTTTTCCCCAAGCCCACCTCCCTCTGTTCCTAGTTGGCCCAGTACCCTTTCGATCCCATGTCATCTTCCTCCCCAGACGTCATCCCTGTATGAACTGCTTCTCCTCCACCCGATCACCCCCTCCTCCATCGGATGCCATGCCGTACGAGCTCACTCAACCCCATAAAACGGAACCTCCACCTCCTTCCCCTCTGCTAGCCCTAGCTCCCTCTCTTCCCTCTCCTGCGCCGCCATCCTCTTCCTCCCTCATCTTCTCCATCTCGCTGCAACCTCTCTGTAACCTGAACCCACCCACAACCGAAATACCTCCTCTTTTCCCACCGGCGATCTCCGGAGCTGCGGTTCCCCTCCGGCCGCGGTGAGGGCGGGAATGGAAAGCCCTCACCGCGGGCTACCGTCTCCCCCCCTCGGCTCGAGCCGGGAGGGCCCCCACCGCCGGCGCCGTCCCCTCCTTTCGCCGGTCGGCCTTCCTGCATCGCCCTGCTCCCTGCACTCGACTGTAACAGCCCAAGTATGAAAACCTACCATTTAGAATGTTTGATTTCCTGTTTAATTAAAGTATTGCATCATGTCATCATTTTACTTCCTTGTTTGCTTTTGTTTACTATTTGTTGGCATCTGTTCTTAATTGTTTTCACAATCAAAATCAAACAATTTCCAATGCTTTGTTTTCATACTTGTTCTGTTACAACCTTTGAAATAAAAATCACAAATAATAACAACCAATTTGTTCCATTTTATTCCATGTTGATCACTTATTAAAATATTGGTTTTAATCAATCAATTGTTTCCAAAATCACATTCAAAATTCAATACATTGTATAAACAACACCCAATTGGAAAATTATGAGAGTTACCAAAACACTCTAATCTATTGTTTCCATTTATTCCATGCTTGTTCAACTAATAAAATGGTGGTATTATTTCAAATTAATTAAATCCAACTTGCTTTCAAATTCAATCAGGAACATTCAAACAACACCCAAATGCAACTTATAAAATCAGCATTTTAACCAAACCATTTGTTCTATTTTAAATCATTTGGGTCACCCTATCAAAGTGTTGGTTTTACTAGTCATTTTAAATATGCAAAATCATCTAATTTGGTTTATTTTCCAAACAGCACCCCATTTAAATAATTTTGAAATCCAAACTTGGTAAATGGTTGTATTTGATATAAGAAGCTCACCCTAATTTTTTTATGAATTTTGCTAACACTAAAACCTCCAATTTCTTCCATTTTCTCTTTGCTACAAAAAAAAAGAAGAGAAAAACAAAATAAATAAAAGAAAACGGCACGCAGCACCTAACTAACCCCAGCCCAGCCCACTTACCGCCTCGGCCCGAAAACGCTTCGCAGCAACGCCCCCGTCGTCTTCCTTCGTACGGCGCAGCATCCACTGCTGCCACGGCGGCAGCAGTAACACAGCGACGGCCAGGAACCACCCTTAGCCCCTATATAGACCCTAGGGTTCCCCTGCGCCGCTGCCCTAGACCACCTAACCACCCTAGACCTCGCTCCGCCGCCAATTCCCTCTTCCTCGCCGCATTTTTTCCCCTCTCTGCAACTCACCCCGGCGAACCATCTCTGAATCTCCACCGATCACTTGCACCTCGCCGCGCCACCACCCCTTCCAGCTACTGGGATCCGTCCACCCCACCTTCCTCGTCATCGTCGACAGCTCCGTTGAGCACCAGTGGGTCCACACCGGCGACGCCATCTTCCACGTCTCCGTCGACGTTCTGCAACCCAACGCCGCCGTGCCTGAATCTCTGCAGCGCACCGTCGCTGCCGTGCTCGTCCATCCGCGCCAACCACGGGGATCGACCCGCCGCTTCTCCCTCGACATCCTGGACGTCCCCGCTGAGCCCGTCACTGTCTGGAACGCCCGCCGCGGTCTCTGCTGCTGCCGCGGCGTCCACCTCCGTCGTCGAGATCCACCGCAGCAAGCCACACGGTGAGCACGCTCCCACCTTTCCCTCCTCTCTGTTCTCGCTCTTCTGGCACGAGCACGACCGCCTGCACACCACGCAGCACCACCCCAGCGATCCACGCAACGAGAAGGCCCCAGTGATCGCCGCCGGTAGTCTTTCCGACGGGGTTCAGTCCCGTGCTTTCGTCAGTAAATTCAGAAACACGGGCAACACTTTACCTTGTCCGTGTTGTGTTAGCTGACAACAAACGCGAACCAGCCCACTGGTTCAGGCACAGCGCGCACAAGGTTGAGGTCCAGGGTTCGAGCCCTGGCCTCGCCCGGGAGAAATCCCCTCTTTTTTCCGCTCCGCGCTGACAGGGAGGGCCCCCTGTCAGCCACTCACGTGCCACGACAGCGCACAGGTACCCTGGGCCCCCCTGGCAGTGCCTAGGGTAGGGTTCTGTTCGGTGAAAAACGTTTTAAACCTTTTCTGTTTTAATTCAAGTCCAATAAAATTGCAGATTGGCCCCTAGAACCAAAATGCAAATAAAAATTGTTTTATAACTCTAAATTACAAAAATAAAATATGTGTGCTAGTCTAAATTAAAATGTCTATCTTTTGGTATCATTTGTTTCCTGTTTTGAAATTTCAAAATGCAATTTAAAATTGAATTCAAATAATTCAAATGCAATTTGCTAAATTCAATAACTAATTCATTATTAATCCAATAAATACAAATAAAATATGTTTTCCATACCATTTTGAATAACCTATTCAAATATAAATTTTGTTTCATTGTTTGAATAATTTAAATTGCCTAAATAATTTAATACTTGTTTAATTCATTTAAATTTGATAAAATCATAACTTGCTCAAAATAAAATATTTTTGAACATGCAAAATATGTTTTCAAACCATCAAAGTGTGAACTTTTCAAATGTGAATTTGAATTTATGATTTGAACAAATAAAATTCACATAATATTCAAACTTGTTTTAAATTCAATTAAAACTTGTTTAATATTGTTTAATTCATAATAAATCCATCCTAATTTAAATTTCAATATTTGAAACATGTAATCCAACTAAAATTTGATGTTCTTTTCAAATATAATTTTTGTTAATTGTTTTGCACACTTTAAATTGGTGAAAACAATAATTGTTTGTGTAACATGCTTAAGTAACCAAACTTTCCAAGCTTAATAAATGATTTCCAAAACTTGTTAAATCCTTTTAACACTTGCATCTATCATTGTTATTTGTTGTTATTTTGTTGTTACCATCATGCATGCATCATGCTAACAACTTTCACATAATAATGAATTGTAAATCATTTGTTCCACTTAATTATGGACCCTTTCCCATATGCCACTCAAAATAGCATAGGGGTCCATTTAAATTGTGTCATCATGTTAGCTAGTTTATTTTGATGCAACCATTAATTTGTCATGCATCATCCTTGAATGTGCACTATGCCATGATAATGATTGTTTATATTTCTGTCTTGTTTGTTTGCTTCTTCTCGGATAAACGACGACGTTGAGACCGACGATACTTACGACATCCCTTCTTAGGAGTTAGCTCAGTACCAGGCTACTGGGTTTTGCAGGCAAGTATTCACTCACATGAACCATCGTGTTCCTTTCAACATTGGCTACCGATACTTTCCGTTGTTCTTTTCTGCTAGCCTTAGTACTAGTTGTTTCTGTTACGAACCCATCACATGAATCCCTTAACCTTGATATTGCCTCACTTCCACTCCTATCACCCCTTTGGTTGAGCCAGTGTCTTACTAGCATGCTTAGGTTGTTTTGCTCGAGTCTGTTACCCGTTACTTTCTGTTACTACTTCATTATGTTCTGGGGGCTCGGTGTTTAATCAATGAATCATGCTAATGTTATTGTTAAATAATAATTTGATGATAAGGCACCGGCAGGAGGCCCTTTGTGGTTTTGAGGCCTGCTAGTGTCGACCCTAATAGGAAAAGGGTCTTGCCTACTGATCCATGATGAGCGCACTAACCGCATGTGGGAAGCGAGTATGGGCGCCCCCCTCAATTTGACTCGATTCGCATCTCGTCCAAATCGCCTCATTTAGTTCGGGTTTTCCATTTGCTTCATGCATGATCTTGCGAGCCCTTGGTACCCGGGTGGAACTTTCGTAGTCGGCATATAGGGGGACACGGTCTTAGAGTGCTATGAGGGTCCCTTTTCATCGGGGCTCGATTAGCCGTGCGCCCAAGGTTCTTTGGGCTTGATGCGAAGAAGAGTTGAGTTGTGTTGAGTGCCCCGCTTGGTGGAAGGGCCTTTCCATCTGGCGGGTTATTCATGCGTGTACGGCCAAATTGGTGCAACCCTGCAGGGATAATCTTCTCGAGAAGCCGTGTTTTCCGCGGTTATGGATTACTTGGTGAAAGTACTGTCTAACAAGTACTCAGGACAACTTAAACCTAATGCTTAACAACCTTACACCCAATGATTAACAACTTGACTAGTAACAGGCTTATTGACACAATAATCTGAACCATCATTAATTCAACTGCGTGAGTTATCCTCGGATTGCTTCTTTGGATAAGGGGCGAGATCCAGGATGGGTTTGTTTGAAGTTATCTTTCAGTTGGTTACAACACTCGATCTTATCCCCTTTCTGTTAGTTGGAAGTTGTAGTTCTCTGTAGTTGGTTAGCGCAGCCAGTTGCAGCATCTTTTATATCCCCTTTCTTCCGTTGAACCCAAAGCATCTGTGCTTGGTGTTGACGGGTTACACTTTGGTGAACTGTGAGTCTTGCTTGCCAGTACGTTTATGCACTCACCCCTTTGGGGCTGTGGTTTCCGCAGACCTACGTTTCCGAGGATCTACATGGTGGCTACTACGTGGAGTATGACGAGACTGCTGACGAGTAGATAGCGGACCCGGGCAGGATCCGAGACTTCGTGGATGGGCTCCGTCTTTTCGTTTCGGCCTCTTAGGCCTATTTGGTTCTTGTCTGTACTCAGACATGTTGAATGCTTCCGCTGTAATGTAATGATGATATGTTGGGGCATGTGCCCTCTGAATGATTGTATTTGCTATCTCTGCTCTAATGAGAGCCATTTGCAAATTAGTTCAATCTTTTGTGTCGTAGAGATCTGTTGTGATATCACTTGTTCCAATGCCGTTGACGTACCATGTGTGGATGTTTGAAGTACGTCAATGGAAGTGTCCTGATTTCTATGGGATAGTTTACGTCGACGCTGAACAGATAGGGGTTGGTTGTCACACATACGTGTGTTGGCCTACTCGTAAGAGGACGCGGGTGCCGGTAAGCCCCGTAATCCAATCTACTACTGTTCAACGGAACGGCGAGTATCCCTTAGAAGTCCGGGTGCGACAAATGGTATCAGAGCCTGTCTGCCTGTAGGATCCCTTTTTACTGGTCGCAGTTGAGTCTAGAAACTATTTTGTAGCTATATAGGAAAAATGAAACGCGAGAGTAGGAATTCTGTCATTTTTCTTCTTTCCCCACCCACCCACCCTTTTCTGGTAAGGAAGTGCAACGTTGTTTTCCCTTCTCATCTAAACTTTCAAGTTAGGTTTTCACGAATCCTGGTTTCTCTAGGATGGTTATATCTACTAGACCATAGGAATGGAGGTGGTTGTGACATGATTCATCATGTTGCCTACTCACGATTGAGAACGGAGGCGTGTAAGCCCCGGAAGCAAATCCTCTATTCCTTAAGCAGTAGATATTGATCCTTTAGAAGCCCGGATGGGTTTTCCGTAGTACCTCAGGAGTTTTGTTCTCGTTTTTCCGGTGTTGCTTCGATATCCTGTTCTTCTCAACATCCTTTTCGGCCGTTGAAATCTTGTTGTTGTTTTCCATTTCAATTCTTCTACCGACGTCTAATCAAAACTTCCCAAATATCAAGTCTATCTGGCCAGAAAGGTTGTTGTTGTTTCGAAAACTACCTGGCATTCCTATCACCTGGGGTTGTTTCGATGAAGCATTCCTGAAGCACCACATTCCAGATAGTCTATTCTCCAAATGAATCAAGTTCTATACAGCTATACACCCTCAATACAAAACCTCTCCCTTTACTTGAAAATGTTCCGGTGGTTTGCGAATTCCCTGACGTCTTTCCAGAAGAGTTGCCAGAAATGCCTATCGTTTTGAACTTCCAGAAAAACTATCCAATGTGCACGATGTGTTTCACGTGTCACAGCTCAAGAAGATCTTCCCAAGAAGTTTCCGGACCTTTTCTTTTCTCGGTAGGAATCTCGGGGCGCGATTCCTTCAAGGGGGGCGTTTTGTAACAGCCCAAGTATGAAAACCTACCATTTAGAATGTTTGATTTCCTGTTTAATTAAAGTATTGCATCATGTCATCATTTTACTTCCTTGTTTGCTTTTGTTTACTATTTGTTGGCATCTGTTCTTAATTGTTTTCACAATGAAAATCAAACAATTTCCAATGCTTTGTTTTCATACTTGTTCTGTTACAACCTTTGAAATAAAAATCACAAATAATAACAACCAATTTGTTCCATTTTATTCCATGTTGATCACTTATTAAAATATTGGTTTTAATCAATCAATTGTTTCCAAAATCACATTCAAAATTCAATACATTGTATAAACAACACCCAATTGGAAAATTATGAGAGTTACCAAAACACTCTAATCTATTGTTTCCATTTATTCCATGCTTGTTCAACTAATAAAATGGTGGTATTATTTCAAATTAATTAAATCCAACTTGCTTTCAAATTCAATCAGGAACATTCAAACAGCACCCAAATGCAACTTATAAAATCAGCATTTTAACCAAACCATTTGTTCTATTTTAAATCATTTGGGTCACCCTATCAAAGTGTTGGTTTTACTAGTCATTTTAAATATGCAAAATCATCTAATTTGGTTTATTTTCCAAACAGCACCCCATTTAAATAATTTTGAAATCCAAACTTGGTAAATGGTTGTATTTGATATAAGAAGCTCACCCTAATTTTTTTATGAATTTTGCTAACACTAAAACCTCCAATTTCTTCCATTTTCTCTTTGCTACAAAAAAGAAGAAGAGAAAAATAAAATAAATAAAAGAAAACGGCGCGCAGCACCTAACTAACCCCAGCCCAGCCCACTTACCGCCTCGGCCCGAAAACGCTTCGCAGCGACGCCCCCGTCGTCTTCCTTCGTACGGCGCAGCATCCACTGCTGCCACGGCGGCAGCAGTAACACAGCGACGGCCAGGAACCACCCTGAGCCCCTATATAGACCCTAGGGTTCCCCTGCGCCGCTGCCCTAGACCACCTAACCACCCTAGACCTCGCTCCGCCGCCAATTCCCTCTTCCTCGCCGCATTTTTTCCCCTCTCTGCAACTCACCCCGGCGAACCATCTCTGAATCTCCACCAATCACTTGCACCTCGCCGCTCCACCACCCCTTCCAGCTACTGGGATCCGTCCACCCCACCTTCCTCGTCATCGTCGACAGCTCCGTTGAGCACCAGTGGGTCCACACCGGCGACGCCATCTTCCACGTCTCCGTCGACGTTCTGCAACCCAACGCCGCCGTGCCTGAATCTCTGCAGCGCACCGTCGCTGCCGTGCTCGTCCATCCGCGCCAACCACGGGGATCGACCCGCCGCTTCTCCCTCGACATCCTGGACGTCCCCGCTGAGCCCGTCACTGTCTGGAACGCCGCCGCGGTCTCTGCTGCTGCCGCGGCGTCCACCTCCGTCGTCGAGATCCACCGCAGCAAGCCACACGGTGAGCACGCTCCCACCTTTCCCTCCTCTCTGTTCTCGCTCTTCTGGCACGAGCACGACCGCCTGCACACCACGCAGCACCACCCCAGCGATCCACGCAACGAGAAGGCCCCAGTGATCGCCGCCGGTAGTCTTTCCGACGGGGTTCAGTCCCGTGCTTTCGTCAGTAAATTCAGAAACGCGGGCAACACTTTACCTTGTCCGTGTTGTGTTAGCTGACAACAAACGCGAACCAGCCCACTGGTTCAGGCACAGCGCGCACAAGGTTGAGGTCCAGGGTTCGAGCCCTGGCCTCGCCCGGGAGAAATCCCCTCTTTTTTCCGCTCCGCGCTGACAGGGAGGGCCCCCTGTCAGCCACTCACGTGCCACGACAGCGCACAGGTACCCTGGGCCCCCCTGGCAGTGCCTAGGGTAGGGTTCTGTTCGGTGAAAAACGTTTTAAACCTTTTCTGTTTTAATTCAAGTCCAATAAAATTGCAGATTGGCCCCTAGAACCAAAATGCAAATAAAAATTGTTTTATAACTCTAAATTACAAAAATAAAATATGTGTGCTAGTCTAAATTAAAATGTCTATCTTTTGGTATCATTTGTTTCCTGTTTTGAAATTTCAAAATGCAATTTAAAATTGAATTCAAATAATTCAAATGCAATTTGCTAAATTCAATAACTAATTCATTATTAATCCAATAAATACAAATAAAATATGTTTTCCATACCATTTTGAATAACCTATTCAAATATAAATTTTGTTTCATTGTTTGAATAATTTAAATTGCCTAAATAATTTAATACTTGTTTAATTCATTTAAATTTGATAAAATCATAACTTGCTCAAAATAAAATATTTTTGAATATGCAAAATATGTTTTCAAACCATCAAAGTGTGAACTTTTCAAATGTGAATTTGAATTTATGATTTGAACAAATAAAATTCACATAATATTCAAACTTGTTTTAAATTCAATTAAAACTTGTTTAATATTGTTTAATTCATAATAAATCCATCCTAATTTAAATTTCAATATTTGAAACATGTAATCCAACTAAAATTTGATGTTCTTTTCAAATATAATTTTTGTTAATTGTTTTGCACACTTTAAATTGGTGAAAACAATAATTGTTTGTGTAACATGCTTAAGTAACCAAACTTTCCAAACTTAATAAATGATTTCCAAAACTTGTTAAATCCTTTTAACACTTGCATCTATCATTGTTATTTGTTGTTATTTTGTTGTTACCATCATGCATGCATCATGCTAACAACTTTCACATAATAATGAATTGTAAATCATTTGTTCCACTTAATTATGGACCCTTTCCCATATGCCACTCAAAATAGCATAGGGGTCCATTTAAATTGTGTCATCATGTTAGCTAGTTTATTTTGATGCAACCATTAATTTGTCATGCATCATCCTTGAATGTGCACTATGCCATGATAATGATTGTTTATATTTCTGTCTTGTTTGTTTGCTTCTTCTCGGATAAACGACGATGTTGAGACCGACGATACTTACGACATCCCTTCTAAGGAGTTAGCTCAGTACCAGGCTACTGGGTTTTGCAGGCAAGTATTCACTCACATGAACCATCGTGTTCCTTTCAACATTGGCTACCGATACTTTCCGTTGTTCTTTTCTGCTAGCCTTAGTAGTAGTTGTTTCTGTTACGAACCCATCACATGAATCCCTTAACCTTGATATTGCCTCACTTCCACTCCTATCACCCCTTTGGTTGAGCCAGTGTCTTACTAGCATGCTTAGGTTGTTTTGCTCGAGTCTGTTACCCGTTACTTTCTGTTACTACTTCATTATGTTCTGGGGGCTCGGTGTTTAATCAATGAATCATGCTAATGTTATTGTTAAATAATAATTTGATGATAAGGCACCGGCAGGAGGCCCTTTGTGGTTTTGAGGCCTGCTAGTGTCGACCCTAATAGGAAAAGGGTCTTGTCTACTGATCCATGATGAGCGCACTAACCGCATGTGGGAAGCGAGTATGGGCGCCCCCCTCAATTTGACTCGATTCGCATCTCGTCCAAATCGCCTCATTTAGTTCGGGTTTTCCATTTGCTGCATGCATGATCTTGCGAGCCCTTGGTACCCGGGTGGAACTTTCGTAGTCGGCATATAGGGGGACACGGTCTTAGAGTGCTATGAGGGTCCCTTTTCTTCGGGGCTCGATTAGCCGTGCGCCCAAGGATCTTTGGGCTTGATGCGAAGAAGAGTTGAGTTGTGTTGAGTGCCCCGCTTGGTGGAAGGGCCTTTCCATCTGGCGGGTTATTCATGCGTGTACGGCCAAATTGGTGCAACCCTGCAGGGATAATCTTCTCGAGAAGCCGTGTTTTCCGCGGTTATGGATTACTTGGTGAAAGTACTGGCTAACAAGTACTCAGGACAACTTAAACCTAATGCTTAACAACCTTACACCCAATGATTAACAACTTGACTAGTAACAGGCTTATTGACACAATAATCTGAACCATCATTAATTCAACTGCGTGAGTTATCCTCGGATTGCTTCTTTGGATAAGGGGCGAGATCCAGGATGGGTTTGTTTGAAGTTATCTTTCAGTTGGTTACAACACTCGATCTTATCCCCTTTCTGTTAGTTGGAAGTTGTAGTTCTCTGTAGTTGGTTAGCGCAGCCAGTTGCAGCATCTTTTATATCCCCTTTCTTCCGTTGAACCCAAAGCATCTGTGCTTGGTGTTGACGGGTTACACTTTGGTGAACTGTGAGTCTTGCTTGCCAGTACGTTTATGTACTGACCCCTTTGGGGCTGTGGTTTCCGCAGACCTACGTTTCCGAGGATCTACATGGTGGTTACTACGTGGAGTATGACGAGACTGCTGACGAGTAGATAGCGGACCCGGGCAGGATCCGAGACTTCGTGGATGGGCTCCGTCTTTTCGTTTCCGGCCTCTTAGGCCTATTTGGTTCTTGTCTGTACTCAGACATGTTGAATGCTTCCGCTGTAATGTAATGATGATATCTTGGGGCATGTGCCCTCTGAATGATTGTATTTGCTATCTCTGCTCTAATGAGAGCCATTTGCAAATTATTTCAATCTTTTGTGTCGTAGAGATCTGTTGTGATATCACTTGTTCCAATGCCGTTGACGTACCATGTGTGGATGTTTGAAGTACGTCAATGGAAGTGTCCTGATTTCTATGGGATAGTTTACGTCGACGCTGAACAGATAGGGGTTGGTTGTCACACATACGTGTGTTGGCCTACTCGTAAGAGGACGCGGGTGCCGGTAAGCCCCGTAATCCAATCTACTACTGTTCAACGGAACGGCGAGTATCCCTTAGAAGTCCGGGTGCGACATCGACCTGCTCCTCTCCTTCCGCTCGGGAGCCTCAAGGTGAGTCCGACCCCTCTCCCCGCTCTCCCCTCTCCTCTAACCGCCACCGCCCTCCACAGCCCCCACGGTTGGTTCCCTCCGGCGAGCGGCAGCCATCGTGCCCTTCTGTTGTCCATGTCGTGGTACAGTTCGGGTTCAGTTGGGTAAAATTCAGTTATTCCGCGAGCCAACACCTGATCCACCCCCACTGCCCCTTTCCATCACCAACCCGAGCCACTAGCCCACTGGTTCTGTCCCTAGATCGCGCCCTGGAGGTCTAGGGTTCGATCCCCCACCCTCGGGATTAAACCCAAACTTTTTATCTTTTATTTTCAAGGCCAAAGCAAGTTTCTTATCACCAACCAGTCCCTGTAACTTAATTCTAGACCCCTGAAATATTATTTCTAAGTCCCTGTTTCCCTAAAAATGGCAGATTGCACCTCAATTTTGTAAATTGCATAAGTAAATCATTTTAACTCCAAATTTAACTTTTTAAATATGTTTTCTGTCCCAAATTAAATGTTCTATCCAAATATAAAATTTGTTTACTGTTTTGAATATTTTAAATTGGTGCAAAATTTGAAATCTTGTTTAAATCACTTAAATTTGCAAAATTCATAACTTGGGCATAAAAATTCCAAATTCCACAAACTAAATATGTTTTCCAATCAAATTTTCATGTACTTTCCAAATATAAATTTTGTTTGCTGTTTTGAATAATTTAAATTGCTGAAAACAGCTGTTTCTTGTTTAATGCATTTAAAATTGCCAAAATAATAACTTGCTCATTTTAAATCCAATTTCCACAAATGAAATATGTTTTCCATGCAAAATTAAACCACCTTTCCAAATATAAAATTTGTTTCATGTTTTGAATAACTAAAATTGGTTAAATGATTTAAACCTTGTTTAAATCATTTAATATTGTTAAATTCATAACTTGATCAAAACAAATTGTTTTGAGACATATAAAATATGTTTTCAAACCACAAAAGTATAAACTTTTCAAATATGAATCTCACTTAATGTTTGGAACAAATAACAATTCAAATAAGTTCCTGTTTGCATTAAATTCATTTAATTCTTGCTTAACTTGTTTAATTCATAAATAATTTATTTGAAATCCTTTTTCAACAAGTGAAACATGTAATCCACCCAAAATTGTGTGTTCTTATCAAATATGAACTTTGTTATCTATTTTGAACAATTAAAATTGGTGAAAACAACAAATGTTTGTGTGACACCTTTAAGGAACCAAAATTTCCTAACTTAATGAATGAATTTCCAAACTTGGTAAACCTTATTTCTATTTGATTCTATTGTTGTTATTTTGCTGTTTTCCTCATCCATGCATCATGCTAATCCACTTTCATATAATGATTAGTTGTAAAACAATTAATTCAACCATAATTCATGGGCTTTCCATATGCAATCCAATTGCATATGGGTCCATTTAATCATGTTGCTATCTTGTCAATTACTTTATTTTGATGCACCAATTAAACCATCATGCATCATCCCATGTTTGTGCACTATGCCATGTTATTGATTGTTTATCTTTTTTGCATTGTTTGTTTGCTTCTTCTCGGATACACGACGACGTTGAGACCGACGATACTTACGACACCCCTTCTAAGGATTTAGCTCAGTACCAGGCTACTGGGTTTTGCAGGCAAGTTATCACTCACATGAACCATTGTGTTCCTTTCAGCATTGGTTACCGATACTTTCCGTTGTCTATTCCTGCTAGCCTTAGTACTAGTTGTTTCTGTTACGAACCCATCACATGAATCCCTTAACCTTGATATTGCCTCACCCCCACTCCTATCACCCCTTTGATTGAGCCAGTGTCTTACTAGCATGCTTAGGTTGTTTTGCTCGAGTCTGTTACCCGTTACTTTCAGTTACTATATCGTTATTATGTTCTGGGGGCTCGATGTTTAATCAATCAATCATGCTAATGTTATTGTTAATAATAATTTGATGATAAGGCACCGGCAGGAGGCCCTTTGAGGTTTTGAGGCCTGCTAGTGTCGACCCTAATAGGAAAAGGGTCTTGTCTACTGATCCATGATGAGCGCACTACCCGCATGTGGGAAGCGAGTATGGGCGCCCCCCTCAATTTGACTCGATTCGCATCTCGTCCAAATCGCCTCATTTAGTTCGGGTTTTCCATTTGCTGCATGCATGATCTTGCGAGCCCTTGGTACCCGGGTGGAACTTTCGTAGTCGGCATATAGGGGGACACGGTCTTAGAGTGCTATGAGGGTCCATTTTCTTCTGGGCTCGATTAGCCGTGCGCCCAAGGTCCTTTGGGCTTGATGCGAAGAAGAGTTGAGTTGTGTTGAGTGCCTCGCTTGGTGGGTTAGCTCCCCGCCTGGCGGGTCATTCTTACGTGTACGGCCAAATTGGTGCAACCCTGCAGGGATAATCTTCTCGAGAAGCCATGTTTTTCGCGGTTATGGATTACTTGGTGAAAGTACTGGCTAACAAGTACTCAGGACAACTTAAACCTAATTCTTAACAACCCTACACCCAATGATTAACAACTTGACTAGGGAAGTGGATGTACAACCCAACCACCCAGGTTCAAGTCCTCACGGATGCAGACTTGGGTTCCTATTATTTCAAAAATAAAAACCCGCCGTGGGGGCCTCCCCTGCTGCCTTCCTTTCAAAAACTTGACTAGTAATAGGCTTATTGACACAATAATCTGAACCATCATTAATCCAACTGTGTGAGTTATCCTCGGATTGCTTCTTTGGATAAGGGGCGAGATCCAGGATGGGTTTGTTTGAAGTTATCTTTCAGTTGGTTACAATACTCGATCTTATCCCCTTTCTGTTAGTTGGAAGTTGTAGTTCTCTGTAGTTGGTTAGTGCAGCCAGTTGCAGCATCTTTTATATCCCCTTTCTTCCGTTGAACCCAAGGCATCTGTGCTTGGTGTTGACGGGCTACACTTTGGTGAACTGTGAGTCTTGCTTGCCAGTACGTTTATGTACTGACCCCTTTGGGGCTGAGGTTTCCGCAGACCTACGTTTTCGAGGATCTACATGGTGGCAACTACGTGGAGTATGACGAGACTGCTGACGAGTAGATAGCGGACCCGGGCAGGATCCGAGACTTCGTGGATGGGCTCCGTCTGTTCGTTTCCGGCCTCTTAGGCCTATTTGGATCTTGTCTGTACTCAGACATGTTGAATGCTTCCGCTGTGATGTAATGAAGTTATGTTGGGGCATGTGCCCTCTGAATGATTGTATTTGCTATCTCTGCTCTAATGAGAGCTATTTGCACCTTATTTCAATCTTTTGTGTCGTAGAGATCTGTTGTGATATCACTTGTTCCAATGCCGTTGACGTACCATGTGTGTATGTTTGAAGTACGTCAATGGAAGTATCCTGATTTCTACGGGATAGTTTACGTCGACGCTGAACAGATAGGGGTTGGTTGTCACACATACGTGTGTTGGCCTACTCGTAAGAGGACGCGGGTGCCGGTAAGCCCCGTCATCCAATCTACTACTGTTCAACGGAACGGCGAGTATCCTCTAGAAGTCCGGGTGCGACAAATGGTATCAGAGCCTGTCTGCCTGTAGATCCCTTTTTACTGGTCGCAGTTGAGTGTAGAAACTATTTTGTAGCTATATAGGAAAAATGAAACGTGAGAGTAGGAATTCTGTTCTTTTTCTTCTTTCCCCACCCACCCTCCCTTTTCTGGTAAGGAAGTGCAACGTTGTTTTCCCTTCTCATCTAAACTTTCAAGTTAGGATTTCACGAATTCTGGTTTCTCTAGGATGGTTATATCTACTAGACCATAGGAATGGAGGTGGTTGTGACATGATTTATCATGTTGCCTACTCATGATTGAGAACGGAGGCGTGTAAGCCCCGGAAGCAGATCCTCTATTTCTTAAGCAGTAGATATTGATCCTTTAGAAGCCCGGATGGGTTTTCCGTAGTACCTCAGGAGTTTTGATCTCGTGTTTTCCCCGATGTTGATATCCTGTTCTTCTCAACATCCTTTTCGTCCGTTGAAACCTGGTTGTTGTTTTCCATTCCAGTTCTTCTACCGGCGTCTAATCAAAACTTCCCAAATATCAAGTCTATCTGGCCAGAAAGGTTGTTGTTGTTTCGAAAACTACCAGGCTATGAGAGCTGGCATTTCTATCACCTGGGGTTGTTTCGAGGAAGCATTCCTGAATCACCACATTCCAGATAATCTATTCTCCAAATGAATCAATTTCTAGTCAGCTATACACCTTCGATACAAAACCTCTCCCTTTACTTGAAATTTTCCGGTGGTTTCCAAATTCCCTGACATCTTTCCAGAAGAGTTGCCAGAAATACCTATCGTTTTGAAATTCCCTGACGTCTATCCAATGTGCACGATGTGTTTTACGTGTCACAGCTCAAGAAGATCTTCCCAAGAAGTATCCGGACCTTTTCTTTTCTCAGTAGGAATCTCGGGGCGCGATTCCTTGAAGGGGGGGCGTTTTGTAACATCCCAAGTCTGAAAAATAGCCTTTAGAATGTTTGCTCTCTGTTATTTTATGTTTTGCATCATGGCATCATGTTGACTGCATTTGTTTTGTTTGTTTTCCATTTGTTATTCTCTGTTTTGCTTTGTTTTCCAACTGTTTTCATTTGTTTTCCTTTGTTTTCTATTTGAATTTCAAACCAAAATTCAAACCTTTTGTTTCATCCTTGTGATGTTACAATTTCCAAATGAATATTTCAAATCAAAACAACCAATTGTTTCCATTAAAGTGTGATTTCAAAATTGTTGTTCTGTTTCTATAAAAATGCATCCAATAATCAAACCCTTTTCAAATTCAGTTATGATTTTTCTTCCAAACAACAACCATGTTGAAAGTTATGAAAATTGCAAAACAAATCAATCATTTGTTTCCATTAATCTATAAGGTTCAACCATTAAAATTATGGCTTTTAATAATTTAATTAATCCAAACTTAATTCAATTGTTATTTCAAATTCAAATCAAAGCATCAAAAAGCAACCAAATTGAATTTATGCAAATTATACAACAATCCAAATCAATTGTTTGTAATAAATCAATAGGGTTCCAAATACTTAAACCCTTGTTTTCCATATTTTCTTTCAATACCCAAATTAACTCAAATTTAAACCATTGTTGTAAACAGCAAGGTATTTGAAATAATTGTAAAACAAAACTTGGCATTTTGTTTACTGTTGACCCAAACAGCTCACCCTAATTTTTCTAACATTTTTGCTAACTCAAAAATCCTCTTTTTCTTCCAAATCCTTTTCTGCAAAAACAATAATAATAACAAAGCAAAAAAAAGAGAAAGAGAGGGGTGAGGAGAGAGGCAGCCCACCCCATCTATTTTTTTTCCCAAGCCCACCTCCCTCTGTTCCTAGTTGGCCCAGTACCCTTTCGATCCCATGTCATCTTCCTCCCCAGACGTCATCCCTGTACGAACTGCTTCTCCTCCACCCGATCACCCCCTCCTCCATCGGATGCCATGCCGTACGAGCTCACTCAACCCCATAAAACGGAACCTCCACCTCCTTCCCCTCTGCTAGCCCTAGCTCCCTCTCTTCCCTCTCCTGCGCCGCCATCCTCTTCCTCCCTCATCTTCTCCATCTCGCTGCAACCTCTCTGTAACCTGAACCCACCCACAACCGAAATACCTCCTCTTTTCCCACCGGCGATCTCCGGAGCTGCGGTTCCCCTCCGGCCGCGGTGAGGGCGGGAATGGAAAGCCCTCACCGCGGGCTACCGTCTCCCCCCCTCGGCTCGAGCCGGGAGGGCCCCCACCGCCGGCGCCGTCCCCTCCTTTCGCCGGTCGGCCTCCCTGCATCGCCCTGCTCCCTGCACTCGACCTTCTCCTCTCCTTCCGCTCGGGAGCCTCAAGGTGAGTCCGACCCCTCTCCCCGCTCTCCCCTCTCCTCTAACCGCCACCGCCCTCCACAGCCCCCACGGTTGGTTCCCTCCGGCGAGCGGCAGCCATCGCTGCACTTCTGTTGTCCATGTCGTGGTACAGTTCGGGTTCAGTTGGGTAAAATTCAGTTATTCCGCGAGCCAACACCTTATCCACCCCCACTGCCCCTTTCCATCACCAACCCGAGCCACTAGCCCACTGGTTCTGTCCCTAGATCGCGCCCTGGAGGTCTAGGGTTCGATCCCCCACCCTCGGGATTAAACCCAAACTTTTTATCTTTTATTTTCAAGGCCAAAACAAGTTTCTTATCACCAACCAGTCCCTGTAACTTAATTGTAGACCCCTGAAATATTATTTCTAAGTCCCTGGTTCCCTAAAAATGGCAGATTGCACCTCAATTTTGTAAATTGCATAAGTAAATCATTTTAACTCCAAATTTAACTTTTTAAATATGTTTTCTGTCCCAAATTAAATGTTCTATCCAAATATAAAATTTGTTTACTGTTTTGAATATTTTAAATTGGTGCAAAATTTGAAATCTTGTTTAAATCACTTAAATTTGCAAAATTCATAACTTGGGCATAAAAATTCCAAATTACACAAACTAAATATGTTTTCCAATCAAATTTTCATGTACTTTCCAAATATAAATTTTGCTTGCTGTTTTGAATAATTTAAATTGCTGAAAACAACTGTTTCTTGTTTAATGCATTTAAAATTGCCAAAATAATAACTTGCTCATTTTAAATCCAATTTCCACAAATGAAATATGTTTTCCATGCAAAATTAAACCACCTTTCCAAATATAAAATTTGTTTCATGTTTTGAATAACTAAAATTGGTTAAATGATTTAAACCTTGTTTAAATCATTTAATATTGTTAAATTCATAACTTGATCAAAACAAATTCTTTTGAGACATATAAAATATGTTTTCAAACCACAAAAGTATAAACTTTTCAAATATGAATCTCACTTAATGTTTGGAACAAATAACAATTCAAATAAGTTCCTGTTTGCATTAAATTCATTTAATTCTTGCTTAACTTGTTTAATTCATAAATAATTTATTTGAAATCCTTTTTCAACAAGTGAAACATGTAATCCACCCAAAATTGTGTGTTCTTATCAAATATGAACTTTGTTATCTATTTTGAACAATTAAAATTGGTGAAAAAAACAAATGTTTGTGTGACACCTTTAAGGAACCAAAATTTCCTAACTTAATGAATGAATTTCCAAACTTGGTAAACCTTATTTCTATTTGATTCTATTGTTGTTATTTTGCTGTTTTCCTCATCCATGCATCATGCTAATCCACTTTCATATAATGATTAGTTGTAAAACAATTAATTCAACCATAATTCATGGGCTTTCCATATGCAATCCAATTGCATATGGGTCCATTTAATCATGTTGCTATCTTGTCAACTACTTTATTTTGATGCACCAATTAAACCATCATGCATCATCCCATGTTTGTGCACTATGCCATGTTATTGATTGTTTATCTTTTTGCATTGTTTGTTTGCTTCTTCTCGGATATACGACGACGTTGAGACCGACGATACTTACGACACCCCTTCTAAGGATTTAGCTCAGTACCAGGCTACTGGGTTTTGCAGGCAAGTTATCACTCACATGAACCATTATGTTCCTTTCAGCATTGGTTACCGATACTTTCCGTTGTCTATTCCTGCTAGCCTTAGTAGTATATGTTTCTGTTACGAACCCATCACATGAATCCCTTAACCTTGATATTGCCTCACCCCCACTCCTATCACACCTTTGATTGAGCCAGTGTCTTACTAGCATGCTTAGGTTGTTTTGCTCGAGTCTGTTACCCGTTACTTTCAGTTACTATATCGTTATTATGTTCTGGGGGCTCGATGTTTAATCAATCAATCATGCTAATGTTATTGTTAATAATAATTTGATGATAAGGCACCGGCAGGAGGCCCTTTGAGGTTTTGAGGCCTGCTAGTGTCGACCCTAATAGGAAAAGGGTCTTGTCTACTGATCCATGATGAGCGCACTACCCGCATGTGGGAAGCGAGTATGGGCGCCCCCCTCAATTTGACTCGATTCGCATCTCGTCCAAATCGCCTCATTTAGTTCGGGTTTTCCATTTGCTGCATGCATGATCTTGCGAGCCCTTGGTACCCGGGTGGAACTTTCGTAGTCGGCATATAGGGGGACACGGTCTTAGAGTGCTATGAGGGTCCATTTTCTTCTGGGCTCGATTAACCGTGCGCCCAAGGTGCTTTGGGCTTGATGCGAAGAAGAGTTGAGTTGTGTTGAGTGCCTCGCTTGGTGGGTTAGCTCCCCGCCTGGCGGGTCATTCTTACGTGTACGGCCAAATTGGTGCAACCCTGCAGGGATAATTTTTTCGAGAAGCCGTGTTTTCCGCGGTTATGGATTACTTGGTGAAAGTACTGGCTAACAAGTACTCAGGACAACTTAAACCTAATGATTAACAACCTTACACCCAATGATTAACAACTTGACTAGTAATAGGCTTATTGACACAATAATCTGAACCATCATTAATCCAACTGTGTGAGTTATCCTCGAATTGCTTCTTTGGATAAGGGGCGAGATCCAGGATGGGTTTGTTTGAAGTTATCTTTCAGTTGGTTACAATACTCGATCTTATCCCCTTTCTGTTAGTTGGAAGTTGTAGTTCTCTGTAGTTGGTTAGTGCAGCCAGTTGCAGCATCTTTTATATCCCCTTTCTTCCGTTGAACCCAAGGCATCTGTGCTTGGTGTTGACGGGCTACACTTTGGTGAACTTTGAGTCTTGCTTGCCAGTACGTTTATGTACTGACCCCTTTGGGGCTTAGGTTTCCGCAGACCTACGTTTCCGAGGATCTACATGGTGGCAACTACGTGGAGTATGACGAGACTGCTGACGAGTAGATAGCGGACCCGGGCAGGATCCGAGACTTCGTGGATGGGCTCCGTCTGTTCGTTTCCGGCCTCTTAGGCCTATTTGGATCTTGTCTGTACTCAGACATGTTGAATGCTTCCGCTGTGATGTAGTGAAGTTATGTTGGGGCATGTGCCCTCTGAATGATTGTATTTGCTATCTCTGCTCTAATGAGAGCTATTTGCACCTTATTTCAATCTTTTGTGTCGTAGAGATCTGTTGTGATATCACTTGTTCCAATGCCGTTGACGTACCATGTGTGTATGTTTGAAGTACGTCAATGGAAGTATCCTGATTTCTACGGGATAGTTTACATCGACGCTGAACAGATAGGGGTTGGTTGTCACACATACGTGTGTTGGCCTACTCGTAAGAGGACGCGGGTGCCGGTAAGCCCCGTAATCCAATCTACTACTGTTCAACGGAACGGCGAGTATCCTCTAGAAGTCCGGGTGCGACAACAAGTGCAACTACCTAACACACATTCAAAATTTAAAGTTGCATAAACATTATAAGAGAGGAATTTTTCTACCTGAGTCAATTCATCATTTCAAGCAGCATACACTAGTGGAAACAACCCCTTTTTTCTAGGGCCAGAAAAGGCATCTGTCCAGGTTGCCACAAAATCCGGGACACATGCTATGCATTGGTCCCGGTTTGTACGCCCGAGGCAACAGAAATCGCCTGGGGCATTGGTCTCGGTTCGTGGGGAGGCATTGGTCCTGGTTTTTGGCATGAACCGGGACCAATGCCTAGCCACAGGCCACGCAGCACGCGCATGGGCATTGGTCCCGGTTCATTCCACAAACCGGGACCAATGCCCCCCTTCCCCTATATATGTTGCCTCACAACCCCCCTCTTCCATTTTTTGTTTGCTTGGAGGAGTGAGAGAGGTGGGTGTTAGTGTGTGTTATTTTACTATGCACATGAGGTGTTCGACGAAATTCCCGAGCCACACACAAGCTCACTGAAAATGGTATCTTCGACCGAGGTTAACAAACTTATCTTTTTCATCTGTAATTGATACAAAAAAAAGTAATATTTGTCGATGTACTGTGGTCATTTATCTATTGAATATGTTATTGTAATGTATTTTGATGAACTTAATTATACGATGCAGATGGATGCACGGGAGCGATGGATGTACGGTGACCGACGCACTTCCGAGTATATGGCAGGCCTGAATGCATTTCTCGCTATAGCTTAGGCGAACAAAGATAATGGCTTTATGTGTTGCCCATGTGTTGATTGTCGGAACGTCAGGGAGCACTCTTCCTCGAGAATCCTTCACGGCCGCCTACTTCGGAGAGGTTTCATGCCCAGCTATAATTGATGGACCAAGCATGGAGAAAGAGGGGTTGTGATGGAAGACGATGAAGAAGAAGAAGAATATACTTTGTAACCTGAATACGGGGATACTGCAATGGAAGACAATGCAGAAGAAGGAGGTGATCAAGAACAGGCCTCAGAAGAGCCCGATGTTGATCTTGGCCGAGTTATTGTTGATGCAAGGGAAGACTGTGAAAGTGAATTGGAGAGGTTGAAGCTGGACAACATGTTACAGTATCACAAAAAGTTGTTGTACCCAAATTTCGAAGATGGTAGCACAAAGCTCGGTACCACACTGGAGTTGCTGAAATGGAAGGCACAGAACGGTGTGACTGACAAGGCATTTGAGAGTTTACTTCAACTAATGAAGCCAAAGCTTCCAAAGGATAACGAATTTCCTGAGAGTACGTACGAAGCAAAGAAATCTCTCTGCCCTCTAGGATTAGATGTGCAGAAGATACATGCATTAATGACTGCATCCTCTACCGCGGTGAGAAGTACAAGAATTTGGATGAATGTCTGGTATGCACGGCACTGCGGTATAAGATCAGAGCAGATGACCCTACTGATGTTGACGGCGAGCCCCCCGTAAGACGGTTCCTGCTAAGGTGATGTGGTATGCTCCTATAATACCACGGTTGAAACGTATGTTTAGAAACAAATAGCATGCTAGGTTATTGCGATGGCACAAAGAAGACCGTAAGAAAGACGGAAAGTTGAGACACCCCGCCGATGGATCGCAGTGGAGAAAGATCGAGAGAGACTTCCCGGACTTTACAGGAGAGGCGAGAAACTTATGGTTTGGTCTAAGTACAGATGGATTTAATCCTTTTGGGTAGCAGAGCTCCAGTCATAGCACCTGGCCCGTAACTCTATGTATGTACAATCTTCCTCCTCGGTTGTGCATGAAGCGCAAGTTCATTATGATGCCAGTTCTCATCCAAGGCCCGAGGCAACCTGGCAACGACATTTATGTGTATCTAAGGCCATTAGTGGAAGAACTCTTACAATTGTGGGGCAAACCAGGTGTACGTGTGTGAGATGAGAACGAACAAAAGACATTTGATCTACGGGTGTTGCTTTTCGTAACCATCATTGATTGGCCTGCTCTTAGTAACATTTCCAGACATACAAATAAGGGATACAATGCATGCACACACTGTTTAGATAAGACTGACGGTGTTTATTTGGATAAATGTAAAAAGGTTGTATACCTGGGGCATCGTAGATTTCTTCCGATCAAGCATCCCGTAAGAAAGAAAGGAGGGAAGCATTTCAGAGGTGAGGCAGATAACCGGAAGAAGCCCGACCTCCGTAGTGGTAATAATTTATTCGATATGGTCAAGGACCTAAAAGTAATCTTTGTGAAGGGTGATGGCAGCCAAACTGTTCCGAACGGCCCTGATAAGCGTACACCCATGTGGAAGAAGAAATCTATATTTTGGGAGCTACCCTATTGGAAAGTTTTAGAGGTCTGGTCTTCAATCGACGTGATGCACGTGACAAAGAATCACTGCGTCAACCTGCTATGCTTCCTGGGCGTGTATGGGAAGTCAAAAGATACGCTAGAAGCACGGGAGGACCAACAACGTATGAAATACCCAAGCAACAAGCACACGGATACAGGGCGCCATTACTTAAGCAGCTACGCTCTTACTAAAGCAGAGAAGGAAATATTTTTTGAAGTCCTTTACAGTATCAAGGTTCCGTCTGGCTTCTTGTCGAATATAAAGGGGATAATAAACATGGCAGAGAAAAAATTCCAAAACCTGAAGTCTCATGACTGCCACGTGATTATAACGCAGTTGCTTCCGATTGCATTGAGGGGGCTTCTACCGGAAGGCAATCGATCCAGAAATTCTCAACACAATATCTCAGAAGGTAATCGATCCACAAATTCTGGCAAGATTACAGAGGGATGTGGTCCAGTGTCTTGTTAGTTTTGAGTTGGTGTTCCCACCATCCTTCTTCAACATTATGACTCATCTCCTGGTTCACCTATGTGAAGAGATTCATATTCTCGGTCCAGTATTTCTACACAATATGTTCCCCTTTGAGAGGTTCATGGGAGTCTTGAAGAAATATGTTCATAACCGTGTTAGGCTAGAAGGAAGCATCTCGAAGGGCTATGGAACAGAGGAGGTCATTGGGTTCTGTGTTGACTTTATTCCTGACCTTAAGACGATTGGTGTTCCTGAATCGCGGCATGAGGGGAAACTGAGGGAAAAAGGAACGCTGGGAAAGAAAACAATGATACCCAGGGACGGGCATTCTTTCACCAAAGCACACTACACAGTTCTACAAAATTCTATGTTCATGGCTTCGTATCTCGTGGAACACAAGAATATTGTACGCTCCACAAACCCGGGGAAAGATGACTCATGGATTAAACGCAAACACATGGAGACTTTCGGAATTTGGTTGCAAACACATCTTATAAATGACACCACTGTTGAAGATCAGCTGTACATGTTGGCCCGGTCACCATCTTCGACTATTGTGAGTTTTGAAGGGTACGAGATAAATGGGAATACATTTTACACGATCTCCCAAGATAAGAAGAGCACCAACAAAAACAGTGGTGTCTGCTTTGATACAACAAACGAGAATGGAAAAAATGACACATACTATGGTTACATAGAGGAGATATGGGAACTTGACTATGGACTGTAACATCCCTGATTTTTGGAAAACTCAAAAATCACAAAAATTTGAAACTTTTTGTTTTCATGTTATGCAAGTCACCAAGAACCAAATGAGAAGCAAGAAACAAAAGAAAACAATACATATTTCAATGAAATTGAGTTTACCAATCCAATTAGGCCTTGTTCCTTAAACCCTAAAACCTTATTCAAAAAAATAAGTTTCTTTATATAAAGGGGATATCTGTTATTAACAAACCTTTACCTAAAATGTTTACAACTACAATATTAATCTGAAAAATATTTTATGGCATCAAAAATCAAAGTTTTGTAAACCTTAATAAAGTTCTAGGCCTTAAAAGTATTTGATGAGAATAAAATTATTAGTAATAACTTTTAGTTGTTATTCCAAGTTTTAAACATGAAGGTGTGAAAATAAAATGCATTGTTTGGAAAATAACATAAAAGAGGGTTTTGAAAACAATATTATGACTTGTGGTTTTATTCTAAATTTTATTGATCAACAATAATAATTAATTGATATAAACTAATAGTATTAAGTTACTAATAGTAAATCCTTCATATCCTAAAATTATAAAATGTGAAATAGTTTTAAAATGGCTTTCCAAAAATAATATATGACAAGTAAAATGTCTCTGAAATTTTATTTAGAGAATAACAACAATTTATTATTTTTCTAAATTTTAAAATGGCCTTAAAGCATTATTTAGTGTTTTATTTATTTTTCCAAAATATAAATTTGTGACAAAATGAGATGAAATAACTTTCAAAATTTTGTTTTCAACATTTAGAATGTCATTAAAATTTTCATTGACCCATAACCATGTTTTATAAATTTTTGAATTAAAAATCACATTAAGTGACTATTAAAGAATTATTCAAATTCCAAAATTTCAAAAATAAATATGTTGAATTGTTTTCCAAAAATGATATTGATGGAAAGCAATTGAAATTTTAAGAATTTAGAAATTTAGTTCATGTCATTTGGATAATTAAAACAGAAGATATAATTGAAACAAATAAACAGGAAAAAAAATCATTGATGACGTCATCAATGACGTCATCATCTTCTTCCTCGTTTGGAAACTGCCCCGAATGTTTCGGGTGAAATTTTTACGCCTTGATTTCTCGCAATTAAGGCCATCTTAAGTCCTCCCGTTTCTTCCCCTTAATAGCCCCGGCTCTCCTCTCTGTTTCCCCTCTCCCTCCTCCCATAATCGTACCCCGAGGCCGTAGTATTTGCTCACCGGAGTTGAGGTTGTCCGCGGCCGCGATTTGGAATTCCGGCAAACCTCGTGAGTCTCCGCCATTCTCGTTTGATCCTGTAGGATCCCCGTGACCGTGCGCACCCCGTAATGGATTTTTTGTTGTTTTTGTCGCAGCGAAAGAGCCGCGCTGCGGTCGTCGGATTTTCTCCGCCACGGGTCCACGCCGCGCCACCGCGGGAGACCACCAGAGACGTCGCTAAGGGCATCATCGAGTTCGCCGCGCCGAGCTGACCCTCTGGACGCATTCCCCGTGCCCGAAAACAAGGCGGAGCGTCGTCGCGGTGAACAGCTGCGTCGTCGGCCGCCGTCGTCTCCATTTCCGGTGACCCACGCCGGCGAGGTGAGAGCCCTTTTGTCCCTGTCCGTTCGATCTACCACGAAGGACCACGATTAGATCCCCTCAACGAAGGGGTATGCCACCCTCAGATCTAGATCCAACGGCCCTGATCAAATCACTTAAGCCCAGTCAGCAGGACGTTAAGTAATTATCCACCGCTCGGCGCAGCGTGTAACCGGCCCAGGCCCAGCTGTTATCTGTCGCCCAGCGCAGCAATTAGCGGTCCATTTTCTGTTTTTTTCTTCCGGAATAGAAATTAAATAGTAAATTTTACAGTTTAGTCCCTGCATCTTAGATCTATCATAACTTTTCAACCAATAGCCCAAATTTAGCAATCTTGGACTTTCTGGAAAGCCCTTGACATATAGAAACTTTTGGCACTGGCCAAATTCAAATTTGACAAACTTAAATTTGTTCAAATTCAAATATACTTGTTTGATGAAATTTGGCATAATTCAAATTCTACAAATCCAAAAATTGTAAATAAAATATATTTGGAAACCTTAGGATGTGTACTTTCATATCCTCTGTCCCAAAATAATAATTGAACAAATTAAAATTGAATTTAGAATTAAGTTGTCTATTTGCTTATTTTTGACATAGATTAATTTCTATAAATAATTTCAATATAGTTCCTTTTGCAAAATTGCTCCATTTGATAACCTTGGACCAGAAAAACCTTGCCCAACCATTTTGGACACCATTGGACCATTACCATATGTTTTGGACCAAAAATCCATCATAGTGAACCACTAGTTTATCATGTCTTAGATTTTGTTTGTATTCTTTCTACCATTGTTTGTTATGTCCATTTGGAGCCAAGCCATGTCCTTAGAATGTGCAAATCACATATAGTACCAAGTAGTAAAATTTAGTTTTCTATCTTCTCCACTTCCCCATTCTTGCTTCAAGAATTCACCAAGTCAGCAAAATGGAGATCAAGACTCAAGCACAAGAATGAAACTTCAATATCAACTTGGTGGCAAAATGAAGAGCTACAAGGAAGATCAATGAAGAAGTTTTGAAGAAAATACTTGGACTCCACACCTAGAAGAAACTCAAGGAAATACAAGTGTGAAGAAATTTAGAATAAAACATCTCCCCCTCTCTTCCTATCCTTCTTATTATTTTCTTTCTATTGACTTAGTGGTATTTGTGTTCATCCCATACCCAAACCAATTAGAGAAGTGAAAGCCATGAAGAATTTATCAAGACCAAGAGAAGAATACATCCAAGGAACAAGACTACAATAGAAGCATGAAGATGATCTTCAAGAAGGCAATCACATGAGGTCTAGAAGAATTCCATACAAGTTGAAGAATAACAAGTTGTTTTTGTCCAACCATTGACCCAAATGGAAAACCCAAGACTTAGTAATATTTTTCCCTTTGATGAGGAAGTTAGTAGGCCTACCCTAACCACAATGGAATATACTAACATAGTCACTCAAATATTTTTGAAGGTGAATATGACCAAGTGTTTGCATGTATTACTTTAGTTGAAGAAGTAATATGTTTATTCTTAGTGAACTCTTGGAACTTCCTCGACAAGTATGGTTATAATAAAGTTAGATCACATCAAGCTCAACCTAGTCCTTCCCAAGTAAACCATTGGAATTTCCTTAACAAGAATGAGACCCCTAGTGAATGAATCTTTCAACTCAAACCTAGACCTTGTCCTAACCAACTTGGTTAAGCCCCTTTTGATATGTTAGTTGCTAGGTATGTTTTCTACACTTGTATGTTTGTTTGTTAGGATGCTTGTTTATTTGGTTTTGTGTTGTCAATGAATAGATTGTACGGAGAGCAACGATCTTTTGTGAAGAGAGTGTGATATCTTCACCAACTTCAACAAGGCAAGTAACACACCATCAACTACCCATTATTTTCTATATGCATTAGTTGATTTTGAGTAGTATGCATGATAGAAAATTTTACTAAGTTATACTATGCTATGCTATTATCCTAGTAGTGTGTAGCAATCCCTTTTACCTTGTTATTTTCATAGCCTTAGAATTTATTAGGTGCTATGCAATGTTACAAATTGTTATACTAGATGTTGAGGAAAAATGCTAAGTATAACTAATGAATGAACCACCTGGGTGGAAGTGGTAAGACTGGGTTATGTTGAGTGTTTCCTCAGGGCCCTTATCTAAGGGTTATTCCACTTGAGGTTGTCACTTGCGGATGGCCACCCAGGAACAAAGAGATTACTATGTCCTTCTAAGTTTAGTAGCTTACCGTGCAGCCTTTTGACAATATGGGCTCTGTCTTGATCAATTAAGTTGTGAGGGTTCAGCCCAGGCTTGACAAGCAGATGTAGCAAAATTATAGGTGGAACGGGTCTTGCCGGTGGGTTTGGACTTCTTCTTATGAAAGATCTCGTCTCAATTCTCTCCTTTCCATGATGCACTCCGGGTGTATAGGATGTTTGGGCTAATTGAAGACAAAGGGTGAAAGTGCACAACCTCTGCAGAGTTAGAAACTAAGATCTTAGCCGTGTCCCCGGTTACGGACAACTATGAGCAGCTGGACAAGGATTGACGGAAGAATCTCATCATCAATTTCAATAAGTAAAATTTTGACCAAGTGAGCAGTATTGTGGTGCTTGGATCTTAATCCAATGTTGCCACCCTTTTGAAAAGAAAAGCTTGTTTTACAAAAGTGATAGGAGAAAACTGGCTTTATGCAAACTTAGCCTAAACTCCACTCAGCCAAATAAGCATGTAGTATTAGTCTTGCCATTTATATCCACCATAGTGTTACTTGCCAATACATTAAATTGTATTGACTCCCTTGTGGCTGCATATTCCATATTGCAGATATCTCTGAAGACGAGTGAGGATTTCGTTTAGGATCTCGAGACTATCGCCAACATGTTTTGCCTGTGGCACATGAAGAAGATGGGCTCAATGTTGTACTATGTTTTCCGATGTATATCTTAGTTTCCTGCTAGTCTTCTAAGACTATGCAAGTTGTAATACTATTTTGTAAATACTGGATCATGCGATGTAATAGAATTTGATGCATTTGCATGATATTTCATTTTGTACTGTGGTGCTAGCAATTGATCCAGGGACTAGCACAATAACACAGGTATTCCATCTTTATTAAAAGTTGGGATGCTACAAAATGGTATCAGAGCATTGTGTTGTCTGTAGTATTCGAGACCCTAAGTTTGGAAAAGACCCTAGGATTGAAAATTTCTATGTTCAAACTTTCTAGAAACAAAACAATCATCTTAATCTTTCTCATATCCTCTCATCTACTATTCACCTTCAAAATTTTCTAGATGACCTACTTCTTGAATACCATCAAGGCAAGATTGTTGATGACCATACCAAGAAGTGCAAGAAGTATTTTCACCACATGAAGACCTACACTCAAGATTTTTGAAGAATTTGAAGAAAAACATAGACTTCCCAACAATCAAGAACACCTCAATTCATGGAGAGAAGAATATGAAGAAAAGCTCAAGAAGATATAGATGAGACCACCAATCTAGTTCCTTTGTTAGAACAACGTTAACGTGTTAGTGTATTGATCATATCAATGAGTGTGGTATGACAATATTAGTATTTTCTAAAAACCATGTTGTTTGGTGTGGTGGATGTGTTGCTATATGTTTGTTATGTGTTGTTTGTAAGATGAGTTTCCTTGATTTGCTATTTTGGATAAGAACCTTCCTTAGCCATCTTTCTAAATCTCTACTCATTCCTACTAGATCAAACCCAACACCATACTCATTCACCAACCATAGTGAGAACCATTTGGAATCATACAACCTTTACCCTATTGATACACAAGCCATCCCATTTGAGGAATGCTAGTATCAAATTTCTTTCTTCTGTGTGAAGGAACAATCACATCCATGATCAATGACAACTGCCTAATAAGGATCAAGCTAACCTTGGAGCTATCAAGCAATGTGAGTTTTCCTACCATGAGAGTTTCCTTAGAAATAGCATGGTGTTTTCCTTCAAGGATGACAACAACAGGATGAAAGATTTCCAAGGACATCAAAAGATCAAGTTGAGAGGAACCCAAAGACTTTTGTTTGACCCAAAGAGTGACCCCTCAGTGTCAAAGGTAGTCCAACATACCTATGTTGGTCTACACCTCTACCACAAAGGAAAGTTTTACTCAAGCCAATCTCAAATCAATCTACACTCCAATCTAATGAAAATAGACTACCCACAAAAGTTTCTTTTAAGGGTGGTAGCCACCAAGTTTGTTCTGGAACCCAGTTACCCAATCTTTCTTTCTAACCTTCCCAAATCTCGGGACGAGATTTCTTTTAAGGGTGGTAGTCTGTAACATCCCTGATTTTTGGAAAACTCAAAAATCACAAAAATTTGAAACTTTTTGTTTTCATGTTATGCAAGTCACCAAGAACCAAATGAGAAGCAAGAAACAAAAGAAAACAATACATATTTCAATGAAATTGAGTTTACCAATCCAATTAGGCCTTGTTCCTTAAACCCTAAAACCTTATTCAAAAAAATAAGTTTCTTTATATAAAGGGGATATCTGTTATTAACAAACCTTTACCTAAAATGTTTACAACTACAATATTAATCTGAAGAATATTTTATGGCATCAAAAATCAAAGTTTTGTAAACCTTAATAAAGTTCTAGGCCTTAAAAGTATTTGATGAGAATAAAATTATTAGTAATAACTTTTAGTTGTTATTCCAAGTTTTAAACATGAAGGTGTGAAAATAAAATGCATTGTTTGGAAAATAACATAAAAGAGGGTTTTGAAAACAATATTATGACTTGTGGTTTTATTCTAAATTTTATTGATCAACAATAATAATTAATTGATATAAACTAATAGTATTAAGTTACTAATAGTAAATCCTTCATATCCTAAAATTATAAAATGTGAAATAGTTTTAAAATGGCTTTCCAAAAATAATATATGACAAGTAAAATGTCTCTGAAATTTTATTTAGAGAATAACAACAATTTATTATTTTTCTAAATTTTAAAATGGCCTTAAAGCATTATTTAGTGTTTTATTTATTTTTCCAAAATATAAATTTGTGACAAAATGAGATGAAATAACTTCCAAATTTTGTTTTCAACATTTAGAATGTCATTAAAATTTTCATTGACCCATAACCATGTTTTATAAATTTTTGAATTAAAAATCACATTAAGTGACTATTAAAGAATTATTCAAATTCCAAAATTTCAAAAATAAATATGTTGAATTGTTTTCCAAAAATGATATTGATGGAAAGCAATTGAAATTTTAAGAATTTAGAAATTTAGTTCATGTCATTTGGATAATTCAAACAGAAGATATAATTGAAACAAATAAACAGGAAAAAAATCATTGATGACGTCATCAATGACGTCATCATCTTCTTCCTCGTTTGGAAACTGCCCCGAATGTTTCGGGGTACGCCTTGATTTCTCGCAATTAAGGCCATCTTAAGTCCTCCCGTTTCTTCCCCTTAATAGCCCCGGCTCTCCTCTCTGTTTCCCCTCTCCCTCCTCCCATAATCGTACCCCGAGGCCGTAGTATTTGCTCACCGGAGTTGAGGTTGTCCGCGGCCGCGATTTGGAATTCCGGCAAACCTCGTGAGTCTCCGCCATTCTCGTTTGATCCTGTAGGATCCCCGTGACCGTGCGCACCCCGTAATGGATTTTTTGTTGTTTTTGTCGCAGCGGAAGAGCCGCGCTGCGGTCGTCGGATTTTCTCCGCCACGGGTCCATGCCACGCCACCGCAGGAGGCCACCAGAGACGTCGCTAAGGGCATCATCGAGTTCGCTGCGCCGAGCTGACCCTCTGGACGCATTCCCCGTGCCCGAAAACAAGGCGGAGCGTCGTCGCGGTGAACAGCTGCGTCGTCGGTCGCCGTCGTCTCCATTTCCGGTGACCCACACCAGCGAGGTGAGAGCCCTTTTGTCCCTGTCCGTTCGATCTACCACGAAGGGCCACGATTAGATCCCCTCAACGAAGGGGTATGCCACCCTCAGATCTAGATCCAACGGCCCTGATCAAATCACTTAAGCCCAGTCAGCAGGACGTTAAGTAATTATCCACCGCTCGGCGCAGCGTGTAACCGGCCCAGGCCCAGCTGTTATCTGTCGCCCAGCGCAGCAATTAGCGGCCCATTTTCTGTTTTTTTCTTCCGGAATAGAAATTAAATAGTAAATTTTACAGTTTAGTCCCTGCATCTTAGATCTATCATAACTTTTCAACCAATAGCCCAAATTTAGCAATCTTGGACTTTCTGGAAAGCCCTTGACATATAGAAACTTTTGGCACTGGCCAAATTCAAATTTGACAAACTTAAATTTGTTCAAATTCAAATATACTGGTTTGATGAAATTTGGCATAATTCAAATTCTACAAATCCAAAAATTGTAAATAAAATATATTTGGAAACCTTAGGATGTGTACTTTCATATCCTCTGTCCCAAAATAATAATTGAACAAATTAAAATTGAATTTAGAATTAAGTTGTCTATTTGATTATTTTTGACATAGATTAATTTCTATAAATAATTTCAATATAGTTCCTTTTGCAAAATTGCTCCATTTGATAACCTTGGACCAGAAAAACCTTGCCCAACCATTTTGGACACCATTGGACCATTACCATATGTTTTGGACCAAAAATCCATCATAGTGAACCACTAGTTTATCATGTCTTAGATTTTGTTTGTATTCTTTCTACCATTGTTTGTTATGTCCATTTGGAGCCAAGCCATGTCCTTAGAATGTGCAAATCACATATAGTACCAAGTAGTAAAATTTAGTTTTCTATCTTCTCCACTTCCCCATTCTTGCTTCAAGAATTCACCAAGTCAGCAAAATGGAGATCAAGACTCAAGCACAAGAATGAAACTTCAATATCAACTTGGTGGCAAAATGAAGAGCTACAAGGAAGATCAATGAAGAAGTTTTGAAGAAAATACTTGGACTCCACACCTAGAAGAAACTCAAGGAAATACAAGTGTGAAGAAATTTAGAATAAAACATCTCCCCCTCTCTTCCTATCCTTCTTATTATTTTCTTTCTATTGACTTAGTGGTATTTGTGTTCATCCCATACCCAAACCAATTAGAGAAGTGAAAGCCATGAAGAATTTATCAAGACCAAGAGAAGAATACATCCGAGGAACAAGACTACAATAGAAGCATGAAGATGATCTTAAAGAAGGCAATCACATGAGGTCTAGAAGCAATCCATACAAGTTGAAGAATAACAAGTTGTTTTTGTCCAACCATTGACCCAAATGGAAAACCCAAGACTTAGTAATATTTTTCCCTTTGATGAGGAAGTTAGTAGGCCTACCCTAACCACAATGGAATATACTAACATAGTCACTCAAATATTTTTGAAGGTGAATATGACCAAGTGTTTGCATGTATTACTTTAGTTGAAGAAGTAATATGTTTATTCTTAGTGAACTCTTGGAACTTCCTCGACAAGTATGGTTATAATAAAGTTAGATCACATCAAGCTCAACCTAGTCCTTCCCAAGTAAACCATTGGAATTTCCTTAACAAGAATGAGACCCCTAGTGAATTAATCTTTCAACTCAAACCTAGACCTTGTCCTAACCAACTTGGTTAAGTCCCTTTTGATATGTTAGTTGCTAGGTATGTTTTCTACACTTGTATGTTTGTTTGTTAGGATGCTTGTTTATTTGGTTTTGTGTTGTCAATGAATAGATTGTACGGAGAGCAACGATCTTTTGTGAAGAGAGTGTGATATCTTCACCAACTTCAACAAGGCAAGTAACACACCATCAACTACCCATTATTTTCTATATGCATTAGTTGATTTTGAGTAGTATGCATGATAGAAAATTTTACTAAGTTATACTATGCTATGCTATTATCCTAGTAGTGTGTAGCAATCCCTTTTACCTTGTTATTTTGATAGCCTTAGAATTTATTAGGTGCTATGCAATGTTACAAATTGTTATACTAGATGTTGAGGAAAAATGCTAAGTATAACTAATGAATGAACCACCTGGGTGGAAGTGGTAAGACTGGGTTATGTTGAGTGTTTCCTCAGGGCCCTTATCTAAGGGTTATTCCACTTGAGGTTGTCACTTGCGGATGGCCACCCAGGAACAAAGAGATTACTATGTCCTTCTAAGTTTAGTAGCTTACCGTGCAGCCTTTTGACAATATGGGCTCTGTCTTGATCAATTAAGTTGTGAGGGTTCAGCCCAGGCTTGACAAGCAGATGTAGCAAAATTATAGGTGGAACGGGTCTTGCCGGTGGGTTTGGACTTCTTCTTCTGAAAGATCTCGTCTCAATTCTCTCCTTTCCATGATGCACTCCGGGTGTATAGGATGTTTGGGCTAATTGAAGACAAAGGGTGAAAGTGCACAACCTCTGCAGAGTTAGAAACTAAGATCTTAGCCGTGTCCCCGGTTACGGACAACTATGAGCAGCTGGACAAGGATTGACGGAAGAATCTCATCATCAATTTCAATAAGTAAAATTTTGACCAAGTGAGCAGTATTGTGGTGCTTGGATCTTAATCCAATGTTGCCACCCTTTTGAAAAGAAAAGCTTGTTTTACAAAAGTGATAGGAGAAAACTGGCTTTATGCAAACTTAGCCTAAACTCCACTCAGCCAAATAAGCATGTAGTATTAGTCTTGCCATTTATATCCACCATAGTGTTACTTGCCAATACATTAAATTGTATTGACTCCCTTGTGGCTGCATATTCCATATTGCAGATATCTCTGAAGACGAGTGAGGATTTCGTTTAGGATCTCGAGACTATCGCCAACATGTTTTGCCTGTGGCACATGAAGAAGATGGGCTCAATGTTGTACTATGTTTTCCGATGTATATCTTAGTTTCCTGCTAGTCTTCTAAGACTATGCAAGTTGTAATACTATTTTGTAAAGACTGGATCATGCGATGTAATAGAATTTGATGCATTTGCACGATATTTCATTTTGTACTGTGGTGCTAGCAATTGATCCAGGGACTAGCACAATAACACAGGTATTCCATCTTTATTAAAAGTTGGGATGCTACATGGACCTTTTTTAAGGTCCCTTTGTTCAAGTGCAAATGGGTCAACCTGAATGGAGAAGGGGTAAGGGTAGACCCGCTTTACGGAATGACAACAGTGTATCTCAACAATATTGGTTACAATGACGAACCATTCTTCCTAGCCAATGATGTGGCTCAGGTCTTCCATGTGAAGGACATGTCCTCCAGACCGAAAAAAGAAAAAATAAGCAAACAAATAAATCATACGATGAGCCGAAGCGTCACATAGTTCTTTCAGGAAAAAGAAACATCGTGAGAATCGAGGACACGACAGACATGTCAGAAGATTATAATAAGTTTGTTGAAATTCCACCCTTCACAGTGAAAGATGACCCCACCATCCCGTTAAATAATTAAGATGCTCCATGGTTACGGCCGAAGCGATCATAAGCAAGGGACAAGGGTTCATGGACCATCTCTACACGAAGAAAATTCAGAAGACTAGATAGGGATGTTGTTGGTGATGTGTAATAATAAACGTGGAATACATGATCATAGTTCTGTTTGACCAATAATTTGTATTGACCGGTCAAAACCTGGCAAGCATTGAGTGCTTCACAACTATGACCAGCCTGACTTCATTATTATCCCAACCAACGGCACACCCACCCGCTTTTCTGTTTCTCTCTCCTCCGTCTCGTCCATTGGGATGTGCGCTGCACACAGGGCCGCTGTAACCAGTCGTGTGTGCAGACGCACACCCGAAAGGAGCGCCACGGCCGACACATATTTCCTCTTTATCCCCGACCCCCCGTTTGAAAACAGAGCATACGTCATGCCGTGCATTTGGTATGTATATATGCAGTCGGTAGCCACGGCAGGGCTGTAGGCTGCCGATACCGATTTTGTGTTCTACATCCCCCTTGAAGGTTTGATACATCATTCAGTTCATCGACCAAATACAAATCATCCGGATTCGCCATCATACGTCCGACCGTTCTTTTGATATGCATATATGCACTCAATAGCCACGGTCGGGTGTATGATGGCGATTCCGATTGTTTTGTTCTACATCCCCCTTGAAGGTTCATCGACGGAATACAAATCACCCGGATGCCTTGTATGCTCTAGACTCCCTCGGAGGATCA
Organism: Alopecurus myosuroides; assembly: GCA_028641055.1. Lineage (NCBI taxonomy): Eukaryota > Viridiplantae > Streptophyta > Magnoliopsida > Poales > Poaceae > Alopecurus > Alopecurus myosuroides. The sequence goes on along the minus strand of CM054057.1, from coordinate 206,239,715 downwards.
CAAGAGAAAACAAAAAGAATACAAGAGAAAACAAAATGAAACAATAGAAAACAAGAAGGAAAACAATAGAAAACATAAAGGAAACAATAGAAAACAAAATAAATGATGAAGATTGTCCATGGTTGCGGCGAAATCCGAACAAAGTGACACAGAAGAAGAAGACGCAAAACGAAAAACTCTAGAAACTGATTTGTGGTTTTGTACGTAAACACTCTACGGGCAGTGAGACAAGGAGTCTGTTAATTATGTTGCTATTAATGTAATTGTTACTAATTTTAAAACAGTATAAGATATTTATATTCAAATTATATGCAAATAGTAAAATAGTTAATAGTTTGAATAGTTAGAATAATTATTTAGTTAAACAGAAAATGGATTTAAATTAGTTATGCAAATTCAAGCACTTTTATGTTGAAATTTTTGTCAAGTATATAGAAGTTATTCATGTGCATATTCAAATTTTGGCGCTAAAACATTTGGGCGCGCAGAGTGGCACGAAATTTCGAAATACGTTTGGTACCGGCCCGTGCCACCAACCGGGAACAAATGGGGTACCTCTAGTCCCGGTTGGTTGCATGGGCCGGGACTAGAGGCCCATTAGTATAAATACCCAGGCCCTCTCTCCAGGCCGAGCAACCACCCAGGACCGGACGGAACTAGGCTAGGCGAAGCCGTGCCGATCCGCGCCGGCGGCGGGGATGGATAGAACGATCCCGTCGGCGCCGGCTCCGGCCGTTTATTGCATTAGCTTCGCCATAGATTGTCCAGGGACGAGTTGGGACGGAAGCGATTTCATTAATAAAAGGCCCGAGCGGCCGGTGCTTACATGGGGGCGGCGGCGTGGCCACAGGCGGCCGGCCGTTTCTTGATAACGGCCCTAGTGGCCGGTGCTTACATGGGGGCGGCGGTACGGCCACAGGCGGGCGACCGTTTCTTGATGACGGCCCTAGTGGACGGTGCTTACATGGGGGGCGGGGGTTGGGCGCGCCGGTGCCGGCTTAGTCCTCCTCGTCGGAGGAGAGGCACTGGTAGTCTGGCTGGACCCACAGGTGGGCAGGCAGCTGGGGCGGCGGCGGCAGCTCCTCCAGTGGCGGTGGCGACGACGACGGCAGCTCCTCCTGTTGCGGCGGCGGCAGCTCCTCCTCTGGCGCCCACTCGCCGCCGGTCCAGGTCCACTGCATGCCATATTCCAGGCCAGGGGTAGCGGCTGTGGCTCCGGCTCGTCCGTCGACGCCTCCATGGTGGTGTTCCTTGCCTGCCACCACGGCGCCGGCGGTGGAGGGGGCGGCATCGCCGCCGCGGCGGCAAGGACCTGCTCACAGCGCTTGATCTCGTCGTCGGCGAGGGACCGGCAGGAGGCCTCGAAGGCGGCCTGCATGTCGGGGTCCTTGTCATCATCGACGATGTCCTCCTCGAACCACAGCTCTGGCTCGTTGCCGGGCGGCGGCGCTGGGTAGTCGGCGGGGCTGGCCGGAGGGTTCGGGGGCGCGGAGGAGGAGCGGCGGCGCTGGTTGTGCTCCTGCTGGAACCACACGTCCCAGTACGGCGAGCTCACCGCGTAGGCGGGGTCCCTGAGGAGGTCCGCCGGCAGGAAAGCGCGCCGGCGAGCTATCTCCTCGTTCCGGTCGCGTTCGGTCGGGACCGGCGGCACCGGGACCCGCTGCTGGTTGAGGTGCCAGCCGTCCGGGAGGTCGACGTCCGGCCAGAACACCGGCGAGTTGTTCTGCCAGTGCCAGTAGCACTCCTCCTTCCGGACGTACCGGTGGTACCGCTTGCTCGGCGCGGCGCGAGGCGGCGGGTGGCGCGCGGCCGGAGGTGGTACCGGGAGGCGCGGGCTGGCCCTGATCCGCATGCCGGGGAATGCCTCCCGCAGGACGGGCGGAACGCCGCTCCCGGAGCTTCGTCCTCTCGCTTCGTCCTTGGAGGACCCGGCCTCGTGCTCGTTCTTGTCCGTCTTGAGCCAGCGGCGGAGCGACATGGCTAGGGTTAGGGTTTGGGCTGGGGTTGAGGGAGTGGGTGCCCCGGTGTACGGGCGGCGGGGTCCCATTAAAAAGGATCGGGGGCGGGAAGGCGTACCAACCGGCGGTAAGAACGTGGCGGCGGTGTTGAATGTGCGTGGGTTGATCGGTGGGCCCTTTTTGATCGCTGGCCGGTGGGACCTTTTTGATCGTTCGTGGCCACGGGTTGGGAAGTGGGGGGCGGGGGGAAGGCGAGGCGGGCGCTGGGTCGCTGGCCTGTGGGTCCTTTGACCACGCGTGGCCGCGGGTAGGGGGGTTAATAAAAGACGTGGGGACGTGGGGGGAGGGCGAGGCGGCCACTGGGTTCGGCCACTGGGTCGCTGGCCAGTGGCCCCTTTGACCAGGCGTGGCCGCGGTTAGGAGTCTTAATAAAAGACGTGGGGACGTGGCAGGCGGTTGGAGAAGGGGAGGCCGGTTGGGGATTACGAGGCAGGCTGGCCGGTGGCCCCCTTTGACCGTTGTGTCACTGCCTGTCCCTGTCCAGCTTATTTTCTGACTACTTCATTAAAAAAAATTGCATTTAATTGATGCACTTGACTAGGTTAGCTAATTTAGATGTTCATCACTTCACTTAGTTAATTAACTGATACAAATTTTCTTTTTTTACGTAGATGTAAATTTGCACGTTTTAGAACCAGTTATATACTAGTAATATTGCACAGGCGATGCGCGTCTTAACTAATCATAGATATAGACATGTGATTATTTTTATGTTTTGTTCACCCTCCGCCAATGGCTACAGGAATGGCGCTGGAACAAAGACAGGAGTTCGATACGAGATTCGCGCATCTCCTTGATTCTAGTGTCGATAGCATTATCATGGCTGGTTGATTATTATTTTGATTGAAACCATGTTCTCGTAAAGTGATTGCAACTGGGAGACGGGAATCACTTGTGTGGATACTACGTCTGCGAGTTCATTCGTCAGACGGGAACCACCTTCATGTACGTCAGTCGTCAATTTTTTCTTATTACCATCTATTTTAAGTTACTTAGTTTCATTAATATATATTGACCACTCTTATTTATATTAGATTCACGGTCTTCTACCAAGGGACCGCATACGAGCAATTCAGGAGGAATTTGCGAGCTAAATTTGATTTTGTAATTCATTACATCGGTCATGTAATATGCTCGATATACTTAGCTTCTGTAATATAGGTGTTCCTTATTTTTCTATATATATGTATTCCTTATTCACTCGTGGGATTGGGGAGGTCCGAGGAAGGGCCACCGGGCTCCTCTCTTCTCCTGGGATCTGGGAGGCCCGGGGAGGCGCCACCAAGGCTCCTTATCAGTGTATGGTGACAGGGGTATCGTAAAATATAATTGATCGCAAAACAGAAAATAAAAAAGAAAACAATAAAGCGGAAAAAAAAACTCTGCCGCGATAGAGAAAATGATAAAACTGCTGCCGCGGCAGAGGTGGCATTCATCCCGGTTTGTGTTAACAACCCGGACTAATTCCCCTGGCCAGGTTCGCCACGTGGTACGCCCCATTTGTCCCGGCTGGCCCATCCCGGTTGCACAACCGGGACAAATGGCCCTATTTCCACTAGTGACAAACCCATTCGAGTATATATTCTTAGTAGAACATGTATTCACTAGTACAAAACATAGTATCCAAGACGGTACCTAGAGCTGGTTGGAGCGGAACAAAAATGAAACCTCATGTGATGTTATCCCTAAGACGGACAAAATTATTGAATCTTTTCTAATATTATTGGAGTTGGTAGCTGGTTTCGCCCATCTCTAATTATCTCACATTAGAGCCGGTTAGAATTTTGAGCCATCTCAATATGTTGTTTAGACGTCAATTTTAATCACTATTTCTAAGTATTGAATGCTAGATACGACTGTCATTATGGAGCAGCTCTTATATATATTTTGCACCAATTAACTTATGTACGTTGCATATGCAATTTTTTTTTAACTCGCAGCGTGTTAAGCATGCATCTCGCAAAACACACGTACATATTAGAGAAACATCTCGCAAATTTCAACAAACTAGAAAATAGTAATTTTATATTTACAATCTAGAATTTACAAAAGTAGCAAAATATAGCATATAAGCTATATTCGATATCGGGCGTCAGAGATGACAATGAGGGTGGTGGCGGGGCCATCCTCCGCCATCGCGACATGGCCGCCGCCCTCCTCCACTACGAACCCGCCCGCCATCGTGGCCTGGACGTCTTCCTATGCGGCTATGCCACCCGTGCCTCCTTCGCCGTCTCCCCCGCAAGGCCATTTCTGACAGCCACCTTTTTCGTGGCCTCTGCAGCATGGTACTCTGCCGCCACTTCTGCATTCCGCTCCGCGTTCATCTTCGACCACGTGGTTTGTTGTAGTTTTCATCTGCAGCGAACCATGCATGGCGCCTGTGGTGGGGATTGCGATCGCGTGCGGCGGCGGTTGTAGTTTTCTTGGGAGAGAAGGAGGAACGGAGCGTGGAGAAGATGAGGGTGGTCACGTCCGCGTTCCTGCACACGCCGGGGCCGGTCAGCCTTCTCACGTGGGTCCCACACGTCAGCAATTGAACCGTAGAGTGTACGGGGATTCCTCCGGAGGGTCCGCGTATGGTCCAAGTTCGCGCTCGTAAAGGTATACCACGAGGATCCACCCGTCAGCGGCTGTATCGTGGCTGCCAGTGTGCACAAAAGTAATATCGGTGGGGTCTGAGTCTGGTCCTTTTTTATTTGCAAAAATAATACCTAAAATTTTGAAAAAATAAATGAAACATACAATTTTGTCACTGTCGAGACATCGTAGTAGAATTCATAGATGGGGGTGCCATGAGACTACCGATAGAGAAGTGCGGGGACGTGATTGTACGATGAACAATGACACAAGGTTTTACCCAGGTTCGGTACGACGCAGTAATGCGACGTTCCTACTCCTGCAATCTCAGTATTCAGGACTAAAGCCTATGAATACAGAGTACAATGTGAGGTTCTATTAGCTGCTCGCCAAGGATACACCTCTCGGCGAGTTAGCCTTTAGCTTCTTGTCTATTTATCTTATCTCCCGTCCGGCTTTATATAATAGCCGGATTAGGGCATACAGAGAAGGAAACCTACAAGACTACGGTAAGTACTAACTTGGAAAGTAAGGAATCCGCCTTCTACTCCAAGCCGTACCACGTGGGCCCTGATCCGGGTTCTTCTAGAATCCGGCTTCTGTGCGTCAGCTTACTGGGCCGCCCAATGGAACGTAGCCCACTACCATTTAGGCCACCCTGGACCCTGGTAATCCGGCAGTTTAGACTACCATCTGATATACCCCTATTTGGTATATATCCGACAGTAGCCCCCAAGAAGGAGTAAGACTCTGATTCGCCGTCTTTCGCCAAATGTGCATTTTGCGAGAAATACCGGCTCGCAGTCTTGATTCTTCTTTTCCTCAAAAGGATGTCATAACACCAAACTCGGATTCCAGAAAATCCGGCTTTTCTTCCACGAACCTTCGTGGAGAAGGAACTTCCTACGTCAGCGCTCTATTCCTGCTGACGTAAGGGACGTTTGGGTTTCGAGCAGGAAACCCTGAAACGTATCTCTGACAGATTCTCGCGGGAAACGAGGAGATAGCAATAATCACCTGTCGTTCCATTTCCCGGATTTTCCGGCGAGTGACACGCGTTGATTATCCAACGGTCAAAAGAGTCGTTAGCACGCATCGCAACGGGTTTCCGGCTATAAATAGCCGTCTACATCCCATCCGGCAAACCTTCCGCTCTCAGTCCTTCACACCGCTACTAGCGCACAAGCACACTGCGAGCAGAGCGCACTTCCGGCGAACGCACGAACCAAACGCCGTCCGCGACCTCGCCGGAGTACACGGATTCTCCACCGCGCCACCAACAAATGGCTTCCCCGAACTCTTCTCCGGCCCGCTCCGTCGCGGCGGAGATTGACGAGATCATAAGCACCATGGATCGCATGGTGGATTCTCTGCTGCGCGCAACCGGCGACGAGCCGGAGGAAACCACTGGCGGCGTAGACAGCGAGAAAACTCCCCTCGCCGCCACGGATCTTGCGGGATACTCCTCCGCGCCATCCCCGCCGTTCACGCTCGAGACGGCGGAGGAAAAAATAGTCCTCATCGGAGAGGAACTCGCGGCCGCGTCGGCCGCGGCATCCGCCGCCGCCGGGGCAGAAGACGAAGGGGAGACTGCCGGCAACTGGAGCCAAAGAAGTATCCCACCTTCCCTTCTTCCAACAATGGAGAAGGAAGGGTTGCTGCTCAAGGGAAACGGCAGAGCCCAGAAGACGAATCTGACACTAGTAGGAAACTGCCTTTCTATGGAAGGCTTTCTGTGGCGCACCAGAGTGTGGTGCGCCATAGAAATTTAGTTTTGTGGCGCACGTCAAAATATGCGCCACAGAAATGTTGTATTCTGTGGCGCACGGAGGAAGGATGCGCCACAGAAACTGGATGGGGCCCGCCTAACCATTGCAGGCAAGCATTTCTGTGGCGCACGTAATCTGGTGCGCCACAGAAATAGGGAATTCTATGGCGCACGGGCATTGGTGCGCCACAGAATCCAACATTTCTGCCACACGTGGAGCCACAGAATTTTTTCTTCTCTCCACCCCCCCCCCCCCCCCGGGAACGCCTTTTCTAGTTTTGACGGAAGAGTTGCCGGTCTAAAAAGAATCAAAAAATAAATCCCTTATAAATGCACGGAGAGTTTTAAGTCTACTTTTTTATCAAATTTTGAAATATGAATTTCGACTTTCTGAGCAAAAGTTTGTTAAAAAAAAGTAAAATGGGCATAACTTTTGCATACGATGTCGAAAAAAAATGATCAAGATATCAAAAAAAAACTAGAGAGAAAAAGGAACCCAACCTCACTCGCCTTCGGCCTGTGAGCTTTTTTTAGAATCGCCAAATTCCAAAGGAACAAAAATTATGGCCATTTGAAGTTTTTGACTAGAAAATAAAAAAAAAGAAAAAAAATTCTGTGGCGCACCCCTTCATTTGATGCGCCACAGAATTGTGGAGGAAGGATTCGAAATCCTGCCTCCTCCCCTCCTCCTCTTCCTCTTATTTCCCTTCTTCCTCTTCTTCCCTTCTCCTCTCCACTTCTCATCTTCCCTCCTCTCCTCCACCTACTACTCCACTTCTCTCCTCTCCTCCACCTACTACTCCACCTCTCCTCCTCCACCACCACCACCCCTCCTCCTCCACCACCACCACCACCTCCGGCGAGCTCCTCCTCCTCCTCCACGACCACCTCTCCTCCTCCTTATCCTTCTCCACCACCACCTCTCCTCCTCCACCACCACCACCACCTCTCCTCCTCCTCCTCCTCCACCACCACCCCTCCTCCTCCTCCTCCACCACTACCACCACCACCACCACCTCCGGCGAGCTTCTCCTTCTCCCCACCAACTCGGGTGACCCCCATCCTCCACCCACCAACTCCGGCGAGCATCCGACGAGATCCGGCGAAATTTCGAAATTTCGAAAAATTCCCGCGGCCAGATCTGGCCGCCTTTTTTTTTTGAGATTCAAAAAAAAATTATGTGGCGCACCCATACATGGTGCGCCACAGAATTGCAAATTTCTGTGGCGCACGACTGAGGTGCGCCACAGAATTGACATTTCTGTGGCGCACGGCTGAGGTGCGCCACAAAAAAAAATTAGTGGCGTGTATTCTGTGGCGCACCCCTCTGGCCCCTAGGTGCGCCACAGAATGCCAAAATGGTGCGCCACAGATAGGCATTTTTCTACTAGTGTGAGCCGCTGCCAAAAGACGGAGAACGCGTTCTCCTTACCTCTCATGTAACCAGAGGTATGGGAATTCCACTTTGCGCCTTCTTCCTTGAGGTTCTCGAACATTACGGTGTTCAGCCTCATAATCTTCCACCAAACTCTATTCTTTATCTGGCCGGCTTCCAAGCCCTTTTCGAAGGATATTTGGGAATAGCCCCTAGATTAGATTTTTGGCAATACTGCTTCGGAGTGAAGCAATACCCCACAGAGGGCATTCTCCCCATCTGCGGGACCATATCTTTCACTCTTCGGAGATTTAGGGAAGATTGGTACCCAAAGATAAAAACATCAGAATCCGTCAAATTTTGGACGGGTTCTTTCTTCTATCACCATGACGTCCCATTCCCCAAAAAGTAAAAAGGGGTTCCTCCTTTCACCAATTATGCCGCCGTACCACGGGACAGTTGGGCGGTCGAGGCGGTGCAAACTTTGCCGGAGGACCTGATGAAGATAAAGCGGCGTATCGCCAAACTTACCTCCTCTCAGTGCATTCAACCTCTCGCTTTCCGCCCCCGACTTCTTTGTGAATACGAAGGGCCAGAAGATGAAATGAGAGGGACGAAAAAAGCCTTCACTAAGAGGGATTTCAAAAAACAAGTCAACCAATTGGTCGCTAATTGATGGAGGGATGATAACCCGGTAGGCTAACGCCAAGGTGTAACTCGGCCCAAAGGGCGCTGCGCAAGACCCGGCTTAGGGAAAAGGAGTTTCTAGAAGGCCCAGGAGTGTAGGCCTCGTAACCCGGATTGTAGGTTCCGATAAGGAAGTTTAGGGTTTGTAAGCGGTCTCCGGGTAGGACTCAGAGTATTCCTTGGATAGTAAGCCAGGGGGTCCGGATATTACATAAGCTGGCCCCTAGGGTTAGATTAGACACGATTACAACAATCACACGTTCACGAGATATCGAGTATCCTTTGTAACACGAGAGTTGAGATAATATATTCAGATCGGAGACTCGGCGACTTGATTGCCAGCTACCAGATCGCATATCACCATGGTTTCCCTTGAGCTAAACCCTCTCCCAAACACCAGAGTCGAATTTCCCCAAGACAAGTTACCCCCGGTAACGTCTGCCGTGATTATCCCACGACACTAATCGCGACCAATATGAGGAGAGTTTGGGAATGTATCACGAGGAAAACCCAGTCCCTAAGGTATTTTTATTTTCCCTGATTTGGGTTTCTCTCGGATTTTTACCTTTCCCTGATTTCCCTAACTTAGTCAGATCTTTTGCCTTCTCCGTAGTTTGACGGTCTCACGGAAGCAGATCTTGCATCCGACGCCGAACTCGACGAATTGCACGCCAGCTTTTATGGCGGCCGTAAACGCAAGAAGCAAGTGATCACCGAGGAGGTGATAAATCTTGATGGAGTTCCCATCGCCACATCCGGGTATTTTTCTAGAGTTTTTATTTATTATTCCATTCTGGTTCTTCGAGGTATTTAGTTCTCAGATTTTCCCTTCATTCTTTACCTTTCTCAGCCTTGCTCCATTTCCTTTGAAATCAAAGAAACTGAAGAAACATAAGGCTACTGCTGGTAAGGGAATGCCGCCTTCGGCTGCAGCTTCACCCACTCCCACAACACTCGGTGGGGAAGATAAAACTGCAGACCTCGATGAACAATTCCGTCCGACCAGCCATCCTATTGCATCTAACGTGGATGCGAAGGAAAGGGCGGAACCTTAGGTGGGCGGTCCTTCTCGGACTTCTGGCGAAGAAGAGCCCATCCCTACCTTTGACGAAGAATTCAAGGTAAAGGAAGAACCTTTCGATGATCTCAGATACATTCGTCCGGCAGCTAAGAAGTTCTCCGCTCCTGCTCCTGTGATCCGTCCTTGGCCACAAGGCGGACTAATTGTCCGAAATAACTTCGTGTTTTTGCCTCGTCAGGTCATTCAAGACGGCCTGCACCATGTTGGAATTCTTTTTGCTGAATACGCAAAAGAATTCAGCGAGAATTTATCAGGTTTACAGCGGATGAGCCAAGGTAATATCTCTAGCCCTCAAGCAATAAGTCAAATGCATGCTTTTAACTTAATGCTTTTATCATTATCATGCTTGTTTCTAACTTAAGCGTTCTTTTTCATTTCCGTGTTTTCAGCAAACCCCTGAAACTATAAACCTGGAAGTTTTCAGCAAACTTACCGTCAAGAACACGGAGGTTAGAAACCTTATGTCTATTCTTGACGTTAAGGAAGCAGAGCTAGCATCATCTCAGCACCAGCTGGAGGAAACAACATGTATTTTAGTTCTCTGAGGTTTCTTGTCATAACTTTTTTCTAAGTCTTTTTGCGAGTTTTCTAACCCGGATTTTTTTCTCGCTTTTCAGCTGCTTTGGCGAGAGCCAAGCAAGTTGCTGAAGATGTCGGCAATGCCGAGAACCTCCGCCAGGAGAACCTGGACCTTCATAAGGAACTTATGAAGGTTCAGAAAGAGCTGGAGGCCAGCCAATTGGCTGTTGGCATTGCTCAGTCCAATGCCTCCAACCAGGCTGAGAAGGACAAAGCAACCATCCGAGATTTGGAGAATTCTTTGACCCTTCGGTTGGAGGAAGGCTCTGAGATGGATAAGATCCTCGCTAAGTTATTTACTTTTACCGGATTTTCTATGTTTTGATTTCTTTCTCTGTTCTTTCGTTAACCCTTTGGTTGTTTGTTTGAAAAAAATCAGGAGATGACCCAGCACTTACTCGGATTGAGAAAATCCAAGCTTTTCGGAAGGTATTCACCGCGATTAAAGCTGCGGGGATGTTGCTCATCAACAAATATCTTCCCGCAAAGTCTGGGGATCTCTCGGAAGTTGAAAAACTTCCGGGAGCTATCGTGGAAGTGGCGGAGGCCAAGGAATCCACCTTGCGCTCCGCAGCATAGGGTGGTGCACGCATGGCTCTAGGGCTTATGCGTATGCACTATCCCACTGCTAAATATTGGCGCGTGGCATCCGGCATCCCGCAATGGTATACGGAAACCCAGCGTACCAACATCTTTGATGAGATCAAAGGTCACGCTACCAAGATTGCTTCCATGGTGAATGTCTCCATCACCTATCCGGAAGAAAAAATTCTAGAAGCCCCCGAGGAGTCCAGAAGCGAAGATGACTCGGATGCTTGAAGAATTTTCCTTGCCCTGGATAGGAGAAATAGGAAATAGGAGCATTACTGAACTTTTAAAGTGTAAACTTTTATTGTAATGCTTCTATTCATTTGTATGAACAAGTACTCCGCCTTTTGCAGTTAATGTTATTAAATCCTTTGCAAGTTTTTCCGGGTTATTAATCCTTTATCTTCTAAATTCTCTGGTTTGTATGCTTTAACTGTCCTTAGTTCTTTAAATGGCTCGATAACATTTCAATCTTCACGCCGAGTGACTGGGAGTGATCAATCAGTCTAAAACCCGGAATCATGGATCATGCTAAAGGCATTTTTGCATACTAGCTTCAGTGACCCAGCATATAAACAATCAGATAATATTTAGAGAAAAGTTAAGGATTTTTTTGAATGAAACTCAGGCACACAGGCACAATCTGAGTTTCCTTTATCCTTTAGTAGGCTGAAAATCATTCAGTTTTTAAACGCCGAGCACGCAGGCACAATTCGGGTTAACATTGAGTATTTTGAAAGATCATTGGAAAATAGATAAGGAGGAAATGCTTTATACTATAATGAACATGTAGAAAACATAGATATATGAATTCCGGCAACTTTATTTCATGATCTCAAAAATGTTTACATAGAAACTGAACTAAGTATAGAAGGGACGTAACTGCTGGATACTCCAGGGCCTCTTTGTTTCTCCTAGTTCATCATCTATATTTCTCTTTCTTTTGCGATTCGACTTTTCGGAATGGTCTTCCGTGTCTCGAATGTCTACAAGATAGTATGATCCATTTTTCATAGCTTTGCTGATGACGAATGGTCCTTCCCATACTGGGTCCAATTTGTGCTTTCTTTGTTGTACCAATCTTAGCACTAGGTCACCTTCTTTAAAAGAACGATGCCTGATTTTCCGACTATGGTAACGTCGTAAACCTTGCTGATAAATGGCGGATCTTTTAAGCATAGGCTCTCGTTCCTATTCTAAGAGGTCGACGGCATCCTGTCGTGCGTTTTCGGCATGTCTGTCATCGAAATCCTGCACTCTTGGGCTGTCATGGATCATGTCCGTTGGAATAATTGCTTCCGCACCATAAACTAGGAAAAACGGGGTTTGCCCAGTTGACCTATTTGTTGTTGTTCGAATACTCCAAAGCACAGAGGGTAACTCTTGTACCCATGCTCCAGCTGCTCTATGAAGAGGAGATTCGAGTCTTGGGCGTATTCCTTGCGAGATTGAGCTATTCATTCTTTCAACCTGTCCATTGGATTGCGGGTGTGCCACAGATGCGAGATCTAGGCGAATTCCCGTTTGTCGGCAATATTTTGCCAACTCTCCAATAGATAAATTTGTCTCGTTGTCGATTATTATGCTGTGTGGAACGTCGTATCTCATGACTACGTCAATGATCAAATTTCTGGCAGTTACATCGTCAAGCTTTTTGATGGGTTTAGCCTCCACCCACTTGGTATACTTATCCACTGCCACGAGTAGATGTGTGAGTCCGCCTCTTGCAGTTTTGAATGGCCCCATCATATTTAGCCCCCAGACCGCAAACGGCCATGTAATAGGGATAGTTTTGAGTGCTTGGGCTGACATATTTGTCTGCTTGGCGTAATACTGACACCCAACACATGTATTCACTATGTGCTCAGCATCTGTCTTGGTTGTTAGCCAGAAAAACCCTGCACGGAATGCTTTTTTTACTATGTTTATTGATTGAGCATGATGTCCGCAATCTCCGGCATGGATTTCTTGCAGGATTTCTCGTCCTTCTTCTGGTGAAATACATCGCAGAAAAATTCCGGTAGTACTGCGTTTATACAGGCAATTATTAATTACCGTGTATCCTTTGCAGCGACGCTAAATCTGTCTCTGCAAGACTTCGTCTGCTCCATCCGGGTACTTCTGATCAACTAATAAGTTTAAATATGGAATTGTCCAATCCGGGCTAACGAGCATGACTTCAATTGACTCGGAAGCCAGAGGATAATCAACATCTCCACCTTTTATCGATGGTTCATACAAATGTTGGACGAACACACCTGGTGGTAGGATTTTTACCCTTTCTGATCCCATGCGGGCTAATGCGTCCGCGTTCCAATTTTCCTCCCTTTTGACATGAAGCACTTCAAATCCAAAGAAACAGATTGCAAACTCGTCCATCGTTCTCCGATACTCAGCAATGATGGGGCTTTTGGCGTCCCAAGTTTGGTTGAGCTGGTGCTGTGCCAAATCCGAGTCGCCATAGCATAAGATGCGTTTAACACCTATTTCCTTTGCAATATGCAAGCCATGAAGCAGAGCTTCGTATGCTGCCACGTTATTACTGGCATTGAAGTGTATTTGTAATACATACTCCATTGTGTCTCCTTTCGGGGATTTTAGGACTACACCAGCTCCCGCGCCTTCTTTCATCTTGGATCCGTCAAAGTGCATGATCCAGTATTCTGACTCCGGCATTGGTGTTTTCTGCATTGCTTGTGTCCAGTCGGCGACAAAATCTGCTAAACCCTAGGATTTTATTGTCGTCCTGGGTTGGTACCACCGGTAGAAAAAAGGCCTACAGTCCCGGTTCGCCAGGCCCATTAATCCCGTCCAGGCAACCGGGACTAGCTACGCGCGACTAAAGGCCCCCCCTATAGTCCCGCTACTTACGGACCGGAACTAAAGGCCCGTCCACGTGGGCGGGTGGCGGAGCCTGGGGTCGGAGGACATTTAGTCCCGGTTGGCCACATGAACCGGGACTAGATTTATTTCGTAATTTTTTTAATTCATTTGGTTTCTAATTATTTTTCTCACCTTTTTTCACTCCCTTTTTTTTCACTCCCTCTCCCTTTTTTTTCACTCCCTTCTTTTTTTCACAATTTGTATTATTTGCTTTGCTTAGTGTCTAACTAAGATTATCCCTAGTCAAATTACTTACTCATGGTCATACTTCCCGCTCGGTCACCCATCCTCCCACTACTCTAGCACTAGCACGCTTAACTTCCGAGTTCCATCCCGTCCCGAATCCAAGTGTTTCTCACGCATGTATGTGATAGTAGTATCATATCAATCTTATTAACATGTTAGTCGAAGCCACATTTCTTAATTGTTTGAATTGCAAATAAATCTTTTAATAAACAAAAGTAATGATGTAATTAATAATTTTGAATAAATAAATAAACATTAACTTTTAATTTGTATTATTTCTAAAAATACAAATAATATATCCAAAAATTGAGAAAAATAGAACTAATTCATTTTAAAATCTTAAAATTACAAATAATATATCAAAAATGAAGAACAATAATACTAATTAATTTTAAAATCTTAAAATACAAATAGTATATCAAAAATTAAGAACAATAATACAAATTCATTTTAAAATCTTAAAAATACAAATAATATATCAAAAAATGAAGAAAAATAATACTAATTCATTTTAAAATCTTAAAATGAAAAAATATATAAAAAATAAAGAACAATAATACAAACAATATTAATTACATGCATAGAGTCGATCACACATAACACAAACATAGAGTCGATCACATTTCATAATTAACATATATATATAGAGTCGATCACAAAAGTTATCCATTACATATATATACTACTAATTATAGATAACCATTACATGCGCAATATCGAACGCATACATCATCTATGGCCCCGCCGAGTAGATGCGGAACAACTCGTACGCAACATATGCATCTATGGCCGCATACTTGAGGTTCGTCATGCGCAATGGGGTCTCCTCCCAATAGTAGTGATTGTCCCGGTGGAAATCAGTCTTCATCCGGTGATAGCAGGGGTCGATTAAGTAGCTTGCCATGACAGCCATCCCGGTCTTTGGCCCGGTGAACTGGATAAGATTCTGAAGATCAATATAGTGATCTTCAGGTATCACAACACCGATGCGCGCCAACTTCACGCGGTCTTGCGTGATGTCAACGCTGCAAAAGTCGAACCCATTGTAGACAAGAAAATCAACAAGGTCCGGGCAATGCCTTGAGCTACTGTAACAACAAAAATAGGCTATGTGTTAGATTAGTTGCAGCACATATGTATTCTTCACATGCAACCAAAAAACCCGAAATGCATGCATGCATGCAAGATTTGTACGTGGACGTGTGCTAGCTCTACGTACCTTGACCATTGGAAGACCAACACCGTCTCCTTGAACGAAATCTGGATGACGGCAACATCCTGCTGATTCGCCGTGTACTCCAGATCGAGCCCAAAGAACCGGTGTTCTTCGGGAGCTGCCCAATACAGATCGGCCAAACGACCTAGAGCTTCAGGCAGCCGCGCGCAACTGTTGCTGAAGAGCACGTCCAAATCCTTGCCGCATGGTGTCTTCCCATCGTATTCCGTCCATTCAGCCATTTTGCGTGCGTGTGCTTGAAATGGCGAGAGAGGAAGAACAGAGGAAGAACGAGGAAGAACAGAGGAAGAAGAGAGCGAGCAGTGGAAATGGCGCCCTCTGCCTCTTCGCGAAATAAAAACCGCCGCGGGAAGGCGAGAAGCCGATGTTTAGTCCCGGTTGGCCACGGGCACGGGGAATAAAGAGCCAATGGTCCCGGTTGGCCACGGGAACGGGGAATAAAGGACCAATAGTCCCGGGCGGCGAGGTCAACCGGAATTAATTCCCTCCACGCGCGGCAACGCGTTTCCCAAACCGCGACGTCTGACCTTCTGTCGCGGGTCTCCTGGCGACCCGGGAATAAAGACTCATTAGTCACGGGGCGCGACGCTTGGGGACTGATGCTGGCATACCGAAGGCCATTTTTCTACCAGTGTACTTAATGTCGAATGCTGCTAGCTCGATACCCCATTTGGGTACTCGGCCGGTTGCCTCCGCATTGTTTATTATATCCCCTAGCGGTGCTTTACATACCACTATTATG
This sequence comes from Alopecurus myosuroides, assembly GCA_028641055.1. Classification (NCBI taxonomy): domain Eukaryota; kingdom Viridiplantae; phylum Streptophyta; class Magnoliopsida; order Poales; family Poaceae; genus Alopecurus; species Alopecurus myosuroides. The sequence continues at coordinate 206,223,931 of CM054057.1, read as the reverse complement.
GAATGTCCTTGGAAGTAATGGCAAAGTTCCCGAGATGCGAAAATACGCCATATGCCAGTTTTTGATAGTGTGGGTACCTTTGCTTAGACTCGGAGAAAACTTCACTTCATAGTATACCGGATGCTGGTCTGGTATGCTTTGTTCGTCTTTCTTCCTTTCCACAACTATCATTGCGCTAATAACCCGGTTTGTAGCCGTGAGGTACAATAGCATAGGTTCTTCGTCTTTTGGGGATGCCAAAATCGGCGCTTTTATCAAAGTTTCTTTCAATTGGGTTAATGTTGCATCTGCTTCTTCTGTCCACTCAAATTTATCGGATTATTTCAACAACTTGTACAGTGGCAGGGCTTTGTCCCCTAGCCAGCTAATAAACCTGCTAACGGCTGCAGCAGAACCCGTCAATCTTTGTACATATTTTACGCACGTGGGCTTGGAGATGTTTAAGATTGCTTTGATCTTTTCTGGGTTTACTTCTATTCCTCTATGAGAAACAATGAAACCCAGAAGTTTTCCCGAGGGAACCCCGAATACGCACTTTAATGGATTTAACTTCATTTTATAAGTGCGCAAATTTTCAAAGGTTTCTCGCAAATCTTCAAGGAGTGTGTCTTTTTCCTTGGAAAGGACAGCAATGTCGTCCAAGTAAACATGGACATTTTTGCCAATCTGACTATGCAAACATCGTTGCATGCAGCGCTGGTAGGTTGCACTTGTGTTCTTCAAGCCGAATGGCATGGTTATGTAATAGTACGTCCCATATGGGTTTATGAAGAAAGTTTTGATTTGATCTTCTTTCTTCATGCGTATTTGATGATACCCGGAACATGCATCCAAAAAGCATAAAAGCTCAGAGCCCGCAGTGGCATCTATTATTTGATCGATTCGCGGTAACGCAAACCTATCTTTTGGACACAATTTGTTCAAGCCAGTGTAATCTATACACATCCTAAGGGTAGTACTATCTTTCTTCGGGACTAATACTGGATTTGCAGACCATTCAGTATGTATAACTTCCCGGATAAAATATGCTGCCAAAAGCCGAATAATCTCCTTGCCAATAGCCTTCCGTCTTCTTCCGTCGAATCGACGGAGACCTTGTTTGACGGGTTTAGATCCTGGGATCAGCTTAAGTTGATGCTCAACAAGCTCCCTGGGTACGCCTGGCATGTCCACTGGACACCATGCGAATATGTCCCAGTTCTCACGGAGGAACTTGATGAACTCTCTTTCCTATTTGTCGGTCATCCCAGTTCCCACTACGGCAAACTTTGTCGGATTTTTAGGATCTAGGATTACCTGTCTTGTATTCTCCGAAGCTTTGAAGCTATCTGCAGGATTTCGGCTTTCTTTTCCTGCCGGCATTTATGTCGGCGATACTTCTTTGGCCAGCTCCTTCAATTCTTTCTTTTCTATCACTTTCTCAGCACAAAGGGCGTTTTCTTTTTCTAGCTTGTTTGCCAACTTGAAGTCTCATGTTATGGTGATTACTCCTCCTTTGGGCCCTGGCATCTTCAGCTTGTTATAAATATAACATGACCTTGCCATGAATTTGGCGAAGTCTGGACGTCCGAGTATTGCTTGATACACGCTTTCGAACGGCACCACTTCGAAGGATACTTTTTCCTAACGGAAGTGATCTTTTTCTCCGAAGGTGACATCTAGGGAAATTTCTCCTAGGGATCGTGCTTGTCTGCCAGGGACGATACCATGAAAACGTATGTTGCTATGATTGAGCTGAGTCTCGCAAATTTTCAGATGCTTCAGTGTATCCAGGTACATTATGTTAATGCTGGATCCTCCATCCATCAGCACTCTTTTTAGCCTAGTGTTCTGGACAGTAGGGCTTACGACAACAGCTTGCGTGCCAGGTTCAAGGATGTTTCCGGGATGATCAGACTGATCCCAGGTAATTGATGTATTTGAGTACTTCAAGAATTTCGGGGTTGCAGGAACAACCGCGTTTATTTCTCGAAGCGTTCTCTTTGCCACCTTTGCTGAGGGAGTTGCTAGGAAAGTTAGGTTACATTCTCCATCAACTCTCGGCAACTTGGGCTCGCCTTTTCGCTGTTGTTCTTGGATTTTTTTCGTCAGTGTCCGATTCACTGTCTTCTTTTTTAGCTTCTGGCTTTTGCTTTGAAAATTTCCTCTTGGGATTATTCCCTTTGTTTCCGGATCATGCACTGCCTTTCATATGCTTGTTTAGCCGGCATTGCGCATTAGTGTGGGTGGGTTTCCCAAATTGCGAGGGGTGGATGCAGTTTTCCGGCTTTATCTTTTCCCACTCTTCCTTGGTGTAATTAATCGGTTCTGTACTGCGTCCTTTCCAAATGTTCCCATTTTATCTTCCAAAGGCTATGTTGACTTCTTTGGGTTTTTGTGCTGCATCTGGAGTTCCTTTTTTCTCAGGGCGAGGGGTCTTTTTGGCCTGTATCAGGGTATCCATATTGCCTCCTCTTGCTCTGATGTCGTCTTCGGCGGCTGCATGTTCATTAGCGGTTGTAAGCATAGATCCGAGATCTTTGTGCTTTTTGGAACCGATCATGAACGGTACAAGTTCGGGTTTTAAGCCATTGACGAAAGCATGCATTGCTTGAACGTCAGTTACTTCAGAGCAACTATTTTTCATTGCCGTCCATCTTGAGATGAAATCCACTTATGGTTCGTCTTCAAATTGGGTGCAACATTTTAGCTGGTTGATGTTGTTCGGGCGCTTATAGGTTCCCCAGAAATGCTGAGTAAATACTCTAGCCATCTCATCCCAGCTATTGACAGTAACATCAGGGGGAGAAACTTTACAGCTTCCAGGTCTGTCCCATTGTTAATCTGGACGGCTGTGTAATAGTCTGAGAGCCAGGTATCCGGATTTGTGCTACCGGTGTATTTTTGGTACGTTTGACCAACTTTGGCGAAGCCGGAATGCAGAGTTATTCTGCGGATCCTATCCCTGAAGCACTTAGGTCCGAACTATAGATCATCTCTTTCCGCTCTATCCATGTGTGCGGAGTATCTGTCGGCTGAATGGACAGAAGGGGATCTGCTCCTTTCTTTTCCATTGTGGCGCGAACGCGCTTTTCCGGGATCTTCTCTATTTCTTCTGAGATCATGCCCTTTGGGATAAGGTGGAGTTCTGCTCCTGTGTCTTTCCTTATTCTTGGGGGGTGTCCGGAATCTCTCACGCCTGTGAGGTATATCCTGTCTTCCAGCTTTTTCAGCGGGGCGTCTCGGAGTCGGCGTTGCTTTTCCTTCATTCCGGTTCTTTTCTTCCCGATCACGAGGGTTAACCACATCTTTCGGGAGATGGGATCCGGTTCTGGACGCTTCATCCTTATTGTCGGGATTTTTCTTGTATTTTCTCGGATCTGATTTCTTCTCTTTCGAATTGTTTGAATCTCCAGGTTCTTCCGGTCCAGGTGCTCCAGCGGCGCATGTAGCTGTTTTGCATAGGGCGGAGTCATCGTGCAACTTCCCTGATCGCTGCTGCCCCCACTGTTGTTGTTGCAATGCTTTTCCTATGAAAGCATACACCCCTTTAGCGCATGGCATCCGACATCCCGCAAGGGTATACGGAAACCCAGCGTACCAACATCTTTGATGAGATCAAAGGTCACGCTACCAAGATTGCTTCCATGGTGAATGTCTCCATCACCTATCCGGAAGAAGAAATTCCAGAAGCCCCCGAGGAGTCCAGCAGCGAAGATGACTCGGATGCTTGAAGAATTTGCCTTGCCTTGGATAGGAGAAATAGGAAATAGGAGCATTACTGAACTATTATAGTGTAAAACTTTATTGTAATGCTTCTATTCATTTGTATGAACAAGTACTCCGCCTTTTGCAGTTAATGTTATTAAATCCTTTGCAAGTTTTTCCGGGTTATTAATCCTTTATCTTCTAAAACATGTCGTCAACATGATAGCACAAAGGTATGGTAAGTGTATTAGACAGTTGCAGAAATATTTGCATTTAAGTTCCATTGTAAGTACATCGTCACAAAATCATCAGACATTTCGATGTGAACTCTGAAGTTTGCACTAACTTCATGTAATATCTTCCTTTTATGCCAACAAAAAAGTTATAAAGATTCATCTAGCTTTAACAAGTTTGCATGTAGCTTTGTTTGCAACTTTTGTTTAAAAAATGTGATTTTTCCATCATGGCATTTCCCGGAGTGTTCAAGTATATCCAGACTGTTTGTAGTTTTATTGTTTAAAGAAAAATTCCTCTACTCAAAATTTGGTAATAGTGACGGGGGAGATTTCCGCCATTGCCTCTCTAAAATCCCCTATCTCGTAGCTGCCGTCCCCGTCCTGCATACAACCCCTCTCCACCGTGGCCAATCTCCGTCGCTAACCGCCCCTTACGCTGCTACGTATTTGGTCTCATATCCATCCTCACCTTCATTGTCGTAAGCCCGTCGCCAAGCCTCCCATCCGTCGGCGCTGCCGTTCATCGTCGGCATCTCTCCGCCTTAGATCTTTGGTCTACGCCCCATCTAGTGAGGTCTTTTTCCTGGATCTTTGATTTACGATCACGGCTCACCTCGATTCGATGAGATGGTACCACATGAATATTTAAGCACGTGAATCTAGGACACATCCACATGGATTTTATCTTTTGAATTTGCTGTGATGAATTTTAGGCGGAACCCAACTGTGATGTCTTGTTACTATTTAGGAGTATCAAATCCTAGTTGCATGAATTTAGTAGCTACAGAATAAATTTGGTGATTTATCAAGTGGTTGGGTCTTTTATGTCTAGATTTTTAGTTGTTTACTAAATCGTTTATTTAGAAATTTTAGCGTGGTACTGTTATTAGCATGTTAGTATTGTTACCCTTCTTCTATTGGGATGCTTAAGTATTGTTACCCTTCTGTTATTGGGATGTTTTAGTAGCATTTACTTGTTTTAGTAACCAGAGATGGCATGCCCGCTCTACAAAAATGATTACAAATCTAGAAACTTTATTCGATCCAGTTTTAGAGTTTATCTGTAACAATGTTAGTGCAAGTCAGTGGTAAGAACATAAATATGTTTCAATCTTATATTTTATATGCGACGTACTGCAAATGTGTTTATATTTCTGTTATTTTTCCTTATTGTTGTTGGTTGCATAACAGTTTGTATCAGTAGGAAAGATTGTGTTGTTTCGTGCGCTCTGAGCACGTACAAAATTTTCGTGTCAAAATAACTACGTAGAATCCGGTTGCAGGACAAAGGATGGAAACAGTTCGTCACGTAGAACAATCTCAACACGGGATACCTACTAGTTTTTACTATGTCGGAACCTTATACTAGGATCAACGTTGATGTTATGAACTATGGCATCAGTGAAGAGGAGAGTGAGGACCATTCGGACCCTTTCGGCAAGGCCTCATAGAGTGACGAAGAATACTAGCTGCGATCTCAAGCTCTGAGTATTGTTTCTATTTTGTTTATTAATAATGTGTAAAGTTGGTATTGCTGAGTATTTTTTGCATAAACTAGGCAAATGTTAATTCTAAGAAAGGTGAACAATAATATATATAGGTGTTGCTTATATGATCAGGTTGGTATTATTAGTATTTCATTGGTGTCACATGATTGGACATCTGTAAATGGTCTCGGAGGGTACAATTACCAGCGAATTCGCCTCTTTTATGGCCGGAGTGGAAAATCGAAAGCTCCAGAAATGAGAACTGGCCACGAATTACAAGTGGCTCTGTTATTCTAGTAACTAGAGACAGACGAAGTTTACGACCGTCTATGCTGTTAATATTTTTAGAAATGGCTTTTATTTTTAGCCGTATGAGGGAACACATCATCACGGACGGGTTTTTTTACCGGCTCTAATGTAAGTTACATTAGCGACCATAGCTTAGATCCGGATTAAGAAACCGGCTCAGGCCTGTGTATGTGGACCGTCTCCGGTGCGAGGTTATGTACTAGTGATTTATGGTGTACAAAAGTGGTTTGGGAGTTTAATAAAAATAACTTTGGTTTTTTATGTCAGTTTGACTTTTTATTTGACTTTGGTTAAGATTAATTTTTTTTTGGATCCAAACCACTTTCATAGCTCTTTATGTGCTCTAATAATGAAAGTCCATCGTTTTCGTGGAGTAGTCAGTTTTTCTGTGTATGTGTCGTCTAATGGGAGGGTGCTCATGCACCCCCGTGAATACTCGGTGACCATTTGATCATGTACCTATAAATGCGCTTTACACACTTTCAATTTTAAAATGAATATTATCGTTTATATTTTCCTTTAGGATTATTCAAGAGACAAACAATTCAGATTTCACTATATTAACTTCCAAGAAAAATTCAATACACATCACAATAAAAATTTCTTCAACTGATATGGTAAATTTTGTGCCACTTTATTATTGTATCACACAGAATAGTTTGTTGCTGTTTTGGAGGAAAAGAGATACTGATGGTGTCGCAAACCCTTTCAAGTACGAGAAAAGGCATGAAAATATTGACAAGTTTTACCACCACTAACAATCTACATGTATTGAATCAGTGAACAACCATGCATCCCACTAAAAGTTTATTAGAAGATGAACAACGGCTAGTTTTTGTATTATGTATTCAAGTTTCAGCTTGACTCTTGTACAAGTCTTATCTAGCAAACTTCAACTAATATACGAGCAAGAAGTCACAGATACAGAAAAAAAACTATAGCGGATTGAATAATTGTTATCTATTGATGGAACTGAATCATTACTAAGGGTCTATACTTTATTTTCTAACTCAACAAGAACTGGTCCGTTATAATGATAACTCATGAGAAAGTTTATCACAAAGAAAAATGATATTTTTTAAAATACATTCAGAATATATATTTTGTTGATAGATGACATAAACCACACAAAATATCTTCTTAGACATACATGTACGCTAACCTTTCAAATACAGAAATAAATTAAAATGATAACAACCACAAAGCATGTCTCAATTTCATCAGTAGTTAATCATAGACATAGTCTTCTTTGAACAAAGGATTATCCAAGGTATTTTGTTTTATGGAGATCACCATCCAATTTCCTCACCACACCATAGTTTCAAGTTTCAACTAATTCTTGAACAAGTTTACTGCCTGCTGCAGATCCCAATAGGTTCTGGAGAGCTTTCATTTCTTAATCTTGAAGAAGTTGTGGAAGAACTCGAATCGGCAGTCAATGAAACTTTATGTGTTTCCCGGTCTGGGTAGGAATTCAAATCTCGGTGCTCATAAATCAATGCGTATATTGTCAGTTCAACTACCATACATTGTCGTGACATATCTTAGCTCCTCATGAACACAAATGCATCTTTTTGCCGGTCCATGTCATTTTTTGTCTATACATATTTGCGAGCCTCTCCTTCACTCCACGGCTCACCTTGAACCCCTTGAATCCTCTAGAAAAGAAGTGTATACCAGTGAGAGTTATACGATATATATAGCCATAGGGGCAGACAAACTGACTTGCTAGAGTCATTGGCTTCGTTAATCTGCTAAAGCAATATAGGGTGAAGCTTTGAGGGTGGAAGGCATCGAGATGAACAAATTTACAGAGATCAGAAGATGGTCATCTTTTTCTTGAACATGAGACGTACATAGCAATTTAATATAGTGCTCCGGAATGGTTTAGTGCTAGCAGATGGTAAGGCCTCGCAAGTCTCTTTTCTTGTAGATCATGACACCTAAGACTGCCATACCCGCAAGGCAGGAAAAAAAATGTGCGACGGGTGATGCTAGCATTCGAAAGAAAAAGGTGTGTGGCATGGGTCGAATAGATGAAAGAAATCAATAAAGTGTATATGAGAAAAAGAGCAATCTTTACGTGTTGATCGGGATCGACTATGCTGGCAGCTAGGGTGATTCAAAGGAGGAACTACATCGCTTAAGGACGGTTTGGAGTCACGGGCTGGTGCCTATGCCCGTCATCGAGAGAGACCCCTGCCGATTTGTCGCCTCCCCTCGCGAAAACAATAGATTTTTTTTTCGAGAACCATCCAGCGTGCCGTGCCGTGCCATCGCCGCCCAGCACCGTGAACAGAAAAACAGCGCACAGACAAAAAGCCGGAAAGCGACGCCGTAGAGGAACCACTGTCGCGGCGGGCGAGGGACCCCAATTCCGTCTTATCCCGGGCGAAAAAAAGAAGAAGAGCGGAGCGAATCCACCAACCCAACGAACCAAGTTGCAACCCACCCTCCGCCCCGCCCCCGCCTACCTAAAATGGATTCAGCGCGCACCCGGGCTTTTGTGATTATTTCAGCGCGAACCAATTTCGTATCCACGGATTTTGTGATTATTTCAGGGTTTGCTGGGCTTGGGTAACTGTATAGCTCAAGGTTTTGCTTGTTCCTTTAGGAAAAAGAGCTCGAATAGAAAACTAGAATCAGACTCAAGTTCCGAAAGGAATATCGAGAATTCGCGTGGCTGAAGCTGAAGCAGCTACTTTCGAAGTAACAGAAAGAAAAGCAACGACTCGAGTGGGGGAGGATTGGGGGCTCTCTTGTCCCATTCCTTTTTTTAAAGGAAAACCTAGCCTCTGCATCAGGTTGATGCATACGGCTTTTATTAATCATTCATCATTCAAGTTTTAGCTTACAAGCAAGGACCACTCACATAGGTACTCAATAGCCCTAGAGAGAGAACAGGGATACAAAAAACGCAACATGATGTCTAATGGTCTAACCCCATCAACATGAGAATATCCATTACATAGCCGTTTACTAAGCAACCAGCCACCCTTGCTGAAGATAGCCTGAACGACCGCCATCATCCGAGTGCATCCACCATCCAAACGAACACGCTGGTCCTCTGGCAGAAGATGACACCATTGATGCATCCAATAGTTGGCCTGATGGATAACCTGCAAAAAATCCCCAACGTTCTTTAAAAATAATCCTATTTATGTGGTTCCATACAGTCCACAATAAAGCACATACTCTAATACGTATAAGTGCTTTCGAACAATTATCAACTCCACACAACCAATTATCAAACAAATTTGGAACATTAGCGGGAGATGCGATACTAAAAGTAAAATGCACCAACCTCCAAATCTTTTTAACAAACTCACAGGTTATAAAAAGATGAGTAACCGTTTCATTATCTCCACAGAACACACACTTTTTACACCCATCCCAATTTCGCCTAGCTAGATTATCTTTAGTCAGCAATTCTTTCCTAGATAAAAACCACATAAAAATCTTTATTTTCAAAGGCACTTTTAATTTCCACAAGTATTTGTTAAGGAATCTAACATCCTTGTTCATAATATCCGCATATAATGACTTTACAGAATAAATTCTAGAATTGGTGAGTTTCCAACGGCACCCATCCTGAGCACCGTTCAAAGAAACATCCATTAATATTTCCATTAGATGCAACCATCTTTCCCATTTGTCTCCAACTAGAGCAAGACGAAAATGCAAAGCAGCAGGTAATTGACCAAGCACATTGGACACTAAAATATTCTTATTACTCACAATTGAGTATAACGAAGGGTATTCGATAGGAAGAGGTAAATCCCCTAGCCAACAATCCTCCCAAAATCTAATTCTCTTACTATTTCCAAGAGTGAATTTAACATGTTTGAAGAATTCACCTTTAACCCGCAAAATACCTTTCCAAAAAGGTGAATCTGTAGGTTTAACCTCCAACTCGGCCAGAGTCTTGTCACCCAAATACTTATTAGTCAATAATTCATGCCAAATTCCTTGCTCAGTTAATAATTTAAACAACCATTTACTTAAAAGACATTTATTTTTAACCTCCAAAACTTCTATACCTAGTCCACCTTGATCTTTAGGTCGACAAACAATATTCCACTTTGTCAATCGATGTTTCTTTTTTGCATGAACACTCTGCCAGAAAAATCGAGATCTATAGAAATCTATTCTTTTCCGTACCCCAATAGGAACCTCAAAGAAAGAAAACAGGAACATGGGTAGACTATACAACACCGAATTAACTAACACAAGCCGATCCCCATAAGACAATAATTTTCCAGCCCAAGAACTCAGTTTCTGCTCAAAACGGTCCTCAACGACCTTCCATTCTTTAATAAGAAGTCTCCTGTAATGGATTGGTATGCCAAGATAACTGAATGGTAAATTAACAACTTCACATCCAAAGATACAACGGTAATCATCCATATGCTCACGAGCCTTGACAAAGCAAAATATCTCGCTTTTATGAAAGTTAATTTTTAGGCCGGACAATTGTTCAAACATAGATAAAATTAGCTTCATGTTGACAGCTTTGTATAAATCATGTTCTAAGAATAAAACAGTATCATCAGCATATTGAAGAATCTATATTCCCCCTTCCACTAAATGTGGCACTAAGCCACCCACCTGATTATCCTCCTTAGCTCTATCAATAAGCATTGCCAACATATCTGCAACCAGATTGAATAAAATTGGAGACATGGGATCTCCCTGCCTCAATCCTTTTAGAGTTTGAAAGAAATGACCAATGTCATCATTAACTCTAATCCCAACACTCCCTCCTTGCACAAAACGAGAAACCCACTCACACCAAGTTGGACTAAAACCTTTCATACGCAAAGTTTCTTGAAGGAAAGCCCAATTTACTTTATCATAAGCCTTTTCAAAATCAATTTTGAAAATCACCCCATCCATTTTCTTCCTATGAAGCTCATGGATGGTTTCATGTAATACTACAACACCCTCAAGAATATTCCTACCAGGAAGAAAGGCTGACTGCGATGGTTTAATTACTTTCTAAGCAATATTAGTCACCCTATTTGTACCCACTTTAGTAAAAAAATTGAAACTAACATTTAGCAAACAAATTGGTCTGTATTGCTCAATCCTACATGCATCTTCCTTCTTAGGCAGTAAAGTAATGACACCATAGTTAAGCTTAAATAACGGAAGATTGCCCGCATGCAATTGAGCAACCATACCCATCAAGTCAACCTTGATGAACTCTCAACAATTCAGGTAAAATTCAGAAGGAAAACCATCAGGGCCTGGAGCCTTATTATGCTCCATATGTGAAATCGCATCAAAAACTTCTTTCTCGGAAAACAAAGAACTTAAGTGTTGATTTTCGTCTGGAGATACCTGAGGTAAATCCTCAGTACAAGTTTCATCCAGAGAGAAAGAGGATGGGGTCGATGCCCCAAATAAACCCTTGTAATATTGTGAAATAAAACATTTCAGATTTTCTTGCCCCACAATGGTGCCTTCATCTTGTTCAAGCTGATAGATTTTTTCTTCCTATGTTTACCATTAGCAATTAAATGAAAATATCTAGTATTACTCCCACCCTGCTGTACATGCCTCACTTTTGCACGTTGAGCCCATTTAGACTCCTCCACTCTACGTAGCTTAGTCAAGAAATCATCTGCCTGTCTTTTAGCCTCACATTCCTCCTCACTAAGAGGAGAGTTTCAGCTTTGATATCTAATTCATTAATAAGTAACAGTAGACGATCTCGCTGTACTTTATATTCACCACTAATATGTTTAGCCCAACCTCTCAGAAAACTCCGTAGGTATCTAATTTTAAATTGCCAAATTTCAATAGGATTCGACCCAATGGTCACTTCATTCCATTTTTCTTTAATCATATAAAAAAAACCTCTCGCGCAAACCAAGCCAGCTCAAAAGAGAATGCCGATGAATTCCCAACATGAGCAGGTAACCCAAAATCAATAAGTAAATGCACATGGTCAGACTCAGTCCTAGTTAGAGCCCGAACCGACACGAGAGGATATTTTTGTTCCCACTCAACAGAGGTAAAAAATATATCCAACTTTTCAAGAGTAGGTGAAGGGTGTCTACTCACCCATGTATATTGACGTCCAGACATCTCTAAATCTTTCAAATCCAGACTCTCTAAGATTGCATTGAAAATCACTGGCCAACGAGCATTGAAATTATCATTATTCTGTTCTTCCCTTCTTCTAATAATATTAAAGTCACCCCCAATCAACATTGGTAATGACTCCCCCTCATAAATACGAACTAGCTCCGCAAGGAAAGCAGGTTTTTTATCTTCTTGGGCAGCCCCATAGACCACCACAAAATCCCATTGAAAGCCATCTTCCTTTGACTTGAAATGAAACTTAACACAGAAATTCCCCGCAAACACATCAATAACCGAAATTGTAGCAGGGTTAAAACCTGCTAGGATACCTCCCGATCTCCCATGAGGTGGTAAGCAATACCAAGTAAAATCGCCCCCCCCCCCCCCCCCCCGCCTCAAGATGACGTAAAAAATGCGTAGAAAAGTTTGATATCCCTGTCTCCAATAAGGCAAAAAAAATCAATACTATTCTCCCGAACAGTTTCATTAACAGCAAGATGCTTAGCCGTGTCTCCTAACCCATTTGAATTCCAAATAAATCCTCTCATCACACTCACTTTTTCTTTCTACCGGTATTTAATCTGGCACTACGCCTAGGAAAAAGTCCAGAAGACACAACTATCTTAGACTTCTTAGTACGTTTCAAAGAAATAATAGGAATCCGAATTCCCTTCCTCATTATCATTTTCTAAATCAATATCCTCACACAAATTAGCTGCTCTCTGTAAAACCAGACTAGAAGTAGTAGAAGGTAACACAGTGTCTAAATTATTTTGAAGAACCACATAGTTCCTCGATATTTCAATTTGTTTAAGAGTATTAACCGTTGTATTAACCTCCTCTACATATTTCCCAAACAAAACACCCAACTTAGACGCACGAGAAATTATAGCATCATTAGGTAAAGAAGCAAATGAAAAACTTGTTGAAATACCTGAACTTAAATCATCTCGTTGAGCTGCACGTAATGACGCCCTCTCCTGGATAGAAATGTCCGCGTCTGGTTGAGCTCAGATCCTAGCACTTGAGCGTAAACCCGCCGATGAGGGGTCTAAAATCCCGCCAAATGCAATAATCTCCTCGCGTGAATGCCTCATAGATGACCCAATAGTCGGAGATTGAATCGGTTCCTCCACCTCAGAAAATAAACGTCGTCCAGTAAAAGAATCCCTTTGATGATCAGAGAAAAACCCCTCAGCATACATCCTCGAATCCGGAACAGACGCAGCATCCATAGCAATGTCAATCATCGGAGATTCCACACTGTCAACACATTGCTCATCTCCTTTCTTCTCATCCCTAGGCGAATCAAGTCGAGGTACGTACTCATCATCTCTCCCTTCCCAACATCAAGAGTATCCACCGATCGAGACAGTGGAACCACAACAGGCAGACACACGGCAGGTACAGCCCCCGCAGCATGGTGTCGTGAGGCCACGGCAGCCTGCCCCATCGATACGGCAGAAGCAGCAGGCAGACAATCGTGCCCCGCAACCAAAGCACAATCAGTAGAACCCGAGACCAGAAGATCATCAGAAAACCGTGGCTGTACACCAATATGAGCAGCACCCGTGACAACCACATCATCATTATCATTGAGATCGGAAGGAGGATCAGAAATCATTGTGGTCTCCTCATAACCAGCAACAACATCCACCACAGCATCAATACCCGAAAAAAAAAGAAGGTCAATTTCAGCTTTCGCCTTAGCAAAAAACTCCTTGACTTGTGGAGAGAAAACCACTTCCCCTAGCTGATTGTGTTTCCCAATAGAACCACCACCTTGATCAAGCATAGGACCAGCGCCCGAGTCTACATTAGACCCCACCCCCTTGTTCTTTTCTGACTTGCTTCCTTATCAAGAGCGTTTTGAAAATCATCACCAAGACCATCATCATCATTCTTGGTATTATCATTGTCAGCCATAATGACATCAGGAGTAGTTTGATCCTTCCCCTCAACCTCAAAAACCAACCTATATAATCCATATTTAATAAAAAGAGGAAAAGTTCTAGGTATTTTAGTATAATCAAGGCACCTAACAAGAATTCTCAGAATTTTCTTCTCTCTTGTAAATTCCATATCAATACTCACTGGTTTTCCCAATAGAAATCCGACAGACCACATAGAAAGATAATCACCGAGATGATCCTCTGGAATACCCGAGACTCTCACCCAAAAATTTGGTAGAGTATCCTCTGGTTCAATTTTTTTAGACCACGCCTCCACAGTCAACTTACAAGGACTATTAGGCACACAAAAAGTACCAAACACCTGCAGCCTCTCAAGATCTTGCTTGGAAGAAAATTGTACTTGGAAGATGTTGTGTCCTTTCCTTATGACAACCCACTGAAAGTTACCTCTAGGAACCAGACGTTGTAGTTGAAAAATGATTTGTGGTATACTTAGATCCCCTCCGGTCACCAACAACGAGGCTAACCGATTATTTAATAGCTTTGGTCTGTAAGTCTCAGAGCACTGGACGCCAAAAAACATCAGCTCTTCTTGAGCAAAACCATACTGGATAAGAGGTGGTTTTGGTGCCGACAACAACTTGCAAGAACCATCAACATGCTTCCTATTCTCACATATCAGACACATCTCGGTATCATAATCGCCCAACGCATGGCAACTCAACCCACACCTGAAACACCTATGTCTATCCACATTTTTTGCTTTCACCAGAGCATCAGCAAGTTGGACAGAGGAAACAACCCCATTGTCCCTAACTTGAGCTCCCACGGCCACCGGAACCCCATGAGCTTGCTGGTTCGGATAGTTCCCTCCCGGTCCTTGCCCCACAGCAGCACCATCAAGAGGAGCAATATTAGTAGGAGCAATATCAGCAACAGTAGTCTACAATGGCTGAGATGGAGGAGCAACTTGATTCACCACGGGAACAGGATTAACAACAGGTGCAACCACCCGGTCTTGCCCATTAACAACAGCCCTAACCGAACCATCTCCTTACATAACCATTGCGAAAACCCTTGCCAACTCCTCCCCTACCTCGGGGAAACCCTCGACCCTGGTTCTCGTACGGTTGCCTTCCACGTCCCTCATAGTAACTATTGTTATGCATCGGTGCGCCCTGGCCTTGGTTGAACTTCCCAGCTGCAGCCGCGTTGAACGCGAACGGCACCACCATCGGAGCCACTGGAGCAGCGATGGTACCCCCAGCAGGCCTGGCCATACCTTGTTGCGCCATGACGTTTGGCGCTGCACCTGCACCGTGAGCATTGGCACCGCCGGCCAGCATGACCACTTGGCCTACCCTCTTCATAGTTCGCACCAAAACCCTGAAAGTGGTGGCCGCCATTGTAGGCACAACCTCCACCACGGCTGACCATCGTAGTCTCGCGTCGAGCGCAGACAATCCGAGCAGAGTCGGCGGCACTCTTCCACAGAAACCCTAGGAGAGGCCGTACTCCACGACCAGACGGGTATATCCCCGATCCCGAAACCACATGGGCCTTGACCCCACGGCCCAGGGCACCGTTCGTGTCAGATCGGATAGAAACCGTATTACAGCCCAATGGCCGTTCATTACGATCCTTTGAAATCTCTAATCGGTAACCAATGTCCCGATTTGAACAATCCCGTTGATCATGCACCTTCCAAACATTGGATCGGGATCCAACGTCCCGTTTTGAAAATTGAGAAGACGAAACTTTTGAACTCGATGCAGTTGATCCCATTCCTGGAATAGATGCATGTGCTTATGTCCTGTTTTAATTTGGAAAATGCTACTCCCTCCATATCGAAACATAAGATGTTTTAACGTTTCCTAGACAAAAACGTATCTAGATATGTAGATACGTCTTGTCTACAAAAGGCTAAAACAACTTATAAGGAGGGGGGGTAATAAGTACTATTGACGAACTCGATGTTGTTTTGAATTGTGAAGTTTATTGGTGCGAGTGTCACCGTGGTTCAGTTTTTTATTCTTTTCTCCACGAGTAGTTCAGATTGATTGTGTTAAGCTCTAGTTAGTTTGTCAAACTACCTTCTAGAACATCGATTTTAGTCTTTTGCCAAGGTATCCACTCCACAGAAATTGGGATTTCGATAGTTCGGGAGTTGTGAGATTTCAGGGGCTATTTGTATATTATATCCACAGCTTTTGGGATCATCTCCAATCTTTTGGGCTTGGGTAATCCTTGAACTTAAGGTTTTCCGTGAGGATTGAGGGCTCCCTTGTTTCATTCCTGGAATAGATGCATATGAGTCTGTCCTGTTGTAATTTCTAAAAAAAATATACTAATTTGATTTTTATATACGTAAGGAAATGCGTTACCCGACCTTCAAAAAACCACAGACAATAAAACACTAGTAAGAGTTAATGCCAGTACTCATCCAAGGCTCTGTTCTTCTTCTCTGATGATAGTGTACTTGAAGGTCCATGTGTTATGGCTGTTAGGCTTTGAGCGGGAGAGAGAGAGCTGCGAGGGCGCGGGAGAGCCGGCCGTGGGGATCCTTTCCCACGGCCGGGCAAGATGGGAAGGGTTTTCCTTCTTAACTCTTGCTTGATTAGATTGATACATTTCCTCTCCATATATATAGAGGTTTACTTGACTCCTAAGGTAGACTTACTTGACCCCTAAGCAAACCCTAAGACTAACAGGCTAGGCCCATCACGTACTCTAACACTACACTCCACCTGGACAGGTAGCTCGTCCTCGAGCTGCAACCTAACGATGATTCGACCCCACATAAACCGAACGCCTAAAAAACAAGCCTTTTACATCTCGGCCTATTGTATTGACCTGAAATAAGCTAACCCGAATGAGACTCCGACTCTTTATTTTTTTGGACTCCGAATGATAAGGCGAGAATCGTCCGCGCGCCGAACTTGTGCGTTTGCAGCCCCCTGGATCCCAAGGAAACCATCGGGACCAAGGGATCCCTCGCGGCGGCCGACGGCGGAATGCAGTGGTGCTATGCGGTGCGCTCTTGTCGGTGACACCATGACTTCTCCCCGCCGGCTGACTGTCGATGTCGTAGACTTGGAGGTCGCCGCCCGTGGGGGAAACTACATGCCCAAGCTCTGCCACGCAGCGGACAAGATAGAGGTCCGTTGCACCGCGAAGCGCAACTTGGAGGAGCTGCAGCTGCAAATCACGCATCTCCCGCACATGCCGACGCGCTAGGAGGCCGCGCGCAGCAGCCTGCAGCCTCACCGCCGCTGACACGTGGTCTGTACGTAGCGATCCAAGCCGGACGCGGTGACGGCGACGGCTGGAACTTGATCGGTTGGATGTGATTGTCATGGGGCGGCTGTGGCGCAGCTGGGAACGAGGTCGTCGCAGTCCCGTCGTAGGGCATCTCATGCTGGAACGTGATGACCGGCGCCGTGGTCGCGGCCGAGGGCGGCGGCGGCGGCCCTGCGGGGGTCGGCGCCGGTGTTGTGACCATGGAGGACCCCCCGTGGAATGGCACACCATCGGGAGCGGTGTAAGTACCGGCGAAGCGGCAGGGCCCGCTGTACTGTTGGGGTGGCGCCGGTGGTGACTGGATGTGCGGCGGCGCCCAAGCTGCCGTATAGATCGGCCCGGAGACGGACAGCGGCAGCGGGGGCTGCAGCAGCTTGGCGTCGAGTGACGGCGACGACAGCAGCCTGGCGTCGAGTGGCTCCGTCCGCTGGAGGAGCAGGGCGATGGTGTGCTTGATGTCGGAGACCGACTCGGTCAGGTCGCGGAGGCGCGTGGAGAGCTCCTGGATCGAGAGGATGGGGGCGGGCTCCCGAGCCGACGCGGCCGAGGCCGCAGACGCCGGCGGCGGCGCCATGGTGGTGGGTGAGCCCGACGAGGCGATCGTTGCGGAGGCGGTGGACAGTCCCGAAAACATCGCAACCGAGGAATCTGATACCAAATGTTATGGCTGCTAGGCTTTGAGCAGGAGAGAGAGAGCTGCGAGGGCGCGGGAGAGCCGGCCGTGGGGATCTTTTCCCACGGCTGGGCAAGATGGGAAGGGTTTTCCTTCTTAATTCTTGCTTGATTAGATTGATACATCTCCTCTCCATATATAGAGAGGTTTAATTGACTCCTAAGGAAGACTTACTTGACTCCTAAGCAAACCCTAAGACTAACGGGCCAGGCCCATCACATACTCTAACACCATGTCTTCATCTTTTTATCGTGCGCTCCACACTGATCTGATTTTTGTTAACCAGGTAATCGGTGGATAACGGATTGCTACTACTATGAATAGAATGTGCCTATTTTCTTGCCGTGCAAGTTTTTCTAAGTAGCTCCATTGATGCTAAAGTAACAAAAGTTTAAAGATGGAGCTGATCATCATCATTCTTATTATAGCGTTGCTTCACCCATTCGCAGCATCCGATCACCAAGGTTTACTTACATTTCTATGATTTATAGCTTTATATCTATCCTTTTCGTGCATAACCAAAATAATTTCTATGACTAACAAAGTAGTATTGTTTTGTTTTCTTAGGTGATGCACTATATGACATGAAGCAAAAACTGAACGCTACTGATACACAGCTTACAGACTGGAACCAAAATCAAGTTAACCCCTGCACATGGAATTCTGTTATTTGTGACAGTAGCAACAATGTTGTGCAAGTGTGAGTTGCCATTGTTGATTTTTCTCTTCGATTTTCTTCCTTTCTTTACTGCCAATATTTCCCCATAGATTACATAGCTGGGAGCTGGGATTTATTTAGTTTGCATTCCAGTTAGCCCATAAGATTTTTGAAAATCAACTCCAAGTATCATTTGAGATCGAGGCATCTGTTTGAGCACATACTCATTATGGAACTATCTGACAACGATAAAAGCTGATTTACTTCCATTTTCTATATCTGTATTTGCACATTTGGTAAACCTCTATATGGTTTGCTTTACCTTCGTATGCACATTTCTCATACAACATCCAATTTTTCACTGACTTGATCCTACCTGATTTGCCCCTGCAGAACATTGGCTTCTATGGGATTCACTGGGGTTCTGTCGCCAAGAATTGGAGACCTTGAACACTTGAATGTTCTGTAAGTGTACTTGAAACGACTTATCCACTGATGCAAAAAAATCCCCAGAACGATTAAATATCTTTGAGACGTTAAGTAGTTGTAGTGATGGAATGGCTGCTATATATTAGAGCATGTCTAACAGACCCCTTATGTTTTCGCCCCCTAAAACGCGTGTAGAGGGCCCTGTATACACATTTCGCCGGCCAAAAGCTCGTGCGAGCTAGCAGACCCCCTACCCCCACCCCGTAAAACAGAATATCTGTTTTACGGTGTGGGGGTAGGGGGTCTGCTAGCTCGCACGAGCTTTTGGCCCCTCACAAAACAGGGTTCTGCAGGGTTTAGCACAACTACACAAGCATATCAAATATGACAGATTCAAGATATGCGATGCATAATCCATAGTTTTACATCACAAATAGATCAACAAGTTCATAGGTCATGTTCTAGGCATAGAGGTTCCCAAAAGTACTGCCACCACCAATTTGCTCCGCCGCGCAGTAGCCGCGTCCACCTCAACCACGTCGTCGTCCACCTCTTCGTCCGCCTCTTCATCCTCGCCATAGTCAGCGTACTCGTCGTCGAAGCCAGCAATGCCCGAATCCAAGTCCACCGCAGAATCGTTGAGCATATCCATGTAGGATGTCGCGACGGCAGGCGCAGGCACTTCGTCGAGCACCTGGCGGGCACCAGCCGGCGGCGGCGTGGGCAACCGCGTGGGAGCTGGCGGAACGGCCGGTGACGGAACCTCGGCGACCACCGGCGTGGGCGGATCGTCCGCTGCAGGCGTCGCGGCCTTCTTCACCTTTGGCGGCCGCCCCCTCGTCGCGAATGACTTCACCTTCTTCGCGACGAGGGGCGCAGTAGTGGTCGCCGCCGCCGCCGCTACCGCAGGCCCCGGCGGTGTGTCGAAGAAGAGCTTCGGGGTCCTCTTCCTCTTCATCGGCATGGTGGCGGAGATGATGGCCGCCACATCGGCGGAGGCCGCGGCGTCGACGGTGACAGCATTCACCACCTCAGACATGGGTGGCGCGTCGTCGGCGGTCGGAGGGGCTTGTGAGGAGTCCATGGCGGCGAGATCTGGCGACGCGGTGGCCGGGGAGGGCGAGGAGGCGGATTTCCGGCGGCGGCGGCGGCGGTTGGGAGCTTCGCGCGCAGTTGGGGAAAAGGTGAGGGGTTGGCCCTGTACATCTCCTCCCGACCCGCACATGTAGGGGTCGACGGGCCGCCCCCTACCCAAACTTGTAAAAAATCGTCCGGGGTGGTCCATTTACGGGGTCTGCTAGATGGCCGGGTAGAGCCCAAACCCGTATATCAGCGGTTATTATACGGGTTTGGGCCATATAGGGGGTCTGTTAGACATGCTCTTACTCACCTTTTTCTGTAAATGCCACTATCTTATGAATCTACAGGAATGAATGTGAAAATTGCTGACTATTAGATATTTCTATGAGATGAAGTGGTAGTCGTGTTAATATGTCATGTGACCACGCTCTCCGACCTTTTTAAAATCCTCGTGCTGAATGATTTTGCAGGTCCTTGCCTGGTAACAAGATTACCGGTGGCATACCAGAGCAGCTTGGCAACCTATCTAGTTTGACAAGCTTAGATTTGGAAGACAACCTGCTTGTTGGAGAAATCCCAGCTTCTGCTCCAACTCTTGTATGTATCATAATTCTTACTCCTGAATTTCATGAATCTCAATCAACCTTCCCATTGATATTTTTGTTCTTTAACCAGGATACTGAATCAACCCTCACAGTAATCGACGACTGGGGACTGCCCGAGCGGCCGTTTCTGGTGATGGGCGACAGGCGATTGGCGACTGGGGACTGCCCGAGCGGCCGTTTCTGGTGCCTCGCCGACGGTGAGACGGATGAAGACGACGACGAGGGTCCCTCTCCGGTGGCCGCGCCGGAGGACGACCTTCGGTACCTTTGCCAGACTCCTCCGTCCTCGGCGGGCAGAGATTTGGCGAGGTCGTCCCGAGATGATAAGAGAAGACGCAAGAAGATCGGCGCTAATTCGATGGAGGTTCTTCTAGGTAAAGAGGTTTGCTCTCCTGATCTCTCTCTTCGGCATCGTCAGTCCGATATCTGCCCGGTGGCTCGCCGGAATGCGGAGGCGATCAAGGATTCTTTGCCTCCTTCTTCGTTTTGGCTAGAAAGTTTTGATCCAAATGAATGGATCCTTGTGGAAAGGAGACGACGACGAATCCGTCGCCTACGTGGCTTCGGTTGCGCTCGGCGTGCTCCCGTTTGCTTGCCGGAGACAGAGAAGATGGGTGCCTCCGTTTGCGGATCAGAAATTCAAAAATCGGATACGTCTACGGTTTACGGTATTGCGGGCCCCCTCCACCGTATTAATTTTTGGGCCTATAGGGATCAAAATCTGAAGCCTGCATGCGTTGTGGGCCAGAGGAAAAATTCTACGATCGCTGGTTATGTCCGTCGTACCTATCGATCGCTAGGGTTCCGATCCAATCTCAGTCTGCGTGCGGCGCCTCTTGTCGCTTGCTCGATGGCGAACTACGGTGGCCGCGGGCAGGGCGACGGCCGTGATGATCGAGGGCCCCCGTTCCGTGGTGGCCAACCTGGGCGAGGTTACGGTGGCTACTATCAGGGTGGTCCTCGTGGTGCTGATAACCAGGGCGACTACCAACGTGAGCAAGGGTTCAATGGCAATGGAGGTTTCAGAAACTTCAACGCAGGTGCGGGTTTTAATGGAGGGTATGCGAACAATAACGGTGGTGGCTATCGCCGTCCCTACGGCGGCCGGGGCTATAATCAGAATCGGAATTTTACTGGCCCTTACCGTGGCCGTGCCGGTGCTAGGGTGAATCAGCCACACCCGGTGCGTCCCGTTGTTGGAGTTCAAGAGGAGACAGTCGCTGCGGTTCTGCGACAAGTAACTGAAGTGCTTCGTGCACAGGTTACCTCGACTGCTCAGGTTGGTGCTGCTGTGGCTTCTACGGGGCTCGTTGCGGATGTGGCAAGTGTGCGTCCGGTGCCTCCTCCTGCGGTGCCTGCGGTGCGTGCTGTGCCTGCGCAAGCATCATCAGCTGCACCCGTGTATGTTCCGAAGGCCCAAGCTGCTGCAATCATTGGTAAAGGAAAGGAGACTAGGGCGGCTGAATCTTCTGATGACGGTGTCAAAAAAGCTAAAAAATCCAAATGTTACCAGTGTGGGGCGCCCGGGCATTTGAGCGCTCTATGTCCAATTGAGGTGTGTGATTACCGTGAGGGCTCTGGTCACTCCTCGGATGATTGCCATTTACTTTCTGCGGCAAAACAGCAAGTGGTTACACATGGTTTCATTGATGACAGGCTAACGTTCTATGAGGCAATTCCTACTGCAACTTATAAGCCGAAAATCGATTCGGCTAGGCTTGCAAAGCTGTCTGTTTCTGGGGGAGTGTTATCAGAGGAGGAAATTGCAATTCAGCTTCAGAGGTTAGTGCCCACAGAGGAGTTCAAGTGGGAAGTGCTGCAGGTACGAGAGAATGAGTTCAAGGTTTCTTTTCCTTCTAAATCCGAATTAGAGAGAATGAAAATCTTTGGGGCCTGCCATGTTCCTTCTAGTTCATGTGTGATTACTGTTGAGTCTTGGGCGGTGGAGATGAAGCCTATTTGGACTCTTCCAGAGGTTTGGATACGTGTTTCGGATATACCTCCTATTTACAGAGGTGATTTTTTGCTTTTGTGGAGTCTGGGTTCTCTCTTCGGGAAGACTCTGAAGGTGGACATGAAATACACTAGGAAACACGGTGTTCTGAGGATTTATGTGGGTTGCGTGGATTATACTTTGGTGCCTGATAAATGGGTGGTGTTTATCAAAGATGGGTTTTATGAATTGAAATTCTTTGTGGAGACTCCGGAGGGGGATGAGGATGTTGATATGGTGGTTGATAAGAGTGATGATAGAGATGGTGATGTTGACAAGAGCAATGACAGAGATGGTGACATGAACAAGAAAGATAAGCAAAAGGAAACTATGATTCAGGAAGATGTGGGTATTGTGAAAAATGGCACTTTAAATTCGGATGCACCAAGTTCTTCTGGTGGTGGACAGCAGAAGGAGTTCACTTCGGGTGTGGTTCTATCACCATTGGTTTCCTCTTCGTTTTAAACTTGCAAAGCAAGATTATTTGCACCAGGTTTATGGCCACAAAGTTGTTGTAGATGATCCGGTGATCTTGATGGAGGTTAGCAATGCTCAGGTTGCTTCTGAGGTTGCATTGCCGAAAGGGCAACCAGTCCAACTTGTTTCGGGTGGATATGGTGCTGGTGATCTCGCTGTCGCTGCTGTGGGTGTTGAGGTAGGGACTACGTGTCCTGCTGCTACTCGTCCCGCTGCTGTGGTAGGGCCGGCGAGCCCTGCTGTTGCTGCTGCAGCGACGTGTTCTGCTGCTGCCGTGGGGCAGTCGCCCGCCGCAGCCTGCCGTGGCTCTGCCTTGGCCCCAAGGCAGCCTGCCGTGCCTCCGAGGCAGCCTGCTGCGTGCATGCCGCTGTCGGCAGTGCGCTCCGCTCCCGTCCACGATCAGCAGGATTTTGGTGATGATTATTTGGGTGATCTCTCTACTCCGCCACGTGTGTTGCCGCAGCCCTTGATGGAGGGGGTGGATGCATCTCGAGCTTACGGTGCTCGGTATTCCCCTCTGCCCCCACGGGGTCTTGCCCTTGAGTTCAGTTCGGAGGCGAAGTCAATGACCCAACCAGACGGGTTGGGAGGCTCGGTCCACTTCGACATTTTCGTCCCCGAGGAGGAGCTCCTCTCCCCTAAGTCAGACGGGCTGGGGTCGAGAGGGGCTGTACTCGTTCGCGGGCGACCTACTGAGGCGGAGGTGTTGGCCTACGGTGGCCTGCACGATGTTGGTGAGGTGCGTTATAGTCCAAGGCTACGTGCCAAGACGGACGCCGATCTTCCCCAACATGAGCGTGCGCAGGCATTGGCGGACCGCAAGGAAGAGGCATTTGCTAAAGGTACGAGCTCGCATGCTAAATTTTCATTTTGTTCGTTCTCTGATTCCGAAATTATGGCTAGGGCTGATAGACTTGGTATCTCTCTTGGTAAAACTAATGAGCAAAAGAAATTAGCAATCTCAGGGCTACTAGTTAAAGAGAAAGAAAGAAATTTAACTTTTCTTCATAATAATTTAAAAGTGGATGATGATGAGGTGGCCAATAATCATGCTTTGCAAGTTGCTAATAATCTTAGTGAGGATTTAGTTGATGATGAAAATGTGGTGGACATTGACAATAAGATTTCTGTTTCTAATGTTTCTACGGTTAAACGTAACCGGAAGAAAATTTTAACCACGTTTACTAAGCCTAGAAGGAGTGCACGGATAAGAAAAATTCATAAGTAACAATGAGAGGATTTATTTGGAATTGTGATGGTTTCGGGGATCATGCCAAGCATATTTCGGTTCATGATTTTGTAAAAGAGTATAATCTTGATTTTATTGCATTATTGGAAACGGGTAGGGATTCGTTCTCTACTCATTTTCTTCAATTTTTAGCAGCGGGTCGAGACTTCACGTGGTTTGTGTTACCGCCTAACGGGAGATCTGGTGGTATGTTGATTGGTTTTAATAATGCCAACCTCACAGCACAAAACGTTGTGTCTGGGATGTTTTGTGCTAAGTTTCATGTCAGAAATAAGATGGATGGGTTTATGTGGAGTCTGGTCGTGGTCTATGGGGCTGCACAAGATTCGAAAAAACCAGACTTCTTGTCGGAGCTGGTTCGTATCTGTGATAATGAGGATTTACCTATGCTAGTAGGGGGTGATTTTAATATAATACGAAGGCAAGAGGAGAAAAACAATGACAATTTTAATGCGCGGTGGCCTTTTATTTTTAATGCGATAATTGAGAGTCTAGATTTAAAGGAGTTGAGACTTTCGGGTAGACAATTTACATGGGTTAGTAGGAGACCGACACCAACTTTAGAGAAATTGGATCGTTTTCTTTCTAGTATTCAGTGGGAGCAAAAATTTCCCCTGGTTACTGTCCATGCGTTGGGCAGATCAGGGTCTGATCATACGCCGCTTCTTTTAGATTCCGGAGAACAGGCTCACTTAGGCAATAAGAAACACTTCTCTTTTGAACTTTCGTGGTTCTCACAAGAGGGTTTTTATGATTTAATTAGACGAGAATGGTCATCTGTAACGTTGGGTTCGTCTCCGATGGAACGGTGGCAGAATAAAATAAGACACCTGCGTCAATTCCTAAGAGGATGGGCCAAGAACTTAAGTGGTCAATACAAGATACTAAAAGAAAAACTTCATCTGTTGATAGAACAACTCGATATTAAAGCAGAAACAGCACCTCTTAGTAATGCCGAGCGGGTAGCTAAGAAGGAGGCGGAAGAGGGTTTAGCTAAATTATTGCGTGATGAGGAATCAAAATGGGCGCAGCGGGCTAAGGTCAAACACATTCAGGAAGGGGGGAGTAATACGAGATATTTTCATATCATAGCGAATGGTAAGCATAGAAAAAAACGCATTTTTCAACTAGAACAAGACGAGGGAACGATTGTGGGAGAAGAGAATTTGAAGAATTTCATTACTGAATATTATAAGAAACTTTTTGGCGATGTTAATCAGAGGGTGGTGTCATTGGTTGAAGAGGTAACTCATGATATACCTCAGGTCTCCCCTGAAGAAAATGTCCTACTCACCTCTCCGTTTACGGAAACGGAAGTGAAGGAGGCTATTTTCCAAATGGAACTTAATAAAGCACCGGGGCCAGACGGGTTCCCTGCTGAATTTTATCAACGTTGCTGGGACATTATCAGAAGCGATCTGATGGATATGTTTAAGCAGCTCCATGAGGGGGATTTACCGCTTTACAGGTTAAACTTTGGGGTCATCACGTTGCTGCCCAAAAAGGATGATGCAAGTCGGATAGAGCAATATAGGCCTATTTGTCTGCTTAATGTGAGCTTTAAGGTGTTCACAAAGGTGGGCACTAATAGAGTTACTTCAATTGCTAGTCGTATTATTAAACCAACTCAATCTGCTTTCCTGCCAGGCAGAAATATTTTGGAAGGGGTTGTGATTTTACATGAAACAATACATGAGTTAAAAAGAAAGAAAATGAATGGTGTGCTTCTGAAAATCGATTTTGAGAAAGCATACGATAAGGTTAATTGGTCCTTTCTTCAACAAGTTTTAAGAATGAAAGGATTTTCACCTTCGTGGTGTGCATGGGTAGCTCGTTTTGTTCAGGGTGGTAGTGTTGGTATTGAAGTGAATGATGACATCGGTCACTATTTTCAAACACTAAAAGGATTAAGACAAGGAGATCCGTTATCACCTATCTTATTCAATTTGGTTGCTGATATGTTGGCCATTCTAGTTGCTCGTGCCAAAGAGGATGGTCAAGTAGGTGGGCTCGTACCACATTTGGTTGATGGTGGGGTCTCTATTCTACAATATGCTGATGATACTATTCTATTTCTGGAGCATGATATTGATAAAGCGATTAATATGAAACTGATCCTAGCTTTGTTCGAGGAATTGTCCGGTTTGAAGATTAATTTTCATAAGAGTGAGTTATATTGTTTTGGGGATGCAGTAAACTCACAAGAGGAATACCGTCATATTTTTGGTTGTGATATCGGTCACTTACCTTTTAAATACTTGGGTATTCCAATCCACTATAGGAAATTGTTGAATAAGGAATGGAAGGCGGTGGAGGATCGTTTTGAGAAGAAATTGGGGTCTTGGGCTGGGAAACTGTTGTCTTATGGAGATCGCCTAGTCTTGATTAATTCAGTTTTGACTAGTTTACCTATGTTTCTTCTATCCTTTTTTGAGATACCTATCGAGGTACGAAAAAGGCTGGATTTCTATAGATCTCGTTTCTTCTGGCAGAGTGATAACAAGAAACGAAGGTATAGATTGACGAAATGGAATATAGTTTGTAGACCCAAGGACCAGGGGGGTTTGGGTATTGAGGTGCTAGATATCAAGAATGTTTGTTTATTAAGTAAATGGTTTCATAAATTGCTAACCGAGGAAGGAGTGTGGCATGAACTCCTCTCTAATAAGTATATTGGTGATAAACCGTTATCACTCATAACGTTGAAACCAAATGACTCACCTTTTTGGAAAGACCTTATGAAAATCAAAAGACATTATTTTGATCGTGGCTCTTTTCGGTTAGGGGATGGTCATCAGGTGCGGTTTTGGGAGGATACTTGGTTAGGAGATGAACCGTTATCTCATCAGTATCCCTCCTTATATAGTGTGGTTAGACATCGTGGGGTCACGGTAGCAAACGTGCTATCCAATGTCCCGTTAAATATCTGTTTCCGAAGAACCATTTCGGGGCCAAGACGGGCTCTTTGGTTGCATTTAGTAGAACGATTAATGTATGTAAACCTGTCAGATGAGAAAGATGAATTTCAATGGAGGTTAGCTACGAATGGATGTTTTTCTGTTAAGACTATGTATGCTGATCTCATGCATGGGTCCACACCGTACTTGCGTAAGTACCTGTGGAAACTTAAGGTACCACTGAAAATTCGGATTTTCTTGTGGTTTCTTAACCGTAAAGTAGTTCTTACGAAAGATAACCTGTTAAAACGTAATTGGACAGGATGTAAAAAGTGTGTTTTTTGCGACCAAGATGAAACCGTTCATCACCTGTTTATATCTTGTTCTTTTGTGAGGCATATTTGGAGACTTGTACATTTTACTTATAGTATTTCCCCCCCAACCTCCATCGCTAATATGTTTGGTTCATGGTTGAATGGTATTGATAAAAAGACAAAGGCACGCATACGAATAGGCGTTGCTGCTGTTCTTTGGGCGGTTTGGAATTGCAGAAATAGCATTGTGTTTGATAAGAAAAAGGGTATCCATTTTTTGCAGGTAATCAACATGGCGGTCTCCTACATTCACATGTGGTCCTTCCTACTACCTGCGGAGCAGCGAGGACTTATGGATTCAGGATGCGCTCGAATGATGGCGGTCGTTCGGGCTATTTACAGCCGGGGTGGGTGGCTTAATGAGAGACGTTTAGATGCATAACCGTGTAATCTTTCGTTGGCTGGTTTTTGTGGGCACTTTGAGTGACCCTTGATTTGTACGATAACATATTTTGCACTCTTTTTAATAAAGTCCAGCCGTGTGCATCAATTTGATGCAGAGGCTGGGGCAGAGGCTCCCATTTCTAAAAAAAAACTGAGTCAAAACAGTCTAAATGGATCTATTCCTGATACCCTGGCAACCATTTCAAGCTTGACAGATATGTAAGCAGTAAACTATTAGTACTAATATTACTGATTTCTGTTCATGCTAGCCTTTTCCTTAATCTTATCATATAAAACTAACCTTTCTCTTCTTATGATGGCAGTCGGTTAGCCTACAACAGTCTCTCCGGACCAATACCTGCTCAACTATTTGAAGTTGCAAGATACAAGTACTGTGGAATCATTATAAAATTAAGTCTATGTTTGTTAATTTGAAGGTCTAACAAAGGTTCATTTCTTCGACAGCTTTTCTGGTAATAACTTGTCTTGTGGAGCAAACTCATCAACCCTTGTGCATCAAGTGCGTCTTACCAAGGTAATAAGTCATATTTTCCTTTTGTTTTCTCCCAGGTCATCTTTTCTGTTCTACATTGCACAGCTGTCGAATAGCAGAAAATACAGTCTTGATTCGATGGATGTAAGGATTTGTGACATAGGCTAATTTTGTCAATTCTTCAATAGGTGCATCCCATGGTTCGAAGATAGGCATTGTCCTTGGAACAGTTGGGGGAGTGATAGGGCTACTCACCATAGGGGCTCTGTTTATTATCTGTAATGGAAGGAGAAAAGGCCATCTAAGTGAAGTATTTGTGAATGTATCAGGTAGTGTATTTGCTGCTTATTTGTTTTCATCATTCTGTTGTAGGTTAAGTTAATTTGTAAGTCTTGTTTATTAGCCTATCAAAACAGAGATGTGGTTCACACATTATAATCTTATCATGTATTAAACCCAATTATTTCCAAGAAAACGGGATTCCTTGACTCAGGTTGGTTCATTTCAAATTAAGGTCCGCAGTACCGGTTTATGTTTGCTACATAGGTATTTTCTATTTTTCTTACTAGCATATTTTCTGCCTACTGCACCTCTCGTAACACTCTTTCTGGATATATGGAAATAGTTTAGTGTCTAGCACCTCTAGCAGCATTTTAGTAGCACCATCTGTGTTTTTGAGTCACAATGTCAATCTTACAAATTTTGAAGTTTGCTGAACAAACTGATCTGACATGTCTGCATGTATTCCTCGAATGTAGAGGCTGGGAGATGTTTCTTCCATTTTACTAACCAATCTGATAACTTATTGTCCCAGGTGAGGACGACCGAAGAATCGCATTTGGACAGTTGAAGAGATTCGCATGGCGAGAATTACAACTCGCTACTGATAACTTCAGTGAGAAAAATGTTCTCGGACAGGGGGGCTTTGGGAAAGTATATAAAGGAGCACTTCCAGATGGCACTAAGATTGCTGTAAAGCGGTTAACTGATTATGAAAGTCCTGGTGGGGAGGCTGCCTTCTTGAGTGAAGTTGAGCTGATCAGTGTTGCAGTTCACCGAAATCTATTAAGATTGATTGGGTTCTGTACAACACAATCAGAACGCCTACTTGTTTATCCTTTCATGCAGAATCTTAGTGTGGCTTACCGTTTGCGAGGTACTTGCGTTCTTAACTAATCAACCAGTTGATTCATCTCCTGCAACACTTACATCTGAGCTACTCTATGAAGTTCGTGCTTATTTTCTTTCTCGTCCAATGCCTTCTCAATGCTCTGAAGATATGAATTTTATTTTCTATGGACCCTCAGCTGAGGTCGTGGTAAATCCATGAACTTGATTCGGTTCCTTTTGCTAACCTATAGATACCTCCCTGTTGAAATTACACATTTCATCTGGCCAGTTTACTTCACAAGTGTAAAATACCGGCGTGCATAGACTTCTTTCTAGTAAGTGCTAAAATAATCTAAAGACTACTTGGTAGGCAGTATAAATCCTGAGTGAAGAATAGATAGACCAATTTGCAATTTCAAATAATCTTCTTAGATATACCATCTGGTAAGTGGTGAAAAGAACCAAAGTGGGCAGAGTCAGTAAATCCAACATCCCAGTGTTTATTAACTGATTGAAGAAACTATGAAATGTAATGATTTGGTTGTACATTTAGAACATGCCCTTGATTCTCTTTCAGTATGCTTTGTTTTTGCTATGGACCAATCAATTCATTACCTTTTCTACTTTTAGCCATATCTTATCATGTGTAGGGGTTAGTTGCACCAGTGCAGACTACTGATGCATGGTTTGTGAAAGAGTAAAAAAAAAAAAAAAAAAAACCTGTTAGTTTTGCTTTTGTCCTTCCATATAGATTCTCCTGTGTGCTCCTTGTGCTGAAATGTTGAATGGTGCAGAATTTAAACCTGGGGAACCAACATTAGATTGGAATGCAAGGAAACGAGTGGCTATAGGCACAGCACGTGGACTGGAGTACCTGCACGAGCACTGCAATCCCAAGATCATACGCCGTGATGTCAAGGCTGCGAATGTCCTGCTTGACGAAGGTTTCGAACGAGTTGTCGGTGACTTTGGTTTGGCAAAGTTGGTGGATGTACAGAAGACATCCGTGACCACACAAGTCCGTGGAACTATGGGTCATATTGCACCTGAATATTTGTCCACGGGGAAGTCAGCTGAGAGAACTGATGTTTTTGGTTATGGTATAATGCTTCTTGAAGTGGTCACTGGACAGCGCGCCATTGACTTCTCACGCTTGGAGGAAGAAGATGATGTGCTGTTGCTTGATCATGTAAGTCTACTCCAGTCCCTCTGAACTTTTAGTTGACCAAAACTTTAGAGACTCGCACTGCTTGAATGAAAAGGCATGCATTCTATTGGAGAGCAGGCTACATTTGTTAGAATAAATCGGTGATGTCTTGGCATGTGATCTAATGTACAGGTCAAGAAGCTTCAGAGAGAAGGGAGGCTAGACGCCATCGTGGATCGCAACTTGAACATCAACTTCAACAGGCAGGAGGTGGAGATGATGATGCAGATTGCGCTGCTGTGCACCCAGGGGTCACCTGAGGAAACAAGAGCCACCTGTCCCGTGTTCCTTCTTCTACTGCATGTCTTCAGCCAACCATTCGATTTTTTTGCCTGCAACTCTGTACTGTGCGCCGTCTGTCACTCCAAAAATAGGGGCAGCTCAGGGTAGCCGCAGTCCCATAAGCCAACATTACAGCCACTCGCACCAGCAATCAATTGATGATTATTGATATCGATCGAGGCAATTAACCTCTTGTGCGGTGGTCGATATTCATTGCCTGTAGTTCGTGTTCTTGATGGTTGATCGAGGTGCCATTGGTATAGCTGGACGTTCAGACCGATCCTTTTGGCTCGCACCGAGCTTTTGCTAGCTCGACCGAGCTGTGACTCGGCCCGCTAATCCTCTGGACCGAGCCGAGCCTCATCTGGTGGACCGCGACGGCCTCGGGCCGAGCCTGGCTCGGCTCGGTCTGGCCCGAAAGCTCGCCAAGTTCTGTCTCCTCTCTCTGAACCTGTCGAACTAGACACAGCAGCACATAAACAACCCCATTGGTCTGTAGCAGCGGCTGGTTGGTCAGACCTAGGCGTGACGGGCTGGATACGTCGATGGCGAGCTACGCGTGCCGTGTCCCCTGCGAGTCGTGCAGCACTAGGGCGATGGCGGGCAGTGTGGTCGGCCAGCCGGTGGCGCCGGGACAGAGGGTGACGGTCTTGTCCATTGACGGTGGCGGCATCCGGGGCCTCATCCCAGGCACCATCCTCGCCTTCCTCGAAGACAAGCTGCAGGAGCTGGACGGGCCGGACGCGCGGCTGGCAGACTACTTCGACTGTATCGCCGGGACGAGCACCGGAGGGCTCATCACCGCCATGCTGACGACGCCCGGGCAGAACAGGCGCCCGCTCTTCGCCGCAAAGGACATCAGCCGCTTCTACCTCGATAACGGCCCATACATTTTTCCCCAAACGTGGGCTCTCGACCATTCTGGCATCTTAGAACATGAACAATGTCATGGATTTGTGCGAACGGATGTGGTGATTTATTAATGGATCAATTTTTAGTTGCGTCAGGAGGAGCGCACTGGCGGCTGTGATCACGTCTTTGAGGCGGCCGCGGTACAGCGGCAAGTACCTGCACGGCAAGATCAGGAAGATGCTGGGCGAGACGAGGATGTGCGACACGCTCACCGACGTCGTCATCCCCACCTTCGACGTCAGGCTCCTCCAGCCCATCATCTTCTCTACATACGATGTACGTCCGATAATTACAAGGAACTGACCCACCCATGCTCGCTCGATCAAACTGACATCTTGCTGAAAATTCCAGGCCAGGAGCATGCCCCTGAAGAACGCGCTGCTCTCCGACGTCTGCATCAGCACCTCCGCCGCTCCGACCTACCTCCCCGCGTACTATTTCCGGACCGAAGACGACAAGGGCAAGACGCGCGAGTACAACTACAACCTCATCGACGGTGGTGTCGCGGCCAACAATCCGGTACGTAATTAATTGTCCGCCAGTGAGATATTCTGATATGGCTTTAATGCTTTTGTGACTGCGTGTGAGGGATGCAGACGATGGTTACCATGACGCAGATCACCAAGAAGATGATTTGCAATGACAAGAAGGAGTTGTACCCGGTGAAGCCGTCGGACTGCGGCAAGTTCCTGGTCCTGTCCATCGGGACGGGCTCCACATCCGACCAGGGGCTGTACAGCGCAAAGCAGTGCTCCCGGTGGGGCATCATCCGGTGGCTGCGCAACAAAGGCATGGCACCCATCATCGACATCTTCATGGCGGCCAGCTCCGACCTCGTCGACATCCACGCCGCGGTGCTCTTTCAGTCCCTGCACAGCGATGGCAACTACCTGCGCATCCAGGATAACTCGCTCCGGGGTCCGGCAGCCACGGTCGACGCCGCGACGCCTGAGAACATGAGGGCGCTCATCCGGATCGGCGAGCGGATGTTGGCGCAGCGGGTGTCGAGGGTGAACGTGGAGACCGGGAGATACGAGGAGGTGAAGAGGGCCGGAAGCAACGCCGACGCGCTCGCCGGGTTTGCCAGGCAGCTCTCCGAGGAGAGGAGGACCAGGCTCGGACGCCGGCGCGGGATAACCGTGCGTCGCGCTGGCTGTTCCAGATCCAGCTGCTGATCTTGTAAGGTTTGGTACCTGTGCGAACGTGTACTACTTACTTGTACAGATCAACACAGGTGTTGTTAGTCACGGATAAAAGCGATCTTTTTTAGAGAACCTCAGCTATATCTCCTTGTCTGGAGCGAATTTTCCCCTTTTGAGTTACCTCAAAATAAAATCCCCGTTGAGTTGTTAAGCGCGATTTTTTTTTGTGGACAAAAATATAGGGAGTGACTATTGGACATATAGTTGTTTTAAAATCTAGGAAGAAGTTGACAGTTGTAAGACTCAAAACAGCGGGACTTAAACAAAAAAAACTGTTTTCATTTAACCGAACAGAGTCCTCCCAATTTTACTAGCCCAGTTTTCAGTCTGGACAGCTGTCCTTTTTGTCAAAAGCTTGTAGCTAAAAAGGACTCAAGCCCAAAAGGGTCTACAGCGCTGGAATGCAAGTGTTTAGACGGAACATAACTCAATCTCTGAAACAAACAACACAAAGACTGAATATGTTAATCTCTGAAAAAATACTATCAAACTACGTATAACGTTGAAGATAAGACAGACTGAGCAGAATCAAACATGTAACGACCCCAGCAAAAGAAATACAGTACTCATCAACAATAAATTTATAGTGTTCATCAATAAAAATGGTCCATGGGCATTAATACTACATCTTTCAATATATTAATTTGATCATATATACATATTCTTGGAGTTGGCGGCATGCATGTTGAGTACACACTTGATACACGCGATGCTCTATTTGTCGAGGTTCTTATCTACGGAAGAAGAAAAAATCTAAATGAGTGAAAAGAAATGGAAGTTCTTCTCTGATGAACTGATTAACTAAGCAGATCAAAGGGAATACTAAAATGGAAAATGAGGTATCTTGTCATCAAATTGCTCCGATTTACAGATTAACTAAGGACACCAGAGGATTCTTGTCAACCATGGTTGGAGTGCCTACTGTCTATGTATTAAGGCTCACCAAATCTGCATGTACCTGCATGGAGAAAATCTTGGTTATTAACACAACACTTAAGAGAGATTGAATAATGAGACTTTGGCTTATCTATATAGCTCTTGTTAGTAACTTAACTAGCATGACTTATTACTTTCTGAAAGATGGCTAGAGGAAGCAACTGAACTGTCATTCATTCTCGGTCTAAACTACAAGTCAAATGCTAGATGATAATGTCGAAATAAGAGGTCAAACTGCCATGAGGTATATTGCCAACCAATTGCTCATCCTCCCAACTACAACATGAATCAAAAAAGACAACAAGACTCCAATATGCCTCTCTGTCTCATCACGACCTCCAACAAGACCCGAGCAAGTTTAATGAAAAACTATTGATATAATTACAACAATCCTTAGTTAAAAATATTGTAAAAATAAGAACTTATTGATGGCATATACCAGAAATGGACCGACAAGACAAAGAACAACGACAAAGAGACCACCTTTATAAAAAAAATACAACAGTTGGACAGTGAGAGATAAAATTACCTATTTACCACCCTATTACTATTACATATGATATTTCACCTCAACACACCTCTTTACTGACTAATAGGGTAGATGAGGAGCGAAGAGTAAATACGTGGACAAAGAAATGCCGAGGACTACTTAAATAGATAATTGAAACTCAAGAAAGAAAGATCAATGTACACTTAAGAAATAAGAATCAATGATAATGGGTGAAAAATAATATAAGGATTACATAATGATCACGCGAAAAAGATACTAAACCAACATTACGATGAGGCAAAACAAAGATCGAGATTTAAGAATAAGAGAAAGAGTGTTGACATAACCAAAAAAAAAATGATGAACTAAAAACTCAAGTCAAGAAATTCATAGTAAAGGAATGGGGACTGGATTTTGAAATGGCAAGAAATGAGTAACTGAAAAAAAGGAATGAATAAACTGAATTTTAAAATATCGAGAAATGAGTGACGAAGAACTAAAGGGCTTAAGGAATTAAGTAACTGGAAAACATATTGAAAGACTGGGGACAAAATAGAGAGTACAAGATTAATTACATTAAAACATAACTAAACAACACTTATATTAGCAAATAAGACCAAAAATAGCACCGAAAAACACTAAGAAAGAAGAAAAGGATTGAGCAAATAAGACTGAAAATATGATAAACTGAAGAAATAATACTAAGCAAATATTTCCTAAATAGAGGGACTAATAATGATAAGACTTAGAGAAGACAAACTGAGCCAATAAGACCGAGAACATATTTTCTAAACAGAGGGACTGAGAATAATAAGACTTGGGAAGACGGATTGAGTAAATATTTGCTAAACTGAGTGACTGAGAATAATAAACAAAACTTAGAGATGACTGACTGAGCAATTAACATTCAGATAAACTGAAGACATAGGCGATAAACTAAGAGACTGAGCTAGTAGAATGAGATACCTGAGAGAAGAAGCAACGAGAAAATGAAATGAAAAAACCTACAACCAGGTGAGAGGTTACAAAGAAGGCTTCAAGCCAATAGGCACTAGCATTAAAACGGACTACTATACCTTATGCACCGACGTACACCAAAATAGAGGATACACATCCTACTACTAACTACCCAGATCAAATATGTTTTCAATATGAACTAAAACTCTTAACTCTGATCAGTAAACAGGGAGTGTTGACTAATCAAACATAGAAAATCATGATTCGAGTGGATATCAAGATCAAGGCTCATATATTGAACACCAAAACTAAACCCTTGCTAAATGAACATGTCAGCAAACCATCGGTCTAAAAACTAACATCATATAAAAGCCTAGTATAGGCAACTAAGCCTACGCACCAAAAACTAAAGAGAGCTCACACAAGCATCCCTTAAGACTAGCACGATTGAGGATGAACTCCCTAATGCCAAAATCCATGAGCTCGACTACATCAGCCCATGCTATATGGACAAAAGGAGCTGCCGCATGATAGAAAAATATATCAATAACAATACACTACAATAATATCACCACACTCGAAACCAGCACGAATACGAGCTGAAAAATAGAACAAGATTAGATAACGCATCAGCCAGGAGGAAGTGCAGATTAATACCCATCTCAGTGACGGTGCAAGTGACTTCCACGCTAGCGAATCGCAGATCTCTTTGACGTTGCACGGGGGATAGAATCGCCAATCATTCCGCCGGCTGTCTACCCGGCTCCCGAAGCACGGCCTCACATGTACCGGCTAAGCTGGTTGCTTTGGCCTCTATCTATCTCCCGAGCAAAGTGACACAGACATGTAGTGGCCTCACACAGAAATGAAAAAAAAAGTATTAAAACCCGGACAACGGGCTCAGCCGGGCGGAGAAAAAGAATAAGAGAAAATACGCTGAGATTCAGAAAAGAGATCGGACTATCGAAAATATGATTGTTTCTCAATTAACAAAACAGATAGTTGTTTTTTAGGAAAACTAAAACTATAACGTTTTTTGGGGAAAATTATGAAGTTTTTAAAGTAAGTGGAGTCCTTTTAAGAAGAATTTTCAGAATCGGTTTTTGTTTGGCCTTTTTCTGAGTGAAACTTGTCATGCAGTTTGGCACACCTCTATTGGATATCTTTTTTTTCGTGACACTATTTGACTCCTTGTGGGACTGGCGGAACATTTGCCTAAGAATATCGACCCAGTTAGTCCAAAGTGAGGCTGCCACGGGCCGGACCAGATATACACGAAATTACTTGTTTTTCCTCTACTTCTAAGAAAGAGGTGATATTATAAAGAAGATAATTATTAATAAAAGGCCTGATGTCATTTTTGAGCCCCTCCCCACGTGAAAAATGGTGCGCTGTGGGAGGTTGTTTCACTCACGGGCAGACCACAACACGCTACTTGTCGTGTAGCGAGAAAGTACGCCTCACATGAGAGATGAGAGAGGAGTGTACGGTGGGCGTTCTTTTCTCTCTTCTTTTATTGATGCGAGTACAAAAAAAGAATTATGTCTGAAATCATATTCCTTAGCTTTGGAAAGGGGGAGAGCTCTTATTTATTGGTATAGCTAAGGGCTAAAGACTATAGGCCTACTATTTCCTACTTTCTCGAAGCGAAGCGCCCTGGTCAACGGATTATGGTGGTAAACCTGCTGATTTGCAGTCTATGTCAAAATTAAAATCCGTTTTCATGGTTGATCTTACACACACATGGTCCGTTCCCGAATTTCAATGGATAGTGTCATGAAGAAGACAAAGCGGGACACCAGAACCATCCCACTATCGGCCTTTTTGATGGTCCGTGCGTCCTATCATGTCAGTATTCAGGTTCCGGTTTGTAAATATGCAGGCTTAGCTAAGCCAATTCATGCATACTTCAAAGACCCATTGCAAATTGCATTTTATATTAACTACTAAATATTCTATATATGATTAAATCATGTTCTAAAAACTGCAATTTTATATAAAAGCCAGCTATAACACATTGTATCTCAGGGGGACAATCCTCGTTGCAGAAAAAATGCCACCATACAACATATGTTGCAAGAGCCGTCAAAGTTGCATAAGTTTTCTGTTGTCTGAAAAAACAAATGATACATAGACACTCATGCATCAGGAAAGATTTACAAGGCGTATTTCCTTCAACATTTTCCTCTTACAACAACTAATGATACGGTAACTTGCAGCAATGTAATCATATCCAGAATAATATACAATAGTTCTAGACAAACTGATATGCATGCACTTTATTAGTTTCCATCTACGCCACAAAGGGTCCTGCAGTTTTAATCTACACCACAAAGAATTCATTCGCTTTTGTACGGTAGGAACTACACCGCCAAGTTTATTTCCTCTACATTCCCAGATACATCTCGAGAGTGGAGTTACCACATCGGCTGAAGATTTCCAATGATCTTCTCATGTGGTTGTCACAGGTGATGAAAAAATAGCACCATGATTCATAATTGACACTTATGGGCAATGATAATGTGCAACCTGCTCTGTCAGTAATGAAGATAATAATAGAGACATGTGCCACAGCTAGTATGGAGCATGATGTGGTAAAAAACTTTTACTCTCCCTATAGTACATGGATGTTATTGTTGTTAAATTGCTATCAATTATATCCTGATAAGAGACACAAGGATAAGAGATAAACAACATCTTGAAGCGTAATTACTTATATCAAAAATTAAGAACAGATTCATCCACCTAAAATATTGGAAGCAAAGGAGCATGGTGTCATCTTCAGAGATAGAAATGTCAAGCACCTCCCATGTGTAGGAGGGTTTTCTACATGAGCCACGGAAAAATTCTTGAGCACAAACTTGTTCAAATTCTACCTACGGAAGTCTAATATGTGTATGACGGTTGCATTGATAATTTCCATATTTACCAACATATCTCATTAAAAAAGTAAAGCAAGCTTCGGTATTAATTATGTGTCAAGGAAAAGGTGCTTGGTATCTATAAGTATCACCCAGAGCATTAAGTGTGATATTCATATAAAAACTATCCATGGTATTTTTACTATGTATTACATTGAGCATGGAGATCAAGGCTTGAGGCAAACCAAAGAAGGAAAAATGCAAGTGTTGTGAAGAAGAACCTATGCAACAAAATCATAGCTGAATTAGAATAGAGTAGGTTTATTCGGTAAGAATAATAGGACCGGTGTAACTGCTAGATCCTTTTTCACTCCTGGGTTAGCTCGGGGCAGCGAGATGCGTTGCGAAAATTCAGAGTGGTAGGACTGGTCATTGAATAGGATCTTCCCTAGTCCTCCAACTTAGAGTAGAAGTATAGACAACTAAAACTGAAGGGATATTTCTATTTCTCTCAATGCAGACAATATAGTCTTCGACATCTGGATATGCTGATGATAGCAAAATGTTCTGAATGGTCCAAATATACATAATACCAACAAATAATCTTCCGCCGACAAGAACAAAAAAGGT
This sequence comes from Alopecurus myosuroides, assembly GCA_028641055.1. NCBI lineage: Eukaryota > Viridiplantae > Streptophyta > Magnoliopsida > Poales > Poaceae > Alopecurus > Alopecurus myosuroides. Next base: position 206,185,010 of record CM054057.1, on the reverse strand, counting down.
ACCCATACTAAACTTTATCCGGGGCAACTTGTATTAGGAATTAGGAAAAAATGTAAGAAATATCTGCTTTCTAAATGAGGCACATTTTTTTAATGACATTAATTGGACACATTTGATTTGCATGACACAATCTATGAGAAGCCGGTGCCTATTTATGCTTCAGTTATATACATATTTTGGAACAATTCTGGTATTTCCAGAGAGAAAATGCAACAAATGGAAAATTATTAAAATGAGAATTTTGAAAGGAATGAAACTATAGGTTTTTTAGCAAAGTTCTTGGGATCATAAAGTAAAATGTACGGGTCTGGAGAAAAAAAAAGTATTGGAATTCCCATTCCTACATGTTTAACAGAAGCCCCTTCGCATGTCTACCTAGTCTGGAACTAATAACTACCCATTAAATTATTACTGGTTAAACTAAATTTCCTCTATATGTGCTAGTGTTAGCTAAAAGCAGTCTAATCGTACACGGGATCTGGAGGGTAGAATTTATAGTTGTGATCGAATCTGTAAACCACTAATCAGATTACATATCTAACATAAACCAAGCCAATGTAAGGAGAAATTGTAGTGCAAGAGAAGAAAATGGCAACAATTCAAGTTCCAAGAATGGTGCAAGTTTGCGGGAATTACCTTCGGTGTGGTTTTCATCACGTCTGATTACTCCTTCAGATACATGGAAAACATTATGATTTGTTCTCCCATAAATAATTACCTAAACAGGAAATTAAAATTCGTATGCCTTTCTGGAGACGTGTACGAACTCCAGTAGCCTCAGGTTCGGGAGGTGGCGATGGTGCATCAACTTCAAAATTTGCATCATCTTCATGTGGAGTCCCCCCCCCCCCAGCAGCTGTGGCCGCAGAAGATCCAGGTTCTGGAGCCGACAGCGCACCATAGGAGACAGGCGGTGGTGCCGGTGGCGTGGGCGCAGTCACCATGCCCGCAGCGCCAGGTGGAGGATGCGGAGTGGAGGTCACAAGCGATGGGGACCGCTGGGGCATGTGGCCGCCACGCGCCTCCTCGGACAGCGTGCGACGCGACCCACAGATGTTGTCTCTCGCGTGACGTGGTTGGCCAGTCGAACGAGCAAGAAAATCCGCCTCGGGCGGGCGCTCCTCGGGAGCGGGACAGACAGAAGAATGTCGGGGAGCATCATCTTCGTTTTCAATGTTTGTTTCGTCATTTTGTGCCTGATTTTCAAACTCATGTTGAGAGCTGTTCGGAGCATCATTTTGACTAGAATTTGTTTCCGGAGCTTCTTCCACCTGCTGCACATCAGTAATTGGCACAATAGAAAACACATGGTTATCAGTATTAGGTACACCCTCATTTGAAAACGAAGTGGAAGATGGAATAAGTAAGATTTGTTGTTTTAGGAGGGCACCGACATTGGGATGAAGAGAGGCAAAAGGAAAAACATTCTCATAAAAAACAACATCACGTGAGATATAAATTCTGCCCGTGGAAACATCAAGACGTTTGACACCCTTGTGGAGGGGACTACAGCCAAGAAACACACACCGTTTTGATCGAAAGGCAAGCTTGCGCTTGTTCTAAGGACGTAAATTTAGCCAACAGGCGCAGCCAAAAGTTCTAAGAGCATCATAATTTGTTGTGACATGAAGAAGACGTTCAGTAGGGGTGTAAAAATCTAGGACTTTGCTAGGGAGCAAGTTTATAATGAATGTCGCAGTAATAAAGGCTTCATCCCAATATTTTAAACGTATGGAGGCATTGGAAAGTAAGGCTAGACCCACCTCAACTATGTGGCGGTGTTTTCTCTCAGCAGAACCGTTTTGTTGATGAGCATGAAGACATGAAACATGATGAGTGATTCCAACCTTTTGAAAGAAACCATTTAACTTCTCATACTCGCCTCCCCAATCAGTTTTTATAGTTATAATTTTTCTATCAAACTTGCGCTCAACATATTGATGATAATTAAGAAAAGCTTGATAAACATCAGAACGATTCTTAAGCAAATATATCCATGTGAATTTACTGAAATCGTCAATAAAGCTTACAAAATATGCATGTTTTCCCACGGAGAGAGGTGCATGACCCCATACATCAGAGAATACTTGCTCCAAGGGAGCAGTGGAGACACTAGAGGACACAGGATATGGCAACCGGTGACTCTTAGCTAACTGACAAGAATCACAAACATATGGAGTACTCTCTGGGGTATAAGCTATCTTATTTCTCCTAAGAACTTGCTGAACCACAAATGAAGAAGGATGTCCTAAACGGTAATGCCATGTAGAAGATGATGGCTTTATTGTGAAGAAGACATGCTTGGAGGTCTCATGAAACATAGGCCCCATGGGATAGAGACCATCATAGCAAGGGTCTCTAAACAGAACTCTTCAAGTTGCTTGGTCCTTTTTAAAAAAAGAAATGATGGAATTCAATAAAGACATGATTATCAAGAGTAAATCGATGAATGGACAATAGATTTTTAGATGCATTTGGAATATGAAGGATATTTTTAAGATAAAAAAAAACCTTGAGGGGTACGCAATATTGAATCACCAATGTGACTAATGCTCATAAAGGTTCCTTCAGCAGTACGGACCTTGTCTTGCCCATGGTAATTGTTGGCGACGAGAAGGTTGCTCAACTCGCTAGTGATGTGGTCAGTGGCACTGGAATCAGCATACCAATTTGTGTCAACACCGTATGGGGCAGCAGAAAGATGTGCCTCCTTCTATGCTTGTTCTCTCTTTTTCTTGTCCTCGGCATAGCGCCACCAACACTCACTAGCAGGATGTCCGTGCTTCTTGCAGATCTGGCAGTCAATGTCAAGTAGGTGTACGATCTTGGTGACGTCCACCACCATCATTGCGCCTGTCACGGTGATTTTACGCCGATCTTGGCGGCGATCTTCATCTCGGTGCTTATCACGACGCAGGCTGTGATCACTGTCACGGTCACGGTAGCGATCACCACCATCATCTCGACGTTCATCACGACGCCAACTGCGATCAATATCACGGTCATGGTAGCGATCACCACCACCCCCTCCACGGTAAAATCCACCACGGTCGGGGCTGTGACCACGAGAAGAAGGTGAACAACCGCGTGCAGGTGGTGTGCGGCCACGTGAGAGTTCATAACCTCGACGAGCCAAGTGCGCCGAGGAAATAAACGACCCATTATCTTCAACTCCATTGCACATATCATATCCAAAAAGCTGCTCATAAAATTCATCTAGGGTGGTACTTGGGTTTCCATTGACTAAGGTAATAAGAGGGTTGTATTCACTTTTTTCCAGGCCATGCAAGAGATAACCGAGGAGCTAATTATCTCCAATCGGTTTTCCAAGTGCTGAGAGCTCAGACGCGAAGCCCTTCATCTTGGTGTAGTACTGATTAGCAGTAAGCGTGAGTTTCTTGGTGTCATTGAGCTTTTCACGCAGGTGTTGAGCCTTGGTGTGAGATGTTGTCTTGAACATTGCGTTGACAGCAAACCACGCAGCAGCAGTAGTGTCCATACCCAACACAATCGACAGAATTTCAGCAGAGAGCGAATTGAAAAGAAAACGCAACACTTATTGATCCCGAGCAATCCATGCCACGTATGCAGGATTCTCAACCTGAATCTTGGTGGGAGCACGGTCAGAGCCGTCAAGAAGACCCATGACGTTGGCGCCACAGAACGCTGGGACGATGAGGGCTTGCCATAGGAGGAAGTTACACCTCGTCAGCTGCTGGGACGGAGGGCTAACCAGAGCAGCGGCCAGGGCCCAGCTTGATGATGAGGAGCTCATGATCGGATCAGGTTTTTGGCTTTGAGATTGGATGTAGGGTTTTTGTGGGGGTTTTAGGGGCAGCGGCGGCATATCAATCTACGACGGCGGCGGTTGTCTTCTAGGTTGTTGATGCGGCGGCAGCTTGGATGTAGCGGCGGTGGCATTGTTTGTCTTGGTTGTTTGTCGGGTTGTTGTTGTCGTGGCGACGGCGAGAGGTATCTTCCCGGAAGCGTCGATGTAGGTTGTCGGATGCTATGCGGCGGCGACAGCGGCTATGGCGACGGCAGCTAGGTCATGGGAGGAGGTGTTCTGATACCATATAGAATTATTGCACTAGCCATATAGACCAAAAGTCCGAACCGACGGAAAGAGGCCGATCTTGCTCGTCCCAACGAAACCATTCCCACTAGAGTCGCAAAGATCGACTGAAAGCCTGGAAGTCCTTCACATCCAACCCATACTCGGTAGGTGCACAGTTTCGCTTCCAATTCACCAAACACCTGCTCCTCTAGCCTCATCATCCGGTGCCCACAAGTAATTTCTTCTCAGCTTGTCGAATTTCTTGATCATCTATTTCTCATTCAGGAACGCTGTGAGAAAATACGTGGCAGTCGCCGTGGCTACACTGTTGATTACAATGAGCCTGCCCTTGCAGGTCATCAACTTGCCCCTCCCAACTTTTAATCTGCTGACGATCCTGCCAAACAAAGGTTGCACCTCCACTTTCTTCGGCTTTCTGAACCCAAGTGGTAAGCCCAGATAATGGCAAGGTAGGGATTTTCACCGTGGTCACGGTCACCCACAGAAGAGCTATTGTGGTAGGATCGTGTGGCTGGATGGTTCTACCCCATCTGACCATCTAGCCATGACTTCCACTTCGCTGTTTGAAAAACGTTCTAACATGAGATATTCAACTGCAAACCAAACTTCTCTGGAGTAGGCCCTTTGGAAACTGAAAGGTAAATATTATTTTGATTTGAGAAACCGACCCTACACCAGAGAGCGGTGTTACACAGCCTAAAAGGTGAATTAATGGAGGTGCTCGCGGAGAAGAATGACCCAGAAGTTGACCTTCTTCAGGTCCGTCAGGTACGGCATCAGCTCCATCGGCACTACTTTTCATGGATGCTAGCTCCGGCACACGTATATAGGAACGCCTCTCGCTGCTGCTAGCGTACTCAGTGCAGCGCAAAACTCCCATGCATCGTGTGAACCGGACATACAAAGTCCTCATACTACCGGAACATGCCAAGCTTAAACTTGAAGCAGCTGCGGAAGGACTCGAATGAGGATTAGGTATTCACTGCGTGTCTTTTGCGTTCTTTGTCCGCGAGATTCTATTTCCGGAGCTCCTCGCCGACTCATATATCTTCCCAGTCGACCTACCAGGCTATACTACCATAACATCTCATAGTTCTATGGTACCCTCAAATCAATAAGAGCCGTCTATTTTTGCCCATCCAATGGCTCGCAAGATTCCATACTGGTGTTAAAATAACCACGAGTAGGATTCATACTAGTCTAAAATCAACACCGCATCCAGAAAAGGCCATAGAAAGGCCTGACCCAAAAGTGTCCCACTCGTTGTACAATGCCTTGGGGAAGGAAAAAAAAAACTTAACCTGCCATCTTCCAAGCCGCGATGGCTGATTCGCCATGGTGGCGCTCGCCGCGGGCATGGGCTACCAGTACCTCACGGGGCAGCACCCATTGAAGTCGACCGGGTGGACTGCTCCTGAAGTCGGCTCACGGGCACGGCCAAACACGTCAACAACTACGCGTGCCTCAATGAATGGGTCAAGGACGCCGCGGCCGGCGCGAGAAACGCCGCTGTGCGCGTGTGCGTGTGTGCACGTCGCACCTAGATCCTTGACGACACCCTTGGGCCTTGGCCTCGCCCAAGGCGGCCGAGTTCGTCGTGCGGTTCCTAGAGCAGGGCGCTCATGGCGGCCCGCCGCCCATGTCGGGTTGCCGACGTTTGTGGGGAGGAGCTGCTGTCGATGTGGAGGAGGCCGGCAAGGCGGTGGCGCAAGAGATGGGATGAGGCCGACGAACTGGTGCCGTGACACGCAGAGGAAATGGAATGGACGTGCTGGCATGGTTCAAGGCGTCGCCTTATCCTCGTGTCCAGCACTCCAGGGTCGGTCCTTCAACTCACCGCCATGGTCGACCGCAAGATGTGCATGCCCGCTTTCCGGTGAGGCTGCATTTGTGTGCGAGAGTACAACGTCTAGTTCTAGTACTCTGTACTCTGACGCCCAGGCGGTCAGCTTGGAGGTGCCCGCGCCGCCCAGGACGTTTGAATCTCTCGTTTACTAGAGTATAGAGAATTAAAGATGGAGAAATATTTTTGTGACCTGAGTATTCCTAGATGCAAAGAAGAAAAAGAATTTCAGGGTATGCGGTCTTCTTCCACATTAAGCTTGTGTAATCAGTTACCAGCATGGCAAACATTATTCATGAATTATTAGAGCATGCCATACGTTGCTGGAAACAATTTTCCTTTTATAATAAAGACTATTCAGTTTTGTGATGAATATGAGGAACTGGGTAATGGTTGCGTGCTTATGGATGTAACGATAGGCGTCGGTGGCGGCGCAACGCTAGAATACGGTTGGGCGTCCGCGGCGGTGCGCAGCCTGGAGCAGTAGCGGTGCCCAGGAGATGTACGGCTGAACGTTGCGGTTAGTCATTTTTTTTCCAACTAATTAACTTATGGGCCTATTGGGCTTAATCTCTGGCGCCGCCTCTCAACCGTTGATCAAAACATACTAGTCCCTCTCCCAGCACCAGTAAAAGGTACTATAGAACACGCCTTCTATATATACGCACACGCATCTCCTTATTGCCTACTCATCTCACCTCCGCCCTCTCGATCTTTGCACAAAAAAATCTGTAAAAGGTTCGCACAGAAAGGAACAGACACATATGCCAACTTTCCTTATTTGCCTCTACTTTAAGGAATAATGCAAAGCTTTGAGAATGAAAGACATCAGGTTAAAAGAAGTTACCGCAATGGGATGATGCGGTCAATTTGTACATCACTACGGGAGAGCTAATCTTTCCCGTGTGCCTCCGCTCTTTACCGTGTGCTGCATATCGAGCGCACGGCAAAGAGATCTTTACCGTGTGCGGCACACGGGAAAGAAAAATACACGGTATATTAGCACGGAAAACACACGGTAACGTTCGGCACACGGTAAAGAAAATAAAATACACACGGTAAAGACGCAAGCACGGCAAAGCCAGTACACACGAGTCCTCGAAGACTACGGGACGAGCGGTGCAATTTCAAATATTCTTTACCGTGTGTTTACACACGGTAAAGATTAAATCTTTACCGTGTGTTCGCACACGGTAAAGAATATTTTACTCTTTACCGTGTGTTTGCACACGGTAAAGACCAATTTTTTTTCTATTTTCTCAAACCAATGATCATTCTCGTGGCATATTTTTTCATAACTTACCCATATTTGACACATAGGTGTGTATTGGTATGGAAAACAATGGTGCCAAATTGGGTCTTCAAATTATTATTAGAAAATGTTACATATTTATTTATTTATTGTGCAAAATACTACGGTTTCGGGCCAAACAACGGGTGTTATGGCCAAATTCATGACATAGTTTGTTTAAATGTTACCATATTCCACACAAACATGCATCTTGGAAGCACGAACGATGTTGACGGAGATTTTTTTCCTTTTCATTGGAGAAATACCGGACTTATATGGAAACACGCGGTAACGGCGTCGAAAGGGGGTAGCAATGTGTAACTAGTTGCTTGGTTGTGTTAGATTAGGCCATAGAAACCCAAGACACATTGGTAGAACACAAATCTTCGGAAGATTCACGATGTTTCGTCCGATACGGGAGTTTCACCCTATAAGCGCGTGTAAACTCACGAGAGAGAAGTGGATGCCGGTGAAGCGGCCCACACCCCGGAGTGCAATCTTTGCCATAAAAAGCGGACAACACACCTATACTAACATGGTATGTCACCCCCTAGCTTGTGATGGGATCCAGACGCTCCGTAGCCCCCCTCCGGTGAAACCCTACCTCCATTGGAGAAATACCGGACTTATACGGAAACACTCGGTAACAACGTCGAAAGGGGGTAGCAATGTGTAACTAGTTGCTTGGTTGTGTTAGGGTAGCAATGTGTAACGCCCTTTGCTAGCTCCGCGCCCTTGCCAGTCGTCGCGTCCCGCGCCGCCTTGCACCACCCACGAGGGAGAAGAGGAACCCCGCCACCGCCGACGCCACCCAGGCTTAGCCCGGCGACGCCCTCCGGCGGCGGCAAGAGGGGGAGAGGGAGAGGACGGCCACCGGCGACATCGACTCCGTGCTCACCGCGTCGAAGGCGCAGTACTTGGCCGAGAAGATGGCTCGGTAGCGGCGCGTCCTGGAGGAGATTGCCGAGCAGCGCGAGGAGGCCGCCCAGCTGCGCCGCGCAGACGACGAGTGGGGCGTCATCCTGCAGCTGCAGCGCGGCTTGGATCCACCGACAACGCAGCAGAGCACTACACATCGTTACATTGGGGGTACTGGTGGGATCGGACCGAGAGCTGCAGAGCGCATATCGGACAGAGGCTTCACCGAAACAGGCCGAAGCCCCGCTATATTAATATAGCAAACCAACCGATACAACCAACACCACGACACGGAAATTTCTGGGGCAACAGCAAACACAGGCCCAAAGAAAGAAAAGAAGAAAGAAAATGGAGACACCGACGGATTGACTAAACAAGGGTAGCCCGCCACCGCTGCGCCCTTCGAGGATGTACCACCACGCTTCTAGCACCGGATCGCCAAGTACCAAGCAACACCTTCAAGAAGGAAGCGACTGCTGCCCGGACCAGCGGACTGGACCTAGGGTTTCCCCCGGTACGCGGGGGGAGAGGACGACGGGTAGCCACGACTCCCTTCAGGAAGGTAAGATGCCACCCGAAGGTGGGATCGCGTCGGTGTCGGGCGAGCCGACAAGGATTTCTCCCGAAGGACCCTGTCCACACCCCCGAGCGAAACTTAGCTTAGAAGACCCTCGAGGACTATGCCTCGAAACGACCAAACACGCCGCCCGCCAACATGCGCCACCACGGTCACAAGGCTACCACCGTGGTCACACCGAAGCGACCACCCCGAGGTCTGCACGACGGAGGGGAGAGAAGTTCGACTAGGAACAACGGAACCGCGGCCGAGCGGGAGGGACCGCCTCCACCGCCGAAAGCGGTAGCCGACCGGACACGGCAGCAGGCACACCAGTCCCCGTCAGGTCCGGCCACCTGCCAGTCCTAACAGGGTCCGGCCGGGCCGTACTCGGGCCTGTAAAGCCCGCCGCCATGCTGCAGCAAGGTCAGCCACCGTCCGCGCTGAGTCGTGGCCGAACGGCTCCTATAACGTCTACAGAACGGGGTAACCACAACCGCGGGACACACGCCACTGCCAGGCTCGGGCCCACCTGGCCTAGGCCTGGCCCTCAACGTCTGTAGCGAGACCCACCGAGCGAAGTTGTAGCTATGGTGTCCAGCGCCGGGGTCGTGCCCGTGACGCGTGAGCCAGTGTCGTGTGGGGCGTAGCTGAGCCACCGCCGCCAAATCTGGGGCCGCCTTGCCCAGATCCGACCCGCAACACCACCAGGAGACCACGACAGGAACCAGTCCACGCCACAACCCCCTTGCAGCACGCCACCGACCAGCCTCGCCACCACCACGCTGGCCACCATCCGCACCTCGGTTGAGGCCACCACCGCCGTCCCATCGCGGCCACCATCCGTCGGCAGAACTGGGCCCGTCTGGCCCAGATCCGGCCCGCAGCGCACGCACGCGCCCCGGCCACGAGGAGGGCGCCGCCGCTCGCCGCCAGACCAGCACCGCCGTCGGCACCTTACGAGCACAAGGGCCGGACATGCGCTGCCGCCAGCCGTCACGGAGCTCCGACTCCCGCCGATTCGCCACCCAAGGGAAGAAGAGACAAGGAAATGAAAAAACGAGACAGGAGGCCCCGCCGCCGCCGTCGGCCACACGGGTTTCACCCTGCGGCATCCTCCGGCGACGGCGAGGAGGAGAGAGGAGTGGAGGTGGAGCCGGTTACGCTAAAGTTCGGTCGCCACCCGTGTCGCCCTCTCGAGAGTGACGCGGGGGCCGAAGCGTTTTTATTCTGCCGGCTTCGAATAGAACAGAGGCTTCCCTCCAAGGAAATACTTTTACGGGTACTAGTTGGTAGCAAAAATGTTAAAACTGAATATTTTATACAAACAATACTCACTTTATATAATCAAAGAAAGTAAGAAAATAAAAGAGAAAAAGAAAAAACAAAACTCTTTCCCGTGTGCAAAAACCGACCAATGGGAAGCCATCTCCTGGATTGATGACGTGGCAGCACACTCCTATCCTCACGTGAAGGAGACCGTCCGGTGCTTTTTTTTCCCTTATCCTCTTCGTATCCTCACGTACGAGAGTAAGCGCTCGTCTTCGTCTCCACCCCGACCACGTGCATCTTCGTCTCCGCCCCGACCAAGCGGCCCGACCACGCGCTGCTCCTTCGTCTCCACCCGCGACCAAGCGGCCGGACGACGGCCTCCCACATCTCCACCCCCGACCGCGTGGTCCTCCTCTCCGCTTGTCCTCGACGACGACCTCCTCCAACGCCCCAATGACCTGTCCGCCGCGCTGACGAATTCTCCGCCGTGAACTGCCTCGACGGCCAGCTGCCAAGCTACAACAGCACTAGGAGGCCCTCGTGGCGTGGGCGCAGCCGGCGTTCAGTATGCCAGGAACGACGACCACGCCTACGGGTGCGTGCAACAGGAGGACGCCGCGGAGGGGGAGCCCGGCATGCCCGTGGCCGGCGACACGCCGAAGGCGTGCATGTCCGCGCTCGGGCCCCTCGTGCTCCGGCGTCGGAGCTCCTCGCCTACGCGTTCACGCCGGCGGGCGCGAGGTGATCGACGAGCTGCAGCGTGGCCTCGTCCTGCCAGCGCGGTGGAGCCGTCCGCGCACTACGCCGACGAGCATACGGCCGGGCTATGTACACGTATACGTACGGCTGGCAATAATTTTTTTTATATAATCGCGATGTCTTTACCGTGTGTCGGATTTGGAGACACGGTAAAGAGTTTGTCCGATCGTCGTGTAGTTCTGGGTCCCACCGAATATTGTTTGCCGTGTATCCCGAAAAATAACACACGGCAAAGAGCTCTTTGCCGTGCAGATCTTTTCCGTGTGGTCTTTACCGTGTGGTTTTGGCCCTTTACCGTGTGTTTTGGGCACACGGCAAAGATCAGTTCTCCCGTAGTGCATGACCGGGACACGTACCCCAAAATTAAGTGTAGTGCACAGGAACTTCCAAGTCCTGGGGCCTGCTGCAAAGCTCTCTCCTTTTATTTCTGCCAGGTCAGGAAAAGCGTAAACTTGAGTGTAGTGCATATGGAAGGGCCCGTACGAATCAAGAGGATTTGGTGTTTGTAGAAGGATAGAGAGAGATTGGTGAAATCTTTGTTGTATTGCTTGAGCCTCACGGGCATATATAGAAGTACAATGATCTACTTGGAGTACAAGTCAAGGTAGAATCCTGCAGCCTCTATAGTTGGTGTCCTACGGCAAAGGGGTTTTGGTCCGGGGTGGATTGCGTGGGTGATTCTACTACTGAGCTCGGACTCCACGCGCGTGTTGGTTCATGGGCACCCCGGCAACAGGTTCATGCACGGCAAAGGGCTTCGTCAGGGAGACCCCATCTCCCCCCTCTTGTTCATTATTTTCATGAGCGTGTTGTCCGCCACGTTCCGCGCGACGGAAGACCGGGGCCTGCTGACAGACTTGAGTGCGCTGGGCACTCGCCACCGGGTCTCCTTGTATGCGGACGATGTGGTCGTCTTCGTCAGGCCGGATGGATTGGAGCTTCAAGTGGTTAATGGCATCCTATCTTGCTTTGGATCGGCCTCTGGGCTCCTAGTCAACTACGGCAACAGTGTGGCTATTCCCATCCGGTGCACCGCGGAGATCAGTGCGATGGTGGCGCCCTGGCTTGCTTGCCCGATCGGTGCTTTCCCCTGCAAATTTGGGGCTCCCGTTGTCCATCACCAATCTTCGGAATGTGTCGTGCAGCCACTGATTGACAAGCTGGCGAACCAGCTGAGGCCAAGCTGCTCACTGCGGAAGGCAGGTTATTACTGCTTCTATGGTCTACCAGTTCCTCGCCTTGGACCTTGAGCCCTGGGTGTTCAAAATGGTCGACCAGCTCCGCCGTGGCTTCGTGTAAAAGTGAAAATTTTAGAAAACCCAGGACGCAAAGTATAGATGAACGGAGGGAGTACTAACAACGCCAGGGGAGGCAACTGCCGGGTTGCCTGGCACCGGGTCTGTCAACCCAAACAACTCGGTGGGCTGGGTTTTCACAACCTACGCTGGTTGAGCGCTGCCCTCCGCTCCCGGTAATCCTACACCTACGGACGGAACTCCTACATAAAACTCTTACGGACATACGTGTCCTCTATCTATTTGGTCTCCACTTTTAAACTGCGGTAATACTAGACTTACGGATGGGTTTGTCTGCGGAAACTGTTACAGACTGACTTGGAGTCGAATGAATGGCTGAGTTCTGATTCCCTCCTTGAAAATCGGATCACGTTCTCATTTGTGTACCGTGCATGCTGCAGTCCGTAAGAAATTCCGTAATAATTGTCCGTAAGTGTAGCATTACTCAAAACTGCCCCCTGAATTTCACTCGGTGGTCCACTCTCTGATTCCCGCAACTGATTCTGTATGACCCTCCGTAAAAAAATTCCGTAGACGTAGAGTTTTGCCTCCGCTCCCGGTGACGTCGACTCTGGTTCTAGGGAACCAGCACGTGCAAGCCGTGGCTGGGGCTCCAGATTGTGGTCTCTGCGGACGCGCAAGCCCTGTTCAACGCCGCGGTCAGGATTCAGGTGGGTTGTGGAAGCCAGGTGCTGTTCTGGCAGGATCCTTGGGTGGATGGCCGTACGATCAAGGCTATTGCTCCGGCGGTGCTCAAATTGGTTCGGCCCAAATTCGTGCGCACGCGGACGGTACGGCAGGGCCTGCCTGAGCATTTCTGGGTGCAAGACATCGCCGACACGCTCAGCATCGACGCGGTTCTTCAGTCCTTTGGCCTATGGAGCGCCCTTCTGCCCCGTCCTCGGTGACGCCCCTGACAGTTTCGAATGGTGGGGCGCTACCAACGGCCAATTCAGCACTCGCTCCGCATATAAGCTGTTCTTCGAGGAGTCGGTGGCGCTTCTGGGAGCACGTCAGGTGTGGAACTGCTTCGCGCCGCTCAAGTTCCATTTCTTCGGGCGGCTCGCTTTGCGTCAGCGGTGCTGGACATCGGATAGATTGCATAGCAGGGGCCTGCCTAACCATGGTTCGTGCCCGCTGTGTGAGCTCGAGGCTGAGAATCTGAACCACCTCCTTCTGCGGTGCCCGTTCGCCCAGGTGGTTTGGTCTTGCACCCTTGTTCCCCTGGGGATTCCAAGACTGATGCCAATGGTGGACTCAAACCTCTCGCAGTGGTGGCCTGCGGCGGTCCAACCTCTCTAGGCCAAGCAACGCCGGGAGGCCTACTCGCTGGTTCTGCTCGTTATCCGATCCCTCTGGCTGGAACAGAATGAGCGCATCTTCGAGCACAGAGCATGCAGCACTGGGCTGGTAGCGAGACGCATCCTGGATGAATGGCGTAGCTGGGTTAGCCGCAGACGCGGGGTTTTGAGATATATAGGGTAGCTTCGTGGGTGTGTGTGGCCTCGGCCCTGTAATCCTTTCTCTGTGGACTCCCCTTCAAGCTTAATTCAATAACACGCAAACCTCCGTAATTCTCGAAAAAAATCCTACTCTATCTATGTTTCCTAATAGAATCATGATACTCAACATCCCCCCGCAGTCACAACGTAGCGACGCACCCTCGTGGGGAAGAAGCCTTGCCACTGGCTACACACTCTGCACTTGGAGTCTCAACCTAGCCATCAAGCGTTTTTCTGGCGCCGTTGCCGGGGAGCCATAGGTGAAGGAGTTGTCCAAGGGAGCTCACAAGAAGTCTTCATCACCAACAAGGTGTGCAAACACCTAAGCTTGGGGAGGTTGCACCTACGTGAGTACCGTCCTTTCTATCTCCACCTTCTTTCAAGTAGATTGTTTTGTTTCTTGTCTTCTTTTTATTTTTGTTTTGTTTTTGTTCTTATTTTTTGTTTTGTCTTGCATATTTTATTTTAGTTTGCATTTTAGTTTTGCATTGAGTTATCTAGTTTATTTTAGTATTTCGAAATTGCTTAGTTACTTTACTTTTGTTTTGCATAAAAAATTAAAAATTACATAAAAACTGTTAAAATGGGTGATAGAACTAAATTAAGTGACTACACAAATACACCCAATGACCAATTCATTGCTAGGCCAATTACTACACCTAAAATACAAGCTGAAAGCTATGAAGTAAGTCCTAGTTTATTGAATTTAATTACTAGAGAGCAATTTGGTGGTAGTGCTATGGAGGATGCCTCTATGCATCTTCATGATTTCATGGAAATATGTGATATGCAAAAATTTAAAAATGTGGAAAGTAGTGTTTTAAAACTGAAATTATTTCCTTTTTCACTTAGAGGAAAGGCTAAACAATGGTTAATTTCACTACCTACAGCTAGTATAAAGTCTTGGGATAATTTAAAAGAAGCTTTCATTAAGAAATATTATACTCCCATTAAAATTTTGCAAAATAGGAATAATATCCTCTCATTTAGGCAAAATGATAATGAACATGTAGCCATGGCATGGGATAGAATCAAATTAATGCTTAGAACATGCCCATCACATGGAGTAAATGAATGGACCATACTACACTCTTTTTATAATGGTCTAAACTACATGTCTAGAAATATACTTGATTCTGCTGCTGGAGGTGTCTTTATGAGTAAAACTGTAGGTGAGGCTAAGAGCATATTAGAAAGCATATTTCAAAATTATAGTCAATGGAATACTGAAAGAGCACCCAATCCCACTAATAAAATAAACTCAACTGAAGAAACCAATGATTTGTCTTCTAAAATGGACACTATTCTTGCTTTTATTAATAAACAAAATATGGAGAATGTGCCTTTGCAGGAGCTAGTTGGTAGTAATTCTGAAAGTGTGGATGTTAATTTTGTTAGGAATTATGGTAGCAATGGTTTTGGTAATGCTTACAATTCATATAGTAAACCTCCTTATGTGCTAAATAAACCTTTTGTTCCATATCCTAATGCTAATGAAAATAAGTGGAAGCCTTCTAGTGAAATTTCTGAATCTAATAAATTTCTTATGGAACAAGTTGCTAGTCACAATGCTATGATACATGAGCTAAATAAGTCTATTGCATCCATTAGTAGTGATATTAAAGGATTGCAACTTCAATCTTCGAATTTAGATAAAGCATTGTCAAAATTAGCTGATAATCAAGCAACTCTATTAAGCATGTCAGCAGGAAAGCCACAAGCACAACCTAGTGTAGGAATGAATTCTATTACTATTGCTGCTCCTATTATTGAAAATGTTGATCATATTGCTGAGAATACAAGTGAGCATGTCCCTACTAGGTTAGAAGAAACTTTGAATGAAATAGTGAAGTACCCTGAATATTTACTTCCATATATGTCTTATCTTGCTAGCAAAGATGAAATTAGTCCTCATGAATCAAGCATGCTAGCTAAATTAGAGAGTAAAGTAGAGTAAGTAATGGTCAATGCATCATGTATGTTTTGGCTGGAGTGTAAGCCGCCGAGGTTGCCCAAGCAACACGGTAGCCCTTTATGCCGATGTCGAGGTAGCCAAGAGCGTAGAGTGGTGAGGCCGTAGCCGAGGTAGCCCTGCGAGAGATGTCGTGGTCGATGTCGAGTCGAGGTAGCGGGTGTTGAGGAGCCGAGTAGCCGCGGGGGGCAAGGAGCGCAAGAGGCGCTGGGTAGTCAGGGGCGCGGCGTAGCTCGGATGGAGCGGCACTGGCGTGTCTCTCTCCCACACAAGAATGTTGGGTTCCAACTATGTTTATTGCAGCAAGGAAAACAAAATAAAACAAAACAAAAAACAAACAAACGCTCCAAGTAAAGTGCATATGATGTGACCGAATAAAAATATAGTTTCACTAGAAGTGACCTGATAAATTATTGATGAAGAATGGGATGCCTTGGGAATCCCCAAGCTTAGACGCTTGAGTCTTCTTGGAATTCGCTGGGATGAACCATGGGGGCATCCCCAAGCTTTGGCTTTTCACTCTTCTTGATCACATTATACCACCCTCTTCTCTTGACCCTTGAAAACTTCTTTCACACCAAACTCAAAGTAATTCTCATTAGAGGGTTAGTGCACAATAAAAAATTCACATGTTCTCCTTGGACACAAATACTTTTTAAAGATTAGCTACAACCACTGATGTTTTGTGGAGCAAAGAAATCCAGTCAACATATTAAAAGAGAGAATACATGTAAAAAGGCAGAATCTGTCAAAATCAGAACAATCTGTAAAGAAGAATTTTTTCGGGGCACTTACGTTGCTCAAATATAATAACACAAAGCTAGAAAAAGTTTTGGAAATATCTGAGGATTAAGCACAAAAATTTGCAGGTCATTTAGATATTTGAGTGAATTCACACAAATTCAACGGTGGGCAGCAGAAATCTGTTTCCTCCGCAAAATTCCAAATCTAACCTCAACTTTCACTAGAGACTTTACTCGGCATAACAAATGCGAGAAAATAAAGATACAAAGGATTTGCTACAGAAGTAAACAACACCTTGGCTCAAAGAAAACAGAAGAAAACAATGCAAAAATAACCATGGGTTATCTACCGAGGAGTGCTTTTCTTCAACACCTTTTAGCTAGGCCTAGAAAACAAGAATCAAGTATTTTCAATTGAAGAAGAATCCAATTTGAGACAAGAAATCTCCTCAACAATGCATTGTATTTTATCTATATAAGTTTCAGATGTCCCTTTCTTAGGTTTACTACCTTCATCAAATGTGTTTTCAGGAACACTCCAATAAAAATTCTTCTCCAAAGCTTCATGCATTGCTACTAGTTTAAAAAGTATTGGCATTTTGATTTCCTCCTTGTTTTTAGGTTCAATTTTGTCTAGTTTTTCAAGAACACCAATAACATCTACACATGAGCCTAGCATCTTAAAACGATTAAAGACTTTCCTAGCTTTTATAACAACATCGCCAATTCTTTTAAGCAAAGTTTCAAGAATAAAATTTATCTTTTCAGTGTCCTCAACATCATTTAGGTTAAGAAACATTTTCTGCATTATGGGGTTAAGGTTAACAAACCTAGCCTCTAACATGTGAACTAAAGAAGTTGCAGCACTTTCATAATTGGGAGCAAGTTCTACTATGGATCCATCCTCAAAATCTTTATTCTTGCTAACATGATTAAAAAATTCTTCAATATTATCCTTTCCAATTATAGAACCGCTACCTATTGATAAGTCTTTCGGGGTGAACTTAGGGAGCAACATAATGAAAAATAAAAACAGGTTAACAAAAATAACAGCTAGAGTAAGAACTAATTTTTTCATGTTTTTTTATAAAGAGAAGTGATACGTCTCCAACGTATCTATAATTTCTGATGCTCCATGATAATATTATGCCAATTGCTACATGTTTTCTCCCTTCTTTATGTCATTTTTACACGATTTCTGGGACTAACCTATTAACAAGATGCCAAGTGCCAGTTCCCTGTATTCTGCTGTTTTTTATTTCAAAAAAGTTGTTCTGGAAATATTCTCGGAATTGAACCCCACAAAGCCCAAAGTGCCTATTTTCCCCGGAAGCTTCCAGAAGACCAAAGAGGAGATGAAGAGGGACATCAGGGGGCTCACATCATGGGGTGGCACCCCCCCCTTGGCCGCGCCAGGGGGTGGTGTGGGACCCTAGGGCTCCACCGCTTCTGCCCTTTCGCCTATTTATTCCCTCTGGATGGAAACCCCTAAATACCTGATGAAATATCCCTGAAAAGTTCCGCAGCCGCTGTCACCGTCATCCCTAGATCAGGGGGGTTTTGAAGCTGTCTCCGGCACCCTGCCGGAGAGGAAATCATCACCGGAGGCCTCTACATCACCATGGCTGCCTCCGGAGTGATGTGTGAGTAGTTCATCCTTGGACTACGGGTCCATAGAAGTAGCTAGAAGGTTGTCTTCTCCTTATATGCCTCCATGTTTAGATCTCGTGAGCTGCCTAACATGATCGAGATTGATCTTATGTAACTCTATGTGCTATGTTTGCTGGGATCCGATTAATATTGAACTTATGCCAAGTTGATTATAGTCTTTATTGCATATGTTATTTGTGATCTTGCATGCTTTCTGTTGTTAGTGGTTGCTCTGGCCAAGTAGTTGCAAGTCACTCCAAGAGGGAGTATTTATGCTCGATAGTGGGTTCATGCCTCCTTTTCGCCCTGCTCGAGTGACAGAAACGTGAAGGGGGAGGATGTGATGTTGCCACTAGGGAGAAAATAGCGGTGAGAGTGCCCGCGTGTATAATCATTGCTTACATTACACACTTTGTTTAATGTAGTTATCTGTTGCTTGCAACTTAATACCTAAGGGGGGTCGGATGATAACCTGAGGGTGGATTATTAGTCATAGATGAAGTTGGATTACGGTCTATGTATATTGTTGTAATGCCCGCACTAAATATCATAGTAGTCATCATGTCATGAATGTGCACTATGGTGCAACATCTATTTGTCAATTGCCCAGCTGTAATTTGTTCACCCAGCATGCTATCTTTTATGGAGAGACACCACTAGTGAACCTATGAACCCTGGTTCATTTTCTTATACTGTTAAAAAAAACCACCACAATGTCCTGCTTTCTTTACTTACTGCAATCATACATTATTTTCCACACTATACGTCTAATCTTTGTTTTCAGCAAGACTGGTGAGATTGACAACCTCACTCTACCATTGGGACAAAGTATTTTGGTTGTGCTGTGTGCAGGTTCCACGTTGTTGCTGACACCGGTGAGCCATCACCGCCGTCAGTGCCATCAACCTTCCGAAGGTCCTCTTTCTCCTACTGGATTGATAGCCTTGGTTCTTAACTAAGGGGAAAACTCCTACCGTTGTGCTCATCACACCCTCCTCTTGGGGTATCCCAACGAGTGCAAGATCTGCACCATCAAGGACTTTTTCTAGCACCGTTGCCGGGGAGAAGGAAGTCTTCTGGCAAGGGGAGTCTCTCACTCTCAACCTCTTTATTTTTCTTATTGTCTTGTTTTTATTTTTGTCTTGTTTTGCTTCTCTTTATCAAAAACACAAAAAAAATAGTTCTTATTCTAGCTGTTATTTTTTTCACTACATTATTATTTTTCATCATGTTATTCCCTAAGTTTACCATGAAATATTTGCCGGTAGGAAGTGGTTCTATACTTGGAAAGGACGCTATCAAAGAATTCTTTGATCATGTTAGTGAGCATGATAACTTTGAGGAAAAATCCATAGTAGAACTTGCTCCGAATTACGAGACTGCTGCAACTTCGTTAGTTCACATACTAGAAGCTAGGTTTGTTAACCTCCATCCCATATTACAACATATGTTCCTCAACTTGAGTAACATTGAAGATGTTGAGAAAAGAAACTTCATCTTAGAAACTATGCTTAAAGAATTTGGAGATGTTGCTATAGAAGCTAGAAAGTCTTTGATCGATTCAATATTCTTGGCTCATGTGTAGACATTGTTGGTGCTCTAGAAAAAACTGAATCTAATAAAGAAAACAAGTATAAAATACCAAACCCCTTTAAATTGGTGATACTGCACGAAGCCCAAGAAAAGAAATTTGATTGGATTGTTCCTGAGAATTTATTTGATGAAGATAGTAAGCCTAAAAGTACTAAAAGAGGATCCTATGAAACTCACTTAGATAAAATATAATGCATTATTAAAGAATTGCCAAATCTTGATTTGAATTACTCACTTGAAAATACTTGAGTTACTTTCTATGCCTAGCTGAAAGGCGTTAAGAAAAGCGCTACCGGGAGACAACCCGTTTTATTTCACTGTTTTTAACCTTTTTTCCTTTGTTTTCTTTTGTGTGCTTTGCACCTGGGTGTTTTCCATTTCTTTAGCAACCCCGCTGTATCTTTTCTTTTGATCCAAGTAAAGCCTCTAGTGGAAAGTTGAGGCTGTATTTCGGATTTCTCCGGAGGAAACAGATTTCATCTGTCCACTGTTTATTCCGTATAAAATCATAGAAAATTCAAAATGACCTGAGCTTTTTGTGTGCATAATACTGGGCTGTATACACAACTTTTCTTAGTTGACCACTTTTTAATTTGAGCAACAGAAGATTTTCGAAAAAATCATCTTTACCTGCTATCCTGTTTTGATAGATTTCTGCCAATAATTGCATTTGCATATTAATCGCTTTCTTTTGGTGTTCTTTTGAGAAAAATAGTTTTAGAAGAAGTTGTGCTAGTAGCTAATGTGTTTTTGAGTGTTAGACTTGTGTTCAAACTGAACCATGTGAATTTATTATTTCGATAGCACTAACGTTGCTAATGAAGATTGTGACAAGTTTGGTGTGAATGAAGTTTTCAAGGGTCAAGAGAAGAGGATGATATGATGTGATCAAGAAGAGTGAAAAGCCTAAGCTTGGGGATGCCCCGGTGGTACATCCCAGCAAATTCCAAGAAGACTCAAGCGTCTAAGCTTGGGGATGCCCAAGGCATCCCCTTCTTCATCAACAAATTATCAGGTCACTTCTAGTGAAACTATATTTTTATTCGGTCACATCTTATGTGCTTTACTTGGAGCGTCTTTTATTTTTTGCTTTCAGTTTGTTTTTGTTTTTGTTCTTGCTTTCAGTTTGTTTTTACTTTTTCAATAAATTTGGTTGGACCCCAGCATTTCTTTTATTGGAGAGTGACACGCTCCGCTTTTTCATGGGAATAGTTTGTATTCTTAATATCCGTCTGGCTGCTGCATTTATTTAGCTCCTGTTTTGCATGCATCTCTTATTAGAGCTGTTAGTTTTAGTAGTATTTTTTGAGTACTCTCATGTTTGCTTGATGTAGCATTTAGAGAGTTTTTGTTAAAACATATCTTGTATGGTGCTTGTTGGGAGAAAGAAACCGCTGTTTAAATTAGAATTCATATTGGTGCAAGTAGAAGCTTGTATAGACTGTTGCTAGAACTTTTTCATGCCATGGTAAATGTTATTTTAGTTCTAAAGCATTGTGGTGTTGAGTAGAATGAATAGCCTCAAATAGCTGAGAGTGTTTAATATGTCATTGAAAGATTCATGAGTTGTTCTTGTCATAAGGAAGCATAAATTTTTGGTATTCTCTTTCGAATGTTTTATTTGGTTGACTTGGCGCATTCTCACACCATGTTTATGACTAAGAACCAGTCACATATATCCTCCATGACTACTTAGCTTTTGAACTATGATACTGCTTATTCTTTAATTAATGATGTTTATGTCGCTATGCATGATTATGGATCTTATGCTCTCTTGATTTGTCCCTCCCAGTCTTTTGCTAGCCTCCACCTGTACTGAGTCTGAGATCTACTCGTGCATCCAACTACCTTAAACCGAAGTTTTTCCATTGTGTCCACCATACCTACCTACATGTGGTATTTAACTGCCACTCCAAGTAAATTTCTCATGTGTTACCTTTAAAACCTTCAAAATTACTCTTGCTTTATGTTCCTGTTTTTGCTCATGAGGACGTCAATAGAGAATCTTTATGTCGCTTGTTGATTGGATTTCACACCCTGAACTAGTGGATTCATCCGCTTATCCAAATGATAGAAGAGTTGTGCCCAACCCCAAATTAGTAACAAAAATTCTCTTCACTATTTTGCCCCTGATTTATCAGTCAAAGCATAATTGTGTAAACAAAAGAGAAAGAGGGATGACCTTCTACCCAGATGTTTTCTTCTATGAGAGCCTCTCTTGTGAAGTCTATTTGGCTTGTGACGTACTGTATTTTCTATTTACAATTCGTTGACATAAGCATACACCTCTCTTAAAATATAGACCCTCCTCCACGGTATGTGATTGTTGGCAGGCACCCGAGGATTCGGTTAGCCATGGTTTGTGAAAGATGGATGGGAGGAGTGTCAAACCTTTAATACCTCTGTTTAATAAAATAAAAGCTCTAGCACATGAGTGATCCATGCTTCCCTCCGCGAAGGGCCTTTCTTTTACTTTTATGTTGAGTCTCCATCTTCTAACTTTATGCACAATTGAGAGAGCATTTTTGCCATTCTTAGTTCTATGTGCACCGTCCCATAAACATCAATAATTACTTCATGATGTGATATCATTTGTTCTTAAATTATTTGCTCTAGTCTTCCTCATAAACTTTGAAGGTGTCCTGGCATTTATGTTTTGCCCCACTCTTAAGGACTAGCGAAATATCACTTTGCCATGCTTTCTCTATACCTGAAACAGACGATTATCTTTTCTTTGCATTATTTTTCATGATCCTTTATTTTGAGATACTCTTCATGATGAAAAGTGATTTCTTTGCTTTATTATTAAAGTTCTATTTATCATGTTTGTGTTTGAAGTTCTATGATCTCAGCTTGCATATGCTTTTACATTTTTACGATCAAGATTATGTTAGTAGCATGTCACCTCAGAAATTATTGTTTTATTGTTTACCTGCTCGAGGACGAGTAGGAACTAACCTTGGGGATGCTTGATACGTCTCCAACGTATCTATAATCACTACCAAATTCCGCGCGATCTGGAACGTTTTGAGCGGCACGTTTTGATAACATCGCGCGGTTTCCGTCGTGGATGGCTGAAAAGTGGAATTTGCTCTCGAATACGCGGTCAATCTCGACGTTTCTTATATGTGCCGTCGCGGAATTTTGTTTCCGGCCCATTAGGCCCAGTTGGAGGCGAGTTTCGTTCCACGAGAACGTCGCAGATTAGTCGAATATATCCCTTTTCATTTCTGTCATTTATTTGTCCATATTGTGAAATTGAATTATCTGTTTGGTATATGTTTTTGCATCGGCATTAGTCTAATGTAACCCTTTTAAATTCTGTCACTTAGATCCATCGAAACTTCTGTCATCTATTTCTCCATATTGTGAACTCGAATTATATCTATCTTAAGAAAATAAACATAGTAGTTGAACAGAAACATAGACTACATATTAATAGATACCACACGCTACAAACGAGACTGTCGATCTAAACAGGATATCAGAAGCACGGGGGCAGCAGTAGGGGGCTAAATAAAGAGCATCAGTAGGGGGCCGACAGCTCCTCCGATGGCACTGGATCCTCCTTCGGGACTGGATCCTCCTATGGCACTGGATCCTCCCTTACCTGGGGAGTCACAGCTGTGAGGAGAGTGATCAGAGTTTCCTGCTCTGCCAGGGCTAAACCGATCTTCAGTTCCCCAACCTGCTTGGTCAGTTCGAGGTTGCTGGCCCTCAACTTGGACGTATCATCCATCAACTTGCGAAACGCTATGAGGGAAGCTTCGCCCTGAGCCACCTGCTCCAACTTGGCATCGCGAGCCTTGGTGATACTGTCGTAAGCGAGCTTCAATGCCTTCTCAAGCTCAGCTTCTAGGACGTCAACCCTCCTCGCGAGAGCGCTGAAGATGACCGTCTGCTCGGCTTCATGTGCCCTGTATATAGTTGCATGATAGGAGGTTGATGTTAATCTAAAAGGCAAAATGGATCTAAGAAATATGAAATCACAAGGAAATAAGAAACGAATCTAAGAAAGATGAAAACACCAGTAATTCTGAAAAGGATCTAAGAAAGACGAAATCACGAGGAATCCAGAAACGGATCAGCAGTACGTGAACGGAAATGGAACCTACATGAGGGCAGTAGACCGCTTCGCCGGTGGAGCCATAGCCGCCTAGAGGAACGATCGCCGGTGGAACCTAATATGTCAAAGGGTTTTCTCTTGAGGGGAGGAGGTGAGGCAGGTAGAGGATGAACTGAAGAGCGCGTCTATTTATACACCGGGAGGGGGATTGGAACGGAGGAGACGCATGCACGACGGAGCAATAACTGGCCGCCGGAACTAAAGCGACACGTTTCACGTTCACAATATCATGACGAACGCGTGGCGTGCTGCATGCCAGGGTTACTATGGTGAGTGGAGGAGCGGTTGTTTCCAGACTTGGGCCATGATGGCACTTTCTTGGGCCCTCTCTTGTCAGGCCCTTTTTATTAGGCCTTAGAGCATTCCGTAGCCCATAATTATCCTACTACAGTTGCAACCCAAAATAAGAAGGAAGAAATGTTGAAACTTCAACAAACACATAAAACGTCGAAATTTTGATTATTTTGACACGTTTCAACATCTTCCACGCTGTGAAACACTACACATCATCCCAGAATGCGTCGTCAAGCTCGTTGTCATCGGAGTCCTGCATAAGGCTCTCCCAGAATGCGTCGTCCATCTCCTCATCCGACGATGAGACGACGATGGTGGAAGGGCCAGCATCCGTACGAGCTCGCATCTTTGCGTCCCTCTGAGCGTCGAGCCGCAACTGCGCCTGTACCAGATCTGGGTGATCACGGCGGAACCTCTCCATCGTGGCCTCGTCGTCCCGGCGGATGCCCAGCTGCACGAACGCGCAGTGGTTCTCCTGCTCCTCCTTGCGGGTCACAATCCTCAGATCCAGGGCCAGGAACTTGGCAACTTCCCTGCTCTCGACGCCCCGGAAGTTGAGCTCGGCGGGCGGGTAGCCGAACCGCCACGTCGAACGCGCGGGCGGCGAGCTCGGGAGTGTCGAAGGTGCCCATCCACCAATGCACGCCGTTGTGTGTGATCACCGCGGACCAGCGCTCGGACGGCCGCAGCTGCACACCTCGGAAGTCGGTGCTGCTTCTCACGCGCGGCGCCATCAGGCGGATCAGCGCCGAGAGTGAGGGGGGGAGGTCGGGGGGGGGGGCTGTGGCGGCATGCAGTAATCAGCGCCGAGAGTGAGGGGGGAGGTCGAGGGGCTGTGGCGGCGGCGTAGAAGGTAGGTTGCGTGGTCCATGCTCGGTCGTATTTATGCGATAGCGACGAGGTCGAGAAGCTCAGTGACCGTTGGCTTGCCAGGCTTTTGTTGAGTTCTGCAGTGATGAGCTGCACGAGGGATTTGATCTAAACTCGAGGTTTTAGCAGCTAAGTATTAGCGATTTGATCTTTACTCGGGTTTTAGCACGAGGGATCTACCAGCGATAATATACCTTAGAAGTTTACGAAACAAACTAAACCTTAACAAGTCCAGGAAACAAACAAAATTACAATCCAGCCAGACAAAATAAGAAGTTCATAGGCCTAGCTCAGCAGCAGCCTAGTCTCTTAACCAACAATGCATATCCTTTGCTCCGGTTCTATATCACCCCCATCTCAATGACCGCCTCCAACCTAGGGTCATTGGTCTCCCTCACAATGATCAAAACAGGTTGCTGATTATGAAAATTATTGCCTTGGACGAAAACCGTCCACACCAGCTTGTCGAGGATAATACAACCGTCGGTTTTCTTGTTGTAAGAAATGGTGGTGACATGCTCTTCTGCTCTAAGTCGTAGGCCAACGCTGACATGATTCCTCAGGCCAGCGTGTTCCCCTATCAACTTCGGTAGTTTCTAAGCATGAAAGATAACATACCATATTAGTAGACCTTCTCATGGTTCTTGGAAATTTACTTGCAAAAAGAGGACGTCGTCTTATAGATACATACCATAGTATAGTGCTGCAAGTTTGTGACGGTGAAACGAGTTACAAAAGAACTGCCATCTACGCTGCAAACTGAGTCATGTGCGCTTGAAACTGAGTCATCTTCGCTTGAAATGCAAAGTGAGTCAATTGGGAGTCGCCAATAAAAACAACGTAGATAGTGGGCCTTGGTATCATGGAAAACACTAGTATGCATCCCACGGAGATGTTCTTTTTCTCGATGAACCGATCCCATTGTGTCCCATGCAAACGGGTCTTTCTCTGTTCTTTTGACACACGAAAGGTGTACTTCCTGCCATGGGAACTAAACACCACACGTTTGATGGCTAGGTTGAGACTCAAGTGCAGAGTGTGTAGCTAGTGGCAAGCCTTCTTCCCCACGAGGGTGACTCGAGGGTTTATATCGAACTCTTGTGGAGCCAGTATTTCAGCAGTTGTCTTCCAAGCTTCCTCCAGGATCCTGCAAACAAGTAGAGAATTTTGTGCCCTCAACCTCACCAAGTGGTTGTCTAGCACAAGGTGTGAGACTTCTAAATTGCAATGCAAAACTGAAAGTAAATGTGCAATAATTAAATCTACTACTAAATGCAAATGAGAAAATAAATATGCAATGGATTGTTTTTGTATTTTTGTGATGCAAGTGGTGATGGAGATAATGTAAATTCGAATTGGAGATGCAAGTAAAGTAAAGTGCAAGTAAAGTAAATTGCAGCAAAGTAACTAGAGTGTTTTCTTATATTTAAAATAGGACCGGGGTTCATGGTTTCACACTTGCATTCTCTCAAATAAAGTAGATGGTGGACATAAAGAATTACATGTGAGATTACAATAACATGTTTAACATTGAGTATTTTCATATGGGCATCACGTCCTAGCATAGAGATCTCTACGGTCATATTGATCCCTCTTATACTCCACCAAGATGCGAAATAAATCATAACACCTCGATAATTAAGGAAAAACCAGAGTATAGCTTTAAGCAATGTGACATGAAAGTTGAAGTAAGAACTTGCTAGATCTAGTCATGGAGATTGATTAGTGTCACTTCAAATCCCCGGTAACAAGGTACTCCTTTTTATCCCAAGTGAGGTAACTAAGAAAGGTTTAACAAAACCTAAGTGGATCGCTGAACTTTTGTCACTTTCACAGCACTAGCCACCCCCCGTTACTCCAACTAATGCACCCATCACCCCACACACGCTCTCAAGAACTATATTGATCAAAGCTAGCAAATAAGAACGGGGTACATAAGATACATCTACTCAAATAACTCAAGAGAAACAATTGCAATCTCAGATTCAATAACTCATAGAAAAGATCCACCACATAGGAATTACAACGGTGCCCGTAATCATGTGAGGCAGCTCATACGGATCTAATTAGTGAAGCACATAGAGAGAGAGATACAAGTGCTACTTCCACAAACCCATAGCCCTGGGGTGGACTACTCCCTCTTCATGGAGATGTCGATGGAGATGACGTTGGAGGGGTAGGAGATCACACCGGCGGCGCCCCGCCGGAGTTTTCCCCCTCCAATCTGGAACTTCTGGTCTCTGTTTCGGTGTATCGGCGGCGCTCTCCTCCGTAAGGGTACGGGGGACCCATTTTATAGTCAGTTTTAGGTCAAGACGAAGTCGGTAAGTCGAAGATGGAAGGAATTGGGGCCAAAAGGGGGCCTCTCACGCGGCCAAGGAATCTGGCCGCGTGGAGGGTCCTCTTTTGGGCCTCCTTGCCCAATTCTCATGGATCCTTCGCCCGCAAGTCTTCTCCTTCCAAGAAAATGACCCCCGCGGATTTTCAGGTGATTTCGCGGAAGTTTGCCCCCTGAAACATCAAAAATATAGAAAACGGGGTTTCTGACAGGCAGGGTTAATTCCATAAAAGTTGGGGGACTTTGTAATTTAACCCCAAAATACTATAAAACATTGAATTATACCCTTATATGATGCAATATGTAATAGAAAACCATGTGAAAATATGCAAAATTCATCTATGCATTTTACATGCATCAACATCCCCAAGCTTAACCCATGCTCGTCCTCGAGTATGAAGGTGATAAAACTAAGATGGGTTTTGCATATTGAAACAATCATGGGATATCAAGGAGGATTATTCATGCTACATATAATCAAATGATTAATACTAGAAATGAGTAGCAATATACAATTCATGTTGTAAGAAATATCAAATATGCAAGCAAAGATGCTTCATGAAAGTTCACAAAGTGTATAATGAAATAAAAGCACTATGGACCAAATGCATACACAAAATGAAAAATAAAATCCTATATTTGTCAAAGAATAGCATAATGGAGAATAGAAAATATGGTGGACACTTTGGAGAAAATTGAGTAGAGGTAAAACATGATCAAGTCTTATTTAGCCTCTAAATTATTCAACTAAAATTACTAATTGAAATGTGGTATCCATTGATCTAGGACTCTCATTGCTCCTTTATCACTAACATCTTAAAATTGTGAGTATTGAAGTAATGAGAATGACAAGGTGGTTGAAAGCCTCATGCCCCGTGAGTGTGAAAACCTACTCCATGATTACTCAACTTAAGATTCCTAATAAGCTTTGTACAATAATAATAAGTATTAATGACATCATAGAGAACCGCAAAGAGGTACCTCTTGCCCCATGACATGGAAACAAGCCCATGTTACAATGACAAGATGAACAAACGGAGTAGACTCATCATCCATTTTATTTTCATTCACTATTATGCATAGCTTCTTATTTTATTATAGGATGTGTTGTAGAGTCACTCAAGCTGTAAGTAAATTTCCACCATGATAAAGCATGGCTTGGGTTAGCGGCCCAATGCGTTTCTCTAGTCATATAGATACTTACTCATCAAAACTTACTATTCCTCTATTTCATTTCGGCATGGCAGGAGTCCAAAAACAAAAGTACATGATATCAACCAAATGTAATTTTTATTGTGCAATGTTGAAAGCTTTCCGGTGATACACGTTTATAGATAGCTCCCAACCACACACTTGTCAAACGCAAAACTTGTGGCTCCCATTATTGGGTCATGTTTATTAGATGCATAAAAAGTAAAGTGTGCCTTCAAAAGTTCGTGAGAGTCCTATCCCAAGTTCAACCCATGAAAATTAATAAAGTGAATATATTAATTTAGAACATAAATAACACAATAACATGGTGAACATACTCGGAATAGCAATGAAGCTAATGGGAAGATATGGTGGACTCACTGGAAATACTTGGCTAAGGAGTGTTGGAAACAAGTTTTTACTTGTTGTAATTTTTTAAATTTTTGGGCTAGCAAGAGGGAGATAGTTGACCAGATACTATGCATGCATATGTCCATAGAACTACTCATTTCATGACAAAGTAAATAAACCAGCAATTAACATCAAGGACATGAATAAGAGATAGCTCAAGACAACATTATTGCAAATTTCTACACATAAAAAGCCTATAAATCATGCAAACATATGTAGCTCTTAAAATCAACCATGGTATCCCTATTACAAGTCATAATACTAGCATCCAATACATTCCAACCCCAAACTCCAGTAGCTCAATCTCATATAAAATGATGGTGGTCTTATCAAAACAAAAATAAAAACAAAAACTAGACGCTTCAAGTCTCTACGATAAATGCTTTGCTTAGAAAAACAGAAAGTAGACGTGTGCGAACCAAAAGAGTGTAGCTCCAGTGGGGTGTTCATCACATCCCCAAGCTTATGGCTTTCACCATTCTTGGATTTCTTGAGGCGCAGCTCCTCTATTCCCTGTGAAAAAAACTTCACAAAACATGTTTCTCCCATTCTTTTTCTGTGGAGTGAGATTAGCAAGGACAAACAAATCACATGCTTGCTGTGCAAAATTCCAAATAAAATGCTCCAGTAGATAGATAATAAGGTTCATTATGTTGTATGTTCACTATATTTCTTGAAAGAATCATGGAAATTCGATTCCCAAGCCCAAAGAGTGCATAAAACAAAAGAAGGCAGAATCTGTCCAGAAAAGCAGCAGCAGCAAAACGAACGTTTTCCCTAGTCTAGACTCGTCAAAAATTTAAGCCAATTTTTGCGCTTACAAAGGACAAAAATTAGCAGAACATACTAAAAAATTAGCTCAATCCGACATACCAATAAAAAACTTAAAATCATACGGTGAGCAGACTCGTGCTGAAACAGAAATTTCATGCACTAGGATAGCAACTTATAAGTCCAAATGGGTTTGACTTGACTCTTTATTGAAAACTCCAGAATTAAAAAAAAAACTAATCTCTTGAGACAGCAAGAGGACACTAGGAAAATCCAAACAAAAACAACCGGGTTGCCTCCCGTAAAGCGTTTTCTTTATAGCCATATAGCTAGGCTTTACTTACTTGATAATCAAGAGGGATAAAGCTCATGAGGGAGCTTGTTCTTTAGCGTGCCCCTCTTCCTTGGGAAGTGCTCCATGCTTTTCTTGTGAGGGAACTGAAACTTGACATTCCCTTCCTCGGAGTCTATGATTGCACCTGTAGTACGAAGAAAAGGTCTACCAAAAATAATAGGACTAGGGGATTTATCCCCCATATCCATAATAATGAAATCAACGGGTACAAAAGTCATGTGCAATTCAATCATAACATCTTTTACTTGTCCTATAGCATGTTTAGTAGAGTTATCAGCAAGGACAAATTCACTTGAGCACTTTTCTAAATTTTCTAGTTCTAGCAATCTATAATATCTAAATGGGAGCAACCCACTAAAGTGAATTCTCTCAACATGCAAACTATCCACCTCAGCTAACCGCCACATCAGCCTCAGTCGTACAGTTTTTTTCTGTTTAAGCCACGTCAAAATATTTTTTGCGTTTTCTGATTGTTCCGAGCTTTCCAACTTCCACGACCTCCTCTTCGTTTCGTCTCCCTGTACGATTCTTCTCCCAGTGTAGAAACGTACACATGAGGATATATAATTTATAGGGTAATCCAGCGGTCGGATATGGCTATATATTCCTCCGACCGGCTCCACACAGGTGCCATCCGTGTGCCCATTCTGCATATCCCGTGGCTCTCCTTATCTGCTCTGTGTGCTCCCACATCAGCCATGAACAAGCGGAGGAAACACGTGTGTCCGTGCTCTCCAGCAATCATCACCAGGTGAAGACCCAAGACTAAACTAGCAGTGTGTTTCCGCGGCCCTTCCTCATGATGTGGTAATATCTCTCCCGACCCTCAGTTGTTGCTCGCTTTGGTTTGGAGTTATAAAGGTCGATGGGTATTTGAATTGCAGGGACTGTTTTAGTTGAGGTGCAAGAAGGCTGTTTCAGAGAACCATGGGATGCAGAATTATATACCGCTGATGCTAATTGTCCCACTATTGTGCTGTTTTGTTGTGCGCAGATGGTAACAAATCAGTTGCAGGATCCTAGCAGACAGTAGCAAACAGATGAGATCCACCTATAGGGGTTCATCGAACATATAGAGATCGAGAGAAATCACTCAAATATTCTAATCGACCATGCTCCTCTACGTCCAGTAATACCAACCTTCTTTCATAACAATGAGGACCTTGGAATCCTCTCGGCTATGTGCACAAGTAATTTTCTTACGATGCTAACAAATTAACGAATTATGAATTAGCATGCAGTTCTTCATGCAGAAATTAAACAAAAAAGTTTTTATTTATTTATTTCTCCACCTTCTACACATCACCAATTAGGCTCACTTGCATCTCAAAAAAAAATATTTACGATCACTTGATGCTAGAATTTAGTGCAAAAATTTACC
Organism: Alopecurus myosuroides; assembly: GCA_028641055.1. Lineage (NCBI taxonomy): Eukaryota > Viridiplantae > Streptophyta > Magnoliopsida > Poales > Poaceae > Alopecurus > Alopecurus myosuroides. The sequence continues at coordinate 206,153,801 of CM054057.1, read as the reverse complement.
ATTTTTACCGATATAAGAATGTTATGTGATCCATCTTTTTGCCAGGTACTTGGATTTTATCTTACCAATAAATTTCTATGAGTAACAAAATTGTTGTTTTCCGTCGATAAAAACTAATAATTCATAGATATATATCTTTGCACATTCCCGCAACAACGTGCGGGGAGTTATCTAGTTCATATAATTCTTTAGAGAGTACCGATACACTAGAACCTAGATCTAACATAGCATGGTGAATTTCTTTTCCAATTGAAACTAGCACCTTGGGGATCCATGCATCCCCAAGCTTAGGAGGTATCATGGCCTCATTCTTGTACCTAGCAATTTTTTCTTGCAAGACATGATTAGCAATATAAGATCCAAAGCCAGGTTGATTAATATTTATAGTGGGATCACTAGGAAATTTTTGTAGAGTAGCAATAAGTTCTTGCAAGCTACTTTTTTCTAAATCAAGCAATGGATCCTTAATTTCAGTAAGCATCATAATTTCCTCTACTTTACTCTCGAATTTAGCTATCATGCTTGATTCATGAGGACTAATTTCATCTTTGCTAGCAAGATAAGACATATATGGAAGTAAATATTTAGGGTACTTCACTATTTCATTCAAAGTTTCTTCTAAGCTAGTAGGGACATGCTCACTTGTATTCTCAGCAATATGATCAATATTTTCAATAATAGGAGCAGCAATAGTAATAGAATTCATTCCTACACTAGGTTGTGCTTGTGGCTTTCCTGCTGACATGCTTAATAGAGTTGCTTGATTATCAGCTAATTTTGACAATGCTTTATCTAAATTCGAAGATTGAAGTTGCAATCCTTTAATATCACTACTAATGGATGCAATAGACTTATTTAACTCATGTATCATAGCATTTTGACTAGCAACTTGTTCCATAAGCAATTTATTAGATTCATAAATTTCACTAGAAGGCTTCCACTTATTTTCATTAGCATTAGGATATGGAACAAAAGGTTTATTTGGCACATAAGGAGGTTTACTATATGAATTGTAAGCATTACCAAAACCATTGCTACCATAATTCCTAACAAAATTAATATCCACACTTTCAGAATTACTACCAAGTAGCTCCTGCAAAGGCACATTCTCCATATTTTGTTTATTAATAAAAGCAAGAATAGTGTCCATTTTAGAAGACAAATCATTGGTTTCTTCAATTGAGTTTATTTTCTTAGTGGGATTGGGTGCTCTTTCAGTATTCCATTGACTATAATTTTGCAATATGCTTTCTAATATGCTCTTATCCTCACCTACAGTTTTACTCATAAAGTCACCTCCAGCAGCAGAATCAAGTATATTTCTAGACATGTAGTTTAGACCATTATAAAAAGAGTGTAGTATGGTCCATTAATTTACTCCATGTGATGGGCATGTTCTAAGCATTAATTTAATTCTATCCCATGCCATGGCTACATGTTCATTATCATTTTTCCTAAATGAGAGGATATTATTCCTATTTTGCAAAATTTTAACGGGAGGATAATATTGTTTAATGAAAGTTCTTTTAAATTATCCCAAGACTTTATACTAGCTGTAGGTAGTGAAAGTAACCATTCTTTAGCCTTTCCTCTAAGTGAAAAAGGAAATAATTTCAGTTTTAAAACACTACTTTCCACATTTTTTAATTTTTGCATATCACATATTTCCATGAAATCATGAAGATGCATAGAGCCATCCTCCATAGCACTACCACCAAATTGCTCTCTAGTAATTAAATTCAATAAACTAGGACTTACTTCATAGCTTTCAGCTTGTATTTCAGGTCTAGTAATTGGCCTAGCAATGAATTGGTCATTGGGTGTATTTGTGTAGTCACTTAATTTAGTTCTATCACCTATTTTAACAGTTTTTATGTAATTTTTAATTTTTTATGCAAAACAAAAGTAAAGTAACTAAGAAAATTCGAAATACTTAAATAAATTAGATAACTAAATGCAAAACTAAAATGCAAATTAAAATAAAATATGCAAGACAAAACAAAAAACAAGAACAAAAACAAAAACAAGACAAGAAACAAAACAATCTACTTGAAAGAAGGTGGAGATAGAAAGGACAGTACTCACGTAGGTGCAACCTCCCCAACCTTAGGTGTTTGCACACCTTGTTGGTGATGAAGACTTCTTGTGAGCTCCCTTGAAAAACGCTTGATGACTAGGTTGAGACTCCAAGTGCAGAGTGTGTAGCTAGTGGCAAGCCTTCTTCCCCACGAGGGTGACTCGAGGGTTTATATCGAACTCTTGGGAAGCCCGTATTTCAGCAGTTGTCTTCCAAGCTTCCTCCAGGATCCTGCAAACAAGTAGAGAATTTTGTGCCCCAACCTCACCAAGTGGTTGTCAAGCACAAGGTGTGAGACTTCTAAATTGCAATGCAAAACTGAAAGAAATGTGCAATAATTAAATCTACTACTAAATGCAAATGAGAAAATAAATATGCAATGGATTGTTTTTGTATTTTTGTGATGCAAGTGGTGATGGAGATAATGTAAATTCGAATTGGAGATGCAAGTAAAGTAAAGTGCAAGTAAAGTAAATTGCAGCAAAGTAACTAGAGTGTTTTCTTATATTTAAAATAGGACCGGGGTTCATGGTTTCACACTTGCATTCTCTCAAATAAAGTAGATGGTGGACATAAAGAATTACATGTGAGATTACAATAACATGTTTAACATTGAGTATTTTCATATGGGCATCACGTCCTAGCATAGAGATCTCTACGGTCATATTGATCCCTCTTATACTCCACCAAGATGCGAAATAAATCATAACACCTCGATAATTAAGGAAAAACCAGAGTATAGCTTTAAGCAATGTGACATGAAGTTGAAGTAAGAACTTGCTAGATCTAGTCATGGAGATTGATTAGTGTCACTTCAAATCCCCGGTAACAAGGTACTCCTTTTTATCCCTAGTGAGGTAACTAAGAAAGGTTTAACAAAACCTAAGTGGATCGCTGAACTTCTGTCACTTTCACAACACTAGCCACCCCCCGTTACTCCAACTAATGCACCCATCACCCCACACACGCTCTCAAGAACTAGATTGATCAAAGCTACCAAATAAGAACGGGGTACATAAGATACATCTACTCAAATAACTCAAGAGAAACAATTGCAATCTCAGATTCAATAACTCATAGAAAAGGTCCACCACATAGGAATTACAACGGTGCCCGTAATCATGTGAGGCAGCTCATACAGATCTAATTAGTGAAGCACATAGAGAGAGAGAGATTCAAGTGCTACTTCCACAAACCCATAGCCCTGGGGTGGACTACTCCCTCTTCATGGAGATGTCGATGGAGATGACGTTGGAGGGGTAGGAGATCACACCGGCGGCGCCCCGCCGGAGTTTTCCCCCTTCAATCTGGAACTTCTGGTCTCTGTTTCGGTGTTTCGGTGTTTCGGCGGCGCTCTCCTCCGTAAGGGTACGGGAGACCCTTTTTATAGTCGGTTTTAGGTCAAGACGGAGTCGGTAAGTCGAAGATGGAAGGAATTGGGGCCAAAAGGGGGCCTCTCACGCGGCCAAGGAATCTGGCCGCGTGGAGGGTCCTCTTTTGGGCCTCCTTGACCAATTCTCATGGATCCTTCGCCCGCAAGTCTTCTCCTTCCAAGAAAATGACCCCGCAGATTTTCAGGTGATTTCGCGGAAGTTTGCCCCCTGAAACGTCAAAAATATAGAAAACGGGGTTTCTGACAGGCAGGGTTAATTCCATAAAAGTTGGGGGACTTTGTAATTTAACCCCAAAATACTATAAAACATTGAATTATACCATTATAGGATGCAATATGTAATAGAAAACCATGTGAAAATATGCAAAATTCATCTATGCATTTTACATGCATCAACGCTCGCCTACTAACTTGTTGAATGCTATCCGAGCAGTGCACATTACAACATGTGCATCAGAAATAAAAAGAAACATGGAAATTAGATATAGTAATAAAAACACAATACATAATACAAGTGTAAGAAGAAGAATTGTTTTCTTACCACTGACTTGAGCTGACACTCTTGTACAGCAACACCGAACTTGGAATCAGAAGGATCAACATTTGGGCAATTATTCTTGCATATAGGGCATGGAATACCCTGTTAATCAAGCAAAAAAAAAGCAAAAATTACAAAATGTGCATACAAGCAGATTGGTTCTAAAAAGGAACAATTCTTTCATGAAGACATTTATGTAAAACTGGGGCCAAACTACGAACAACTTGTAATGCCTCATAATAAAAGAACAACCATGTTTATCCAAGAATTCATTGTAACATGCAGTCAGAATAAACACATATGGAACACTGCAAATAAAAGTGTAAAACAAGCCTCATAAACACATTGCCAACACTTGCTAGAAGGACGAGCCCAATACCAGGAAGTAATACAAGACGTGGCCTTGTATCACTGCCACGTATTGGACCGGATCTCCTAGCATTTATCATGGCATCCAAACCAAGGGAAAAAGAGTGCTTATAATAGCATGTACGAATACAAATACTAAAATTGTATACAATACAAGGTACTATAGACACTCTTTTTGCCTTTACCATGGCCTAGTTTAAATCATCGACATATAACAAGGAGGACATTCAAGGCAAAGAAAAAGTGGAACAATGGAAACTAATGTAAAACGAGCCTCATATATCATTGTCATGCAAGCAAAGCCAACAAGAGAGCTCTGATAGCATGTACTAATACAAATACTCAAATTGTAGACACTACAAGGTATTGAAGCCCTCTGTTTGCCTTTACCATGGCCTAGTTTAATCATCGGCATAAAAGAAGGAGGACATTCAAGGCAAAGAAAAGTGGAACAATGGAAACGAATGTAATAAGAGCCTCATATATCATTGCCATGCAAGAAAAGCCAACAAGAGAGCTCCAATAGCATGTACGAATACAAATACTCAAATTGTATACACTACAAGGTATTGAAGCCCTCTGTTTGCCTTTACCATGGCCTAGTTTAATCATTGGCATAAAACAAGGAGGACATTCAAGGCAAAGAAAAGTGGAACAATGGAAACAAATGTAATAAGAGACTCATATATCATTGCCATGCAAGCAAAGCCAACAAGAGAGCTCCAATAGCATGTACGAATGCAAATACTCAAATTGTATACACTACAAGGTATTGAAGCCTTCTGTTTGCCTTTACCATGGCCTAGTTTAATCATCAGCATATAACAAGGAGGACATTCAAGGCAAAGAAAAGTGGAACAATGGAAACAAATGTAATACGAGCCTCACATATCATTGGCATGGAAACCAAGGGAAAAAGGAGTACCTACAATAGCATGTACGAATACAAATACTCAAATTGTATAAACTACAAGGTATTGTAGACACTCTCTTTCTTAACCATGGCCTAGTTTCAATCATCGGCATATAACAAGGAGGACATTCAAGGCGAAGAAATGTGGAACAATAGAAACAAATGTAATACGAGCCTCAGATATCATTGCCATGCAAGCAAAGGCAACAAGAGAGCACCAATAGCATGTACGAATACAAATACTCAAATTGTATACACTAGACGGTATTGAGGCCCTCTGTTTGCCTTTACCATGGCCTCGTTTAATCATCAGCGTATGACAAGGAGGACATTCAAGGCAAAGTAAAGTGGAGCAATGGAAACAAATGTAAAATGAGCCTCATATATCATTGCCATGCAAACCAAGGAAAAAAGAAGTAATTACAATAGCATGTACGAATACGAATACTCAAATTGTATACACTACAAGGTATTGTAAACACTCTCTTTGCCTTTACCATGGCCTAGTTTAATCATTGGCATATAACAACAAGGACATTCAAGACAAAGTAAAGTGGAACAATGGAAACAAATGTAATACAAGCCTCATATATCATTGCCATGCAAACCAAAGGCCAGTCGAGTGCCTATAATAGCATATACGAATACAATTACTCAAATTGTATACACTACAAGGTATTATAGACACTCTCTTAGCCTTTACCATGGCCTGGTTTAAATCATCGGCATATAACGAGGACATTCAAGGAAAAGAAAAAGTGGAACAATGGAAACAAATGTAATACGAGCCTCATATATCATTGGCATGGAAACCAAGGGAAAAAGGAGTAGTTATAATAACATGTACGAATACAGATACTCAAATTGTATACAATACAAGGTATTATAACCACTCTCTTTCCCTTTACCATGGCCTAGTTTAAATCATCGGCATATAACAAGGAGGACATTCAAGGCAAAGAAATGTGGAACAATAAAAACAAATGTAATACGAGCCTCAGATATCATTGCCATGCAAACCAAGGCAAAGAGGGAGCCTATAATAGCATATACGAATACAAATACTCAAATTGCATACACTACAAGGTATTATAGACACTCTCTCGGCCTTTACCATGGCCTAGTTTAATCATCGGCATATAACTAGGAGGACATTCATCATGTTTATAAATTAGGATACACAAAAGAAAAACAGGTGGAACAATGGAAAATACACAAAGAGGAGTCGGTTTCCATTACCACGAGATAACAGAACAAGGTTTTTACAAAACACAAACAAAGGAAAGAAACTTAGACAAACACCAGAGGTAAACGACCCAGTATCACACCCAAAGCCATTCTCATAGAACGACAATCTACGACACCCAAAACCAGGGGTGAAAACCACAGTTAAACTACAGACTTAGAAAAAATGAATCTGACCTCAGAATTTCTAAGTACAACAAGTATAGTCACTACTAGCACCTGTCCTCGGTAAATCATTAGCCAAAGTGTTAATAATTTGGTCAAAATTGAAACAACCTTGCAAAAATACCAAATCTAAGCCGTGAACCCAAAAAACCCCAAATCTAAGCCTAATCTAACTGAAGCACCCAAATCGGGTACGGAATTAAACCATAATTTATCGAAATCATGGTGGAAATAGATGAACTAAGCGTGCCGGATATCCCAAACTTAATCCATAGAACAAAACCACGTCTACGGGAGAAAATACGAAGCAGAGACGCAGAATGAACGGTAAAAACATGTAGATCTACCGTGCATGTCGTGCTACGTAGAAAAATCGAGCTCAATCTATAGATCTACGATACATACAAGGGATAAGAGGGTTACATATCATATTACCGCCATTGACACAGCCCTCGAAGAGGACGGGACGACGCACACAGTGATCTGAAAAAAAGCCGATGAAGTCCTGCCTGCCCAGGGAGGAAGAGGAGGCCTGGCATTCGTTTCCCGCCGAGGATGGTCGTCGCGGTGCTGTCGATGTCCCGGCGGAAGAAAACCCGCCGACGGAGAGAGGGAAAGCTCAGGAAGGCGGTGAGAGAGATAGAGCGAGTGATATGACTAGAAGAGAGAGAGGGGGAGGTGAGCGCAATTAAAGGGCACGCCTTCTCGAAGGGGTTGACGCTATGTCTCCCGCGCAATAAAGGGCCGGCCTGGCGCCAGTTGCCCAAAACATTTCACAAAAGAGAAGAAAAATAATTTGAAATGGAAAGAAAAACAATTAATACAGAATGATAATAACTTAACCACAAAATACTCCATCCGTTTGATCTGACAAAATAAAAACAATTTCCCCTTTTTTTTTAAAGACAAAATGCAGATTCAATTTTTTGAAAACCAAGCTTATCTGAATTGTGTTGATTATTTAGTGATATCGTGTCTTATTTTTATAAATGATTATCTAGTTGCTTGGATTTGTTAGGGTGGACATTAGAAAGTCCCAAGACAATGGTATGACCCAACTCTTCACAAGATTCCCTCAAGTTTCTCTGTTCCGGGAGTTTCGGGCCAATAGGGCATGTAAATTCGAGAGAGAAACACATAGAGAAGGAAGTCGGGCTCTAAGAAGTCCTAGAACCCGCCAGAGACAATCTGACGCCGGTGGAGCCCTAACACACATGACACACTCTAACACACATGGTATTTCATACCATGGGATTTGGTGGCATTCATACGATCCGTTGGGGGGAAAGGCGGAACCGCCGTTCTGGCCCCTCTACGTGAGCCGCAAGGGGGTAGCAAGTGGAACCAACTGTTTGTTTGTGTTAGGTTAGGACCAAGAAACACCAAATAAAATGTTAGGGTCCACCTCTTGGCAAGATTCCCCTAGTTCCGTCAAATCCGGGAGTTTCGGGCTCTAAATAGTCCTGGAACCCGCTAGAAAGAATCCGACGCCGGTGAAGCCCTAACTCAGAGAGCGAGGGACTCTTGGGCATCCAAGACCCATTAAACACTCTAACACACATGGTATGGTATACCATGGGATTTGGTGGCATCCAGACGATCCAGAGCCCCCCTCCGGAGAAACCATAGCCCCGTTGGGGGAAAAAGGCGGAACTACCGTTTTGTCTCCTCTACGTGAGACAAAAGGGGGTAGAAAAGTGGAAGAAAATGTTTGGTTGTGTTAGGTTAGACCCAAGGAACACCAAAGAAAATTTTAGGGTCCACCTCTTGGAAAGATTCCCCTAGTTCCGTCAAATCCGGGAGTTTCGGGCTCTAAGTAGTCATGGAACCCGCTAGAAAGAATCCGACGCCGGTGAAGCCCTAACTGAGAGAGCGAGGGACTCTTGGGCATCCAAGAGCCATGAAACACTCTAACACACATGGTATGGTATACCATGGGATTTTGTGGCATCCATACGATCCGGAGCCCCCCTCCGGAGAAACCATAGCCCCGTTGGGGAAAAAGGCGGAACTGCCGTTTTGGCCCCTCTACGTGAACCGAAAGGGGGTAGCAAAGTGGAAGCAAATGTTTTTTTGTGTTAGGTTAGGCCCAATTAACACAAAATAAAATGTTAGGATCCACCTCTTGGCAAGATTCCCCTAGTTCCGGCAAATCCGGGAGTTTCGGGCTCTAAGTAGTCATGGAACCCGCTAGAGAGAATCCAACGCCGGTGATGCCCTTACACAGAGAGCGGGGGACTCTTTGGCATCCCAGACCCATCACACACTCTAACACACATGGTATGGTATACCATGGGTTTTGGTGGCATTCAGACAATCTGGAGCCACCTCTCCGGAGAAACCATAGCCCCGCTGGGGAAAAGGACGTAACTGTCGTTCTGCCCCATCTACGTGAACCGGAAGGGGGTAGCAAAGTGGAAATAACTGTTTGGTTGTGTTAGGTTAGGCACAAGGAACACCCAAGATAATGTTAGGGCACACCACTTGGCAATATTCCCCCAGTTCCATCACACCCGGGAGTTTCGGGCTCTCATTAGTTAGTCCTCGAACCCGCGAGAGAGAATCCGACACCGGTGAAACCCTAACACAAAGGGCGAGGTAATCTCGGGTATCCAAGACCATGGAACACTCTATCACACGTGTTGTGGCGTGTAATGGGATTTGGTGGCATTCAGACAATCCGGAGCCCCCTCTCCGGATAAACCATATCCCCGCTGGGAAAAAGACGAATTGTCGTTCTGCCCCATCTACATGAGTCGGAAGGGGTAGCAAAGTGGAACCAATTTCTTGGTTGTGTTAGGTTAGGCCGAAGGAACACCCATTACAATAGTAGGTCCCACCTCTTGGAAAGATTCCCACAGTTCCATCAGATCCGGGAGTTTCGGTCTCTAAGTAGTCCTGGAACACGCGATAAAGAATCCGACGCCGGTGAAGCCTAACAGAGAGAGAGAGATACTCTCGGGTATACAAGACCATGACACACTCTAACACACATGTTATGTCATACGATGGGATTTAGTGGCATTCATACGATCCGGAGCCCCCCTCCGGAGAAACCATAGCCCCGCTGGGGGAAAAGCCGGAGCTGCCATTCTGGCAACTCTACGTGAGTCGGAAAGGGGTAGCAAAGTGGAACCAACTATTTGGTTGTGTTAGGTTAGGCACAAGAAACACCAAAGAAAATTTTAGGGTCCACCTCTTGGCAATATTCCCCTAGTTCCGTCAAATCCGGGAGTTTCGGGCTCTAATTAACTAGTCGTGGAACCTGCTAGAGAGAATCAGACGCCGGTGAAGCCCTAACACAGAGAGACGGACTCTTGGGAATCCTATACCCATTACACACTCTAACATATGTGGTATGGTATACCATGGGATTTGGTGGCATTCATACGATCCGGAGCTCCCTCCGGAGAAATCATAGCCCCGATGGGGAAAAAGACGGAATTGTTGTTCTGCCCCATCTACGAGAGACAGAAGGGGGTAGCAAAGTGGAACTAACTTCTTGGTTGTGTTAGGTTAGTCCCAAGGAACACCCAAGAAAACTGTACGGCCCACCTCTTGGCAAGATTCCCTCAGTTCCGTCACACCCGGGAGTTTCGGGCTCTCATTAATTAGTCCTGAACCCGCGAGAGAGAATATGACACCAGTGAGCGAGGGAAGTGGGCATCGAAGACCCATGCCACACTCTAGCACACATGGTATGGTGGCATTCAAACGATCTGGAGCCACCTCTCCGGAGAAACCATAGCCCAGCTGGGAAAAAGACGGAACTGTCGTTCTGCCCCATCTACGTGAGCCGGAAGGGGGTAGCAATATGGAAATAACTGTTTGGTTGTGTTAGGTTATGCCCAAGGAACACCCAATAGAATGGTAGGGCACACCTAGCAAGATTCCCCGAGTTCCTTCACACCCGGGAGATTTGGGCTCTCATTAATTAGTCCTGGAACCCGCGAGATTGAAACCCGACACCGGTGAAACCCTAACACAGAGAGCGAGGTAATCTCGGGTATCCAAGACCATGGAACACTCTAACACACATGGTATGTCATACCATGGGATTTGGTGGCATTCATACGATCCGGAGCCCCGTCCGGAAAAACCATTGCCCCGTTGGGGGGAAAGGCGGAACTGCCGTTCTGGCCCCTCTACGTGAGCCGAAAGGGGGTAGAAAACTGGAACCAACTGTTTGTTTCTGTTAGGTTAGGACCACGAAACACCAAAGAAAATGTTAGGGTGAGCCTCTTGGCAAGATTCCCCTAGTTCCGTCAAATCTGGGAGTTTCGGGCTCTAATTAAGTAGTCCCTAGAAAGAATCTGACTCCGGTGAAGCCCTAACTCAGAGAGCGAGGGACTCTTGGGCATCCAAGACCCATGACACAATCTAACACACACGGTATGGTATACCATGGGATTTGGTGGCATCCAGACGATCTGGAGCCCCCCTCCGGAGAAACCAAAGCCCCGTTGGGGAAAAGGTCGGAACTGCCGTTTTGGCCCCTCTATGTGAGCCGAAAGGGGGTAGCAAAGTGGAAGAAAATGTTTGGTTGTGTTAGGTTAGGCCCAAGGAACACCGAATAAAATGTTAGGGTCCACCTCTTGGCAATATTCCTCTAGTTTCATCAAATCCGGGAGTTTTGGGCTCTAAGTAGTCATGTAACCCGCTAGAGAGAATCCGACACCGGTGAAGCCCTTACACAGAGAGAGAGAGACACTTGGGCATCCAAAACCCATGACAAAATCTAACACACATGATATGGTATACCATGGGATTTGGTACCATTCATACGGTCTGGAGCCACCTCTCCGGAGAAACCATAGCCCCGTTGGGGAAAAAAACCGAATTGTTGTTCTGCCCCATCTACGTGAGCCGGAAGGGGTAGAAAAGTCGAACTAACTGTTTGGTTGTGTTAGGTTAGGCCCAAGTAACACCCAAGATAATGGTAGGGCACACCTCTTTGCAACATTCCCCCAGTTCCGTCACACCCGGGAGTTTCGGGCTCTCGTTAATTAGTCTTGGAACCCGCGAGAGAGAATCCGACACCAGTGAAACCCTAACACAGAGAGGGAGATAACCTTGGGTATCCAAGACCATGGAACACTCTATCACACGTGGTGTGGCGTGTAATGGGATTTTGTGGCATTCAGATGATCCGGAGCCCCCTCTCCGGATAAACCATAGCCTCGATGGGAAAAAGACGGAATTGTCATTCTGCCACATCTACATGATCCGGAAGGGGGTAGCAAAGTGGAACCAATTTCTTGGTTGTGTTAGGTTAGGCTGAAGGAACACCCAATACAATGGTAGCGCCCACCTCTTGGAAATATTCCCCCAGCTCCGTCAGATCCGGGAGTTTCGGGCTCTAGGTAGACCTGGAGCCCGCGAGAGAGAATTCGACATCCGTGAAACCCTAACACAGAGAGCAAGGTAACCTCGGGTATCCAATACCATGACACAATCTATCACATGTGGTGTGGCGTGTAATGGGATTTGGTGGCATTCAGACGATCCGGAGCCCCCTCTCCGGATAAACCATAGCCCCGCTGGGAAAAAGACAGAATTGTCGTTCTGCCCCATCTACATGATGTGGAAGGGGGTAGAAAAGTGGAACCAATTTCTTGGTTGTGTTAGGTTAGGCTGAAGGAACACCCAATACAATGGTAGGGCCCACCTCTGGAAAATATTCCCCCAGCTCCGTCAGATCTAGGAGTTTCGGGCTCTAGGTAGTCCTAGAACACGCTAGAGAGCATCCGACATCGGTGAAACCCTAACACAGAGAGCGAGTTCACCTCGGGTATCCAAGACCATGCCACACTCTATCACACGTGGTGTGGCGTGTAATGGGATTTGGTGGCATTCAAACGATCTGGAGCCCCCTCTCCAAATAAACCATATCCCCGCTGGGAAAAAGACGGAATTGTCGTTCTGCCCCATCTACATGAGCCGGAAGGGGGTAGCAAAGTGGAACCAATTTCTTGGATGTGTTAGGTTAGGCCGAAGGAACACCCAATACAATGGTAGGGACCACCTCTTGGAAATATTCCCCCAGCTCCGTCAGATCCGGGAGTTTCGGGCTCTAGGTAGTCCTGGAACACGCCAGAGAGAATCCAACATCGGTGAAACTCTAACACAGAGAGCGAGTGAATCTTGGGCATCCAAGACCCATTCCACACTCTATCACACGTGGTGTGGCATGTAATGGGATTTGGTGGCATTCAGACGATCCGGAGCCCTCTCTCCGGATAAACCATAGCCCCTCTGGGAAGACGGAATTGTCGTTCTGCCCCATCTACCTGAGCCGGAAGTGGGTAGCAAAGTGGAACAAATTTCTTTATTGTGTTAGGTTAGGCCGAAGGAACACCTAATAGAATGGTAGGGCCCACCTCTTGGAAAGATTCCCCTGGTTCCGTCAGATCCGGGAGTTTCGGGCTCTAAGTAGTCCTGGAACACGCGATAGAGAATCCGACGCCGGTGAAGCCTAACACAGAGAGAGAGGTAATCTCGGGTATACAAGACCATGACACACTCGAACACACATGGTATTCCATATCATGGGATTTAGTGGCATTCATATGATTCGGAGCCCCCCTCCGGAGAAACCATAGCCCCGCTGGGGGAAAAGCCGGAGCTGCCGTTCTAGCACCTCTACGTGAGTCGGAAAGGGGTAGCAAAGTGGAACCAACTATTTGGTTGTGTTAGGTTAGGCACAAGAAACACCAAATAAAATTTTAGGGTCCACCTCTTGGCAATCTTCCCCTAGTTCCGTCAAATCCGGGAGTTTCGGGCTCTAATTAAGTAGTCCTGGAACCTGCTAGAGGGAATCAGACGCCGGTGAAGCCCTAACACAGAGAGACGGACTCTTGGGAATCCTAGACCCATGACACACTCTAACATATGTGGTATGGTATACCATGGGATTTGGTGGCATTCAGACGATCCGGAGCTCCCTCCGGAGAAATCATAGCCCCGATGGGGAACAAGACGGAATTGTCGTTCTGCCCCATCTACGAGAGACAGAAGGGGGTAGAAAAGTGGAACTAACTTCTTGGTTGTGTTAGGTTAGTCCCAAGGAACACCCAAGAAAAATGTAGGGCCCACCTCTTGGCAAGATTCCCTCAGTTCCGTCACACCCGGGAGTTTCGGGCTCTCATTAATAAGTCCTTGAACCCGCGAGAGAGAATACGACACCAGTGAAACCCTAACACAGAGAGCGAGGGAAGTGGGCATCGAAGACCCATGACAAACTCTAGCACACATGGTATGGTGGCATTCAAACGATCTGGAGCCACCTCTCCGGAGAAACCATAGCCCAGCTGGGGAAAAAGACGGAACTGTCGTTCTGCCCCATCTACGTAAGCCGGAAGGGGGTAGCAATATGGAAATAACTGTTTGGTTGTGTTAGGTTATGCCCAAGGAACACCCAAGAGAATGGTAGGGCACACCTAGCAAGATTCCCCCAGTTCCTTCACACCCGGGAGATTTGGGCTCTCATTAATTAGTCCTGGAACCCGCGAGATTGAAACCCGACACAGGTGAAACCCTAACACAGAGAGCAAGGTAATCTCGGGTATCCAAGACCATGGAACGCTCTAACACACATGGTATGTCATACCATGGGATTTGGTGGCATTCATACAATCCGGAGCCCCCTCCGGAAAAACCATTGCCCCGTTGGGGGGAAAGGCGGAACTGCCATTCTGGCCCCTCTACGTGAGCCGAAAGGGGGTAGAAAACTGGAACCAACTGTTTGTTTCTGTTAGGTTAGGACCACGAAACACCAAAGAAAATGTTAGGGTCAGCCTCTTGGCAAGATTCCCCTAGTTCCGTCAAATCTGGGAGTTTCGGGCTCTAATTAAGTAGTCCCTAGAAAGAATCCGACGCCGGTGAAGCCCTAACTCAGAGAGCGAGGGACTCTTGGGCATCCAAGACCCATGACACAATCTAACACACACGGTATGGTATACCATGTGATTTGGTGGCATCCAGACGATCCGGAGCCCCCCTCCGGAGAAACCAAAGCCCCGTTGGGGAAAAGGCCGGAACTGCCGTTTTGGCCCCTCTACATGAGCCGAAAGGGGGTATCAAAGTGGAAGAAAATGTTTGGTTGTGTTAGGTTAGGCCCAAGGAACACCGAATAAAATGTTAGGGTCCACCTCTTGGCAAGATTCCTCTAGTTTCATCAAATCCGGGAGTTTCAGGCTCTAAGTAGTCATGTAACCCGCTAGAGAGAATCCGACGGTGGTGAAGCCCTTACACAGAGAGAGAGAGACACTTGGGCATCCAAAACCCATGACAAAATCTAACACACATGATATGGTATACCATGGGATTTGGTAGCATTCATACGGTCTGGAGCCACCTCTCCGGAGAAACCATAGCCCCGTTGGGGAAAAAAACCGAATTGTTGTTCCGCCCCATCTACGTGAGCTGGAAGGGGTAGAAAAGTCGAACTAACTGTTTGGTTGTGTTAGGTTAGGCCCAAGGAACACCCAAGATAATGGTAGGGCACACCTCTTGGCAACATTCCCCCAGTTCCGTCACACCCGGGAGTTTCAGGCTCTCGTTAATTAGTCTTGGAACCCGCGAGAGAGAATCCGACACCGGTGAAACCCTAACACAGAGAGGGAGATAACCTTGGGTATCCAAGACCATGGCACACTCTATCACACGTGGTGTGGCGTGTAATGGGATTTTGTGGCATTGAGATGATCCGGAGCCCCCTCTCCGGATAAACCATAGCCCCGCTGGGAAAAAGACGGAATTGTCATTATGCCACATCTACATGATCCGGAAGGGGGTAGCAAAGTGGAACCAATTTCTTGGTTGTGTTAGGTTTGGCTGAAGGAACACCCAATACAATGGTAGCGCCCACCTCTTGGAAATATTCCCCCAGCTCCGTCAGATCCGGGAGTTTCGGGCTCTAGGTAGACCTGGAGCCCGCGAGAGAGAATTCGACATCGGTGAAACCCAAACACAGAGAGCAAGGTAACCTCGGGTATCCAATACCATGACACACTCTATCACATGTGGTGTGGCGTGTAATGGGATTTGGTGGCATTCAGACGATCCAGTGCCCCCTCTCCGGATAAACCATAGCCCCGCTGGGAAAAAGACGGAATTGTCGTTCTGCCCTATCTACATGATCCGGAAGGGGGTAGGAAAGTGGAACCAATTTCTTGGTTGTGTTAGGTTAGGCTGAAGGAACACCCGATACAATGGTAGGGCCCACCTCTGGAAAATATTCCCCCAGCTCCGTCAGATCCAGGAGTTTCGGGCTCTAGGTAGTCCTGGAACACGCTAGAGAGAATCCGACATCGGTGAAACCCTAACACAGAGAGCGAGTTCACCTCGGGTATCCAAGACCATGCCACACTCTATCACACGTGGTGTGGCGTGTAATGGGATTTGGTGGCATTCAAACGATCCGGAGCCCCCTCTCCGAATAAACCATAGCCTCGCTGGAAAAAAGACGGAATTGTCGTTCTGCCCCATCTACATGAGCCGGAAGAGGGTAGCAAAGTGGAACCAATTTCTTGGTTGTGTTATGTTAGGCCAAAGGAACACCCAATACAATGGTAGGGACCACCTCTTGGAAATATTCCCCCAGCTCCGTCAGATCCGGGAGTTTCGGGCTCTAGGTAGTCCTGGAACACGCCAGAGACAATCCGACATCGGTGAAACTCTAACACAGAGAGCGAGTGAATCTTGGGCATCCAAGACCCATGCCACACTCTATCACACGTGGTGTGGCATGTAATGGATTTGGTGGCATTCAGACGATCCGGAGCCCCCTCTTCGGATAAACCATAGCCCCTCTGGGAAGACGGAATTGTCGTTATGCTCCATCTACCTGAGCCGGAAGTGGGTAGCAAAGTGGAACAAATTTCTTTGTTGTGTTAGGTTAGGCCGAAGGAACACCTAATAGAATGGTAGGGCCCACCTCTTGGAAAGATTCCCACGGTTCCGTCAGATCCGGGAGTTTCGGGCTCTAAGTAGTCCTGGAACACGCGATACAGAATCCGACGCCGGTGAAGCCTAACACAGAGAGAGAGGTAATATCGCGTATACAAGACCATGACACACTCGAACACACATGGTATGCCATATCATGGGATTTAGTGGCATTCATACGATCCGGAGCCCCCCTCCGGAGAGACCATAGCCCCGCTGGGGAAAAAGCCGGAACTGCCGTTCTGGCCCCTCTACGTGAGTCGGAAAGGGGTAGCAAAGTGGAACCAACTATTTTGTTTGGTTGTGTTATTTTATGCACAAGGAACACCAAAGAAAATGTTAGGGTCCACCTCTTGGCAAGATTCCCCTAGTTCCGTCAAATC
Source organism: Alopecurus myosuroides (assembly GCA_028641055.1). Taxonomy (NCBI): domain Eukaryota; kingdom Viridiplantae; phylum Streptophyta; class Magnoliopsida; order Poales; family Poaceae; genus Alopecurus; species Alopecurus myosuroides. The sequence goes on along the minus strand of CM054057.1, from coordinate 206,136,770 downwards.
CTGGAGTTTCGGGCTCTAATTAATTAGTCCTAGAACCCGCTAGAGAGAATCTGACGCCGGTGAAGCCCTAACACACAAAGAGAGGGACTCTTGGGCATCCTAGACCCATCACACACTCTAACACACGTGGTATGGAATACCATGGGATTTGGTGGCATTCAGACGATCCAGAGCTCCCTCCGGAGAAACCATAGCCCCGATGGGGAAAATGACGGAACTGTCGTTCTGCCCCATCTACGAGAGCCGGAAGGGGGTAGAAAAGTGGAACTAACTTCTTGGTTGTGTTAGTTTAGTCCCAAGGAACACCCAAGAGAACTGTAGGGCCCGCCTCTTGGCAAGATCCCCCCAGTTTCGTCACTCCCGGGAGATTCGGGCTCTCATTAGTTAGTCCTTGAACCCGCGAGAGAGAATACGACATCGGTGAAACCCTAACACAGAGAGCGAGGGAAGTGGGCATCCAAGACCCATTCCACACTCTAGCACACATGGTACGGCGTGCAAATTGGATTTTGTGGCATTCAAACGATCTGGAGCCACCTCTCCGGAGAAACCATAGCCCCGCTAGGAAAAAAGACGGAACTGTCGTTCTGCCCCATCTACGTGAGCCGGAAGGGGCTAGCAAAGTGGAAATAACTGTTTGGTTGTGTTATTTTAGGCCCAAGGAACACCCAAGAGAATGGTAGCGCACACCTGGCAAGATTCCCTCAGTTCCTTCACACCCGGGAGTTTTGGGCTCTCATTAATTAGTCCTGGAACCCGCGAGATTGAAATCCGACACCGGTGAAACCCTAACACAGAGAGCGAGGTAATCTAGGGTATCCAAGACCACGGCACACTCTAACACAGATGGTATGTCATACAATGGGATTTGGTGGCATTCGTACGATCCGGAGCCCCCTCCGGAAAAACCATTGCCCCGTTGGGTGGAAAGGCGGAACTGCCGTTCTGGCCCCTCTACGTGAGCCGAAAGGGGGTAGCAAAGTGGATCCAACTTTTTGTTTGTGTTATGTTAGGACCAAGAAATACCAAAGAAAATTTTAGGGTCCACCTCTTGGCAGATTCCCCTAGTTCCGTCAAATCCGGGAGTTTCGGGCTCTAAGTAGTCCTGGAACCCGCTAGAAAGAATCCGACGCCGGTGAAGCCCTAACTCATAGAGCGAGGGACTCTTGGGAATCCAAGACCCATGACACACTCTGACACACATGTTATGGTATACCATGGGATTTGGTGGCATCCAGACGATCTGGATCCCCCTCCGAAGAAACCATAGCCCCGTTGGGGAAAAAGGCGGAACTACCGTTTTGGCCCCTCTACGTGAGACGAAAGGGGGTAGCAAAGTGGAACCAAATGTTTGGTTGTGTTAGGTTAGGCCCAAGGTACACAACAGAAAATGTTAGGGTCAACCTCTTGGCAAGATTCCCCTAGTTCCGTCAAATCCGGGAGTTTCGGGCTCTAAGTAGTAATTGAACCCGCTAGAGAGAATCCGACGCCGTTGAAGCCCTTACACAGAGAGCGAGGGACACTTGGGCATCCAAGACCCATGACACACTCTAACACACCTGATATGGTATACCATGGGATTTGGTGGCATTCAGTTGGTCTGGAGTCACCTCTCCGGAGAAACCATAGCCCCGTTGGGGAAAAAACGGAATTGTTGTTCTGCCCCATCTACGTGAGCCGGAAGGGGTAGAAAAGTCAAACTAACTGTTTGGTTGTGTTAGGTTACGCCCAAGGAACACCCAAGATAATGGTAGGGCACACCTCATGGCAAGATTCCCCTAGTTCCGTCACACCCGGGAGTTTCGAGCTCTCATTAATTAGTCCTGGAACCCGCGCGAGAGAATCCGACACCGGTGAAACCCTAACACAGAGAGGGAGGTAATCTCGGGTATCCAAGACCATGACACTCTAACCCGGAAGGGGGTAGCAAAGTGGAAATAATTGTTTGGTTGTGTTAGGTTAGGCCCAAGAAACACCCAAGAGAATGGTAGGGCACACCTCTTGGCAAGATTCCCCCAGTTCCGTCACACTCGGGAGTTTCGGGCTCTCATTAATTAGTCCCGGAACCCGCGAGAGAGAATCCGACACCGGTGAAACCCTAACACAGAGAGCGAGTTAATCTTGGGTATCCAAGACCTATGCCACACTCTATCACACGTGGTGTGGCGTGTAATGGGATTTGGTGGCAGTCAGACGATCCAGAGCCCCCTCTCCGGATAAACCATAGCCCCGCTGGGAAATAGATGGAATTGTCGTTCTGCCCCATCTACATGAGCCGGAAAGGGGTAGCAAAGTGGAACCAATTTCTTGGTTGTGTTAGGTTAGGCCGAAGGAACACCCAATACATAGGTTGATTTATTTTTTATTAGTAATAGTTTATGTCAGTAATTTATAGATGCCTTCTTATTATCCTTAAATAATACTCCCTCCGTTTCAAAATATAAGATGTTTTAGAATTTTGTAGATATAATGTATCTAGACAGGTTTTAGTGATTAGATTCATATGCATCTTACACTAAAACATGTCTAGGTACATATTGTCTAGAAAATGCTAAAACATCTTAAATTTCGATACAGAGGGAGTATATTTCAATAATGGTTATCTTTTTAGGCCATCCATCATGTATCCAACGGCCAGCAATGTTCTCCAGCCAATGCACCAAAATCTGGCGGGCGCAGAAAATTTCGCGCCGCCCACCCAAATTATCGACCAAAACTTTCCCGCCTATGCCGCCCTAAATTTCAAACCTCTCTCTCTTATCTGCCCCCTCGCCGAAATTTCCCCTCCTCTTCTTGTCCGAAATACGCCTTTCCTCCTAAACCCCATCTACTCCGCCCCGGCCTTCCACCTCGGTTTGTAGATCGCCTTCCCGGGCTTCCACCTGGCTGTCCCCGGTCTTCCACCTCGCCGTGCAGCTTGCCTTCCCGGCCTTCCACCTGGCCGTCCCCGGTCGTCCACCCCGCCACTCAGCTCGCCTTCCCGGGCTTCCACCTCGCCGTCCAGGACGCCATCCAGATCTTCCACCTCGCCGTCCAGATTTGATACCTCACCGTGAAGATCTGCCACCTCGCTGTCTAGGTCGTCCTCAAGATCTGCCACCTCGCCTGTCTCGTAGCCGTCAAGTTTCTTTGGTCACAGTTTGCTTATTTTCGAGCTTGTATATAGCTTAAGATCACTTCTCATGCGATCCTATCATACTTAGGTCAACAAATTAGATTACTGATAGGATATGGTCAAACAGCGAATTGCATCACTAAGATTTTCTAACGCTATGTTGTCACATCCCAATGAAAGATAAGGCTTTATGCAAAGAACATGTATGCGCTATTTATTTTCATTTATTCGCATAAATCATCAATTCTAGACTTATAGTGTAAGCTATTTATTTCCATTTATACCATGTCCACCATCTAGATAAGGCATGCCTTGCATGATAGCTCAACAATAAAGGTACTTATGTTGTGCGGAACTGCTGGCTTAATTACTGTTCTGCCATGTATTTTGTGCTACTATCCTAGTTGATTTGGTAAATATGAACCATGCAGCTTAGGAACATTAAAGTCAAGAGTTCATATGGTATGTCAAAGATGCCTCTTGGTGTACATGGTTGTAAACGCAAGCGCGTCAAGGCCCATCGCGAGCATGCAGTTGCCCATGTCCATCCGTATGCAGATGACGAACTCAAGCGACCAGTGGTCCAAGACGTGGAGGCAGCTCCCCAAGGCCAGCAGGAAGCTGCCCAATGCGAGCAGGCACCTCCCTACGGTGAGCTGCCAGGTGTGCAAGGCGAGCTGCCACCATTCCTAGGCGAGGGGCAAGGTTCCCAATTCGAGGAGCAAGGTGACTGCAACAAAGAGCAAGATGACATTTCATAGAGATTGCATGCTCTACGAGGGGCCATGTGTGGAGGGAAATCCAAAATGCAGAATATTAACCCTAGCAATGCGACAATTTCTGTAGATTACCCATGTGAAGACATTGTTTCGAGTGGTGCGGCTGGGAGGAGAAGAAACATGTCCAAAGGAAACATGATCAGAATTGTTATTCCTCTGGGAAAGACATGGGCAGTGGACCCAAAGATTGCTGCCATGTATGCTACTGCGTGTTCATTAGCTGTGAAGCACACTGTCCCTATCTTCCCCCATTGGAAAGAGTACAAGGGAAGGGAAGATATATTTTCCTCCTACCACGGCCATGTGTCTGTAAGTTTTGTAACCCAACCTTCCAGTTCATTCCATTGCTATTCATATAACTGAAAAGTGCTCTTTCTTTTGTTTTAGTCAATGTTTCATCTGAAACCAAGAGACCCTGCTATTCGTCAATCTCTTCTGATGCATCTCAAGAACTGTACAAGAAAAAGACGCCATATTTTCAAGCAAGAATTTTTTGACAGCGTTAGAGACAAGAGTAGAGTTGTACGAACGCCTCCTGATGCAGTTGGTAACATGAGCGAAGCAAAATGGTGCATGCTAGTCGATAACTGGTCCTCAGTCAGGAAACAGGTATTGTATTTGCTCACTCTACCTTGCCACTGTTTCTATTCCATAACCTGGACTGTGTCTAATCAGTTCATACTTCGTTTATGTAGATGGCTTGTCTAAAAGCCAGGCAAAGCAGACATGCCGTCTAGTTCCATAGCGCCACAGGCAAAGCAAACAGCAAGATAGGTGGATTCTCTTCGCCCGTGAAAAGAGCAATTGTAAGTCCCTCAGAATTATGTTTATCTCTGGGATCAACAATTACCTCAATAGGTTCTTCTAGATACGTACTGATGCTTCCCTTTGTGAATTCTGATGCAAACTACTGCTATTTCACCTATGCTTGTCATCTCATAGTTCATGCACATGCATGCTGCTTGCTTTTCATCTGCTAGTTCATCTATCCTCGTGAGCTGCTATTTTCATCTATGTTCTGTACATGCTTGTCGTCTGCCATTTTTAGCCATGTTTACTTACATGCCTATCATGTGTTGTTTTTCATTTATGTTCCTTACAAGCTTGTCATGCGTGCTTAATTGCTTGTCATCTGCTATTTGCATCTTTGTTATGTACAAGCTTCTCATGATATCAATGTTCCTTACAAGCTTGTTCAGCTTCTATTTCATCTAAAGCTTTTACATGCTTTATAGGAAGAAATGCAATATCATATGTTAGAACATACTTCAGTAGATGGCGCTGTCAAGGAACCTCTTTCTGCCACTGAAGTTGTCGTTGCCGTGCTGACCAAGAACCGTCTAAAGTCTTCGTTCCTAAAAACCATAGGTGAGGTCACAACGAGTGCAAGAGCAAGAAAGTCTCAGCTTCACCTTCAACTTGATTCTGAGAGAAAACAGAGGCGGGACCTGCAGTCTGTAGTTGATGAGTTGAAGCAGGCCAAGGAACAAGCTGATGCAGATAGGATGAAGCATCGACAAGAATTGCTGCGTATGACGGAGGAACACAAAGGTATGAAGAAGAGTCAAGAAATGTACAAAACCCTTATCGGTGGCATGTTGGCTCAAGTTCCTCCGAGAAATGGAACTGAGAAGTCCTTTGTGAAACCGCTTGTTGTCTGTTGAACTGTATTAGACTGCCTTTGCTGGCGAGCAATGTTGTGACCTTATTCGGAATTTATGTATTTGTTGTGTTTACATTGCTTTGAAAACTAGTATAGTATTTTCCATGCTAATGAATACGCCGACACGTGGTACTATGGTACGTCCATGAGGCGGCACCTTATTGGACGGAAATCGCGACGAAATAAACACGTCACGGAAACGTTTCGACGTCGACATGCCGTGTTGGTACACGTGCTGGCTCATGATTCGCGACGTCTTACGACGAACTAAAACGTCACACCGTCGGACAACGTAATAAATTTGTCAGGAATAAGCGTATACGTGGCACCTTATACTGCTTGTACCCGCGACGAGAAAGTAAATGTCGCACTTATTATGACGTCATTAAACGGAGGTAATGGTAGTTCCAATCGCGACGTTTTTAAAATGTCAAGACGATGATGACGTTAGGAACGGTGGAAGTGACTCCAGTAACGGGTAACGGAAAACGATGCCACGTGTACACACACTGCGACGAAAAATAACGTCGCTCCTTGTTGGGTCTTGTGCTGGGCCGGCCAGTAGCTCGCGAAGGTTTAGTGTTCATTTAATCGTCGCAGAATCGTCCGTGACTGTCGATCAGGAACGTTCTCACTCCGTCGCGTAAACCGTCGCGGATTGCCCTTAGCGACGGTTTGGAGCCCATCCGCAATAGTATTGAAACGTTCCGGATCGCGCGAAATTCGGTAGTGAATTTCTGATGCTCCATGATAATATTATGCCAATTGCTACATGTTTTCTCTCTTCTTTATGTCATTTTTACACATTTTCTGGGACTAACCTATTAACAAGATGCCAAGTGCCAGTTCCCTGTTTTCTGCTGTTTTTTATTTCAGAAAAATTGTTCTGGAAATATTCTCGGAATTGGACCCCATAAAGCCCGAAGTGCCTATTTTCCCCGAAAGCATCCAAAAGACCGAAGAGGAGACGAAGAGGTGCATCAGGGGGCCCACACCATGGGGTGCCCCCTGGCCGCGCCAGGGGGTGGTGTGGGGCCCCCAGGGCTCCACCGCCTCTGCCCTTTCGCCTATTTATTCCCCCCAGATGGAAAACCCTAAATACCTGATAAAATATACCCGAAAAGTACCGCAGCCGCCGTCACCGTCAACCCTAGATCAGGGGGTTCTGAAGCTGTCTCCGGCACCCTGCCGGAGAGGAAATCATCACTGGATGCCTCTACATCACCATACCTGCCTCCAGAGTGATGTGTGAGTAGTTCATCCTTGGACTACGGGTCCATAGCAGAAGCTAGATGGTTGTCTTCTCCTCATATGCCTCCATGTTTAGATCTCGTGAGCTGCCTAACATGATCGAGATTGATCTTATGTAACTCTATGTGTTGTGTTTGCTGGGATCTGATGAATATTGAACTTATGCCAAGTTGATTATAGTCTTTATTGCATATGCTATTTGTGATCTTGCATGCTTTCCGTTGCTAGTGGTTGCTCTCGCCAAGTAGTTGCTAGTGACTCCAAGATGGAGTATTTATGCTCGATAGTGGGTTCATGCCTCCTTTTCGCCTTGCTCGACTGACAGAAACGTGAAGGGGGTGGATGTGCTGTTGCCACTAGGGAGAAAACTGCGGTGAGAGTGCCCACGTGTATAATCATTGCTTACATTAAACACTTTGTTTAATGCAGTTATCTGTTGCTTACAACTTAATACCTAAGGGGGTTCAGATGATAACCCGAGGGTGGATTATTAGTCATAGATGCAGTTGGATTACTGTCTATGTATATTGTTGTAATGCCCGCACTAAATATCATAGTAGTCATCATGTCATGAATGTGCACTACGGTGCAACCTGTATTTGTCAATTGCCTAGCTGTAATTTGTTCACCCAACATGCTATCTTTTATGGAGAGACACCACTAGTGAACCTATGAACCCCGGTCCATTTTCTTATACTATTAAAACAAACCACCACAATTTCCTGCTTTCTTTACTTACTGCAAGCATACATTATTTTGCACACTAATACATCTAATCTTTGTTTTCAGCAAGACTGGTGAGATTGACAACCTCACTGTACCGTTGGGACAAAGTATTTTGGTTGTGTTGTGTGCAGGTTCCACGTTGTTGCTGACACCGGTGAGCCATCACCACCGTCAGTGGTATCAACCTTCCGAAGGTCCTCTTTCTCCTACTGGATTGATAACCTTGGTTCTTAACTAAGGGGAAAACTCCTACCGCTGTGCTCATCACACCCTCCTCTTGGGGTATCCCAACAAGTGCAAGATCTGCACCATCAAGAAGCAAACAAGACAAAATAAAATAAACTAAGCAAAACAAAAACAAAGTAAAGAGATTGGAGGTGAGAGACGCCCCTTGCTGAAATCCTCTTCCTCCCCGGCAATGGCGCTAGAAATTTGCTTGATGCTGCAGGAGCTTGCACTCGTTGGGAGACCCCAAGAGGAACGTATGAAGAGCACAATAGCAAGTTTCTCTCCGAAAGAAATCAGGGTTGAATCGACCAGTAGGGGAAAGAAATCACTTTGAAGTTTGAAGACAACTGATGTTAGCAGTGCGCACTACCGGTTCAGCAGCAACGTGGAATCTACACAATACAATCAAATTACTTTGTCCCAAAGAAGCAGTGAGGTTGTCAATCTCACCTGTTTTGCTGAAAACAAAGGATTAGACGTATAGTGTGGAAAGTAGTACTTGTTTGCAGTAAATCAAAAGAGAACAATGATGGAAGTGAAGAAAACAGTAATTGCAGTAGGAAAATAGTGGTTGAAGTGGTTGTATTATCAGTGTAAAGAAATGGACCGGGGTCCACAGTTCAGTAGAGGTGTCTCTCCAAAACAGATAGATAACATGTTGGGTAAACAAATTACATATGGGAAATTGACAGATATAAAGGCTGCACCACAGTGCATATGCATGACATGATGATTACTATGTGATTCATGCGGGCATTACAACAAGGTACATAGACCGTTATAGAACTACATCTATGACTAATAATCCACCCTGAGAGTCTCATCCGATCAAACCTTTGGTATGAAGTTGCAACCAACAGATAATTGCATTAAGAAAAGTGTGTAATGTAAACAATAATATTATCCTTAGAAAAAGCATTGTGGTTTTCTCCCTAATGGCAACAGCACATCCCCCACCCGTTACGTTTCTGTCACTCGAGCGTGACTGAAAGGGAGACATGAACCCACTATCGATCATAAATACCATCTCGTGGAGTTACAATCATCTACTTGTCCAAAGCATCTACTAGTAACGGAGAGCATGCAAGATCATAAATAACATAAACATAATAAATTGATAATCATTGGACATAGTATTCAATATTCACCGGATCCCAGCAAACACAACATGTATCATTACAATAAGATGATCTTGATCATGTTAGGTGATGCGGCATGTAGTTGACACCTTCGTTGGTAAACCCCAAGAGACAGGTTGTGAAAAGTGTAGCAGCAAGTTTTCCCTCAGAAAAGAAACCAAGGTTGAATCGACCAGTAGGAGGACATGCAATATCTGAAGGTTGATGCAGCTGAGGTTACATGGCGCACTACCAGTTCAGCAGCAACGTGAAACGTACACAACACAATCAAATCACTCTGTCCCAACGAAGCAGTGAGGTTGTCAATCTCACCGGTTTTTCTGAACATAGAGAGGTTAAATTTATGGTGTGGAAAACAGTATGAAAATAGTAGGAACAGTATGAGAGCGGTATGAAAGCAGTATGAAAGCAGTAGGTGTTTTATCAGTATGAGGAAAAGGACCAGGGTCCACAATTCACTAGTGGTGTATCTCCGAGAAAGATAAATAACATGTGTGGTGAACAAATTATAGCTGGGCAACTGACAGAAATGAAGGCTGCATCGTAGTACATATGCAATACATAAAGATTACTATGTGATTCATGCGGGCATTACAACAAGATACATAGACCGTTATCCAACTGCATCTATGACTAAAAATCCACCCTCCGAATATCATCCAAACAAACGTTGGGTATTAAGTTGCAAGCAACAGATAATCGCAGTAAGCAAAATTTGTAATGTAAACAATAACATCATCCTTAGACAAAGCATTGTTGTTTTCTCCCTAATGGCAATAGCACATCCTCCATCCGTCACGTTTCTGTCACTCGAGAACAGATGAAAAAGGAGGCATGAACCCACTATCGAGCATAAATACTCCCTCTTGGAGTTAGTAGCATCTACTTGGCCAGAGCATCTACTAACAACAGAGAGAATGCAAGATCATAAATAACATATGCATGAAGATAACATGATAGATTGATAATCAGAAGACATATCATTCAACATTCATCCGATCCCAGCAAACACAACATGTAGCATTAAATAAATATGATCTTGATCATGATAGGCAGCTCACAAGATCTAAACATGAGGCAGAAAGTGGAGAGAACAACCATCTAGCTACTTCTATAGACCCGTAGTCTAGGGATGAACTACTCACGCATCACTTCGGAGGAGGGCATGGTGGTGTAGACCCCTCCGGTGATGATTTCCCCCTCCGGCAGGGTGCCGGGGAGAGCTCCAGAACCCTCCCGATCTCGAGATGACGGTGACAGTGGCCTCGGGTGTTTCTAGGTAAAAAGTAATATATCCTTAGGGTTTACGCCTCGGGGGAATAAATAGGCAAAAAGGCAGAGGCGGTGGAGGCTCAGGGGCCCTACACCACCCCTAGCGCGGCCAAGGAGGGGCGCCACCCTATGGTGTGGGCCCCTGAGGCCCCCCTCCGGGTCTCTTCGGGACTCCGTGGAACCTCCGGGATTTCTAAGACTTCCGCGCTTCAAATTTTCCAATTATGCGAATATTTCCACAACAACTTTTCTGACACTAAAAACAGGGAACTGCTATGTGGCATGTTGTCAATAGGTTATTCCGGAAAATCGATAAAAACATGACATAAAGTGTATAGCAAACATGTGGGAAACAATAAGAAAACAACATGGAACATCAGAAAGTAAGGATACGTTTATGACATATCAACATGCCCAAGCTTAGTTCCTACTCGTCCTCAAGTAGGTAAACGATAAAAACACAATAATTTCTTAGGTGACATGCTACCAACATAAACTTGATCATCAATAATTTAAAAGAATAAGTAAGTTGAGATCATAGAACTTCAACACAAGCATGATAAATAAAACTTGAATAATAAAGCATATCAGTCACTTTGCATCATGAGAAGTAACTCAAATAAAATATCATGAATAACAATGCAAAGAAACATATACGTTTGTTTCAAGTATAAACAAAGCATGTCAAAGTGATATTTCGCTATTCCTTAAGAGTGAGGCAAAACATAAATGCCAGGACACCTTCAAAGTTCATGAGGAAGACTAGAACAAATAATTAGAGAACAAGCAATAACACATCATGAATCAATTAATAATGTTTCTGGGACAAATGCACATAAAACTCAGAATGGCAAAAATGCTCTCTCAACCGTGCATAAAGTTAGAAGATGGAGACTCAAAATAAAAGTAAAAGAAAGGCCCTTCGCAGAGGGAAGTATGGATCACTCATGTGCTAGAGATTTTATTTTATTAAACAGAGGTATTGAAAACATTTTTGAGAGAGGTGTATGCTTATGTCAACAAATGGTAAACATAAAATACAGTACGTCACAAGCCAACTAGACTTCACAAGAGCGTTTCCCATAGAAGGACGCATCTGGGTAGAAGGTCATCCACCTTTCTCTTTTGTTTACACAATTATGCTTTAACTGATAAATCAGGGGCAAAAATTGTGAAGAGAATTTGGGTTATTAATTTGCGGTTGGGCACCCCGCTACCAGCTCTTATATCATTGGATAAGAGGATGAAGCCACTAGTACAGGGTGTGAAAGTCCAATCAACATCGAGATAAAGATTCTCTACTTACGTCCTTATGAGCTAAAACATGACACAAAACAGGAGTAATTTTGAAAGTTTTAAAGGTAACACATGAGTAATTTATTTTGGAGTGGCGGTTAAGTACCATATCTAGGTAGGTATGGTGGACACAATGGGAAAACTTTGGTTTTTGGGAGTTGTATGCACGAGTAGAGCTCAAACTCAGTACAGGTGGAGGCTAGCAAAAGACTGGGAGCGACAAACCAAGAGAGCATAAGAGCCATAAGCATGCATAGCGACATAAACATCATTAATCAAAGCATAAGTGGTACCACAAGTTAAAAAAATAAATGATCAAAGAGGCTATTCGTGACTGGTTCATAGTCATAAACATGATGTGATCATGCGCCAAGTCAACCAAATAAAACATCCAAAGGAGAACACCACAAATTTATGCTTCAATGTGACAAGAACAACTCACATGATTCTTTTGATGGCACATTAAACACTCTCAGATATTTGAGTCTAATCATGCTACTCAATAACCACAAGGCTTTAAAACTAAAATAACATCTAGCATGATATGAAAAGGTTCTAGCCACAGTCTATACAACCTTCTACTTGCACCGTTAAAAATTCTACCTCAAGCATCAGTTTCTTTTCCCAACAAGCACCATACAAATCATGCTTTAACAAAAACTCTCTACATGCTAAAGCAAGCAAACATGAGAGTACTCACATAACACTACTAAAACTAACAGCTCCGAATAACAGTTGGAATGAAAACAAGAGCTAAACAGGAAATATTGCATCAGCTAGAAGAAAAACTAAGAATACTAGCATAGCAAGTATTCAAAAAAAAAGCGGAGCGTGTATCTCTCCCAAACAAAGAATGCTAGGATCCAACTATATTATTGAAGCAAGTGAAAAAAAATGAAAACAAAATAAAAACAAAGAAAAACAAACATACGCTCCAAGTAAACTTCATATGATGTGACCGAATAAAAATATAGTTTCACGAGAAGTGACCCGATAGATAGTTCATGAAGAAGGGGATGCCTTGGGCATCACCAAAATTAGATGCTTGATTATTCTAAAAATATGCTTGGATGAACCACAGGGACATCCCCAAGCTTTGACCTTGCACTCTTCTTGATCACACATATCACCTTTTCTCTTGACCCTTGAAAACTTCCTTCACACCACACTCAAACAGTAATTCACATTAGAGAGTTAGTGCAAAAAATAAAAAATCCATTGGTTCTGTATGGAACAAGTGCTATTGATAATTTTAAACATTAGCTATAGCCACTGATGTTTCGTGAAGCAAAGAAATCCACTTGACATCACAAAAGAGCAAATACAAGAAAAATGGCAGAATCTATCAAAACCAGAACTGTCTGTAAAGACGAATTGTTTCGAGGCACTTACGTTTCGCAGATAGAAAAACTCAAAGAACAAATAAGTTGCGGAATTAGCCAAGGAATAAGCACAAAAAATTCAGATCATTCTGAGTTTCCAGGATTTTAAACGATTTTGTTTACGGTGGCCAGTAGAAATCTGTTTCCTGCGCAGAAATCCGAAAACCAACTCCAACTCTCGTCAGAAACCTTACTTTGCACTACTAAATCATGAAAATAAAGATACAAAGGAGTTTTTATAGAAGTATACAACCCCTTGACTCAAATAAAAAAGAGAAAAAAAAGCAAAAATAAAACCATGGGTTATCTCCCAAGAAGTGCTTTTCTTTAACGCCTTTTAGCTAGGCTCAGAAAAGTGGAATCAAGTGGATGCTCACATTAGAAATATGAATTTAGAAAAAGAGAGAATCAAGAAGAAAGTATAAAACAAATCTAAGTCTAACCCACTTCCTATGCATAGGAATCCTGTAAAGAAATAAATTAAAGAAACTCAAACTAGAAATCATGGGAAGGTAAGAGAAACTTCAAAAATATCAAAAAAGAGAGGAGTTTTAGTAACATGAAAATTCCTACAACCATATTTTCCTCTCTCATAATAATTTTCAGTAGAATCATGAACAAACTCAACAACATAATTATCACATAAAGCATGTTTGTCATGGTCTAAAAGCACACAATTCATATCAAGCACCAAAACAGTGGGATCATAATTTAAAATCAGCTCCTCTTTTTTCCCACTTTTAGCAATAGCAAAACAAGATGATTGATCACTCATAAAAGGTATAGAACACATTATAAAAATCCTATTTTCAGTAGCATTATAATTTATAACATGAAGTAACATAGGACCATCATCTAGAGCATTTATCACATAAATTTTCTAAACAAACTTCTTCATTATCGTGCATAGCAATAGTTGGACAAATAGAGGATTATCATAGGACTTATCAAAGTAGCATGGATTATCATAAATAATAGTAGCAATATCATTCTCACAGGTTTCATTCATAGTAGTATCAAGGTCACAAGTATAGCAAGTATCAATTTCATCAAATAGTGTATGAGGTAAAGAGTTACTATCATTGGAAGGTAGACATGGGTAGCTCCATTCTTCCTCCTCTTGATCATCACTCTCCTCCTCTTTTTCATCCAATGAGCATCCAGATTCAGGAGTTTGTTCTTCCATAGGTTCCTGCAAGGCATTAGTCTCTTCCTTAGGCTGAGAGCATTTACTAAGATATTCCATTATGTAGTAATTACAATCCTTGTAATTGTCAAAGCAATATTCAAGTATAGCATAAATATCGTATTTATAAGGTGCATAATCAATTCTTTCAAGTAAATAGGCAATTTCGAATGCACCCTTCCAAGCAATAAATCTTCAATTTGTTCCACATCATATAATTCATAATTTCTCTTAACATAAGAAGATATGGTAACATTATCATTATACTCACATTGAAAAGGGAGGTGTTTATACCTCCTACAGCAGCAAGATTTATCAAAGCAATAAGTAACATTATAAGTAGAGCACATGTTTTTAGATAGTCATGCAATTTATTAATTTGCTCCCACAAGTGTATTCCTTTTTGTGACAAGCGGTGTTCCTTATAATATTTTTGCTGTTCATCTGTGAACCCACCTTGCCTATAAGATATAGTTTCAAAGGCATCAAAAAATGATAGCAGGCATAATAAAGCAAGTAACAAGCAAAACAATAACAAATTAATAATGATTGGAGGTGAGAGACCCCCCTTGCATAAATTCTCTTCCTCCCCGGCAATGGCGCCAGAAAACTTGATGGTGCCTTGACGGGAGGCTGCTTGCTCTCGAAAACTTCGTTCCCCAGCAACGGCGCCAAAAAAATTGATGCGGCGTGTAGTTGACGCCTTCGTTGGTAAAGCCCAAGAGAAAGGTTGTGAAGAGTGTAGCAGCAAGTTTTCCCTCAGAAAAGAAACCAAGGTGGAATCGACCAGTAGGTGGACAAGCAATCTCTCAAGGTTGATGCAGCTGAGGTGGCAGGGTGCACTACTGGTTCACCAGCAACATGGAACCTACAAAATACAATCAAATCACTCTGTCCCAACGAAGCAGTGAGGTTGTCAATATCATCGGTTTTGCTTAACACAAAGAGGTTAAATGTATGGTGTGGAAAACATGAGGAACAGTATGAGAGTAGTATCAACGCAGTGTGAAAGCAGTAGGTATTTTATCAGTATGAGGAAAAAGGTCCAGGGTCCACAGTTCACTAGTGGTGTCTCTCCAAGAAAGATAAATAACATGTGTGGTGAACAAATTATAGCTGGGTAATTGAAAGAAATGAAGGCTACACCGTAGTGTATATGCAAGACATAGAGATTACTATGTGATTCATGCGGCCATTACAACAAGATACATAGACCGTTATCCAACTGCATCTATGCCTAGAAATCCACCCTCCGAATATCATCTGAACAAACGTTGGGTATTAAGTTGCAAGCAAAAGATAATCGCAATAAGCAAGTGTGTAATGTAAACAATAACATCATCCTTAGACAAAGCATTGTTGTTTTCTCGCTAATGGCAACAACACATCCTCCATCCGTCACGTTTTGTCACTCGAGCACATATGAAAAGGAGGCATGAACACACTATCGAGCATAAATACTCCCTCTTGGAGTTACTAGCATCTACTTGGCCAGAGCATCTACTAACAATGGAGAGCATGCAAGATCATAAATAACATATGCATGAAGATAAAATGATAGATTGATAATCAGAAGACATAGCATTCAACATTCATCAGATCCCAGCAAACACAACATGTAGCATTACATAAAGATGATATTGATCATGTTAGGAAGCTCACAAGATCTAAACATGAGGCACAAAGTGGAGATAACAACCATCTAGCTACTGCTATGGACCCGTACGCCAGGGATGAACTACTCACGCATCACTTCGGAGGAGGTCATGGTGGTGTAGACCCCTCCGGTGATGATTTCCCCCTCCGGCAGGGTGCAGGGGAGAGCTCCAGAACCCTCCCGATCTCGGGATGACGGTGATGCGGCCTCGGGTGTTTCTCGGGAAAAAGTGGTATATCCTTAGGGTTTACGCCTCGGGGGAATAAATAGGCGAAAGGGCTGAGGCAGTGGAGGCTCAGGGGCCCCACACCACCCCTGGCGTGGCCAAGGGGGGCGCCACCCTATGGTGTGGGCCCCCTAAGGGCTCCCTCCGGGACTCTTCGGGGCTCCGTGGAACCTCCGAGATTTGTAAGACTTCTGGGCTTCGAATTTTCCAATTCCGCAAATATTTATAGAACAACTTTTCTGAATCTAAAAACAACATAAAACAGGGAACTAGCTCTGTGGCATCTTGTCAATAGGTTAGTCCGGAAAATTGATAAAAAAATGACATAAAGTTTATAGCAAACATGTGGGAAAAATAAGAAAACCACATGGAACATCAGAAATTAAGGATACGTTTATGACGAATCATTAGGAAACTCACAAGATCTAAACATGAGGCATAAAGAGGAGAGAACAACCATCTAACTACTGCTATGGACCCGTATTCGAAGGATGAACTACTCACTCATCACTCCGGAGGTAGGAATGGTGATGTAGAGCCCTCCGATGATGAATTTTCCTCCCGGGTGGGTGCCGGGGAGAGCTCCAGAACCCTCCCGAACTAGGGTTCACGATTGATACGTCCCAAACGTATCTATAATTTCTGATGTTCCATGTTGATATCATGCCAATTGCTACATGTTTTCCGTATGTTTTCCTACGTTTTCTTATGTTTTCCGGGAATAACATATTAACAAGATGCCAGAAGCGAGTTCCCCATTTTCTGCTGTTTTTAGTTTCAGAAAAGTTGTTCTGGAAATATTCTCGGAATTGGAAAATTCAAAAGCCAGAAGTCCTAAATGTCTCGGAAGCATCCAGAAGTCCCGAAGAGTCACGGAGGGGGGGCCACTGGATGGCCACACCATGGGGTGGCACGAGTCCCCCTGGCCACGCCACCTAGGGGTGTGGGCCCCCTGGCCACCCCTCCGACATCGCCCTTTCGCATATATATACTCCCTGATGCATAAACCCTAGAAGAATCGACCATTTCCGCAAAATAAATCTGTAGCTTCGCCGCCACCGCCGACAAGTTTTGGGGGACAGATCTCTGTTCTGGCACCCTGCCGGGGCGGGGAAGTGCCCCCGAAAGCCATCTACTTCTACTCCACCGCCATTTCCATCACTGTTGCTGTCTCCTATGATGAGGAGGGAGTAGTTCTCCCCAGGGGCTGAGGGCTCTACCGGTAGCTACGTGGTTCAGCTCTCTCTCCCATGGTATGATCTTTATGTGATCATGAGCTTCGTAATCTAGTTGAATATGTAGATTGATCTTCATCTGTTATGCTACTCAAGTGGTTTTGTTATCTCCGTAAACACTTTGATCACGGGGTAAAGGTGATAGTGTGTGCTCTGTGTGGTTTAGCATGATATTTATATCTTTTGTTGGAAGATGAACCTATGAAATATTGGCGTTTGTTTAGTACTAATTTATGGCGCTCGTAGTGACGCTGGGGTGCCCCTAGAGAGGGAATATAGACTTGAGGAGTGCTGTTAAAGCCCTACGCAATGGTTAGTGTTCATTATTCGACCGGAGAGTGGTTCGGAGTAGCATAGTGAGTAAATGATATTTATGCATTCAATTATGTGATCATTGTTGAGAGTGTCCACTAGTGAAAGTAGGAGCCCTAGGCCTTATTTCCAAGCATTCAAACACCGTTTTCCGCCTGTTCTGCTACATGTTTGCTTGCTGCCATATTTATTTCAGATTGTTATTATGACTTATAATCATCCATACTGCTTGCATTTTACTCTCTCTTCGCCGAACTAGTGCACTTATATACCTGACAAGTATATTGGGTGTGTTGGGGACACAAGAGACTTCTTGTATCTTGATTGCAGGGTTGCTTGAGAGGGATATCTTTGACCTCTACCTCCCTAGGTTCGATAAACCTTGGGTGATCCACTTAAGGGAAACTTGTTGCGGTTCTACAAACCTCTGCACTTGGAGGCCCAACACTGTCTACAAGAATAGAAGAGTGCATAGACATCAAGCACTTTTATGGCGCCGTTGATGAGGAGGTAAGGTAAAAGGTACTCACATCCTCGGGTATGAGTGCTCAAAGTTATTTCCTTTAGATTCTGCAATTATATCTTTTTGTTTCTTGTTTTTACTAGTTAGTCTTAATGGAAAACAACAAAAATATGAGAGAGCTTTATTTGCATTCTAGTCGCAATGTTATTAGCATTAATTATTTGGATACCATTATTTCTAGTACTATGGAAAATTCTAAGCTTGGGGAATCTAGTTTTATAAACTTTTTAGTTTTCAAGCTTTAGAGGAGAAAATTTGCTCTGATGATAGTTTATCTCCCATATGTGATAAACCTAATGATGCTTGTGATATTTTAAATCCTCCTACTGAAAACATTCCTTTTTAAAATACCCAAGAAAATTGTTGAACTTGTCATGGATAAATGTTATTTTGGATATGGAAATGTCCATCATCGTGATCATTTACTCTTTATACGTGAATTAGGCGGGTTGTAGTGTGCAGGTATTTCAATGGACCATGTTAAGAAGAGGTTATTCTCTTTGTCTCTTAAGGACAAAGCAAGGGAGTGGTATGAGCTTCTAGATGATCCTCATCATTTGGAGTGGAAGGAGCTCGAATTTCTATTTCATTCTAAATTTTATTCTTCTCATGAACTGTATTTAGATAGGAATTACATTTATAATTTTTCGCCTCGTGATGGAGAAAGAATTGCTCAATCTTGGGGAAGACTGAAAACATTAATACTTAAATGTCCTAACCATGAGCTTCCTAAGGAAATAATTCTTACTAATTTTTGTGCAAGGCTTTCAGGAAATTACAGGGATTATCAAGATGCATGTTCAGAGGGTTGTTTCTCAAGCAAGAAGGTTGAAGCTAAATGGGATCTTCCTGAAACAATTGAAACCAATAGTGAAGGTTGGAATAATGAAAAAGGTAAAGAATCAGGTATAAACTATGAGTATGATTGCATTAAGTCTTTCCCTGAAACTGCTGATTTTCAAGAGATTAGTGCTAAATATGGTCTTGATCCTCGAATGATTATTGGTTGGTATAGATCCTTTGCTTTTTATATTAATGTCCTAAATCAAATGGGGACATATATCATGAACATTTTAAAGACACTTGCATGAAAAATGAAACTGTTATTAATGATTGCAATGGACATGCTCAAACTTCTGAAAGTACTATTTCTTATAAGCATGTTAATTTTGTGGAGCACTTAGACCTTGTGAAAAGAATCAAACTATAGAAGAATATTGCATCCATCATAGGAATGAAAAAACTAGAAAGTGGGATAGGGCTCTAAATGATCTTGGTGAAAAAGTTTGTGCTCTCTATCCTTTTATTTGTGAACTTTGCTATGAAGTGGGTCATTTTAATTTCCCATGCTCAGGCCAGGATAGTAGCCTTTCGAATCCTATGAGCACTGCAAGTTTGTATTGTGATGACATGATCACCCCTAATGAGCATGATGAACTTACATTATTTTTGGGGTGTGAAGAGTTATTAAGAAAAACTTATTTGATAGATATGAGTGCTTTTGATATGAATGGTGTCTTGCATGGATGCCATCTTTATTGTGTTGATAATTGCCATGCAAAAACTTACATACAAAATATTATAAAAGAGGAGACTTTACCAAAATGTGAAAAGACTAATATGTGTTTTTTTCTTATTAATGAAGAGGAGAAATCCTCCAAAGTTCTTTCTGTGGTTTCTGATAATAAACCAGGGTATGTGGAGAAGCTCCCTTTTAAGCCTCTCCCTCCTAAAGAGGGGAAGACGAGGAGGAAGAAGAAGAGGAGGAGTAAAAAGAGAGAGGTAATTGTATCTCCCCTAAGCATGGTGCTCATATTACAACTTTTGCTGATGAGTCTGAACTTGATGATTTTCCTATGCCTGTTATTTATGAAAGTGATCATGATTGGAGAAACACACTACTTTTTATATTAAAAATTTGTTTAGTACCAATTCTGAAAATGATGATAATAATTGTTTTACTATTAGCACCATCCATGTTCCTTCCAATGATGATATAGAAAGCTCTAAACTTGTGGATGATGTGTTTGAAAATCCCTTTTATATTAATGATTATATGCTTGATACATCTCCTCCTAGTAAAAATGATGATATGTTTACAAATGAACGCATTTTGGAAGACAACTATTTTATTGCTTGTGATGATACTATGCCTCCAATAGATGATGATTGCAATGATGAATATGATATTTTTAGTCCATCTACTATTGAGGAGGAAATTAATTATGATTTCAATATGCCTCAAGTCTTTGATAATTATTATAAAGAAAGTTATAACATAGGCTAGAATTATAATAATCCTCATGAAACTTGCCATAGTTATGGTGGGATTACCCAAAACCATCTCTTTAATATGCAACTTGACTATCATGTTCGAGTTCTTTATGATAATCCTACTCCCGTTGTTATTAATAAGAATGACCATGCTTATGTGGAGAGTAATAATTCTTTTATGCATGTGGCTCATGATAAGAATGTTTTATGTGATAGTTATATTGTTAATTTTATTCATGATGCTACTGAAAGTTATTATGAGAGAGGGAAACATGGTTTATGCATCTCAACAATATTAAGTTTCCCCTCTTTATGTTGAAATTTTTGAAGTTGCACTTGTTTTGCTTTCCTATGCTAGCCACTTTGTGCTTTATTGACTTGTTTTTCTACAAGCTTCTTTTTCATAGGAAGTGGGTTAGACTTAAATATGTTTTATATTTGCTTCGTTATGCTCTCTTATTGTTCTTCAACTCTTATTCTTATGTGAGCATCTTTTAAAAATCTTTGTGCCTAGCTGAAAGGCAGTTAAAGAAAAGCGCTACCGGGAGACAATCCATTTTATTTTTCTGTTTTAACCCGTTTTCCTTTGTTTTCTATTGTTTGCTTTGCACTTGGGTGTTGTATATTTCCTTAGCAACCCGTTTTATCTTTTCTTTTGTGTTTTTGTTGAGCCAACTAAAGCCTCTAGTGGAAAGTTGAGGCTACATTTTGGATTTCTACGGAGGAAACAGATTTCTGCTGTCCACTATTAATTCCGTTAAAAATGACAGAATATTCAAAATGACCTGAGCTGTTTTGTGCTTAATCCTGAGTTATATATGCAACTTTTATTAGAAGAACACTTTTTGATTTGAGCAACATAAGATATTTGAAAAAATCGATCTTTACCTGCTGTTCAGTTTTGACAGATTTCTGCCATTCATCACATTTGCATCTTAATCTCTTTCCTTTGGTGTTCTTTTGAGAAAAAGAGTTTTGAAAGAAGTTGTGACCATAGCTAATGTGTTTTTTAGTGTTATACTTGTGTTGAAACTGAACCATGTGAATTTATTATTTCAATTATACTAACGTTGCTAATGAAGATTGTGAGAATTTCGATGTGAAGGAAGTTTTCAAGGGTCAAAAGAAGAGGATGATATGATGTGATCAATAAGAGTGAAAATCCTAAGCTTGGGGATGTCCCGGTGGTACATCCCAGCAAATTCCAAGAAGACTCAAGCATCTAAGCTTGGGGATGCCCAAGGCATCCCCTTCTTCATCAACAAATTATCAGGTCACTTCTAGTGAAACTATATTTTTATTCGGTCACACCTTATGTGCTTTACTTGGAGCGTCTTTTATTTTTGTTTCAGTTTGTTTAGTTTTATTTGCTGTATTTATGGTTGGATATTATCATACTTGTGGGGGAGAGAGACAGGCTGCGGTTTCATTGCTTAGAACACTCTAGTTTTCATTCATATTGTTCTGTGAGTGTTCACTTTTTGCTAGTACTGCGTTTAGCCTTTGTTTCCATGCATCTCTTATTCAGAGCTATTAGCTTTTGTAGTTAGGTGGTTCTTATATATGTGCTTGGTTGAGAATAGAAAAGCTTATGTGGTAGTTGGTATAGTGGAAAAATTCGCATGGTCTTGTAGATCACTAAACTGCTTCACTTGAATCATTGTTGTTGTTTTGAGATATTCATTTGCTTAATGGATAAACGGGAAGGACTAGTAAGTAGAAATTTTTAATGGTTGGTCTAAGAAACTTGAAGTTGTGCCACACTTACATTACTAGTTGGTAGAAACAATGGTATATGATTGCTACGAGTGATACATTTCTGATTGACCTTTTGTTACGCGCTACGGTCGGGGTAGCTAACAGTGACTTGTCACTGCCACGGACCCTCTTGGAGTGATTTGCATTGTGACTTGTAATATGATTTTCTTGTTGTAATATTTTAACTCGTGAGTCTATGTTGCGGTTCCTCGCACTTCCACCATCCATATTTGCTAGCCTCTTCGGTACTGTGCATTGCCTTTTCTCACATTGAGAGTTGATGCAAACTTCACCAGTGCATCCTAATCCCGTGGGAGGACTTTGTTCTCCTACACGTAAGCCCATATATTCTTCTTCAATACAACCACCATACCTACCTATCATGGCATTTCCATAGCCATTCCGAGATATATTGCTGCACAACATCCACCTCCATTATGTTACTTGATGATGAGCTTCATTGTAATATAGGATGTTGCCCCTACCGGTGAGGATATATAAAAAAAATGAAAAATCCCAAAAGAAAAAATAAAGAAAGGGCCAAAGAGAGAATAAAGAGAGATGGGCACATCACTATCCTTTATATACCACAATTGTGCTTCATGTTTAGCACCAATACTTCAGTTTGGAGAGAGTTTTCATATTATCATTCATTCATAACTATGTGGGGAACTTTACATTATAGAACTTGGCTTGTATATTCCAATGATGAGCCTCCTCAAATGAACTCTAGGTCTTCGTGTGCAAGCAAGTTGGATGCACCCCACTAGTTCCATTGGAGAGCTTTCATACACTTATAGCTCTATGTGCATCCGTTGTGTGGCAATCCCTACTCCTTGCATAGCTTCGGTTGTAAGACTTTCTCTTGTCTAATGACCACTTTCAGCTTTGTGAGCCTTTCTTCCATTGACCTTCCAAACCCCCCATAGTGTTATCTTTGACATAACATCCCGATGCAATGGACCAACGTAGAACACTTGCTGGTTTTTAGTGCTCAAATGGTTTAAGATTCAAGCATTGCATCGTGTGGAAAACTTGACTTGATCCTAACAGGGATTGTGAAGATCGTTTGACGTGCATGATAATGTTGTTCTTGAAATGTTTAATCATCTCTAATAAACTTTACAGGGTTGATACTATTTTAGTATTGATTCATTATTTTTTTTGCTTCTTTCTTCTTATTTGTTTATGCATTACTTGTTGATATCAAATATAGATCACAGCTTTAGTTCATTTGATCCTAGTTTACATGCTCTACTTTACATATTATGATTAAGATTGTGTGGTAGCATGTCACCTCAGAAATTATTTTGTTTTATCGTTTACCTACTCAAGGACGAGTAGGAACTAAGCTTAGGGATGCTTGATACGTCTCAAACGTATCTATAATTTCTGATGTTCCATGTGGATACTATGCCAATTGCTACATGTTTTCCGTATGTTTTCTTATGTTTTCCGGACTAACCTATTAACAAGATGCCACAAAGCCAGTTCCCTGTTTCTGCTGTTTTTAGTTTCAGAAAAGTTGTTCTGGAAATATTCTTGGAATTGGAAAATTTGAAAGCCAGAAGTCCTAAAAGTCCCGGAAGCATCCAGAAGTCCCGAAGAGCCCCGAAGGGGGGCCATAGGGTGGCCACACCATGGGGTGGCGCGGGTCCTCCCTAGTCGCGCCACCTAGGGGTGTGGGTCCCCTTACCACCCCCGACATCGCCCTTTCTCCTATATATACTCCCCGATGCATAATCCCTAGAAGAATCGACCTTTTCCGCAAAATACATCCGTAGCTCCACCGCCGTTGCCGACAAGTTTTGGGGGACAGTTCTCTATTCTGGCACCCTACCGGGACGGGGAAGTGCCCTCGGAAGCCATCTCCTTCGACTCCACCGCCATCTCCATCGCCGTTGCTGTCTCCTATGATGAGGAGGGAGTAGTTATCCCCCGGGGCTGAGGGCTCTACCGATAGCTATGTGGTTCATCTCTCTCTCCCATGGTGTGATCTTATTGTGATCATGAGCTTTGTAATCTAGTTGAATATGTACATTGATATTCATCCGTTATGCTACTCAAGTGGTTTTGTTATCTCCATAAACACTTTGATCACGGGGTAAAGGTGATAGTGTGTGCTCTGTGTGGTTTAGCATGATATTTATATCTTGTGTTGGAAGATGAACCTATGAAATTGTGGCGTTTGTTTAGTACTAATTTATGGCGCTCGTAGTGACATTGGGGTGCCCTAGAGAGGGAATATAGACTTGAGGAGTGTTGTTAAAGCCCCACGCAATGATTAGTGTTCATTATTCGACCGAAGATTGGTTCGGAGTAGCATAGTGCGGAAATGATATTTATGCATTAAATTATGTGATCATTGTTGAGAGTGTCCACTAGTGAAAGTAGGATCCCTAGGCCTTATTTCCAAGCATTGAAACACCGTTTTCCGCCTGTTCTGCTACATGTTTGCTTGATGCCATATTTATTTCAGATTGTTATTATCACTTATAATCATCCATACTACTTGTATTTTACTCTCTCTTCGCCGAACTAGTGGACCTATATACCTTACAAGTGTATTGGGTGTGTTGGGGACACAAGAGACTTCATGTATCTTGATTGCAGGGTTGCTTCAGAGGGATATCTTTGACCTCTACCTCCCTGAGTTCGATAAACCTTGGGTGATCCACTTAAGGGAAACTTGCTGCTGTTCTACAAACCTCTGCAGTCGGAGGACCAACATTGTCTACAAGAAGTGAAGCGTGCGTAGACATCAACGATGACGGAGGGTACGAAACTTTTTGGTGGAAAAGGCTCGAGTATTTAGGGTTAACCTGTGGAGCAGCTTAAATAGGCGAAAGGGCAACATCGGCGGGTGGCCAGGTGGCCCACACAACCAGCTGGCGCGGCCAGGGGGTGCGCCGCCCTATGTTGTGGTGCCTCCAGGGCCCTCCTACGGGTCTCCTCCGGACTTCTTGTATGTCACAACTTTCTAATACTCTGGGATTTTGTTTCGTCTAATTTCGAGAATATTTCTAGAACAACTTTTCTGAAACCAAAAACAGCAGAAAACAAGAACTCACTCTCTAGCATCTTGTCAATAGGTTAGTCCCAGGAAATCCATAAAAATGACATAAAGTGTATAGGAAACATGTAGCAAATGGCATGAAAACAACATGGAACATCAGAACTTATAGATACGTTTGAGACGTATCATGAGCACGTACGACTAAATTGGAACACATGCCTATGGTTACCTAGTACTTGGATGCTTTAGTATTATCTATCCGCAATGCCCATGCAACGCCCGTTCATCCATCCCTATGCCTACAGTATTTTCATCCTGCTATTTCCACAGTTGCTACCGCTGTTACTATTTTACTCCTGCTGTTATTTTACTACTGCTACTGCTATAAAACTGTTACCACCGATAAACTTTTGCGAGCCAGTCTACTTTCAGGTGCATCTGAACTGACAACTCATCGGTTAAGGCTTAGAAATATTCTTTGGCTCCCCTTGTGTCGAATCAATAAATTTGGGTTTTACTTCCCTCGAAGATTGTTGCGATCCCCTATACTTGTGGGTCATCAAGACTATTTTCTGGCGCCGTTGTCAGGGAGCATAACTTTATTTATTTGCTCACTTGAACGTGATATTGTTCGCTGCAAGATTTTTATCATGGGGAAAACTCGTGATGGGAAAGTTCCTATATTACCATTCTCTACAACGAGAGGTACACCTATGAACACCTCTGTTGCACTTGATTCACCATCTGTAATGAGTAAGATTCTTACACCACCACATGATACACACACTGCTACTTCTGCTGAGTCTAGAAATTCTTCTGATACTTTTGATGATGCATCTGCTGTGCTTGATGATACGGGTTCACTAGGTCCTTTCCTAGATGCTACAATTGCTTGATCTAAACAAATTGAAAACACTGAAATTCCTGATGAAAATGCCGGTACACCTGTTAATTCACCTGATTCTAAAGAAAGTCCTAGTGATGATCTTGAGGAAACTTACATTAAACTTAATGATGACTTTATTGAAGATTTTCAAGCTACTACTAGTGCAAGTGCTCTTCAGAGTCTTCTTGCAAGACGTGCTATTAAATATAAACCTTCTCCTGATGCTAAGTTTGCTACATCTCCCATATGCATTAAATATAAGAATTATGATTTCTCACTAGATTTATCTTATATATTTATTGTTAAGAAAAAAAACCTTTTTGTGGTACTGAAAATGAAAGTGCTATGGAACATATCAATGAGCTATCATCTTTGAGTAGTTTATTTTCTGATGATAGTAAGAAATGCACTTACTTTGTTGCTAAGATCTCCCCTTTCTCATTGAAAGATGAAGTTAAAACTTGGTTTAACAATTTTCACCTGGATCTATTGATAGTCCTATTTGTTTGGTTAATGCTTTCTTTCAAAAATATTTTCCTACTAGTGCTCAACATGATGCTTTAATAAGAGCTAGCCCTGGACATCCATTACGTAAGAATGAACTCCTAGATATATTTTATAATGGACTAACTATTGAATCTAGGACATACCTGGATAGTTGTGCTGGTTGTGTTTTCAGGAAGATGGCTCCTGAAGAAGCTGAGGAATTATTGGCTCAAATAGCCAAAAACCATGATGATTGGACTATCCTAAACCAACACCAACACCCAAGAAGAGGGGAATGATTGAATTAAATGATGAGTTAAGCCAAGAAATTTCTTAAAAATAGGGGTATTAAATCTGAAGATGTGAATTATTTACCACCTATAGAAGAATTATGTAAGCCAACCCCTCATCCACCCATAGTTGAGGTACACTCTCTCCAATATTTTTACAATAGAGATATTCCCTATTCTATACCACCTGATCAATGCTTAGATGAATTTGATAATTATGTTGTTAAGCAAGATAATTTTAATATGAGAATGCAAAATCATCTAATGGAAAACTCTAGAGCTATTGATAATTTGCATGGTATTATTGCAAGAACCTCTAATGATGTTAAAATTCTTGTCAAATATTTCCATATGGTTCAAACTCAAATTGATCAACTTACTAAAGTGCAAAAAGATTTGCTAGGTAATGCTTCTAGAGAAAAACATGTTTATGTAATAAGCACTAGAAGTGGTGTTTCTACTTAGGATCCGTTGTATCCCGAGGGACATCCTATAAGAATTGAATAAGATTCTCAACAAGCTAAAAACAATTGTATTTCTTCTAAGAAAAAGAAGAAGAAACATAAAACTGTTGTAAAAATCTCCTGAACCAGCTAAAGATCCTAATAGTATTTCTATCTCTGATGCTAAAACTGAAAGTGGTAATGATAAAAGTGATGCTTATGATAAAGAAGAAACTGAGGTTGAACCTGAAAAGCAAACTAAAACTGCAAAGTATACTAAGGAGGATTTCATTGCTAATAAACATGGTAATGAGAGAGATCCTTGGGTACAAAAATAAATGCCTTTTCCTAATAAGAAGCATAAATCAAAGGAAGAAGAACATTATAACAAGTTCTATGATTGGATGAAACGTTTGTTTTTGCAAATTCCTTTAACTGATGCTATTAAATTTCCTCCTTATTCAAAATATATGAAAGACATCGTCTCTAACAAAAGGAAGATTCGTAATGGTAAAGGATCCAAAGAAGCTTCTCGTATTCCTACAATTCCTTGTTCTATTAAAAATAATTATGTTAGAACTGTTTATGTGACTTAGGAGCTGGAGTTAGTGTTATGCCTTTTTCTTTCTATAAGCGACTCTGTCTGGAAAAACTGATACCAACTGATATATCTTTACAAATGGATGATAAATCTACTACTATTCTTGTTGGTATATGTGAGAATGTTCCCATTCAACTAGCTACTAATTGTTTGATATTAACAGACTTTGTTGTGTTGGAAATGCCTGAAGATGATAATATCTCTATTATTCTTGGGAGACCTTTTCTTAACACTGTAGGGGTTGTTACTGATTGCAATCAAGGAAAAGTAACTTTTAACGTTAATGATAAAGAACACACAGATTATTGTCCCAAGAAGATTGATAGGAAATATGGTCTAAATTCAATTAAAAATATTGAGACCATCAAGATTGGAGAATTCTATTGTCCTATTCCAATGCAAAAAAAATGAAATTGTCATGATTGGGACTATGTCTATCAAAGTAGAGGTAACATAATCGTTTAGTGAAAAGCAAAGTTTTGCTTCATATAAAAATTGTTCTGGTAACAAGACTTGATCAACCTTGTTAACAAAGTGATATTGAATGAAGAAAACAATGTTTTCACTATGTTTTCACTTGTACCTTTATGTTTTCACAATGTTTTCACCATGCTACTTTATTTTAATTATGTTTTCACCATCCACAATCCTGTTTTCACCTGGTTTACTGTTGTTACTAATGTTTTCACCATCCACATCTATGTTTTCACTATGTTTCCTTATGTTTTATCGGGTCATTTACCTATTGGAGTGTCTTAGAACCTCTCTAGCTTTGGTTTTGGTTTTGTTTTCCATCATTCTATAATTGTTTTCCTGGTTTATAATAATTTATTAAATTATGGAAATTGCTCGAAAATAACGTTTCTCTAAAAATTCCAGAAAAATATATTACAATTCTACGTTAAAGATGAGGCAGAGAGGCACCTGGGGCACCCCAGGGGGACCCACCATGCCTGCACACCACCAGGTGGCGCGGGTAGGCCCCTGGGCGCACCAGCCCATGTGGGCCCCCGTGGTCCTCCACTTGCTCTCCTCCCTACCAAACACTCCACTCTCTCACCCAAACTAATTTGCATGCTTGATTTGTGTGAAAATAATTTAGTGTTGATGCATGTATAGCCCTCTTACAAGTCTATATAGTAGTTTCTATCATATAGTTGCTTGAAATCAATTTTTATGATGCTTATTAAAAAAATTCAGAAATGGAGTATAATGTTCACCAACTTGACTAGCATGAGTTGGAGGTGCATGAGGTCATGCAAGTACACCGCTAAGAAGGAGTATTCCCATCCATTTATCCATGCCATGAATTTATGCATGCTGCAGGAATTTTGCAAGATTTCCAAACTCTTGTCTCCAATGCAGGATTGGAACATTTCATTGAGGATGAACCTACCGAACACATAAAACTACCTATGTATGTGGTGCAGGATTTTCGCTTTAGCTGGTCCTTGCCTAAGCCGATGGTTCATTACCAAATTTATAATAAAGTTGTCAACTTGTCTTTCGATGATTTTTGTGCAGCTATTAAGGTGCCACAGTGGGGATCACGTGAGAGGATAAGAAGGAAGCCCAAACCACTAGTGAATTTATATAAAGAAAATTGCCAAGAGAGAAGCTACTCAGAAGAGAATGGTAAAATTCGAAACATTCAACTCCCATCTATGGATATTTTGCCTATTTTATTTCCAAGTGTGTGCTTGCTAGAAAAACTGCAAACAAGTTATCTGTTTATGATCTAGATGGATTTATATAAAGAAACTTTCCAAGAGAGAAGCTTCTCAGAAGAGAGTGGTAAAATTCAAAAATCTCAACTCCCATCTATGGATATTTTGCCTATTTTATTGCCAAGTGCGTTCTTGCTACAAAAACTGCAAACAAGTTATCTGTTTATGATCTAGCTTTTATCTCAACTGCTTTGAAGCATGATAGGTCTTACAATTTTGGTGCTTTAATATCTTTCCTTCTTGCTGCTAACCGCGAGAAGAGCGGAATTTGTGGAGGTCTCATTGTCTCTTGTTTACTAGCTTTGCATGGTGTGGAGCCACACCATTTATACTTTCAGTTTCCCGTAAAGAGGCTTGATATTAATTCCGTGATACAACATAAATTTGTTTCCACATGTGCTAACTTGAACATTTTTTCCTATGAAATAACTTTCTCCAAGAAATCAAGGTGGAGAGTAACTAAATCTGATAGAGTAGTCAATTTGCCTGCGCCTCTTTTGCTTAACCTTAATGTCAGGGAAGGATGGTCACTCTTAGAGAGTGAATTTGATGCATACATTGAGGAGCATCCCCAGTATCTATAGGATGTTGGAGAGGGAGACGAAAATGATTTCGTCCAGTCCTATAACACTACGGGGTTTCCATCCAGCATCCAGGTTATGATTACTAGCCTGCTGCTTCATCTTCTTCATGGGCGCGTGAGTATGACCATGCTAGGGACGACCCACCAGTGTGGGGTTACTAACCGCGCCATGATTGATCTCCACTTAGGCCAAAAGCCTAAGATTGGGGGGAGGTACGCCGACATCACACTCATTTACATATCATCTTTCTGTCGGTTCTTTGTATATCCATGTCTTTGTTTCTTTTGCTTCTTTTTGTTTTTTCTGTTTGCTTTTGCTTTCCAAAACGCGGAAAGACCACAAGTATTTCGGTTGTTTTTCTTTATTTGCTTCTTTAGTTTCTTTTGTTGGTTTTCTTTACTTTCTAGTTTCGGTTTAATATTCAAAAATACAAAAAGATTTTTCTTTGTTTGCTTGTTTCCTTCTGTTCTTGTTTTAAATTCGAAAACCCAAAAATATTTTTTGTTCTTCTTTGGTTTTGTAAAGTTTGCTGTAGATTTCAACAGTATTCCGTGACTCCATTGGAGCTTGGTTATGATTTTATATCATTCAATTCACACAAGTGAAGAGCAATAATGACGATTTACGACAATTCAATTTGTGGTGAGAGGCTCGTATGAACTCTATCTGTTTTCATTTTTTACATATACTCATCCATGTGGACATGCTTAGTTTGTTCGTGTAAGGTGTATGTTATTTAATGGATGCTTAGTAGTTCGTTCTCTCTCATGATCAGTTCCAATTTACTAATAGTAGATAACATGTTTTATAAATGTTTGCTTGCATTGTTTTATTCATAGAAGTGTATGACATTGTGGTATCTCCCTCTGAATGTTTCACTTGAATTGACTTGGCACATGCTCACGGATGCATAAGATTGAAAACAAAAAGTCAATTAAGCCTCGATGATTTATTTTTCCTCAGAGTATTCGTATCATTTTTAAGCCCCTGTTAATTTTGTCTTTTCGCAAGCATGATTATGACAGTTGTTGCTCTCTTGATTGTCGCTCCCAGTCTATTGCTAGCCTTCACTTGTACTGAGTATGATCTCTACTCGTGCATCCAACTCCCAAAAACCAAAGTTTGCCAAATGTGTCCACCATACCTATCTATATGTGGTATTTCACTGTCACTCCAAGTAGATTTTCATGTGCTTCCTTTAAAACTTTCAAAATACTTCTCATTTTGTGACACTATTTTAGCTCATGAGGAAGTAGTAGTTGGGTTTCTCATCTTCCATACTATTTGAGTATCCTGACTTGCATGCTTCATCTACTCGTCATTAATTTTTCAAAGAGTTGGTTAGACCATTATAACATCATAAAAATAAATAAATAAATAGGCACTGCTCCATGGTATGAGATTGTTGGCAGGCACCCGAGGATTCGGTTAGCCATGGTTTGCGAAAGCAAGGTGGGGAGGAGTGTCATACTATATAAAGAGCATGCTATAAATGCTTAATATAAATAATTTAGAACCGCTCTCAACTTGTTTAGTATGGAAGATAACAAGAACTCCATTACCATTCGTTGACATGAAAAATCATCTCTCAAAATCATTTTTTATGTTTCTAATAAAATAAAAAGATCTAGCACATGTTAATCCATGCTTCCTTCTGCGAAGGGCCTTTCTTTTACTTTTACGCTGAGTCTTCACTTTCTCACTTTATGCACCTTCTTGAGGGCATAGCTATCATTCTTAGTATAATGTGCTTGTTCCAGAACACGGTTGATTGTGGTATAACTTTGATGCTTGTATCTTTGATATATTTACTTCTAGTCTTCACTTGAACCTCATAGGTGCCCTGGCATTTATGGTTTGCTCCATTATTAAGGGCAAGCGAGATACCACTTTATCATATCTTATTATGAACATTGCAATCTGGCAGATTAATATATTTCATGTTTCTTATTATTAGTATGTTGGTTTCCTTTCATGGTTTGCATAACTATTAGGTGACTTTATTTGAATACTTCTTATTATGAATTGCCTAAGCACTTGATCATATAGAGAGAATATTTACATTACATGAAACAAATGTGTTCATAAAAGTTCTTTTATCACACTCAGTTGTTAACTGAATTGCTTGAGAACAAAAAATAAGCTAAGCTTGGGGGGAGCTGATACATCCAAAACATATCTACTTTCCGAACACTTTTGCTGTTGTTTTCCGCTAAACTTGTGAGTTTTGGATGCAACTAACACGGACTAACGCTGTTTTCAGCAGAATTACCTTGGTGTCTCGTTTTTTTTTTGCAGAAAATCAACTTTTAGGAAATTGCCCGGAAAAGATCCCGAAGTCCTTATTTTACCCGAAGACCGCCAGAGCCAGAAGAAGAGCCGGATGGGGGCAATGAGGGGCCAACACCATACGGTGGCACGACCCCCCTTGGACGCGCCACTAGGTAGTGTGGCCACCTCAGCCACCCCTTTGGGTGCCCCTTTCGACTACATAACCCCCATGACCAAAAAACCGAGAGGGGTTCATCATATTCTAGATAAAAACACCATAGCGTCGGTGCCACCTTGAAACCCAATTCGGGGATTAGAAGTTCCTGTTCTGGCACCCTGCCGGAACGGGGATTCGGAGGAGATCATTGCGATCGTCATCACCCCCACTTCTCCATAAACCATCCTTGATTCCCCCATCCATGTGTGAGTAATCCCCGTTGTAGGCTGAGAGGGATGGAAGGGATTGCATGAGATCATTCATGTAATAATGCCAGATTGTTAGGGCATGGTGCCTAGTATCCGTTGTTAGTGCTATATATCGTTGTTGTAACTTGTTATGCTTAATGATTGTCACTAGGGCTCGAGAGCCATGATCTCAGATCTGAACATGTTATTGTTTCATGAGAATAATTATGTTTCTTGATCATATCGCAAGTTATTTACACATGTCATCGTATAGAAACCGAGGCCCCAAAGTCACAATAATTGGGACAACCGGGGGGATGGCTATGATGTGATAATCACATGTATTCACGGAGTGTTAATGTTTTGATCCGGTGCTTTATTAAAGAAGCACCTTAATTACCAGTAGTTTTTCTTGAGGCCCCGCTGCAACGGGCTGGTAGGACAAAAGATGTTGTGCAAGTTTCTCATTGCGAGCACGTACGACTAAATTGGAACACGGGCCTATGTTTACCTAATACTTGGATGTTTTATTATTATATATCTGCAATGCTCATGTTTTGATTATTATATGAACTATCTTATCCATGCAAAGCCCGTTCATCCATCCCTATGCCTACAGTCTTTTTATCCTGCTGTTTCCCATAATTGCTACCGTTGTTACTATTTTACTCCTGCTGTTATTTTACTACTGCTACTGCTATAAAACCGTTACCACTGATAAACTGTTGCGAGCAAGTCTACTTTCAGGTGCAGCTGAACTGAACTCATCTGTTAACGCTTATAAATATCCTTTGGCTCCCCTTGTGTCGAATCAATAAATTTGGGTTTTAGTTCACTCAAAGACTGTTACGATCCCCTATACTTGTGGGTCATCATGCATCCGCTCCGATGCATTTCCGTCCCATATTTGGGCCGAGAATGGGTCAAAACGGACATAGAACTAGGCGTCTGTCCAGAATCTCGAAATGGGTCAAGCGTGTTGGGTCGTGTTTTTGCCCGGCGCAGATGGAATCGGACGCGAATGGACCAAATCGGTCAGTGCGTTGGAGTTTCTCTAACATCTATTATTGGTTCATGCCATCCAAAATATGTCTGACATCCACTTTCCCGCCCCCAACAATCGGGCCGACTCGGTGGCGCTAGACAAGCCTAGACACACCGGTCACATAGCTTGAGACAGGCAGGTTCGCGTTGTATTCTGCACCCGGTAACTTTGGTTGAAATGACGCCTCATCAGCCTTCTCGTCTTGCTAGACATCGCTGCTACTGGCCGACGCTACGGAGGTAGGTCTCCCCTACGTGTCAGCGACATTTAATTCTCACACCCACCCGCTGCTTCTTGCATGTGCCATCGCCCAGAGCTCCATCTATAAAATGGTTTGCCGTGGCACAAGCTCTAGTTGTGCTCACTTCTTGCCATCGCTAGCAAAATGGTCTGCCAACTACCCACCTCATTGGCCACCTTCATCCAGATCGTGCGTGTGTGTTTCCTGTTGGCGAACTGATGAGGATATAATAGGGGTATATGATGATTGTGCATGCTTGAGCTGGAAGGAAATATTAAACTTGATTGATGCTAATTATAAGGTGAATTCCTTCTTAATTGAATGTGATGTTTGTGTTTATGAGAATGTTATACTATCTAAGTCTATGCATTTATGTATTAGCAGGGTTATTGATAACACAAAAATTGATGGAGGAGGACCTCAAGACATGTTGGAAAACAAGAAGTACCTGGTTGAAAACAACCAATATAAGTTGGAAAACAAAGAAACACTTCTAGAAAACATTGAAACAAATGGAAAACATTGAAGTATTTCACTCCAAGTGTTTGAGGGAGGAGAGGGAGGCATGAACACAAGAGAGAGGCATGGAAAACATCATGGAGGCGAGATGCTAGGAGTTCTAGTCATAATAGGAGAGGACCTGCAAGTCCATATGGCTGAACCCATGTTGGATTCGGTTTGTAATAAGTTGGTGGAACCAAACCGAGTAGGAATAGGCTAGAGGGCGCAATGGGGCTATTTGGCCGCACCTTCCCCTCATAAATACCTAGGAGCCACGAAATTAGACTTAGAGTACGTTAAAACAAAAACCCTAGAAGCTCTAGATTGTATTGCTTGAAGCATTAATGTTGAAATATATCATACATTTGCAAATTCTGCCTGTTGTTCCATTAGGAATAAGGGGATACAGGACCACTTCGTAGTTAGTGGCTACATTGTGCAAGAGAGTGTAGTTGAGAATATCCAAAGGGGTTGATTGTTGTTGAATTGGGAGTAGGGATTATCCAAAGAGAGTTTTCAGTGTAGCACTAGTTATCATACACCTACCATAATTTTGAGTTGCTCAAAGAGAAAATCGAGCCACCCCATATCACGAACCAAACTCCTCCGCTTTCATACAACGCCGACAAGGAGGAGGAGATGGACAAGGACTGCGAGGGCACCGAGGTGACAACAAGGATGAGTCTCAGCCGACAAATCTAGAGAAGGCCACCCATCCTCGCCTCCTACAAAACTTGGGTGGATTTGGTTGCATCGCTCCTGTGGGCGTAGCCCAGCTATCCAGCGAGCTTCAGCCGAGCTTGCCGTTGCATTTACGTTTGGATGCGTAGATTTTGCTAGCAAGAGTGAGGTTAGTCGTTTGGATTGTAACCGTTTGCTTTTGGGGGAAATCAACCAACGACCGAATTCCCGTACGCATACATACAAATATGATTCTCATGAAATAATTTGCAGCGCCATGCAGTGTAGCGACGCGAGGCTTCACGAAAGCAGCATGAGCTGAGATTTCTCCAAAAAACCGGACGTGGATCTCTTATCCTCAATACTAGTCCAAGTCTGCTGAATTTATTGAGAGGGCTTTGGAGGATATTGTTACGGATGAGAAAAGATTAGGGTAGAAGTGGAAAAAAGTGTCGACATGACGACCGAAAATGAAGCCATTGGTTTTCCTCGATGCCATATTGCCGTCAAGGGCGACCAAAATCGTCTCTTTCGGGTAATTCACACCCGAGGAAGCTAGCTGGCCCTCGAAAGCAAGTTTTTACTGCATACGCATCGAAATGTAATATGTTTTAACGTTTTTTAAAAATGTATCTAGACACGTTGTAGTGTGTAGATTTATGTGTAGATTTATGCGAATGTACGCGCTAAAATATGTCTGAATACGTTTTGTATAGAAAACAGTAAAATATCTTACATTTTGATACGGATGGAGCAATTCCGTACAAAACGCACCCTAGCCGAGCTAGGCTATAGCTGATTTTGTTGGGAACCAAATGTGGCTTAATCTCCGCTAGGATTAGTTTAATTAGATCTCATATTTCTTCGCCAAGCTCAATTGTTGGTAGCTCAACCTTGGGTGTTCCACCGCGATACGCGCATATGGAGCTGAGGCCTGAGAGAAGACGAGCAGCCGGCCACGCAACGGTCCTGTTCCAGAGAACTGAGAAAAGATATGTGACTTATGTTTATAATTTTCTAGTCTATATCCTAATTTTGGCATGCTGATCAAGGGAATTTTTATTTATAGAAAAAGTTATGTATGACGATTAAAAAGAGTCATCTTCATTAGAAGAGTATCATGAACAATAGATTGGTTGTACTACATTATTCAAATTTGTAATATATTACTGTGATTTGTAACTTTTGCGGTGGCGTGGACTAGTAGCTTTGCATCTTTGCGCTCATTTTATATACTGATACTATCATAGCTCAATTTATTTATTCATTTGGTCTAGTAGGTTAGTATCTTTTAACCTTTGAGCTCATTTTTGATTACTAGTAGTCAGTAAGAAATTGCAGGGTTCAATGGACATTGATTTCACCAATTTGCATCTAAAACTGTATAGCAATATTCTTAAGAAATATTGATATAGATTTGGGGCCCTCAAATTTTAGTTCCTGCCCCGGGTCCACACTATAAGAATGATGCGCTGTGCCCATGGTATTTTGTCGGGGTCGTCGGCGTAGACACCGGGCAGGCCAACCCGGCTAGGCTGACGGCTACCCTCGGCGTAGCTAAAATCTAATTATAGGGAGGCTGGATCCTGCGGGCCTGGGCCGCTCCTATCGAAGACATGGACTTAGATTAGATATTATTTTAAATTTATTGTAATATGTCTAAATGTTAATGAAAACCGAGACATTTGTTAGAATTTGAGTGTTTGATTTTTTTTAAAAACAAATCAAGGGTGCTGCTCTCCCCCTGAGATGTGGTTGGACATCTGTCAGACACCTTCAGTAGAGGACTCATTTTGTGCGGCTCAGATGAGATGCTCTAAGTACCTAACAAACGAGTTGCACATTGTCAAGTCTATCTATAGCTCAATAGAATAAAATATGCCGTGTACAATTGAAGGCAGAAACAACATGGGGCACCTGCTACATACGCTTTTCAAAAGCAGCCGTTCTCTAGGAATGTGAACCTACCCAACGCAAGTTCAAAAGTAAAGATGCATACTCTGTTTAATGTTTCCAACTAACCAGTTAACATTGAACCATACACCTAATATCTCTGTCGCCCGGCCTTACACACTTCCAAATGAATTTTATCCATACAAAAAAGTTACATACTCCTTTAAGATTATTCATGGGAAAACAATTCGGATTTCTTCATATTAACATTCAAGCGAAATTCAATAATTAACACAATAAAATGTTTTATTTTGACTAATATGCTAGATGAATATGTGGTCTTTTTAAGGAAACAGACTGATATGGTTGTGAAACTTTGAGTACAAGATGAAAATAGTGGTAAATATTATCACCACAAACAATCAACATATTTAAATGAAAACTAAATGACGGATTAAATATGAGCATGGTCGGTAGAAGACGAAATAGGCTTGCGCCCCGCTATATTAATATAGCATCACACCATACAACAGTGAGACCAAAGCTGGGGCAAACAGCACAAAAAAGCCCAAAAGAAAAACAAGAGAACAAAAGAAGAAAAAATGCCACCAACGCTGGATCGACTAAAATGCTAAGGACCCTCCCCGCTGCGCCCACCGGATTTGTCCCACCACACACCCCTGCCTCCGACATGTCGTGCACCAAGCAACACCTTAAAGAAGGAAGACGACGGCGCCGCCGCTGCTGCCCGGACTAATCCTGGGATTTCTCCCGGTACACGGAAGGGGGTGGGGTAAGAGTACTCCCGGCGCCCTTCAGGAAGGACGGCGGCGCCCGTAGGCGTCGTCGCGCCGGTGCCGGCAAGCGCCGACAGGGATTTCTCCCGACCCTAACGCACCACAGCCTTTGACACTTCGTCGGCACCACCAAGCGCTCCGCCCACCAACATGCGCCACCACAGACTTGGGTCAATCAACATCGTCTCACCATGGCAGTCGTTGCGAGGCCGGTTGGATTGAGAGGGAACACCCGAGGACGAAAGACGGCGGTACGGATGCCACGTGGGAGGGAACAACCTCCACCGCCAAAGGCAGCAGCAGATCGGACGCAGCAG
This sequence comes from Alopecurus myosuroides, assembly GCA_028641055.1. Classification (NCBI taxonomy): domain Eukaryota; kingdom Viridiplantae; phylum Streptophyta; class Magnoliopsida; order Poales; family Poaceae; genus Alopecurus; species Alopecurus myosuroides. Next base: position 206,098,564 of record CM054057.1, on the reverse strand, counting down.
TAGGAACACACCAGACCTCCTGGCCCGTCCGGGCCCGATCTGGGCCCGTAAAGTTCCCGCCGCCGCACTGCAGCAAACCCGGCGCCGAGGCCGCCATCACCGTCGCGAGGTCCCTCTCAATCCCACCGGAGGTCACCCAACAGAGCAAGGTCAGCCCGCTGAGACCCAGATCGAGCCCAAGGGCCCAGATCTGGGCCGGACACCGCCGCCGGCCGAGCTCCTCGCCGGTCACCTGCGCCACCAACTAGTGGCGCACCACCGCCCCACCGCCATCTAGCACAGGCCGGAGCGCCGCCGGCCAAGGAGCACCACCGCAGAGCATCACCCCCCCGAGCCGGTCCCCTGCGATGGGGAAAAGAGAACCCGCCGCCACCGGCCCTGCAGTCGACCCCGCGCGGGCAAGGCCCGGCAGCGCCCGCCGGCGGCGGCGAGAGAGGGGAGGGAGGCAGGGAGCTGGTTGGGCAGCGGGAGGGCAGGCCGCCCCGGTCGTCTCGCGCGGGGAGACGACGCGGCTAGCTAATTAAGCATCTGCATATTCTTATTTCATATAATCATAGTCGAATTATCCAACAGAAAATTTAGTACATGGTGATGACCAGCTAATTTCCGTACCACCGTGATTTCAGGTTTCAACTGAACCTTGTACAAGTTTTACTGGCTATCGTCAGAGTCCTATAGATCAAAGAGAGCGCCTTCATTTTTTTTTGAACTAGTGAAACCTCAGTTGGATACTGCCATGGAATCATTCAAACTCATGTGGGCAGATAAGATAGATCGACCAAGGATACCACGAGTTTATCCGTGTACACGAATAGTGCCCATTGGCCACTCCCTGCCATGTGTCCGACTTCGAGGACGCGCCGTCGTCCTCTGACCATGAAGCGATCACATGCCACGCTCACGGCATCGTATGCATATAGGGACACCAGGAGCCTCTCGGATCGCCCTGCAGCTAGATTTATCGTGCAGTGCAACTACCAGCAGCTAGAGCTCTTGTCTTGTGTGTGGAGCTACAAAGTATTTTTGCTTTCAGATCATGGAAGGCTAAAAACTTGAAGAAGTTGTTGAAGGACTCCAATGAGGATTCGGCGGGCACCGCCTGCTTTATGAGTACCCTGTTTATGTGTGAACTCCATTTCCAGTTGGTCATCAATGCATGTGTCTTCTCACCTACCATACTATGTACTACTACCATGACATCTCATAGCTCCTCGTGAGCACCAATGCTTCTTCTCGCGGTCTATATCTTTCTACATATACACACGCCTCTTCTTCACTCAGCTCACCTTTGTCATCTGTCATCTAGACTCCTCCCAAGATCAAGTGTCCACGTTTTATACTAATAGTTAAGAAATATAGGAATATACAAAGTTCCCAAAGTTGTTTCCTTTTGCTTATCTGTTGAAGAAGTAAATGTGAACCTTTGAGAATGGAAGACAATATCGGAATAAAGAAAATCACAGAGATCAAAACCATTGGCTAACGTGTACATGACAAGGCTACTACCTACTGAGTCGAGTGTAGTGCTAATGGACTATGTGGTGCTGTGATCTGCAAAGGCCTCACAAAAGAACTTCCTTGTGCTCATGAAAACCTTGTACCTAATGATAGGAAAGGACTCACTGATGTTTAGTAAGTGATTCATGTGTTTCCTGCCTCGTTGGAAAGTCTAGTCCCACAGCTCGACTCATGGGCATTTGTTGGGCTGTAGTCACTGGCAATTGAGTCATGTACTGTACATCATCGTTGTCTTCCCCTGGAAGTTCATGTATCACGACTTGATGAGCGTAGTTCACCGTGGTTTTGGTGAAGAACTAATTGAGCTAGTTCGAGCAAAGTTTTGTTCTTGTTGTTAAATGTTGCAGTTGAATGTGGAGATGGTTGCAGAAACAGCTGGTGTGCTTGGAGAAAATGATACAAACTAGCCATAAATGATACAAAGTGGTGTGCTCAAGTAATATGCGTGCTCAAATATTTTCGCACATGTAAAAGCCTAATGACAGATTTGATAATCCCCAAGTCGACATTTGTTAAGTATCAGTTGGCTGAGTTGCATAATTTTTTTGAGAACACGTGGGAAAATTACGTGTCTTTGTATTAACTTTGCAAGGAGAACAACGCCATAAAATGGCAAATGTAAAATGTCCAAACAACACCAAGTTGCACATTAGTAGGTCTATACATAGTTGCATAGCCAAATTGTGACGTTGAAGGTAGAAATGGGTACCTGCCCAAAGCGCATTTTAAAACCAGAAGTTGTGTAGAAACATGCAACTAGCAACACGCTTGAAATTTTGAAAGCTCCATACAATCAATAAAATGTGTAAATACACATCTAACTTTGGATCATATACCTAAAAGTCACAGTCGGCTCAAACTTGTACACTTCCAATTGAATTTTACAGGTCTAAACAAGTTATATTTTATTTTTGAATTATACCCTTGGGGATTTGGATTTCATCATATGAACACTCGAAGAATATTAAATGTGCAGCACAATGAAATTGTCTTCCTTTGACTGATATGCTAAAAAAATTGGGCTCCCTTATTGCTAATAACTTACCGTTGGCTTTTGAAGGAATAACGAGACAAATATGGTCACAAATCAAGTACAAGAAAAGGCATGAAAATATACCTCAAATTTATTACCACTAACAAAGTACATATTTCAAAATTGTCATGAACAATTGTCCAAGGAAAAGTTAAGTACAAAATGATAATAGCTAGTTCTTCGTACTATGGTTCCAAGTTTCAACTTGAATCATGCACAAGTGTTACCAGCTAACTTCGACTGGTATTTGCGTAAAAAGTTCAAGCACAAAATATAACCATAAAAATAAAGTGGGCCAAATAACTTAATAACTACTAACCATCGATATTTTAGTTTCTAATTCCAATATAGAACAGTCCGAGAATAACTTCAGTACAAAGAAGAAGGAGATTCATGAAATATGTTTCATAATAGAAATTATGTCGGTACACAAAAAAAATACACAAATTGCTTCTTAGACAGACATGGAGGCAAACCAATCGAGTACCAAGATAAAATAAAAAAACAATAGCATGCATTAAATCATGCCTGGATTTCATCATCTCTAATAAGCCATCTATATATACTTACTATGAAGAAGAATTATCCCAGAGAAAATTCAGTACATGGTGATCACCAGCTAATTTCCTTACCACTATGATTTCAAGTTCTGAACTGAATCTTGTACAAGTTACACTGGCTAATGCAGATCCCTGTATCTGAAAGAGAACCTTCATATTTTTTCCATTCTGTCTCCTCGACATTGCTACTGAAGAGCTTGAGCTACCTCTGTTGGATTACTTTCAAACACATTAGAGTCGGATGATTTTGATCTCGAGGAAATCATGTGGTTGGGATTCCTTGAAATAAGGAGTTTCTCTGAATTTGGTTACCCCATCGTTATATGTAGCCATGGTGAAATCGCATTCAACCAGCTGCAAAATATGCAACATTAATCAACAGATGTTAAACAAGAATCCAAAGATATTTGTAACTTTTGATTTGCATAAGAATTAAAATGGCTGGATTAATTTGATGATATAAGAGGTTGGGACTTGGGATAACATGCAAGAGTTATCTCTACATATTGAGTGGAATCTGCAAGGACAGGTGGTTAAGTTGATGGAGGGCATAATTCTAAGGGATGTCTAATCCACGATGTAATTTATCAAATAAGTATCATATTATCTCTTGTTAAACAGTCTACAAATTTGCAAATAAAGAACTGCATGTATGCTTTTGATCATTCTACACACACTGCCGCTAGAGTTCTAGACACCGGAAAGGAACCAACCTCTTGGTCCAAACTTGGAAAATATTTAGTATGCCACTGTACCATAAACAGTTGATCAAATCATATAGCATGACCATGAAGGCCTCATTGTTTACGAATATAGAAATGGATTCTAAAGTAATTATTCGCGACCTAATTTTTTTTCATGCCAGATCTGCCTCCTCAGTTCCATGTCATGGTTTGTCAAATTGAAGCTGTTGTTCATGCTGACATAAACTTCCTTGTTAGAAAAACATTCCAAGTAAAGATATTCGTCCACAAAGACATGGAAATGGATGCTTTTATGTCAGCAAACAAAGCTAAAGCGGTCCATGCCGTTCTTTAAGGTATACCTGGCAAACCAAATTTCTCTTGTGTAGATATCTTAGGAAAAACTAGGTCGAGGAATCGAAACACAGATTCCATGGAGGATATCTCGCGCTGACAATATATCGCGGGGATAAGGCAAGTGTTGTATGGGACCCAGATTGTGCACTTAGGTTCAGAGTCAAGTCCCCGACGGTGGAGAAACTCTATGTCGTGTCATAATCTCACTATAGGTAAAAGTGCGTACAAGTTACACGATTGATTATCCCTAAGGTTTCCCGTAGGTCGGATTATATAGGTTACCGGACCTAGGACTTGCAAGGAAAGTTCCTACCGACTAGCCGACTAGGGGACAAAATCCTAAACAAATAAGTCTTATGTCCACGTACTCCAAGGCGGTTGGTTTTTGTGGGCACCTTACTGAATCCTGCTTTGCCGGTTGGCCCTTCACTTTGAGATTCAACAAACTGGGCCACCCCCTAGCCCACTTAGCAGTACCGACAAACTAAAAGGTTATTTATATTTTTTTGATAACTGTTCAACACTAGAAAATTGTGCTAGATGGCCCACAGCATGAGTTAAGGTGCTAAAAGAGAAGAAGGCTCTGAAAGCCACTGGTGTCCCTTCCAGAAGTCGAACCCCTTCGGGTCCGGCAGGTATGACATCGGCTCGTCCACACTACTTTTCAAGGATAATTACTTAAACTCGTCAGGATACAATCTTACAAGCACAAACTTATCCTAAATAGGAAGGAGAACAAGGTGTTCACGTATGTTTCATGAACATGCATGAATAAGTTGTAAACAACCACACATGACAAGTTATTCATTAATCTGACATCTGCATGCATGTGACTCACTAGTAAAGAGAGTCATTTGCATTCTCTGCTATCACACCCAGGAAGGCGAGTTGTAGATCCAGCACGGACACCAAGACCCGTCGTGCTCTCTCAATCACTTGTGCCGTCGTAACCACTTCAATATGAAGGACCAGGGAATGGTTGCATATGTGCAGACATGAGGCATGATTATAGCTACGGCGTATGTATATAGGAACGCCTAGCGCTACCTGCTGCTAGACTTCTCGTGCAGCCCAATGGCCCGCAGCCATGCATGGAACATGCGAGTAGAGCTACGAGGTCCTCTTACTTTCCATCCATGACAAGGTTTCTTTGGATCATAGGATTAGAAAACGGAAGAATTGTGAAAACGGAGGAATTGGACAGGATTGTAGGTGCAAAATCATTTGGATGAACCACAAAATTGCCTTAATCGCCGTGAATGAGTGTAAAAAAGAGGTTAGAGTGGATGTTGAAATTCCTATGGAATTGACATGTAGGAATGCCATCCATAGAAATTTTATAGTTGTCATTCATTTAATCCAAAGGCACTCTTTAGGAAAGAATCCTATGGATTGGAATCCACCGAAATTCCTTTAAAAATAATTCAATCCAAAGAGGCCCTAAACTTGAAGCAGATGTGGAAGTACTCGAACGAGGATAAGGTGTTAATTGGTTGTCATTTGTGTTCTATGCATGTGTGGGAATTCCATTTATGGAGCTCGTGACCAATGCATATGTCTTGTCAGTCCACCTACCAGGCTCTACTACCGTGAAATCTCATAGCTCCACGTAAGTATCAATTAATGTAGCTCTGTTAATCTATGTGGTGCTCGGTTTGTATATAACACATGCATCTCTTTGGCTACTCAGCTCACCTTCGCTCTCCATATCCTCTCAAAAAAAAGATTTGTTATATAAATAGTTTGAACCAATAGATATATCAGTTGTAGGAACATACAGATATGCCATCCTTGTTGCCTTTGCTTATTATCTAATTAAGGAATAACACAAACTTTGAGAATGGAAAGCATCGGGATTAAAAATGGTATCGAGATAAAGTGACGTAGTCAATTCTTAGGTGACCAGGACACAGACCTGCATTTTAAGCGTAGTGCGTTGGAACTTCCAGGTCCTAGGTGCTATGAAGGTCTATCTTTTTATTCTCACGGGTTATCAAAATCTTGAACTTAAGCTGAGGAAGGACTCGAAGGAACCAGAAGGATTTGGCTTTAACGTATGCTTTATACGTTTCCAGTCACAATGGGAAGTATGGTCCCAACAGTCGTCTCTGTGGGCATTGGTCGACTGGCGCTACTGTACAGCAGAGCCGTCTCATGCTGCTGTGCTTCAGAATCACAAGTTGATACACATAATTCATGGAGGTTTAGGATATGATCTACTTAAGATGAATCTGGTGAGGTCTTGCTCTTGTTCTCAAGCGTTGAAGTTGAACATCAATATCATGAAGTATTTAGACGAAATGACATGTATATTTTCTTTTTTAACGAGGCAAGAGATTTCCATTTTATAATTAGAGGAGTAAACATAAAGCGGCCTTGAACAACCTGTTACAAAATAACGCAGCGAAAAGTAGGTCAACGAAAAACAAGAACACAAATTTTTACGTGGAAAACCCTTACGAGGAAAAATCACGAAATGCACGAAGGCATCTCACTATAATTGGGAGGAGTATTACAATACAGGAGAGGACAAATCCTCTACGTGCTAATCTGGTGGATCTCCCTCACATGATCTCACAATCCATAATATGACTACCTCGTACTATATATTCACGCAAACAACTCTCTTTCTTGACGGACACGAAATAGAGTTGTATACATGCTATGTTTAGCACGGCTGTCGATAGCATCAACTCCTCAATCAAAGTAATCACAAGTAAACCTTATGCCTTGAAACTTCCATAGGACTTATAAACTTCTCATGAAGTCGTATTGAGCAGATCAATCAATAGGTCGTCGAGAAAACATACAGTTGTCAACAAAGCAGACATACGAAACTTGAGTTCTCCCAATAAAAGTCTGAGACTCTGCCATTGAACTTAAAAACTGAAACTGCTCAATCATCAAATGACATAAGTCGTCATATCTCCTGTGATGCCTGAACGAGGGCATAGCTCATAGTGCAACATCTTGATGCACATAGCATTGGGAAGAACTCATCTCATGAAATCTGAACGTGCTACAAAACAGAAAGCACAAATCTCGGCAAACAATACTCATGCAAGAGCATCTGGTACGGAGTGTATCACGTACACCAAAAATTGCCGTCTAAAAAAATCCATGACATCGTCAAAAAAACTGTTCATGTAGAACAAGTGTCGGATGAAGAAACCTCCTGAACATGCAGTGGAGCTTAAACCCTGCAATAGACCCCTCTTGAAAGAGTAAAAACAACTAAATTGCACTGTAATTTAACAGTTTTAAATGTTGTAGTATCTAGCGGAAACAAATCTCCATCTTGCACCTCAACCGATACTCATCACGAACATCAATATCAAAACAAAAACTTCACATGCATAACAGCAAAAACTCTAGAGAGTATATGCTGGCTACCAACAAGCTTAATAATTACCTCCTCCATAACATGTTTTTCCTAATAACTGATTGTGTTCTTCAACATAATGCAGCAATATATTTGCATCCATCGTTATATCCAGACGGGCTATAATTCCAAAAACTCCACCTTAAACAAAAACACTAAGTGCTTCCTCGTAATCGGCTTGTGCCAACAACACTCATATCCTGACTTACCATAGGGTAAACTTTGTCACACGGACCAGCAGCGAGAGGTCATACTTCAAGGTTGCCATGAGTAGTAAATCCATCACCACAAAGTAGTACTACCTTCGTTCCTATGAATAAGGCGCACACGCATTTTAAGACAAATTTTGACCAAAAGATTTGAGTAACAATATCTTGACTATATAGTGCAAATTTGACATTGTTAGATTCGTATTGAAAAACACTTTCTAATGATATGGAGGGAGTACTACAAGCCAGAGAAAAATTAATTGTTGAATTAAAATAGATGAGCGGATAACGGCAGTGAACAGTACTCCCTCCGTCCACGATAAAGTGTACGTTTTCCTTTTTCGTCGGTCAAATTTATTAAACTTTGACTAACTTTATCGGGAAAAGTATTAGCATTTATGACACCAAATTAATATCGATAGATCTGACTTGACATGAAGTTTTAAAATATATCATTTTGATGTCATATATATTGCTACAATTTTCTATAAATTTGGTCAAAGTTTAAAAAGTTTGACTAAGTGTAAAACTAGATGTACACTTATTCGTGGACGGAGGGAGTACCTGTATAGCTTGTCGTGTGGACATAGCAATTGGAGATTAAAGTAAAGATCTTTGGTGAATTTGTCTTCACGTAAAGTAGGGGCAGCAACGCCTTTTCTTCTAGGAACTTGGTCCATGCATTTAGTCCAAAATAATCTAGTAAATCCAAGGTGCAGCTCCTCGCGTAGCAGTAATATCGAATATGCATACCACAATTTGCGTCCCATAGTCATGCGAGATGATCTAAAGCAGATCGATTTCGATAGCCACTAGAGGACAATAAAAGGCTGCAGATCGGAAGTCGTACTAAATATGAAGACTTGCAAACAGACGGATCGTCGAAAGCGGCGCATAGGACGCCGATCAAAAATAGTGAATTCTCGATCTCAGAGACGATGCTTGAACTTGATGCAGCTGCATGATGCCACAAAATTGTGGCGGTTGATCCAATCAATGTTGCGCGATTCTTCCCGGGAGTACAGCACAAAGTCTTCCGGGCAGCAAATCGATTTTCGAGGTTGAAGCTCTGATACTACTTGTTCCAAAATAACGCAGCAAAAAATAGATCACCGAAGAAAAAGAACACGAATTTTTACATGGAAAACAATTACGGGAAAAACCACGGAACGCACGAAGGCGTCTCACTATAATTGGGAGGAGTATTACAATACACCAGAGGACAAACCCTCTACGTGCTAATTTGGTGGATCTCTCACACAATCTCACGATCTATTTTATAACTACCTCGTACTATATATTGGGGCAAACAACTCTCTTTCTTGGTGGACACGAAATAGAGTTGTATACATGCTATGTTTGGCACGGTTGTCTTGCCGTAGTCTGGTAGGACTCCATCTATAGTACAACACTTGTATGAGATTGGGAAAACAATAAAATAACAAGTACCATAAAGAAAGGAAAAGAGATAAACATGTTAGAAAATAATTTTCGCAAGACGTTTTGCACCAGTCATGATTCATTCCTCACTCTCACCCCTCACTATGGGAAAGACACAAAACGCCGACGGCCCAACTACCGTCGGGGAAATCCTAAACCCCGTCGGCGTATGCATAGGCCGACGACCCCCGTCGGCGTATGTCCTGTCGGCCTTTTTCTTTGTCGGTGTAGCCTCGTGGCCGTCGGCGTACATCCCGTCGGCGTATCTAAATTAAATTTTTGATTCAATTTTTTTTTGAATTTGTTTCTGCATTTTTTATTTTACTTGTTTAACCATGTAATAACACTATAGTCACATTTATCTTTATCTCTAACCATTTTTTATTTTAATCTTAATTACTCGCTTCTACAAACACTTCACGATCTGTCACTCATCATGAGATTGCTCCAGCCCCAGCACGCTTAACTTCGTAGTTCCTTCTCTGTGAGCTACCTATATGTGTTGCTGACAATATTATTCAATCAATCTTGTTAACCCTTGGACCATCATGTCACACTCTTTTATTTGTGAATTCAAACAATTATTTAAAAAAATAATAATAATAAACTTGAATTCAAATAATCTTGAATTTAAATAATAAGTAACATTTTTTCCTTTTCTATTTAATATTGAATAATTCATATCTATAAATCCGTAAATCGAAATTTGAAAATAATATGTCTATATCGATTAGTAAAATGAGATAAATTCAAATATTACATCCATATAAAATTTTCCATCATGTATAAGAGTTTTTTTTCCTTCTCATTGTAAAAAAAAATCCATTTTCCGAGTGAAAAAATGGTTTTTTTGTGAAGGACCAAACACACAGATATGTTGCAAAACTTGAGAGCTACAATTTTTGAAAATACTTGACCATGTTATATGCACAAATAAACAATTTGTTTCCTATGAAAATGTTTCAATCCACCTCTTTTAAAAAACACAAGTTTCCGCCGATTCAGTTGGGAACTAGTCAAATTTGAACTACAGGTACCTCATAGTTTGCTCATGATTTTTGGCAAAAATCATTTTTAGGTACACAACTACCTACTTCATCATAGATACACCAAGAGTTTCTCAATATTCAACCCCTATCTACGGACGTTTATGCCCGCCGTCTTGACTTTTTCCTCAAACCAGCTTAGAAAATCTATTCTATACTAAAACCAAAATACAGAGATCTAATAGAGACACCTGGTTGATCCACATCACCTCAATTATTTTCTATAGTCAGATCTGAAATTGAAGGGTATGATTTAAATAAAGAAGTATTAGTTACGTAAAAAGGTGTTTGTCACGTAACCTGATTGGACACGTCTAATGTTAAGACAAGAATTCGGGACACTAAAAAAAATATGTCACGTTACTTCTTTTTAGAGGATGCCGTAACCAACCTTATTTTTAGAGGACCGTGTAATTTTGTATTTTTTAACTCGCATAGGCTGCTCATAGTGGGTGGTAACATCACACATACTTAGACAAAAAATATGATATGACACACGATTAATGAAGAGAAAGATGGTTGTGGTAACATAATATGTTACCGTAACATCACACATATCAATGCATTATGAGTCTATAAACTAATAAATGCACACATGCATGACACCACATATATGTTACAACCCACTATGAGGGTACTCCCTCCGTTTATATTCAGTTTGCGTCTTGGAGAAATAACAGATACCAAGGAGCGGATCCGATGAGCTAAATTAGAGAGAAGTTGGACTAGATTACCCCTTGTGCTGCCCCTACTCTACGCCTTGCTTGCATGCATGCAGTGTTCGTTGACGCCTCACCTCCGATGCAATTGATTGTTTGGCCAACCGTATGTTCTCTTTTCCTCACTAATTAATGCATCGGAAGACCAGTACGAGGACATATTAGGGAGTCAAGTGGCAAAAGGTGTAGAACGCAAAGTAATTGTGAAATTTTTGAGAAACCTAAAACGCAAACAAAGATGAACGGAGGGAGTAGTAACATAGATTAGTAACATTGGCAAGTTACTAGTCTAAATTACTCCCCACTATGAGCAGCCTAACCTATTTTGACAGGCTTGATGTTGAGACGAGCTGGACACGCACTTCCAATCACGTTAGGCACGTACTTTTCATAAGAGTTAACGCAAAGGCCCACCATCTTGATTAACAAAAGCCCAATTAGGAGACCACATATATGCATGCATGGCCATATTCCAGGATCAGCATTCCGCACACACACAAATTGGATAGTTTTCTTCGCCTGTCCGGCGAATCTGCCCCAATAGATTCTAAAAAGCAATTGTAACTATAATCTACTTTCTTGATCTACAAAGCTCTCTGTTTTTTCAGAAAAAAAAGGCATATGTGGCATGTATACGGTTGAATAAAATAGAATTTACAGTTTTACAAAAAAAAACACCACAAGTCCGATGACAATATTTTGAACCCACAGTAAATCAAACAATATAAAATTACTTGAATAGTCTATGCGTTTGCGGCCGCACTCTCAGGATGAGAGACGGCGGAAGGAAAAAACGGACGGTCATTTCGTTACCACTTGCCAATTTCATCATGTATTTGTTACTATTTAACCCTAAAGGGAGAAGGACCCCTACTATTTGGTTCACTCATAAATCAAAGATAAAAACAATGATTTGTATCACTTTGATCTGATATGCACCCATAGATCAAAAGGAAATAAATACCAAAAGATATTTCTATACAAAATGTATTACTATATACTAAAAGCAATATACGGATGTCAAATAGGAACACCACATTAAGCCACATCATCAAGATTATTTTAATCGTTGGATTTAAAATGAATGACTGGGATTAAACTTAAAATTAATAAGTACGTAACAATACAGTTTTAGTCTCACACGTCAATTTTTTTGCCGATGAGATTGACAAGTCAAAAATATGTTTTTTTTCCTTAGGGAAATGTATAATATAAATAGGTGCTCGACAGATAGGGGCGTAAGTGGTCAAGACCACTTAGCCCCACTTATGTACACTTTAAGTGTAGGTAGTTCAATTTTGGATGAATTGATGCCAAAATTGTACTACCCATACTTAAGTGGACATAAGTGAGCTAAGTGGTCTATGCTCGGTGCCGATGGGATGGTATATTAGCTAAGGCCCATGTTGTTTTCTAACTAGATACATACCAGAATATACATGTATGTGGTGTACTCTGATCAGATCTGCGTGGACTTTGTCCCATCTTGCCTGCCGACGGTTCCTGCAGCATAAAACGTGAGCATAGCTAAAATCAGTACGTAGCATTGTTTTTCTGATCACGCTATATTTTTTTGCAATACCATCATCCACAGATCTGTATCTTTGAAACCCGAGCCAAGATTTCTATGCGCACGTCAAAAATTTGAAGGGAGAGAATGTTTCTAGTTCCAAAAAAAATCAAAACAATCCAAAATGATGCAAGACCTTCGCGTGGTGTTATTATATATATATCCTAGTATACAACAAAAATAATAAACTTGTAATATGACAGTTGTGTTGAAAATGTGTTCACAAAAATATGCTATCTCCTCCGAACATTTCAGCGTTTCGGGCCAAATGACGGGTGTTATGGTCAAATCCATGGCATAGTTTGTTTAAATGTGCCCATATTCTTCACAAACATGCATCTTGGAAACACGAACAATGTTTACGGAGGAAGTTTTCCTTTTCATTGAATAAAAAAACTATTTTCCATTTCCGATTGTAAAAAATGGGGTTTTTTTGTGAAGGACCACTAGTAGGGAAACCCTTTTCTGTGGCGCACCAAAATCCTATTCTGTGGCGCACCCTGGGGCCACAGGGGTGCGCCACAGAACACACGCCACAAAAATAATTTCTGTGGCGCACCAAACCCGTGCGCCACAGAAATAGTGGATTCTGTGGCGCACCTAGCCCGTGCGCCACAGAAATGGTCGATTCTGTGGCGCATCCCTTAATGGTGCGCCACAGAATTGGGTGCGCCACAGAATTCTCCAACGGTGCGCCACAGAAACATCTGCAATATTTCGAAATTTAAATTGTTTCTGCTGTATACAGTTTGAATATACAGGAATTATTCACAGCAGTGATATTTGACAACATATAACATATTACTGATATTTTACAAAGTTACTTAATCACAATAGTGATACATAGTGCAAAGTATCGAATTTGTCTCAAAGTGATCACATAGTTACTCGAGTTGTCAAACACATCATCGAACAATAATTGTCACCACATAGTTACTCGAGTTGTCAAGTTACAAATGCCTAAGCTAAGATGAAATAGACTACAAGCACGGCGACGATGGTGAGCAAGAACGGTAGCTTGCAGGAGGCCTCCATCTTGTTCATCTTGTTCATCTTGTTCATCTGTTTCGACTGGTGGTCCCTCCACTTCGCAACCGCCTCGTGTCTAGTCTTGTATCCTTTATAGCAGTTGCCGTTGAACTTGTCGACCTGTGCTTTGCAGTCCTTCCACTCGTCATAGACTCCTGGAACCCGACCCTCGAACACCACGTAGTACGTCATCTATATAGATAGACACAAAGCATATTAGTAAGTATAATGCAAAAAACAACTAAGTCATATATGTTCACAAAAAACAACTAAGGAAACAAAAAATAAACATCAAAGATATACAAACATAAAGCTAGCTAGGCCTAAGTTAATTTAGAGCAAACTAATAGTAGCTAGCTAGGAGTTTAGAGCTAACTAATAGTAGCTAGCTAGGCCTAAGTTTAGAGCAAACTAATAGTAGCTAGCTATGCCTAAGTTTAGAGCTAAACTAATATAGTAGCTAGGCTTATATAAGTTAAGCAAATTTTGTTAAACAAACTAATAGTAGCTAGCTACGCACACCTCGATCAACGATACCTCAACTGGAGCGGCGCCGGAAACGGCTTATATAGCTCCTTCGTCATCCACGACCTACGATCAGCCTGCCGCTCTAGGCGTTCCTGGATATCCCTCTGGCATAACCCTATGGGTTGGTGCAAGGGCCCTCCCTTTTTGTTGACATCTTCAATGATTATCTCCGACAACTTGACTTTGATGCGATGAAAATCTTGTATAAGATCTTCCTGTGAGATTTCCCCCGCCATTTTGTTGGACCAGTCTCGGAGTCTAGAAGGATGATTCAAATTGTTTGCATCGCGGACAATCCCTTTGAGGTGATGGAGGGCATAGAAGGCCTCTTTCGTGCTCCAAGCCGGCTGCTTGATGCAGGGGAAATCGGTCACGTGCCTGAACCCGTATTTGCCAGTAGCCGGCCTGATACATTCTTGTTTCTTTTCGAATGTGCCTCCATTTTGGGCGTAGCCATTGATAGCCTCATCGAGAACACCCCTTATTCTGGTGTAGTCTTTCCTCTTCGTCACATTCGACGAGTCAAAGTATTGGGCAAGTGAATATTGTGGGCAAAGCACGATGAGTGTGCAGTATGTGTCCCTGCTCAACACATGCAATTGAATCGAGGATAAGCAATGGATGAAACCTAGAAAAAAAACATTAGCTAAGACGATCGCGAGACTTACTCGGGGAAGACAGGCAAAAGAATGTCCGTCTTGTTCTGACCGTTTCTCAACATGAAGCTCTCGAGGTACTTCACTGCCTTGGTCCGTGTACTTGATCCTTCCTCCAGCTGGCTATCACGCATGTAGTAGGGATCCGCTACCATAACGTGAGGGGGTAACTCTCGCTGGATCTGCAGCTGAGCATTTAGCGCGTATAGGCGGACCAAGTTATAGTCCAGCCGTCTCGAGTGAAACAGACTGAAGATATCCTCATACGCTATGAAGAACAGTCCCGCGGGGTCTTCGTTGACGAAGTCCGGGCCCTCTGGCACCTTGACCGTGAACACAGGGTAATTTGGACACTTGTCTTGAAGAAGGAGACCCTCTAGCATCACGATAATGTTCTGCAATGTGAGCATTGGTCCAGTTGCCCCATGTATCTCGTCCGGACCCAGTATCGGTTTCCCAGCTTCATGCAAGCGGGTCAAGCCATCCTTAGGGGGTCGTATCACGGCGTCGGCCAAGATCTTAGTATGCTGGACCTTTTTAGCAGGTCTCTTCCTAATCTTCTTGCTGCCGGTGGCTTGATCTGCTGCGGGAGCTGGGGGTGAGGGAGCTGGGGGTGCGGGTGCTCGGGACGACCCTTCGATTGTCTTATGAAGTGTGCCAGGGCTGAATAATGTACCCTCCGGGTACGTCAGACGCTGCGTGACTTCAGTACGTCTAGGTTGATCGTCGTGACTGCGGAAGGCTTCGTCGTCACGATTCATATCAGGCATGTACCTATCTTGGCTGTAGCCCGTGTTGAGGTAGGCATTGATGTCGACATTGTCATCGTAATGATAGTCTTCGACACCGGCGGCTCCAGCAAACTGGTTGTCCACGTCCTTTGGTGGTGCCGGCGGCTGTGATGCCGGCGGCTGTGATGCCGGCGGTTGAGGCACAACTGCTTTTGATGATCTTTTGGGCGGTCGTTGCGGCATATTTCCCAACAACACTTTGTGCCTTGTTGTGGTGGCAACAACCGCCGGTTCCTTCTGGGTGGTGGTGGCAACAACCGCCGGTTCCTTCTGGGTGGTGGTGGCGACGAGTACTGTTTCCTTCTGAGGGGCGGCGGCCTTGGGTGCAGTCTGGAGGGCTCTTTGCTTCGTGGGCCGGACGATCTTATTCTGCGGGGCCATAGGGGATGTGGCGCCGGTGTTGCGCTTGATCACAAGACCCCCCCCCCAAGACGAATCTGGCTCTTCGGCCATTGCATCACCCAAGTCGTGCA
The DNA here is from genome assembly GCA_028641055.1 of Alopecurus myosuroides. Taxonomy (NCBI): domain Eukaryota; kingdom Viridiplantae; phylum Streptophyta; class Magnoliopsida; order Poales; family Poaceae; genus Alopecurus; species Alopecurus myosuroides. Next base: position 206,082,570 of record CM054057.1, on the reverse strand, counting down.
CTCTCCAAGTACCAAGTTGTCCTCCTCGTCGCAGCCTGGAGGTTTAAAGGGGGGGAGGACGTCGCGATACTCCGGCACTACATTGGCAAACTTCACCTTCATCACGTTCTCGTCCATTCGAGAGTGGTGCATAGTGCGTTGCATGGGTTGTATAATAGTGCCGGTAGCAACATCCACCAACTCTCCGCCGGGCACCACACGATGCAGGAGTACGCAAGGTTCATCCTGTTGTGCAACATACCAGGCATCATGAGATGACAGTCATCTTGAGAATGCGTAGTTAGATCACGATTAACTAATTAGTTACCTTGGTGATGGCGTCTAGCTCGGCGGGTGTCGAGACAAGGGCGACGGTGCCGGCGGCCGGCCCATCATTCTTCGGCATTGCTGCCGAAGGGGGCGGCGATGTGACCAGAAGGAGTGGCGCCGGCGTCTGGGGGGTCAGCTGTTGCGGCGGCACTTGCTGGTTCATGCTTGAGTTGCTGCCGATGAAGCTGGGCAGATGGATCGGTCCAATTTGACCCCCCGCATTCCAGGAAGCTAGCCCCTCCATCAGCCCAGCGGGGATGACTTCCTTGAGCCTCTCATCCACTAATCGGTTGAGCCTGTCGGGGTCCACCTCTCTGCTCTCAAGTTTCTTCTCTAGAGCCGCCATCTGCTTCTTCAGCTCCGCGACCTCAGGATCATCCTTAGTCGATGTCGTCTTCCTCTTCTTTTTTGACTTGGCATCTGATGAGTAGTACTCGGCTACCTTCATGTTTAGCCCAAAGCCGGAGATACGGCCAGCTGACGTCGGCGGGGCATCCAACGGCCTTTTCTTGTATGCGTTCGTCGCTCTATTGAAAGGCGTGTCCCACAGACTCGTCGACCCTTCGGACGAGTCAGATTTCCGCAACTCCCTCTCCTTCGGACAAAAAGGAAATTAAGGTGAGCCCATTATCTAATTATTAGATCAATGCAATATACATGTACTTGAGATATATGTGTCCTTACCAAATGTTTCTCAAATTCCTTCACGTCCTCGTCTTTCGTCTTGAATTCCCCCGTCTTCCAGTCTAAGAAGTACCGGGATCGGACAAAGTTCCTAACTTGTAAGTCCGTGATTTTGTGCCAGGGGTTATCTTTTCCGAGACGTTCCATCTCGCGGTCCTCCTTCTCCCAAGTAGGTTGTTTTCCTTGGTAACCACCGCTTCCGAGATGTTGGTGCCCTATGTTTTGGTCCCGCATATCCTGCCCCCATTTTGTCCATTTTTTACACTCCTCGGTGTTCAAGTACTCCTTAAGTATCTCGAAATCTTCTTTCTGAAGCGTCGGGTCTTTTCGACTGATCTCCTCCCAGCTTTTACCTTTTTCAATCTTCTTCTTCACCCGGGATTTCCAGCTGCTCAACGCGGTGCTCATCTTCGTGATGGCTAAAGAGTCCACCATTTTGTTGAACGGCTCCGGGAACGTGTATCGCTGGTGAAGCTTCTTCAGAAGGATTTCGACCAAAGCCTTGTTGTCGTTGTGTCTAAGGTCAGTCGTGTTGATCGACATGCTTTCCCGCACGATGCACCCTAGCTGCATGCCGTACCCTGAGGTAACAGATCGAGGCGCCAATGGTAGGCCACTCGGCGAGACCTCGGTGATTGTATCGGTGACGTTCGCGAGCACTTGCGGCCTACGATCCTTCCTTGGGGCCCGGGGCTTCTTATTCTTCTTATCGGTCGTCGGGGCGGCGTCGCCGCTACCACCAGCCGCCGTGCGGTCAGTGCCACCACCATCGGTGCTCTTATCCTGGTCCTCTTCCTCCAAGGACCCCCAATCAACGTCCTCTTCCTCACTTTTGGTTGCAGCGTGGGCCTCCCAGCCCTCTTCCTCGGCACCGGCTTCGGGCACGGACACGTGCTTGGAAGAGCCAGACATGTTTCTGTAATAACATTCAAATTTGAGTTTTTGAGTTGGATTTCAAATTATTCAATATAGACGTGCTTGGATTTCAAATTATTCCTGCTTGTTTTTACTGCATGATGAAATTCTACTCGTCTAATACAGTAAAAAAAATGTAGATTCATGATGAAATTCCTTAGTAAGCACACCGTCTACCTGCTTGATTTTCATTTGATTTCATGCACCCTCTTACATTATTATTTGTTTGGAGTGTTCTTGTTTCGTGTTCACACGTTTGAAGTGTTTGTCAGAACGTTGGTTCGAGCAGAGTTGGTAGTTCGGCAATTTTACCTGAGCATGGTTTTATGTCCATGATTTATGCATCACATTTCATTCAACTCCATTTATATGCACAACAGAGTTTCTTACAAGCAAGTATTGTTCTACACTTCTACGGTCTATAATATCTAGATATTACAAATTTATCTCCCTTAAGTTGTCTAGATTTCTCATAGATGTCTGGCATGCCCTACTGAGATGCCATCATATTAGCCATGATGTCACGCTGTAGCCAAATGCCACTTGCCTGGTCATGACGATGGAATCGTGAGGACGATGCTTTATAGTGGCTCCGAGGTGATCAAGCAAGTTGGTTGGGTTATATTTGATGAGATTCACTACATGAAGGATCGTGAGAGAGGTGTTGTGTGGGAATAGAGTATAGTCTTCCTCCCCCCCCCTCCCTGCCATCAAGATGGTCTTTCTCTCTGCTACCATGTCAACTGCAACCGAGTTTGCTGAGTGGATATGCAATAGGTGGGTCTGGTCTCTACCTCGTAGCAGATGAAAATGGTCGGACAATTCAGGGAGGATAATTTTCTAAAGCTGCAAGACACATTTGCAAAGCAACAGCCAGCAGGTCCAATTCCTTCACACCGGAAAAAGCACGTCTGTTCCCAATAGGTGTTTGTTTGGGCTTTTTGCTGCTTTCAGCAGAAATAAGCCGGGCAAACGAAACAGGATTGTCAAGTAGATGGTAGGAAGGGTGGTGGACCTAAAGCCAGTGGTCGAATTGCAAAAGGTGGAAATGCGTCTGGAACTTCTGACATATACAGGATTGTCAAGGTAGGGCAAGATGAATTCTAGCCTTATTGTGCTTTCTGAATTTACAAACAATAGATGGTTTATGCTTTCTTCAAGGTGCGTGCAGTTTTTTAATTTACCACCTACTAGGTTAGAAAACTAGTCAATGTCTCTGTCATAGGTTTTCACTTTTTAGTTGTTGATGTTTTATGCTTGGGTTTAATTTATTTCAGTCATATCTCGCTTAACTTCGATTAATCTAATCTGCGGATGATTATGGAGCGCAAGTTTCAACCAATCATAATTTTCAGCTTTAGTAGAAGAGAATGTGAGCACCATGCGATGTCTATGCCCTACTGGGTTGTTCCTTGAACTGAAAGCCCATGTAGGTGTAGAAGTACATTGCTGCAGTAGCTACAGATTTCGAGCAATCAAGATATAACTTGCTTCCACACAAAAATAAGACGAGAAATGGTACTTAACCATTAGTGAGATGATGAAAAGCATATCCCTTATATTTCTTTGTAGGAAACAAAGGCAATACTTTCGCTGTATAGAACTTAAAATGAATAGTATATGGAGCAAGAACTATGACCCAACCCACTTCAGCAAGAAGACAAAACGAACTCACGAATCATATGGGATGGATCCTGGTTATTTTCAGCTCTCTCTCATCTCATTTTTGACACAGAACTAAAATCGATTAACTAAGAGGCTTTCTTTTGTACTTTTTGGTTGGGCTCCAAAACCTGTCTCTGAAAATAACGCTAACCTAACTCTGAGCATAATACTGAAAACATTCAAGTTGTTCACTACCGATTGATATAAGCTCCGCCATAACGTAAGCCATGACCTCACAGAAAAAAGGTAATATGAGAAACAGGAATATTGACACTTACCTAGATAGGTAATGCATACATGCTATGATATACCAGTGATTTTCATAGGTGCAGTCCATTTTAAATGGAGATAAATGATGGACAGAATAGATATTAACAATTAGCAAGGAAACTTCAGAAGATGCTCAGGGGCTGCTTCTCCACTCCAACAAATGAAAATCACACAAATATTAAAACAACTATGGTTTAAGTGAGTAATGGCATGTGAAGCTTCTCATCAATGTTTCTGTATTCACAACATATAATAATACTAAATTTGAATTCCATAAACTGTCTTGAATTTATCAGAGACATAATACCAATTACAATGACACATCCATGGAGTGCAAATGCATCTAAGCAAAAACTAAATATTAGCCCACCTATAGATTCATAGATGATCCCTACACCTCAAAGAAACTCATTTTTTAAGAACTCTAATTAAGTATTCAAATAATCAGTAATTACTGAGCATATTGTGAAGAACAAATAATAGATCAACGTAAATAACTTATCAGTTCAACAACATATTAGTCATTCTCTGTCGGAAACACCACAACATATACGCAATTCAAGCATTCACAAACAACATTGTGCATCTTATGTGGCATGTGAAATGCGATAAAGGTGTAATACTTATATTAGCGTGTTCTATCCTGGTAAGAAGATGGACAATAGAAGGGCACAATAATAACAGGTATATGGCTAAAGCGTGCCAAATGAGGAAGGATGCTATAGAAGAATGTACACACACAACACAGAGAGACCAGAGAGACCATACTGTTTTCGAACTGCATTTGACGCAACAAAAGTATGAAAATGATCCAGAAGAAATGTTTACATCTTTTAACTTTTCATGTCTGTAGTTAATAACTCATCAACTCTCAAGGAAACCAGAACTGCAACTTTACTTTCGCCACCACATGTGGCAACAAATTTGTTGCAAGTGCGATCTAGGGAAGTGTCAGGAAAAAAAAATCAAAATAGAAGGATATGGTTTAGTACTAAATAAAATATCAGTTGGAGCAAGCGAACAAGTGCGTTATAGGAAATCTTTGGTAACCAAAACCATCCCATCCATATATTTTCATGCTTCCGGTGTGACAATAAGGATGCCGCTACATATATGCATTCGGAGGATGTTTAGAAAATTCCAATGGTAAGTTTTAGCTATGTTGGTCTAGCAACACTGAACAACTTGAATGAGGATTTCTTTCTACAAACCACAAAGATATCGTTTTTTTTCATGAAACAACTTTGTACATAGAATCTTAAAACCTATGCCATATTATTCTTTTTACAATCTTTGTATATGAGCAAAAGGAAACACTATAGCTAGTTCGACAAAAAATTTCGGCATGACCTTTGCTAAAAAAGGCCATGCCGGAGTGCCAGAAATTCGCCGGAACGGAAATGAATCGACGTTCCGGCGAAACATTGGCAACTCTCAATGTGTACCTGCACAAAAACCATCCAATCCCCTCAATCTAGTGCCTTATTCACATTGCATTCCAGGGTTCACAGGTTACTTCACCCATGTTTTCTACTACCTGTCCCAAACCAAGAACAGATGGTTCCACATTGGCACATACTAGGGGTTACAGAAAAGAAAATGGAGAGCACAAAACACAGCTAGAATTCTATCAAGCCCAGCAAAGGAGAGCACAAAAATGCTTTAACCTGCAAACCACAGTTCCACCAAATTTCATCACATAGTTGTCCTTTCAATTCCAGATATCTAACTGAATTTCAGATATCCCAATTCATATCCACAGAACAGAGGCAAGCACAGGGCAATTCTTTGCTACGGAGAGAGATCGAGGGCAGTGTACCTTCTCCTGCTCCTCGAGTCGAGATGCAGTGGCGATGGCGATCGAGGTGATGAAGACGAAGACCTGCTCCTCGATCCACGCCTGCTCCTCCTCCACGGGCGCTCCTCCTCCACGGGCGCTGGTTCACGCCTGCTCCTCCACACGGGCGCTGGTTCACGCCTGCTCCTCGATCCACGCCTGCTCCTCCTCCACGGCCTGGTGCTCCTCCACGCCTGGTGCTCCTCCACGGCCGGCTGCTAGCTAGGGTTCGTCGTGCGCGAGAGAGAACGAGGGATTTTTTCGCTAAGTGCTCGCGAGAGAGAATCGATTGGGGACGATGGAGCGGGGCCACATGTCATTGGATGTAAGAGAATTCTGTGGCGCATCCAGGCAGAGATGCGCCATAGAATTGTGCGAATTCTGTGGCGCACCGTGCACCGTGGTGCGCCACAGAAATATGTGGGCATGCTGTGTGGGCAGATTGGCGGGGCCACATGTCATTGACTAGGAAAGCGATTCTATGGCGCATCACTTTGGAGATGCGCCACAGAATTGTGTGGATAGATAATAAAAAATTCGAACGGTTGTACTGTGACAAATGTGTGTTACTAGTCTAGTGGTTTGCTATGAGTGAATGATTAACACCCAGGTTCGAATCTTGATATTGCCCCAGTTTTTTTAATATTTTATTTAATTATAATTAAAAAAAGAAAACAGTAAATTACAATTAAAAAAATAAAACACACATTTTATATTAGAATATATTTTAATATAACGTCTCTTCGCAATCTTTTATGACACACACATATGGTTGTCTAACATACACATGAGCATATGTACACAAAAAATTCTTCTTCGTCTCGGTTCCGATCTAGCTTAATTAGCGTCTCTTTCCCTTTTTGTTGGCGACTGGATACTTTATACCGGCCACCTTGAGATTTCTTCGCGTGAACGGACAACCGTGTGTAGGTAGGGATGTCTTTCTTCTTACTTTACCAGTAGTAGGCATGTCGAAGTGCTTGTCGAACTCCTCCTCGATCTTCGGATCACCGTTCTTGTTGAAGTCTTCCTCGTTGGCGTCTCCTTCCATTCCGATGATGCTCCTCTTGCCCCTCCTCACGACAACACGGCTAGGCCTTGACGGGTCGGTGATGAAGAAGCATTGGTCAACTTGGCTAGCGAGTACCCATGGCTCATTTTTCGCGGATGCGTTCTTCGATTTGGCATCGGGTATAACCATTGTGGTGAAATACCGTCCTTCTTTCTTGACATTCTTGGCCCATCTCACACGGAACATTGGCACCACCGTCTCTCCGCAGTAGTTGAGCTCCCATATCTCCTCGATCTTTCCAAAGTATCTTTCTTCCACATTAGTCTCGGCATCGCCATATGATAGCATAGTTACTCCTGAGTTTTGATTTTCGCTACTCATGTCCTTGTCCTCGGTGGAGAATCTGTAACCGGAGATGTCGTACCCCTGATAGGTCCTTACGTTCTGCCCGGGGCCCTGTGATAAGATGTATATGAGTTTTTCATCTTCCGTAGAAGGCATTTTTCTCCGTGCTTCAGTCAGTTGACTTTGCTTGAACCAACGCGTGAAGCCGGAGTTGTGCTCTTTGGTTACGTCTCCCATCTTCCTCGGCCCGCCCATTTCAATATAATTCTGATTGATTAAGCTTTTGTGCTCTTCCACGAAAGGCTCGATCAACTTTAAGTGTTGTAGCGCGACCCGGTGAGCCCTATCAAAGTCGTCGCGTCGTTTTTGAATGCCGACATGAACGTCGCGGCAGCCCTCGCGGTGACCGACTCCGTTGAGTCTGCCACGGTGCGTCCTGGTGGACAAACCGACATCCTGATCGTCTTCGGTGCTTAGGTAATTGTCGCAGAAAGAGATGCACTCGTTGGTTAGAAATCCTTTGGCCATGCTTGCGTCTGGACGGGCCCTATTGCGAACGTATCCTTTCAGGACACCATTCTGCCTTTCCATCGGCATCATGTAGTGCAGAAACGTCGGGCCGAGATGCCTGATGTCATCAACGACATGGAGAAGGAGATGTACACATATATCACAGAATGCCGGCGGGAAGTAAATCTCGAGCTCGCATAGTATCACCACGATCTCATCCTGTAGCATCTTGAGCTGCCTCACGCCGATCGATTTCCGGGTGATAACGTCGAAAAAGTTGCAAAGGCCAAACAACGTATCACGGACATGCTCGTCCATTATCCCTCGGATCGCAACAGGAAGTATCTGCGTCATGAGCACATGACAATCGTGAGACTTCATCCCGGTGAACCTCTTCTTTGCTAAGTCCAGATATCTTCTTATACTCCCTGAGTATCCGTGAGGAACTCTGACTTCTACGAGGCACCTGAAAAACTGCTCAAGCTCCGGCGGACTCAATGTGAAGCAGGCAGCGGGAAGCACCACGGTGTTCTTCTTAGCCTTTTTGCGGGGAGGATGTTGAGTCCCTTCCGTCTTATCCTCATCGTCATCATCATCATCACTATCGGCGGGGACCTGTAGATTTTTCCTAATGCCAAAATGTTTTAGATCGTATCTTGCTTTCGGCCCATCCTTGGACTTCTCCGAATTGCAAATAGTGCCAAGCAGACTCTCCGTAACGTTCTTCGTAATGTGCATCACATCAAGGCTATGAGGCGCGTGGAGGACCGTCCAGTACTCCAAGTCATGGAAAACAGAGCTCGCTTTCCATACACCCAGCAGCGGCTCTGGCTTGGGTCGTTTCTTTCCCGGCGAAGGGCACTCGTCCCAATTTTTCAGAAGCTCGTCGATTTCTTCGCCGCTCCTAGTGCGCGGGGCTCCATCGGGCTCGTCTTTACCATTGAACAACTCACCGCGTTTTCTCCACGGGTGATCCAGGCGAAGCCACCTTCGAGCCCCTGGGTACACGGTTTTCGAAGACCCAGGATCCCTTGGTAGCTGGAGATGCGGGGTCCCGTCCATGCACTTCACGCAGCCGCAGAATCCGTGGCCGACCTGGGCAGATACATACGTGTAACCAGGATAGTCTGTGACCGTCGTCAGCAACGCGGCTCTCATATGGAAATAATCTCTAGTGTACGCGTCCCACGTACGGGGTGGCGTCTTCCACAACGTGTCTAACTCGTCTTTCAGCAGCCCGAGATACAAATGCATGTCGACACCTGATTGTTTTGGCCCCTGGATGAGAATACTCAAGTGTATGTACTTTTGCTTGGTACACAGCCACGGGGGTAGGTTGTAAGGCCATACAAACACGGGCCAGCTGCTATGTGTGCTACTCTGGTTGCCGAACGGATTGAGTCCATCGGTGCTCATACCCAGCCTGACGTTCCTCGCGTCGCCCCCAAAACTCGGGAAAGCTATGTCCAATGCTTCCCACTGGGCAGCGTCTGCAGGATGTGTCATGATATAGCCCTTCTCCGGATCTTCTTCCGGCTTCTCCCTTTTTGCGTGCCATTGCATGATCTTTGCTTCCTTAGGGTCCACGTAGTACCGTTGAAGACGGGGAGTGATAGGAAAGTACCATACCACTTTTCGAGGAATTTTCTTGTTGTTGGTTCCACACTTGTATCGTCCGTGGCCGCACTTCGGACATGTGATTGTGTCCTTGTACTCCCCCCCCGATAAATTACACAATCATTGATGCAGGCGTGAAATTTTTCGTGAGGTAGGTCAAGAGGGCACACGACTTTCTTAGCCTCGTTGATACTGCTTGGCAATGTGTTCCCCTCGGGAAGGCGATCGTGCCAGAATTTCAAGTTCTTGTTGAAGCTCGAGTCGGTCCATTTGTTTTGCGTCTTCATCTTCAGAGCAGCAAGCGTTACATGCAACCGCGTATCCTCGGGGCGGCACCCAGGAAACAACGGAGTCACCCCGTCTATCTCCATTTGCGCCAGTTTGGCTTTCTCCCTAGCTGCAGCTATGTCGTTGCTCGTCTCCTTAAGCAGCAGATCCTGAACATGAGAGTCCCGCAAGGCCGAAATTAGCGGGGTCTCCGTGTTCTCGCCTTCATCGTCATGTCGATCTTCTCCGCCGACATATCCTTCTTCATGATGATCTTGTTCGCCGTCATATCCTCGCTCGCCCTCCCCTTCGTGCACAACTTTTGCTGCCGGCGGCGGTGCCACGTGGTTGCGGTCGTCAAAGAAACCGCGTCTGAGAAGGTGCTCCTCCAATTGTCCTGAATCAGGGTCAATCCAGCGCACGAGTTTGCATGATCGACACGGGCATCTTATCTGCCGCCTGTTGCACCGAATCATGTCCGCCTTCGCGTCTTTTTTGTATCTAGCGATTCGAGCAGAGCTCATTTCTAGTACCATGGTTGCCTGCACAGACACATAGAGAGCAGAAAATTAGAACCACAACGTGCATGCATAGTCGCCGGAAAAATTCGGCATGACCTCTCCTATAAGTAGGACATATGGGGTGCAAAAGTTTGCCGAAATGGAAGTGAATCAACATTTCGGCGAACATCCATGCACCACCGCGCCCGCACGCGCGACAATCGATCGGTCCACCTGCACATGCATGACAAACACCCATACACATCGATCGATGGCCACACAAGACATATGCACCTCCAACTATACTCACCGAGTAGATTCGATACCGACACGCGGAAAGAGTGAGGGAGAGGGAGGGACCGGAGTATAGATGCAAGGTAATTAGGCCCCCCCAACAACAACAAACTTCACTAACAATTATACATGGAATAAATAGGTTCACCTACCTAAAAAGGAGAACTAAATGTGTAAAAATAGAGTGGAGAGAGGGGGGGGGGCGAGTGAGCAACATCCACTTGCAATGAAGTGAGTGGGGGGGAGAGAGGGGGTTGCCACCTTTATGTGCACAGTGCGCACATTTCTGTGGCGCACCAGTATGCTATTCTGTGGCGCACTGGGCTGGTGCGCCACAGAAACAACATATTCTGTGGCGCATTGGGCAGGATGCGCCACAGAATATGGTGTTTCTGTGGCGCACCACTGCGGTGCGCCACAGAAGTTTCCCTTTCTGTGGCGCACGCGTCAGGGTGCGCCATAAAAATATGGCCTCTGACACCCAGCCCAATGATTGGTGTGGGCCCCGCACGCTTTCTGTGGCGCACGTCCACCACATGCGCCACAAAAATAGTTTTTTCTGTGGCGCACCCGGAGCCATGCGCCACAGAATAATATTTCTGTGGCGCACCAGATAGAGGTGCGCCACAAAATCCATTCCATAGAATGGCAATTCCCTACTAGTGGACCTACCACAAATATGTTGCAAAACTTTGGAGGTGCATTTTTTGAAAATACTAGACCATGTTATATGCACAAATAACCAATTTTTTCCTATGAAAAGGTTTCCATCCACCTCTTTTGAAAAAACAGAAGTTTCTGCCGATTTAGGTGGAAACTGGTTAAATTTGAACTATAGGTACCTCATAGTTTGCTCATGATTTTTGGCAAAATTCATTTTTAGGTAAAAAAATAACTATTTAATCATAGATATACCAAGAGTTTTTCAATATTCAACCCCTAGCTATGGACGGTCATGCCCGCCGTCTTGACTTTTTCCTCAAACCGGCTTAGAAAATTCCAAAAAATTCAAAACAATCCAAAATGATGCAAGATCTTCGCGTGGTGTCATTATATATGTCCTAGTATACAAAAATAATAATAAACTTGGAATACGACAGTTGTGTTGAAAATGTGTTCACAAAAATATCATATCTCCTCTGAACATTTCAGGGTTTCGGACCAAATGACAGGTGTTATGGTCAAATCCATGGCATAGTTTGTTTAAATGTGCCCATATTCCGCACAAACATGCATCTTGGAATCAAAAACAATGTTGATGGAGGAAGTTTTCCTTTTCACTGTATAAAAAACCATTTTCTATTTCCCGAGTGTAAAAAATGGGTTTTTTTGTGAAGGACGTACCACAAATATGTTGCAAAACTTGGGATGTGCATTTTTTTTAAAATACTAGACCATGTTATATGCACAAATAACCAATTTGTTTCCTATGGAACGATTTTCATCCACATCTTTTGAAAAACACAAGATTCTGCCGATTCAGGTGGAAACTGGTTAAATTTGAACTACACTTGCATCGTAGATTCCTCATGATTTCTAACAAAAATCATTAATAGCTACACAACTACCTATTTAATCATAGATACACCAAGAGTTTCTCAATATTCAACCCCTAGCTACGAACGGTCATGCCCTCCGTCTTTACTTTTTCCTCAAACCGGTTTAGAAAATTCCAAAAAATTCAAATCAATCCAAAATGATGCAAGACCTTCGCATGGTCTCATTGTATATGTCCTAGTATACACCAAAAATAATATACTTGGAATACGAGAGTTGTGTTGAAAATATGATCACAAAAATATGCTATTTCCTCCGAACATTCTACGGTTTCGGGCCAAATGACGGGTGTTATGGTCAAATCCATGGCATAGTTTGTTTAAATGTGCCCATATTCCACACAAACATGCATCTTGGAAGCAGGGACAATGTTGACGGAGGAAGTTTTCCTTTTCACTGAATAAAAAAACCATTTTCTATTTTCCGAGTGTAAAAAATGGGTTTTTTGTGAAGGACCTACCACACATATGTTGCAAAACTTGGGAGGTGCATTTTTTGAAAATACTAGACCATGTTATATGCACAAATAACCAATTTGTTTCCTATGAAAATGTTTCCATCCACCTCTTTTGAAAAACACAAGTTTCTGCCGATTCAGTTGGAAATTGGTTAAATTTGAACTACAGGTGCATCGTAGTTTCCTCATGATTTTTAACAAAAATCATTTATAGCTACACAACTACCTATTTCATCATATATACACCAATATTTTCTTCATACTCAACCCCTAGCTACGAACGGTCATTCCCCGGAGCCCTTTTCGACGAAACCGTTGACCCTTTATTGTTACTTCCATTCTTAATCATGATTTTTTTTATAAAGTAGCTTGAACAATATGCATGATGATGTAGATATGTTTCTCCTTTTTGAAACAAGCTAAAGAACGTCGAAATCTGAATTCGTATGCAAAAGTTATGCTCAAAACGGTAAATAGCTCAAAAAAACATAGGCCGACGGCGTAGGAAAAAAAATGTATAGGCCGACAGCATTGCCATCGGCGTAGGTAATTTTTTTTTTGCATTTTGGATTAGCATGTCCTGTATACGCTGACGGCCCCGACCTTTCCCCGTCGGTGTATTGCGGCTCTCCCGTAGTGCATTGATTTGTTGCGTAAGAAACCTACACGTTGAGGTTTTGTTGTTGAAACCCTTTCGCTAGTATCCTTCCATTTTTTTCTACGATCAGTGTGACAGTAGAATTGAGCCCTTTTAAAGAGCAGGTGGGATTTCTAGGGATGGCGTGCGAGCGTTGTAAACCGTTTAACGACTTGAACCAAAATTTTGCATTAGGGACATGTATGAAAGTGAGGAGTTCGTAGATAACCAAATCCTCTAGTAGTAGCAACATTCAAAAATAATGTGCCTAGTTGCCTTCGATTGGCATGGACTTAATTGAAAAGTAGGTTGATGAGGCCACCCACAAATAGCTAGGCGAGCCTCTTTGAAAGCGAGCCTAATAAAGAAAGGACATCTGGGAGGTGCTCTGGTCGTGGAAGCCGAGCATGAATGGACACAAAGTGGGCCTGAAGAATTGTTCTGTGTGAGCCAAGCTAGTATAGAACACACTGAATTTCGTGATCACCTAGAAAATGGTACAGTCCACATCCGGGATAGCATGAAGTCTCAAATCCCCAAAGGTGAACAAAGTGGGACATATGCTTGACAATGAAGTAGTTGTCAGGGGAAAGGTCCAGAATTCACCTTAGATCCATGATGGCATCATGGACCAAAATATTCTTGTGTTTGGAGAATTTGTGACAACCATGTGCATTTTTACAGGTACAACCAACACAGTTAATAAAAACTTGCGTCATGTATTCATATGCATGCAAAATGTTTGCGTAGGAAAACAATCGATATCGAATTTTCCGGTCCCTACTCAATTTTTTTTAAGTATGTGACAACTAAGGTGCACATTATCTATTCTTTCTATTTTTGAACAAAAAAATTATGCAAGTAAACTTTAAGGCCGAAACGGGCACGGAGTACCTTCCCAATACACTTTCCAAAATCAGAAGTTGTGTACCAATATACAGCTACCCAACGCATGTTCAAAATTTAAATTTGCATACTCTATACAAAGAGTCCAAATACCCGATTACTATCCGACACTTCCAAATGAATTTATTGATACTACTAAAATTTACATTTTTCCTTTCAAAATATCCAAGGAGGAAACAAATAGGATTTTTGATATTAGCATTCAAGAAAAAATCAATACATAACACAGTAAAATGTTTCCCTTCGACTGATATGCTATATGAATTTTGGGAATCATTCTTTTATTACAGTATCATTTGGTCTTTTAAGTAAAAAGGAAAGGGATATGGTTGCGAATATTTGATTACAAAGTGAAAATATAGGTACATTTATCCAAAAAACAAACTACATATTTAAATAAAAATCAATAAAGGTTTATGAAAGGCATGTTCAGTACAAGATGACTTTCGGCTAGTTTCTTAGCTCTATGGTTTGAAGTTTCAAATTGAATCTTGTACAAGTATTGTTTTCTAACTTGGACATATATGCATGCAAAAAGGTTCACATACAAAATTAAGGATAAAAATTAAGTGCAATTGAATAACTATTAACCACTAGTTCAATTAAGTTATTGCTAACCATTGTTATTTTATTTCTAATTCCAACATAAAATAATTTAAGAGAGAGTTTAATGCATAGCATAAGAATATTTGTTAAATGTGTTGGAAATATACTTTTAGTACGTGAGTAACAGAAAGAACATAAAATTTCTTCTAAGACAGACATGTAGTAGTAGTGCTGAAGTAAAATAAAATAATAACAAGCATACAAATTATTTTTTGAATTCCATCACCACTAATTAAGCATCTCCATATCTCATTTCTGTTATTAGTCGAATTATCGAACAGAAAATTCAGTACATGGCGATGGCCAGCTAATTTTCTTACCATGGTTTCAAGTCTCGGTTGAACCTTGTACAAGTTCTAGTAGCTATCTACAGAGTCATATAGATACACTAGTAGAAAATGGGCTTTCAGTACCGGTTCCAGAGCACCTTTAGTACCGGTTGGACAACCGGTACTAATTAATCGGCACTAAAGGCCCACCATACTTTAGTAACGTTCCTTATCGACCGGTACTAAAAGGGCCTTCATGTGGCCCAGGAGGAGCCCACGGGGCCGGATACCTTTGGTACTGGTTCTTGTTACGAACCGGTACCAAAGGACTGTCTTTTTTCTCTCTTTTTCGTTTTCTCTGGAAAAAAATCTATTTTATTTCCATTTTATTTATTTCTATTTTTTAACCACTTAAACTCACATTTATCACTTCCCGCAAATGGGGATCGGATATATGATTCTATCTCACGGATATATGATTCAAATGGGGATCGGACATGTTGCTATCCTATGCAATTTTCATCATAATAAACCTATGAATGGATCAAGCCCCAAAACGTACCTTGCCCATTGGAAGACCAAGACATTCTTCTTGAAGCAAAATTAGATGACCGCAACCTCCTTCCCATTGCGCGTGTACTCAAGATCAAGACCGATGAATATCTCTTGGTCCTTCGCGCTTTCAACCCATCCTTGGAATGTGGGAAGATAACCCGACATCTTGGCGCTCTCGTTGGTGTAGACGACGGTAAGCACGTTCGTGCCATGTACACGAACAGGGGCCATGCGAGTGATTGGTTGATCCATGGTGGATTATGGGAAGAAGAGAGAGGCTGAGAGAGAGGAAACAGAGAAACACAGAAGAATGGCGCTGTGCACTGTAGCAGTTCCCGAATTCATACGCGCGGGAGGCAATACGGTTAGACTCTTTGCTACCGGTTTTAGCCACCAACCGGTGCCAAAGGTGCTCGCGCCAGGTGAACGGTTTCCACGCCCCTTTGCCACACACCTTTGGTACCGGTTGGGGGCTAAAACCGGTATCAAAGGTGCTCGCACCAGGCGAACGGTTGCTAACCTCGTTTGGTACCGGTTTTAGCCACCAACCAGTATCAAAGATATGGTTGAAACCGATATTAGCCTTGCCCAGCGCCCTCCCCGTTCGAACCGGTACAAGACACGCATTTGTACCAGTTTGTTACTGAACATGTACTATAGTTAAAATGCTTTGGCCATGTTTCCACTAGTGCTAAAAGAGAGAATGTTCATTTCTGTAAGTGATGTCTCCTTGATAGACCTCCTCAACAACAAGACGGTGCAAATATTTTAGACCTTGTGATAAAATGGGCCCATAATAAATTTGTACACGTATCTTATAATTGATGGGCCGAATGCACGGTTAAAAACAAAACTTGTTGGAAGACTGGTCGTAGCCCGGTATGTTGCCCCAGACGGTACGCCGGTGGCCATAGGAGTATTTCAAAATCAAATGGGCCGATTACATAGACCTTTCGATGCAAAGGCCCGAGACTAAACTCTTCATTTCCAAATAAAATAGATAAGATAGACCGACCGCGGGCACCACGAGCTAACCCGTGTTCAGGAATTGCATCCACCGGCCACTCCCTGCCATCCGCCTAACTTGCAGCGTGACTTCACGCTCATTGCCGCCTGATGACTGATACGTCTCCAATGTATCTATAATTTCGGATGCTCCATGATAATATTATGAAAATTGCTACATGTTTTCTCCCTTCTTTATGTCATTTTTATCGATTTTCTGGACTAACCTATTGACAAGATGCCACATAGCCAGTTCCCTGTGTTCTGTTGTTTTTAGTTTCAGAAAAGTTGTTCCGGAAATATTCTCGGAATTGGAAAATTCGAAACCCAGAAGTCCTATTTTCCCCGGAAGCATCCAGAAGACCGAAGGGGAGTCGAAGAGGGGCACTAGGGGGCCCACACCATGGGGTGGCGTTCCCTCCCCATGGCCGCGCCAGGGGGTGGTGTGGGGCCCCCAGGGTTCCACCGCCTTTGCCCTTTCGCCTATTTATTCTCCCCGATGGAAAACCCTATATACTTGATAAAAAAATCCCGAAAAGTTCCACAGCCGCCGTCATCGTCAACCCTAGATCAGGGGGGTTCTGAAGATGTCTTCCGGCACCCTGCCGGAGAGGAGATCATCACCGGAGGCCTATTCATCACCATGCCTGCCTACGGAGTGATGCGTGAGTAGTTCATCCTTGGACTACGGGTCCATAGCAGTAGCTAGATGGTTGTCTTCTCCTACTATGCCTCCATGTTTAGATCTCGTGAGCTGCCTAACATGATCGAGATTGTTCTTATGTAATTCTATATGCTGTGTTTGCTGGGATCCGATGAATATTGAACTTATGCCACGTTGATTATAGTCTTTATTGCATATGTTATTTGTGATCTTGCATGCTTTCCGTCGCTAGTGGTTGCTCTGGCCAAGTAGTTGCTAGTGACACAAAGAGGGAGTATTTATGCTTGATAGTGGGTTCATGTCTCCTTTTCGCCTGTGCTCGAGTGACAGAAACGTGAGAGGGAGGATCGATGTGATGTTGCCACTAGGGAGAAAACAGCGGTGTGAGTGCCCGCATGTATAATCATTGCTTACATTATACACATTGCTTAATGCGATTATCTAGGTCTTGTAACTTAATACGTAAGGGGGTTCGGATGATAACCTGAGGGTGGATTATTGGTAGTAGATGCAGTTGGATTACGGTCTATGTATATTGTTGTAATGCCCGCACTAAATATCATAGTAGTCTTCATGTCATGAATGTGCACTACGGTGCAACCTTTATTTGTCAATTGCCTAGCTGTAATTTGTTTACCCAGCATGCTATCTTTTATGGAGAGACACCACTAGTGAACCTATGAACCCCGGTCCATTTTCCTACACTGTTAAACAAACCTCTACAATTTCCTGCTTTTCTTTACTTGCTACAAGTATACACCATTTTCCACACTATACGTCTAATCTTTGTCTTCAGCAGGACCAGTGAGATTGACAACCTCACTATACCGTTGGGACAAAGTATTTTGGTTGTGTTGTGTGCAGGTTCCGCGTTGTTGCTGACATTGGTGAGGCGCCATCACCACGGTCAGTGGCATCAACCTTCCGAAGATCCTCTTTCTCCTACTGTATTGAAAACCTTGGTTCTTAACTAAGGGGAAATTCCTACCGCTGTGCTCATCACATCATCCTCTTGGGGTTCGCAACACGCTTTGCCAGCATCAAGGACTTTTTCCGGCGCCATTGTCGGGCTGAAAGAAGTCTTCTGGAAAGGGGAGTCTCTCACTCTCAACCTCTTTATTTTTTTTATTGTCTTGTTTTTATTTTGTCTTGTTTTCTTCTCTTTATCAAAAACACAAAAAAATTAGTTCTTATTCTAGTTGTTATTTTTGCTTTATCATGCTTGCTATCAATGTTTGATGTCTTTGAAACTAGAACTTATAGGCAAGGTGGGTTCATAGATGAACAACAAAAATATTATAAGGAACACCGCTTGTCACAAAAAGGCTTACACTTATGGGAGCAAATTAATAAATTGCATGACTATGCTAAAAACTTGTGCTCCACCTATAATGTTACTTATTGCTTTGATTAATCTTGCTGCTGTAGGAGGTATAAACACCTCTCTTTTCAATGTGAGTATAATGATAATGTTACCATATGTTCTTATGTTAAGGGAAATTATGAATTATATGATGTGGAACAAATTGAAGAATTTATTGCTAGGAAGGGTGCATTCGAAATTTCCTACTTGCTTGAAAGTATTGATGATGCACCTTATAAATACGAGATTTATGCTATACTTGAATATTGCTTTTATAATTACAAGGATCGTAATTACTACATAATGGAATATCTTACTAAATGCTCTCAACCTAAGGAAGAGACTAATGCCTTGCACGAGCCTATGAAAGAAGAAATTGCTGAATCTGGAAGCTCATTGGATGAAAAAGAGGAGGAGAGTGATGATCAAGAGGAGGAAGAATGGAGCTACCCATGTCAACCTCCCAATGATAGTAACTCTTTAACTCATACATTATTTGATGAAATTGATACTTTCTATACTTGTGACTTTGATACTACTATGAATGAAACTTGTGATAATGATATTGCTACTGTTATGTATGATAATCCATGCTACTTGGATAAATCTTATAATAATGCTCTTGATGATGGTCCTATGTTACTTGATGTTATAAATTATAATGATACTGGAAATAGGATTGCTATAATGTGTCCTATACCTTTTATGATTGATCAATCATTTTGTTTTGCTATTGCTAAAAGTGGGAAGAAAGAGGAGTTGATTTTAAATTTTGATCCCAGTGTTTTGGAGCTTGATACGATTGTGTGCTTTTAGACCATGACAAACATGCTTTATGTGATAATTATATTGTTGAGTTTGTTCATGATGCTACTGAAAATTATTATGAGAGAGGAAAATATGGTTGTAGGAATTTGCATGTTACTAAAACACCTCTCTTTTTGTTGAAAGTTTTGAAGTTGCTCTTGTTCTACCTTCCCATAATTTCTAGTTTGAGCTTCTTTAATTTATTTCTTTACAATATTCCTATGCATAGGAAGTGGGTTAGATTTAAATTTGTTTTACATTTTCTTCATGATGCTCTCTTTTGCTTCAATTCATATTTCTTATGTGAGCTTCCACGTGATTCCACTTTTTTGGGCCTAGCTAAAAGGCGTTAAAGAAAAGCGCTACCGGGAGACAACCCATTTTATTTCTCCCTTTTCAACCCGTTTTCCTTCGTTTTCTTTTGTTTTCTTTGCACCTGGGTGTTGTATATTTCCTTAGAAAACCCGCTGTATCTTTTCTTTTGTGTTTTTGTTGAGCGAAATAAAGCCTCTAGTGTAAAGTTGAGGTTATATTTCGGATTTCTGCTGTCTACTGTTTAATCCGTATAAAATCACAGAAAATTCCAAATGACCTGAGTTTTTCTTGTGCATAATCCTGGGCTATATACGCAACTTTTCTTAGTTGACCACTTTTTGATTTGAGCAACAAAAGATTTTGGAAAAAAATCTTCTTTACCTGTTGTCCTGTTTTGACAGATTTCTGCCAATAAATGCATTTGCATCTTAATCTCTTTCTTTTGGTGTTCTTTTGAGGAAAAGAGTTTTAAAATAATTTGTGACAGTAGCTAATGTGTTTTTGAGTGTTAGGCTTGTGTTGAAACTTGACCGTGTGAATTTATTATTTCGATTGCACTAACGTTGAAGATTGTGAGAAGTTTGGTGTGAAGGAAGTTTTCAAGGGTCAAGAGAAGAGGATGATATGACGTGATCAAGAAGAGTGAAAAGCCTAAGCTTGGGGATGCCCCGGAGGTACATCCCAGCAAATTCCAAGAAGACTCAAGCGTCTAAGCTTGGGGATGCCCAAGGCATCCCCTTCTTCATCAACAAATTATCAGGTCACTTCTAGTGAAACTATATTTTTATTCGTTCACATCTTATGTGCTTTACTTGGAGCGTATTTTATTTTTGCTTTCAGTTTGTTTTTATTTTTTGCAATAAGCTTGGCTGGACCCCAGCATTCTTTTATTGGAGAGTGACACGCTCCACTTTTTCGTGGGAATACTTTCTATTCTTAATCTTTGTCTGGCTGCTGCATTTATTTAGCTCCTCTTTTGCATTTATTTAGTAGTGTTATGTGAGTACTCTCTTTTTTGCTTGTTGTATCATGAAGAGTATTTTTGTTAAAACATATCTTGTATGGCGCTTGTTGGGAAAAAAAACTGCTGCTTGAAGTAGAATTTTAAATGGTGCAAGTAGAAGCTTGTATAGACTGTGGCTAGAACTTTTTTCATACCATGCTAGAAGTTATTTTAGTTATAAAGCCTTGTGGTTATTGAGTAGCATGATTACCCTCAAATAGCTGAGAGTGTTTAATGTGCCATTGAAAGATTCATGAGTTGTTCTTGTCATAGTGAAGCATAAATTTATGGTATTCTCTTTTGAATGTTTTATTTGGTTGACTTGGCGCATGCTCACACCATGTTTATGACTATGAACCAGTCACTAATAGCCTCTATGATCATTTAGTTTTTGAACTTGTGATACCGCTTAGGCTTTATTTAATGATGTTTATGTCGCTATGCATGATTATGGCTCTTATGCTCTCTTTATTTGTCGCTCCCAGTCTTTTGCTAGCCTCCACCTGTACTGAGTATGAGCTCTACTCGTGCATCCAACTCCCTAAAACCAAAGTTTTTCCCATTGTGTCCACCATACCTACCTACAGGTGGTACTTAACTGCCACTCCAAGTAAATTTCTCATGTGTTACCTTTAAAAATTTCAAAATTACTCCTGCTTTATGTTCATGTTTTTGCTCATGAGGATGTAAATAGAGAATATTTATCTCACTTGTTGATTGGATTTTGCACCCTGTACTAGTGGCTTCATCTGCTTATCCAAATGATAGAAGAGCTTGCAGCGGGGTGCCCATCCCCAAATTAATACACACAAAATCTCTTCACTATTTTTGCCCCTGATTTATCAGTCAAAGCATAATTGTGTAAACAAAAGAGAAACAGGGATTACCTTCTACCCAGATGCGTCCTTCATCTGGGAGCCTGATGTCTACGCACACTTCTATTCTTGTAGACAGTGTTGGGCCTCCAAGTACAGAGGTTTGTAGAACAGCAGCAAGTTTCCCTTAAGTGGATTACCCAAGGTTTATCGAACTCAGGGAGGTAGAGGTCAAAGATATCCCTCTCAAGCAGCCCTGCAATTAAGATACAAGAAGTCTCTTGTGTCCCCAGCACACCCAATATACTTGTCAGGTATATAGGTGCAGTAGTTCGGCGAAGAGAGAGTAAAATGCAAGTAATATGGATGAGATTAAGTGATAATATCAATCTGAAATAAAAATGGCAGCAAGCAAACATGTAGCAGAACATCCGGAAAATGGTGTTTCAATGCTTGGAAACAAGGCCTAGGGATTCTACTTTCACTAGTGGACACTCTCAACAATGCTCACATAATTGAATGCATAAATACCATCTCTTCAGTATGCTACTCCGAACCACTCTCCGGTCGAATAATGAACACTAATCATTGCGTAGGGGCTTTAACAACACTCCTCAAATATATATTCCCTCTCTAGGGCACCCCAATGTCACTACGAGCGCCAAAGATTAGTAAACAAACGCCACAGTTTCATAGGTTCACCTTGCAACACAAGATATAAATATCATGCTAAACCACACGGTGCACACACTATCACCTTTACCCCGTGATCAAAGTGTTTACGGAGATAACAAAACTAATTGAGTAGCATAACAAATGAAGATCAATCTACTTATTCAACTAGATTACAAAGCTCGTGATCAAATAAAGATCACACCATGGGAGAGAGATATGAACCACATAGCTATCGGTAGAGCCCTCAGCCCCGAGGGAGAACTACTCCCTCCTCATTATAGGAGACAACAACGGCGATGGAGATGGTGGTGGAGTCGATGGAGATGGCTTCCGGGGGCACTTCCCCGTCCGGGCAGGGTGCCAGAACAGAGATTTGTCCCTCGAAACTTCTCAGCGGCGGCGGTGGAGCTACGGATGTATTTTGCAGAAAAGATCGATTCCTCTAGGGTTTATGCCTTGGGGAGTATATATGGGCGAAAGGGCGATGCCGATAGGTGGCTAGGGGTCCCACACCCCTAGGTGGCCCGGTGAGGGGGGACCCGCGCCACCCCATGGTGTGGCCACCCTGTGGCCCCCCTCCAGGGCTCTTCGGGACTTCTCGATGCTTCCAGGACTTTTACGACTTCTGGCTTTCGAATTTTCCAATTCCGAGAATATTTCCAGAACAACTTTTCTGAAACTAAAAACAGCGGAAAACAGGGAACTGGCTCTGTGGCATCTTGTTAATAGGTTAGTTCCGGAAAACATAAGAAAACGTAGGAAAACAAGCGGAAAACATGTAGCAATTGGCATAATATCAACATGGAACATCAGAAATTATAGATACGTTTGAGACATATCAAGCATCCCCAAGCTTAGTTCCTACTCGTCCTCGAGTAGGTAAACGATAAAACAAAATAATTTCTGAGGTGACATGCTACCACACAATCTTGATCATAATATTTAAAGTAGAGCATGTAAACTAGGATCAAATGAACTAAAGCTGTGATATATATTTGATATCAAAAAGTAATGCATAAACAGAGAAGAAAGAAGTAAAACCTTTAATTAATCAATACTAAAAGACTATCAACCGTGCAAATTTTATTAGAGATGATTTAAGCTTTCAAAAACAACAATATCATGCACGTCAAACTATCTTCACAACCCCTGTTAGGATCAAGTCAAGCTTTCCACACGATGCAATGCTTGAATCTTAAACTATTTGCACACTAAAGATAGGCAAGTGTTCTGCGTTGGTCCCTAGCAACGGGATGTTATGGCTAAGAGAACATTATGGGGGGTTTGGAAGGTCAATGGAAGAAAGGCTCACTAATCTGAAACTGGTCATTAGAAAAGAGAAAGTCTTACAACTAAAGCTATGCAAAGAGTAGGGATGGCCACACAACGGATGCACATAGAGCTATAAGTGTATGAAAGCTCTCCAATGGAACTAGTGGGGGTCATCCAACTTGCTTGATCATGAAGACCAAGAGCTCATTTGAGGAGGCTCATCATTGGAATATACAAGCCAAGTTCTATAATCTCTCTTTGGCCCTTTTTTCTTTTTCTTTTTGGGCCTTTTCATTTTTTTTTATATATCCTCACCGGTAGGGGCAACATCCTATATTACAATGAATCATCACACTTTTAGTACTCATAACTCATAAAGAAATATCTCCGATGTCTCTAACTGCATGCTCCTGCCAGTGTAGCAGTATGAATAAATAACCATGAAGCTCATCATAAAGTAACATAATGGAGATGGATGTTGTGCAGCAATATATCTCGGAATGGCTATGTGATGACTCCCAAGTGCAGGAGATCAATTGTAGTACCTTTCGATAAGTATTTGAGTGTCGAACCCACGAGGAGCTGAAGGTAAGCTATCTATTCTCTAAAGCCCTATAACCCTCTTATATGGCTGTTTATGCAAAGCAATAAGTTTGACTAAAAGGAACTAACTAATTAAAAGCAAGTGACGTGGAGTGTGGTTTGTCTAGTAACTAGTGAAGCAAGTTTAAAATGCAAGTAATCCTAGAGCAAGTTTCTAAAGCAAGTTTCTAAGCAAGTTTCACAAGTAGCAAGCATCAAATATCTCAAGTATCTCAAGGGAGCAAGTGTTCTAGCAATAGGTGTTTCATTCGTGTGGTTGTCACAATTAGTGAAGCACATGTTTTAGTCTTAGTTGTTTCTTCTAGGAAGGAGCCATGAATAGGTATAGTCAAGTAAATGATCTACAACCCCTAATGATGGATCAAGTGGCCAAGTAAATGACTGCACAAGATTGATTAAGACATAAAGTCCCAACATAGCCTTACGTTCTAAGGTCCCCTATATATATCCCCCAATAACTTAACTTTGTGGCTCGGTCTCAGGTTACTGTCACTCCCAAGTCACCACCACTCCATTATGCTACCGGTGATCACCTTACATGCATTCCCCAACATATGCGTGCACTCATATATTGTACATAAAGACAATCATAGAAGATAACAAACATGTATGCAACCAATCAACGAACTATTTCACCATTGCCAAGAACAATTCACTACTCAAACATAGATGGGGAGACACAATACATCAAGGGAATATAGTATTGCATCATACATCGTGTTTGCCAAGAGATTACAGTAGAGAGATGGAGCTGATCTTGCTGTAGATGTTGATGATGAACACGCCGGAGGGGGGAGGAGCCCTCCGGGGGTGATCTCGGCGGAGTTTCCCCCCTCCGGTCTTCTCCGACGGCAGCCTTCTGTCTCTCTGTTTCGTGGTTTCGTATCTCGGTGCCGCCTCCTCCTCGAAAAGGCCAGGGGACCCTTTATATAGTCGTTTTTAGGTCACGAGACACTCGGGAGAAGAAAGATCGACGGCATCGGAGCCACGGGGGAAAAAAGGGGGCCCCACACGCGACCAAGGAATCTGGCCGCGTGGAGGGTCCTCTTTTCCACCTGTTTGGCCTTTTGGCCCTCTACTTTGGCCCATGGTCTTCGTCTCGAAAATTCTGAACCGTGCTCTTTGGCCTTGCCCTTTTTGGAGTCCCGAAGCTCCCGGAAAGTCTGAAACACTAAAAAGTACGTTTTCTGGAAAAACAGGGTTAGAACCAAAAGAAGGGGGATTGTTTAGAAAATCCCCCAAATCATTATAAAACATGAATATAAGTTGCTAATATGTAGGAAAAACAAGTAATAACATGCAAAGTTCATGTATGCATTTTACATGCATCAACATCCCCAAGCTTAACCCATGCTCGTCCTCGAGTATGAAGGTGATAAAACTAACATGGACTTTTCATACTGAAACAATCATGGGATATCAAGGAGGATTATTCATGCTACATATAATCAAATGATTAATACTAGAAATGAGTATCAATATACAATTCATGTTGTAAGAAATATCAAATATGCAAGCAAAGATGCTTCATGAAAGTTCACAAAGTGTATAATGAAATAAAAGCACTATGGACCAGATGCATAAAAAAAATGAAAAATAAAATCCTATATTGGTCAAAGAATAGCATAATGGAAAATAGAAAATATGGTGGACACTTTGGAGAAAATTGAGTAGAGGTAAAACATGATCAAGTCTTATTTAGCCTCTAAATTATTCAACTAAAATTACTAATTGAAATGTGGTATCCATTGATCTAGGACTCTCATTGCCCCTTTATCACTAGCATCTTAAATGGTGAATGTTGAAGTAATGTGAATGACAAGGTGGTTGAAAGCCTCATGCCCCGTGAGTGTGAAAACCTACTCCATGATTACTCAACTTAAGATTCCTAATAAGCTTTGTACAATCATAATAAGTATTAATGACATCATAGAGAACCGCAAAGAGGTACCTCTTGCCCCATGACATGGAAACAAGCCCATGTCACAATGACAAGACAAACAAACGGAGTAGACTCATCATCCTTTTCATTTTCATTCACTATTATGCATAGCTTCTTATTTTATTGTAGGATGTGTTGTAGAGTCACTCAAGCTATAAGTAAATTTCCACCATGATAAAGCATGGCTTGGGTTAGCGTCCCAATGCGTTTCTCTAGTCATATAGATACTTACTCATCAAAACTTACTATTCCTCTATTTCATTTCGGCATGGCAGGAGTCCAAAAACAAAAGTACATGATATCAACCAAATGTAAATTTTTGTGCAATGCTGAAAGCTTTCCGGTGATACACGTTTATAGCTAGCTCCCAACCACACACTTGTCAAACGCAAAACTTGTGGCTCCCATTATTGGGTCATGTTTATTAGATGCATAAAAAGTAAAGTGTGCCTTCAAAAGTTCGTGAGAGTCCTATCCCAAGTTCAACCCATGACAATTAATAAAGTGAATATCTTAATTTAGAACATAAATAAAACAATAACATGGTGAACATACTCGGAATAGCAATGAAGCTAATGGGAAGATATGGTGGACTCACTGGAAATACTTGGCCAAGGAGTGTTGGAAACAAGTTTTTACTTGTTGGAATTTTTAAATTTTTGGCTAGAAAGAGGGAGATAGTTGACAAGCTACTATGCATGCATATGTCCATAGAACTACTCATTTCATGACAAACTAAATAAACCAGCAATTAACATCAAGGACATGAATAAGAGATAGCTCAAGACAACATTATTGCAAATTTCTACACATAAAAAGCCTATAAATCATGCAAACATATGTAGCTCTAAAAATCAACCATGGCATCCCTATTCCAAGTCATAATACTAGCATAAAATACATTCCAACCCCAAACTCCAGTAGCTCAATCTCATATAAAATGATGGGTGTGGTCTTATCAAAACAAAAATAAAAACAAAAACTAGACGCTTCAAGTTTCTACGATAAATGCTTTGCTTAGAAAAACAGAAAGTAGACGTGTGCTAACCAAAAGAGTGTAGCTCCATTGGGGTGTTCATCACATCCCCAAGCTTATGGCTTTCACCATTCTTGGATGTCTTGAGGCGCAGCTCCTCTATTCCCTGTGAAAAAAACTTCACAAAACATGTTTCTCCCATTCTTTTTCTGTGGGGTGAGATTAGCAAGGACAAACAAATCACATGCTTGCTGTGCAAAATTCCAAATCAAATGCTCCAGTAGATAGACAATAAGGTTCATTATGTTTTATGTTCACTCTCTTGCTTGAAAGAATCATGGAAATTCGATTCCCAAGCCCAAAGAGTGCATAAAACAAAAGAAGGCAGAATCTGCCCAGAAAACCAACAGCAGCAGAACGAACGTTTTTACCTAAGCTAGAGTCGTCAAAAAATTAAACCAATTTTTGTGCTTATAGAGGACAAAAAGTTTCAGAACATACTAAAAATTTAGCTCAATCCGACATACCAATTAAAAACTTAAAATCATACGGTGACCAGACTCGTGCTGAAACAGAAATTTCATGCACTAGGATAGCAACTTATAAGTCCAAATGGGTTTTACTTGAATCTTTATTGAAAACTCCAGAATTAAAACAAAAAAAAACTAATCTCTTGAGACAGCAAGAGGACACTAGTAAAATCCAAACAAAAACAACCGGGTTGCCTCCCGTAAAGCGCTTTCTTTATAGCCATATAGCTAGGCTTTACTTACTTAACATCATGATGGTTGGAGTGAGGTGGCTCGGCATCCCCAAGCTTGGATTCTTGTACTTATTTGATACATGTAGGGTGAGCCCAGGGGTACATCCCCAATCTTGATTGGTTTTCCCTCTTGATATTTGTTCATCTCACTCAAATCTTCCTCCTGAAAAATTCTTCTTACACAAATCTCAACATAAAACTTGATTAGAGGGGTTAGTGCCTCCATAAATAAAATCCACATAGGTACAGAAAAGACACATCATGAGTTGATTCTAAATATTAACTACTGTTACTACAGTTGTGCATTGCTCCTTGATCAAAAGAACCACACAAAACACAAGTAATGAGAGCAATGCAAAATAAAGACATAATCTGCCAAAAACTGAACAACCCGTAAAGAGTGAATTTTTAGAGGCACTTAAGTTGCTCAAATCAGAAAACTTAAAACTAATGAAATATGTAGTGATAACTAAATATTGCTGTCGTAAATTACCAGGTCAAAATTCCACTTCTGTGATTTTAAACATTTTTCGCAGTGAAGTTCAGGAACATGTTTTCTTGACAGCTAATTACTATTGTTTAATCCTATCTCTCATATAAGATTATTCTTGCCATTTAAGATGAGAAATAAGACAGAAATGTGATGTTACAGTAGTGAACTAATATTTTTATTGTTTTTAGCTTTGGAAAAAGTTTTAATGATAGAGACTTTGCAATGGTTTCATTGGCATGAACAACACATGTTCAAGGTTGACCCCAACTTCTCCATTACTCATCCTTCTCATTTACTTTCCCAAAATTTTTATAAAATGAAAATCTTAATCTAAATGATAGATAACAGTAGGTAAAGGTATTTTACATGTTGAAAAGACATAAATGTGTGCTCAAACCGAATAGGAAATTAAATCATAAGGAACACACCAAAAAATATTAAACAATTTGTTTTTTAAGTCTAACCCATTTCCTATGCATTGGCATTTTGTAATGAAACAAATAAAAGAAGCACATAATAGCAAACATAGAAAGGTAGATCAAGTGCAACTTCAATACTTTCATCATAAAGAGGGGAAACTTAATATTGTTGAAATATGTGTAACCATGTTTCCCTCTCTCATAATAATTTTCAGTAGCATCATGAATAGATTCAACAATATGAATATCACATAAAACATTCTTATCATGAGCCACATGCATAAAAGAATCACTACTCTCCACATAAGTAAAATCCTCATTAGTGATAGTGGGAGTTAAACATTCATAATTTTCATTGCAATCATCATATATAGGAGGCATAGTATCATCAAAATGAATTTTCTCTTCCAAGCTTGGGGAACTAGAAATATCATGCTCATCAAAACCAACTTCCCCAAGCTTAAAACTTTCCATAGAATCAGCAAGTATATCATTTTTATCCTCAATAGTAGGGGGACTAAAAATATCATATTCATCAAGACAAATTTCCCCAAGCTCAAGGTTTTCCTTAGCAATAAAGGTGTTCAAAGAATTAGTACTACCACAAATATGATTGTTGTGCAAATAATTTTTCAATTTCTCCTCAAACACTTCATGTCCTAATTCAAGGTAGATATTATACAGTTCTAAAATAGTTTGGTTGTTTTCCATTTTATAATTTTTTTTTTGTGTTTTAGGTTTATATGTTAGTATGCAATGCAAACAATAATAAAAGCTTAGCACAACGCTCCCCGGCAACGGCGCAAGAAAAGTGCTTGATGACTCCCAAGTGCAAGAGATCAATTGTAGTACCTTTCGATAAGTATTTGAGTGTCGAACCCACGAGGAGCTGAAGGTAAGCTATCTATTCTCTAAAGCCCTATAACCCTCTTATATGGCTGTTTATGCAAAGCAATAAGTTTGACTAAAAGGAACTAACTAATTAAAAGCAAGTTACGTGGAGTGTGGTTTGTCTAGTAACTAGTGAAGCAAGTTTAAAATGCAAGTAATCCTAGAGCAAGTTTCTAAAGCAAGTTTCTAAAGCAAGTTTCTAAGCAAGTTTCACAAGTAGCAAGCAGCAAATATCTCAAGTATCTCAAGGGAGCAAGTGTTCTAGCAATAGGTGTTTCGTTCGTGTGGTTGTCACAATTAGTGAAGCACATGTTTTAGTCTTAGTTGTTTCTTCTAGGAAGGAGCCATGAATAGGTATAGTCAAGTAAATGATCTACAACCCCTTATGATGGATCATGTGGCCAAGTAAATGACTGCACAAGATTGATTAAGACATAAAGTCCCACCATAGCCTTACGTTCTAAGGTCCCCTATATATATCCCCAAATAACTTAACTTTGTGGCTCGGTCTCAGGTTACTGTCACTCCCAAGTCACCATCACTCCATTATGCTACCGGTGATCACCTTACATGCATTCCCCAACATATGCGTGCACTCATATATTGTACATAAAGACAATCATAGAAGATAACAAACTTGTATGCAACCAATCAACGAACTATTTCACCATTGCCAAGAACAATTCACTACTCAAACATAGACGGGGAGAAACAATACATCAAGGGAATATAGTATTGCATCATACATCGTGTTTGCCAAGAGATTACAGTGGACAGATGGAGCTGATCTTGCTGTAGATGTTGATGATGAACACGCCGGAGGGGGGTGGAGCCCTCCGGGGGTGATCCCGGCGGCGTTTCCCCCTCCGATCTTCTCCGGCGGCAGCCTTCTGTCTCTCTGTTTTGTGGTTTCGTCTCTCGGCGCCGCCTCCTCCTCGAAAAGGCCAGGGGACCCTTTATATAGTCGTTTTTAGGTCACGAGACACTCGGGAGAAGAAAATCGACGGCATCGGAGCCACGGGGGCAAAAAGGGTCCCCACACGCGGCCAAGGAATCTGGCCGCGTGGAGGGTCCTCTTTTCCACCTGGTTGGCCTTTTGGCCCTATACTTTGGCCCATGGTCTTCGTCTCGAAAATTCTGAACCGTGCTCTTTGGCCTTGCCCTTTTTGGAGTCCCGAAGCTCCCGGAAAGTCTGAAACACTAAAAAGTACGTTTTCTGGAAAAACATGGTTAGAACCAAAAGAAGGGGGATTGTTTAGAAAATCCCCCAAATCATTATAAAACATGAA
This sequence comes from Alopecurus myosuroides, assembly GCA_028641055.1. Taxonomy (NCBI): domain Eukaryota; kingdom Viridiplantae; phylum Streptophyta; class Magnoliopsida; order Poales; family Poaceae; genus Alopecurus; species Alopecurus myosuroides. The sequence continues at coordinate 206,052,063 of CM054057.1, read as the reverse complement.
TATAAGTTTCTAATATGTAGGAAAAACAAGTAATAACATGCAAAGTTCATGTATGCATTTTACATGCATCACTATGGAAATGCCATGATAGGTAGGTATGGTGGCTGTTTTGAGGAAGAATATATGGGCTTATGTGTAGGTGAACAAAGTCCTCCCACGGGATTTGGATGCACTGGCGAAGTTTGCACCAACTCTCAATGTGAGAACGGGCAATGCACAGTACCGAAGAGGCTAGCAAATATGGATGGTGGAAGTGCCAGAAAACCGCAACATAGAACTCACAAGTTAAAAGATTACAGCAAGCAAATCATCTTACAAGGAAAAGTGCAAATCACTCCAAGAGGGTCCGTGGCAGTGACAAGTCACTGTTAGCTACCCCGACCGTAGCGCGTAACAAAAGGCCGATCAGAAATGTATCACTCGTAGCAATCACATACCATTGTTTCTATCAGCTGGTAATTTAAGAGTGGCACAGTTTCAAGTTTCTGGGCCGGATACCGCCACCGGCCGAGCTCCTCGCCGGTCACCTGCGCCACCAACTAGTAGCGCACCACCGCCCCACCGCCATCCAGCAAAGGCCGGAGCGCTGCCGGCCAAGGAGCACCGCCGCAGAGCATCACCCCCCCAAGCCGGTCCCCTGCGATGGGGAAAAGAGAACCCGCCGCCACCGGCCCTGCAGTCGACCCCGCGCGGGCAAGGCCCGGCGGCGCCCGCCGGCGGCGGCGAGAGAGGGGAGGGAGGCAGGGAGCTGGTTGGGCAGCGGGAGGGCAGGCCGCCCCGGTCGTCTCGCGCGGGGAGACGACGCGGCTAGCTAATTAAGCATCTGCATATTCTTATTTCATATAATCATAGTCGAATTATCCAACAGAAAATTTAGTACATGGTGATGACCAGCTAATTTCCGTACCACCGTGATTTCAGGTTTCAACTGAACCTTGTACAAGTTTTACTGGCTATCGTCAGAGTCCTATAGATCAAAGAGAGCGCCTTCATTTTTTTTTGAACTAGTGAAACCTCAGTTGGATACTGCCATGGAATCATTCAAACTCATGTGGGCAGATAAGATAGATCGACCAAGGATACCACGAGTTTATCCGTGTACACGAATAGTGCCCATTGGCCACTCCCTGCCATGTGTCCGACTTCGAGGACGCGCCGTCGTCCTCTGACCATGAAGCGATCACATGCCACGCTCACGGCATCGTATGCATATAGGGACACCAGGAGCCTCTCGGATCGCCCTGCAGCTAGATTTATCGTGCAGTGCAACTACCAGCAGCTAGAGCTCTTGTCTTGTGTGTGGAGCTACAAAGTATTTTTGCTTTCAGATCATGGAAGGCTAAAAACTTGAAGAAGTTGTTGAAGGACTCCAATGAGGATTCGGCGGGCACCGCCTGCTTTATGAGTACCCTGTTTATGTGTGAACTCCATTTCCAGTTGGTCATCAATGCATGTGTCTTCTCACCTACCATACTATGTACTACTACCATGACATCTCATAGCTCCTCGTGAGCACCAATGCTTCTTCTCGCGGTCTATATCTTTCTACATATACACACGCCTCTTCTTCACTCAGCTCACCTTTGTCATCTGTCATCTAGACTCCTCCCAAGATCAAGTGTCCACGTTTTATACTAATAGTTAAGAAATATAGGAATATACAAAGTTCCCAAAGTTGTTTCCTTTTGCTTATCTGTTGAAGAAGTAAATGTGAACCTTTGAGAATGGAAGACAATATCGGAATAAAGAAAATCACAGAGATCAAAACCATTGGCTAACGTGTACATGACAAGGCTACTACCTACTGAGTCGAGTGTAGTGCTAATGGACTATGTGGTGCTGTGATCTGCAAAGGCCTCACAAAAGAACTTCCTTGTGCTCATGAAAACCTTGTACCTAATGATAGGAAAGGACTCACTGATGTTTAGTAAGTGATTCATGTGTTTCCTGCCTCGTTGGAAAGTCTAGTCCCACAGCTCGACTCATGGGCATTTGTTGGGCTGTAGTCACTGGCAATTGAGTCATGTACTGTACATCATCGCTGTCTTCCCCTGGAAGTTCATGTATCACGACTTGATGAGCGTAGTTCACCGTGGTTTTGGTGAATAACTAATTGAGCTAGTTCGAGCAAAGTTTTGTTCTTGTTGTTAAATGTTGCAGTTGAATGTGGAGATGGTTGCAGAAACAGCTGGTGTGCTTGGAGAAAATGATACAAACTAGCCATAAATGATACAAAGTGGTGTGCTCAAGTAATATGCGTGCTCAAATATTTTCGCACATGTAAAAGCCTGATGACAGATTTGATAATCCCCAAGTCGACATTTGTTAAGTACTAGTTGGCTGAGTTGCATAATTTTTTTGAGAACACGTGGGAAAATTACGTGTCTTTGTATTAACTTTGCAAGGAGAACAACGCCATAAAATGGCAAATGTAAAATGTCCAAACAACACCAAGTTGCACATTAGTAGGTCTATACATAGTTGCATAGCCAAATTGTGACGTTTAAGGTAGAAATGGGTACCTGCCCAAAGCGCATTTTAAAACCAGAAGTCGTGTAGAAACATGCAACTAGCAACACGCTTGAAATTTTGAAAGCTCCATACAATCAATAAAATGTGTAAATACACATCTAACTTTGGATCATATTCCTAAAAGTCACAGTCGGCTCAAACTTGTACACTTCCAATTGAATTTTACGGGTCTAAACAAGTTATATTTTATTTTTGAATTATACCCTTGGGGATTTGGATTTCATCATATGAACACTCGAAGAATATTAAATGTGCAGCACAATGAAATTGTCTTCCTTTGACTGATATGCTAAAAAAATTGGGCTCCCTTATTGCTAATAACTTACCGTTGGCTTTTGAAGGAATAACGAGACAAATATGGTCACAAATCAAGTACAAGAAAAGGCATGAAAATATACCTCAAATTTATTACCACTAACAAAGTACATATTTCAAAATTGTCATGAACAATTGTCCAAGGAAAATTTAAGTACAAAATGATAATAGCTAGTTCTTCGTACTGTGGTTCCAAGTTTCAACTTGAATCATGCACAAGTGTTACCAGCTAACTTTGACTGGTATTTGCGTAAAAAATTCAAGCACAAAATATAACCATAAAAATAAAGTGGGCCAAATAACTTAATAACTACTAACCATCGATATTTTAGTTTCTAATTCCAATATAGAATAGTCCGAGAATAACTTCAGTATAAAGAAGAAGGAGATTCATGAAATATGTTTCATAATAGAAATTATGTCGGTACACAAAAAAAATACACAAATTGCTTCTTAGACAGACATGGAGGCAAACCAATCGAGTACCAAGATAAAATAAAAAAACAATAGCATGCATTAAATCATGCCTGGATTTCATCATCTCTAATAAGCCATCTATATATACTTACTATGAAGAAGAATTATCCCAGAGAAAATTCAGTACATGGTGATCACCAGCTAATTTCCTTACCACTATGATTTCATGCCGTTCTTTAAGGTATACCTGGCAAACCAAATTTCTCTTGTGTAGATATCTTAGGAAAAACTAGGTCGAGGAATCAAAACACAGATTCCATGGAGGATATCTCCCGCTGACAATATATCGCGGGGATAAGGCAAGTGTTGTATGGGACCCAGATTGTGCACTTAGGTTCAGAGTCAAGTCCCCGACGGTGGAGAAACTCTATGTCCTATTATAATCTCACTATAGGTAAAAGTGCGTACAAGTTACACGATTGATTATCCCTAAGGTTTCCCATAGGTCGGCTTATATAGGTTACCGGACCTAGGACTTGCAAGGAAAGTTCCTACCGACTAGCCTACTAGGGGACAAAATCCTAAACAAATATGCTGGATTCTCAAGATATGGTCTACGATGCCAAGCTCAAGAAGATGAGCGAGATTGCAGAACTCATGTATTAGCAACTTGCAAAAGACGGTTGCACCTACATGAATTACTTGCAACAAAACACATCAGAGTCCTTGGTTGGGAAGATGATAACAAAGATACGAAGTTCATAGACTTCTTCTCTTAAGGAAAATCAGTCAGTGGCTTAGCGTGGATGCAAACTTCTTTAGGTGAATGGAGGTAAAAACCAACCATCTCAAGACTAGACCACACGTGCATGACCGAGGGATTATTCCCGAGGGAACAAGAAAACTCTACTCGGATCCACGGCGACAACTTTCACCATAAGCACATGAACCAGAGTAGGTTACTTCGAACACCCAGAACACAAACTTCGTGATGACACAAGGATGGTTCTCGAAAGTTTCCAACATTAGTGCCATTGTTCAAAATGAACCTATTGCAACTTGGAGAAATAGGAATGTCATCGATGGGCTCGACAACACACTTATCAAAACACTCCAAGAAGAGGGATTCATATGATATATGAACAAGACAATACATTGGTCAGACCAAAGGACATTAAGGTGTACCTAGGCAAAACACCATGAGTGGGAACACCATAGAGATAGTCCTTGGATCTGGACTTGATCTGACGATAACCTAAATCAAATCAAGGTAGAATGACAGCATGTCCATTAAAGAGATACTATCATGCTTCAACACGAGGAAAACTAGATATCCCTTATCAAAGGAACAAGTCGGCGGAGCTTTTGCCTTTCAACTCTCCAAGTTGTTGTTTAAGCTCAACCAACTAGTCCTGGATATCCAGCAGAGTTCCTTGGAGAAAGGAGTAGTTCAAACTATCCCTCGTTTAGACATCACGGTCAGGTAACAAACCTGGTGATACTTCTAGAAAGACAACCAGAATATCACAACCTACCGGTATGTCTCGAAGTTTGGAAGGAAACTTGCTTTTCAAAGCACCCGATAAGGTCTTGAGAGCTTTGGTATGAACCTAACTCTTTGACCAGGAATTGTTCACCGGGATGAACAGATTTGGTAACACGGTCAACTTCAAAAAGAGGCTGGGTGACCAGTAGTGCTAAGAAGGATACAGATGTTTCTTAGACTTTTCAAAGAAATAAGAATTGCTAGAAACATCTGATACACACATCAATGCACTCACCGACCGTTCTCAAGTATTTAAGCTTGGAGGAAGGGGGAGTGAGGACGTGTAAGAGTATCACTTCATCAATAAGGTCATGAAACTCAACACAACCTCCTGATATTAAAGAGTGTGATACTCGAAGGTGGAACAGAACAGAAGCTAATGAAACTTCTTTAATCTGCGAATTACAAAACTTTAACCTGGTCCTAGAGGTGAACGAGGTTCTGGAGTTTGTTTCTCCTGACATTCCAAGGTGGAACGTTCTGACGGAAAACAAGAGGAACTGTATTGGAAGAATCCAACACACCTATGCAACTTGGTTTCCAACAACGGATGGAGTTCGGAAAGCAGCTAAGAGTAGGAACGTGCTCTGGAAAGTCCTGAGATCACGTTGGATGCACGGGGTAATACTCATTTGTAAAACCCATGCTAAAGGGGGAGGTATAGCTGAATCAAGAACAAAGATATGGGAATCATAGAGAACACTCCTGTCGTGATCCTTTTGATTCCTAAAGAAAACCTATGGCTATTGGAGCTGAGATTACCTAGCCATCCTGAGGTAGAACGGATTTCCTCAGGATCCAAAGGGACAGAACTTGGGTTAAAGGTCAGCATCCTGTACTGATAGAGTGAGCATCACATGGTTAAGAAACCACACGATCCAACTCACCACAATTCAGCACATTCCGGGACCTTCGGTTCAAGTCTGAAGATTAAAAACCAAAAGAAAGGAGTAACTACTATCTTAGTGCCTTGAAGAACACTACAAATAGCAATCACGAAGTATCTTTCAAAAGACAACGATAGCTCCGGAAGAACTTGAGCAGAGGATAATAGATACATTCGAGATGGAAAGCAGATCTCGAGGTTCAAGATTTTGAGACTTTAGAACATGTAAGAAGGTGGAATCCACACAACCCTGAGAGATTAGAATGGAAAGGAAATCTCCCAGTTTAAGAGATAACGGAACACGAAACACACACGACTCTAGAAACTGAACACTAGGTCAACTTGGGTAAACGACGTCCTTGCCAAGGAAGGCACCTAAGTTTTGAATGACTAGAAAGGACAGCAAAACCTTTTCAAATCAAAACAGGTAAGATGACCCAGAGTTAGAACGATACCAGATACGGAGTAAAAAGAATCCTAAGAAGGTTTTTCACAATCCATTTCGAGTTTCAAAGTAGTTTTCATAAACTCTAGACTCGACATCGACCAAGCAGTAAGGTTTTCCTACAGGCAGTCCTGCTCTGATACCATGACTTGTCACGACCCCGGACCCAGAGATATACATACTGTTATGTGCTCCTAGACATGGACCCACAAGGGCTTCAGGGTTACCAGCCCCGGCCGCAACAAACAACGGCAGGCAGACTGGATTCATCGGCACGTAGTCCGGATCCCCAGTCTACTACTCCTTGTATCCATGCTAGTCATAACCAACTATGCATATCAAAGCGTCCACGAATCGAATGAAACTGAAGGAAACGGGACCAAAGCTATACAGAGATGCTATGTGTCCAGAAAGTGCAACAACAATCGAGGGTTACTGGGGTTACCTCGCCCCAGGCCGATCACATCGACAGGCGGGCTCGGACATGGGTCATCGGCTCCACAACCCCTCGACTGCGACAACTATGCAGGCATAGCCAAAACTGTATAACAATGAGCTCGAAACCAACAACCGATCAAAGCAGTACTCTAAACATGAAAGTTGTATTCAACAGGTGATACTAGAGTATAGCTTACAAACAGAGGTCACATGACCCAACATTACATCAGACAACGGAAGGCAAATTATGTTGCTAAACAACAAGAACCAAGAAGGCCTAAGAGGCCGCAACATAAGGCGACGTCCCAGCCCATAGATTCCAGGCTGCTACCTGGGAACCCCGAACTACTCGTCGATGTCCACGTTGACTCATCACCGATGTGAGATCTTCACCTGAACCAAATTAAGCAAACCTGAGTACGGGATGTACTCAACAAGACTTAATTAACCTATTATATATCTGCTATCTTCAAAAAGGGTTTTATGAAGGTTGTTTTGCGTAAAGCCATCTTTGTTTTGCAAGTTGAGAAAGGAATAGCACGTCTCATAGAAGGTTTTCAAAACAGATGAGAAGCTCAACTACTGTAATCATCATCTTTTGAAACCACCAACATCATTCCCAAAACCTCACATGCTACAAGGATCACCCCTCCCGGCATCTCCGGGGAGGCACCCTTCATCTACTGCCTCCATGCATTGTCAACATCTTTTACGTCACGTTCAAGTTATCTATGACCTCGTGGCTTTCACCAAGTCGTCCTTAACCGTGGACACGGCTTTCCGAAAGATTTATCCCTGCAGGGTGGTACACTTTACCCACACGTACCATCCGACTCTTAACGCCACATGTACGCTCGTCCATGGAGCGCGGCAGAGGGTGGTTGGCCACGACCTTTACCTTGTCGAGCCCTATCCATGAGTCAACCCAAACAGGGCCACCCCGTCAACAGGGAGTTGGCCACCTCCTGACGGCACCTGTTCTGTGAGTCGGGAACAAGATCCGTGTACGTCCATCACTTGTCCCGGTCACGCCCTAAACACCTCCAAAAGGTTTTTGACTCACACGCAGATGGAAATCCCAAACTACGTGACTCACGGATAGAACCAAACAAGTTAGTTAGTCGAGCGCGGTCTGTTAGGCCTCGCGTGTGGTTGCACGCTCAGTCTTGGTTTCCACGGCGAGACCTTACTCCTAGGGTTGGCAAGTACAGGACCAAGAACCACTCCCCAAGTGGCCTCCCGTCCTCGCCTTAGTCAAGTTAACCACACAGTGCTCATCTCACCACGTCATCATATCATACTAGATTATCGCAGCTCTGATTCATCAACCGGATGGAGCAGAGGTAACAAACATGTATGACTAAGCGAAGCAGATATGAGGCTCTGGCGTTGTGCACAAGCAAATCTATGGCGGCTAGGAGCAGTGGATCAGGATATTGAGGCAATGCAGTATATAGGTGAACTATGTCTGCTAGCATCAAATAGTTTAGAATCGAATGCAAAGTACGAGATCAAATGTTGTTCGAAAGCATATATGAGCAGATAAGAGGTTATGCTTGCCTTGGTTATAAGAAAACCAGATAAAGATGTCTTCGGGAATAAGTGCTTGACTTGTCGGTTAAGATCAAGTATTCACCATTGGGTTGCTGGCCTTCTCTTCGGAGTCACGTTCTACCGAGGGGGAAACAACACCGAAAACAAGAACAACAATCAATCATGGCATCGATGCAATGCGCAATATGTATGCATGAGCAAGTTAATGCACTGAAATAAAGCCCTAGGCATGATCGTTGGGTTGCTAGGGTTCGTATGACAATTAAACATTTTTAGTGGAATTAGTCCGAAATAGACCCCGGAGGGGGTTTCAGACGATTATGAAAGTGGGTATCATTTTAGTTGCTCAAATGGGTTTGAAAACATCATAAACATGTTGCATTTGTCATTTTGAGCAATTTGGTATATAACTTTTATTTTTCTAATTTTATTGAATAAAAACTTATTTTTCTATTTTAAATGATTAAATCACATTAAAATAATGTTCAAAAATCAACTTTCTCAAACATGTATAAAAGTGACATTTTTGGATAGATCTTATTTTTCTGAGCACAACCATATTTTTTACTTTATTTTTCTGAGTAACAAAACAGTAATTATTGAATAAACAAATTTAACCATTTTTCTGTATTTAATAATCATTTTCGGGGAAAAAGGGAAAAAAAGGATTATGACAGCAGCATGACGCAGAGGTGACGTCATCAAACCTTGATCTTCACAGGAACCTCCAAAATCGACGAAATCCGCGCGGTATTTCGAAATCAAACTATACCACGCTGATGAGGGGCTCAACTGGATCCTAAGGGTGGCGGCGGACTGACCATAAGGTCACCGGAGCTACTCCGGCGACCATGGAGGCGGCGGCGGGCGGCGGCCGGTGGTGACAGGAAGAACCGGAGGGGGAGGGAGAGGATGGAGGGTACCGGGGAGCTCTCAATGGCGCTAGGAATCTCGTGGGGTTGTCGGTGAAGGCCGGGACGGCCGGAATCCTCGCCGGCGTGAGGATTTGGCCCGCGGCCGGAGTTGACGGAGACGGCGCGATTCCGGTGGTTCCATCCCTCCCGGCAAGCGAGGCTCAACGGGGAGCTAGAGGAGGACCAGGCGCTCCTCCTGGTCTCTTCCAATCGGCCAGAACTTGCCGGGAACGGCGGCAATCGACGGCAACCGTGGAGCAAGCTAGGGTTCGTTCTTCGGTAGGAAGTTACAGAGAGAGAAGGATTCGAGGGGATAGGGGAGTGAGAGGGCACGGTTTCCTCTTGAGCGCCTCGGCCACGCAAGCAGATGGCCGAACAGGAGGTGGCGGCGGCGCGGTCGGGCTGCCACGCAGCTCCTTTCTCTGTCTCAACGAAGAAGACAAAGTGCACTTTGTGAAAACCCCCAGAAAAAGCTGAATTTTACAAAGAAGTCCATTTCTCTTTAAAAACAGAAGGGGAAACAAAGTTTTGGGGCCCTTTTTGCAAGAATAAAAATTGGCAAAAATGATATTTGGGAAGCTCATCAAATTTCCAACAAAACCATCTTTTGCTTTGGTGTGTTTGGAATATTTTCCAGTACAAAATTTTGGAACCCAAATTAAGTACTTTTTGCTGGAATTTTCTCAAACCATTTGAATTCAAGTTTTAAATTGGTTCAAACATGATTTGAATTTGTGTTTGATGCATGTATGAGATGAACACACACCACACACCTTAAGGTAGCTCAAACTTGGGATGTTACAAATCTACCCCCCTTGCAAGAATCTCGTCCCGAGATTCCTGAAGGAGAAGAAAGAAGGAACACCGGTTTTGAACGATCTTCTCGAACCTTACGGTTCTCTTATCGAAGAGGTTGATCCGTAGCATCTTGAAGTATTGAACGGTACACCTTAGGTAAGAGGGAAACTCTTAGGAAATGATCTTCACAAAGATCGAGTATCTCATGGGTAACTCATGACAGGATGTTCATAAAGAACTCTTGAGTTAACAGGCATGAAACACCTCAAGATAACGGAGGGAATAAAAGATGGTTTCAAGTTTGTGGACGATGGTTCTTGAAAGGATTTAGAATATGAGCTTTGCACAAGACTTTAAATCCTTTTGGAAAAGAAAGGCTGGACAACTTATGATTTCGAGGTTTCTTCAAACAGAAAACCAAGATGGAAAGTTTGGTCTTGGATACCACAACATAATATCCACAGACGAGGAAAAACACGAGAAAACACTGTAATCGTGCGTCGGAGAAAAATTTGATACAGGATCATGTTTACTCTTCGGAGTGGACACGAAAGATAACGGAACTTTCACTCTGTCAAAACTTTGTCGAAAACTTGGTCAAGGATCGGAATGTTACTTCACGACAGGATATGAGTACCCAAAAGAAGTTGGAACACCATGATTAAGGAGGAACTCTTGGTCACACCATAGGAATGGATAACCAACGAGGATTGAAAACCGGAAGGAAATAAGGAATCTCTTTCCTATTGTGGGTTATCCGTAGCAATATGTTTACCACATAGTTAAGACCCCATGGCTTAAGTAACTGAAAAATTCACACAATGTGTGAGAAAACAGAACTTCAAGTATAAACAACTTGAGAAAGGGAACTGATCAAAGGTGGTTACGAAACACCAAGAGATGTTCTCACGAGGAACTTGTTTCCACTAGAACAAAGGTTTTGGAGGTTCAGCGGGGAGATATTGGAAAGATCAACTTCCAGGTTATCCTTGATGTTATAGATAACAATATCAGGCTTGTGCAAGCCTTATATAGGTAATCAAGTGGAATTTGAACTTCGATTCGAAAGAACGGGAAGGGAAACTTGTGAGAATGAGCCACACAAGAATTCTCACGGGGAGTGGTTGTTCTTACGGATTCAAAGGAATATGACATTAGGCCTTCCGGCTAATTGTGTCAACCACAACATCAACCATGCCGGATTTTCAAATGGACCTAGTTCGACACCCTTGAGGAAACACCAATCATCCTTGCTGCTTGAGATTCAGCTCTAGTTAGTGGTTTTAAAAACAAGACTCAGTATGTTTGATCGAAGAGATTTGCACCGTTTACCAACGAGATACATATGCTGGATTCTCAAGATATGGTCTACGATGCCAAGCTCAAGAAGATGAGCGAGATTGCAGAACTCATGTATTAGCAACTTGCAAAAGACGGTTGCACCTACATGAATTACTTGCAACAAAACACATCAGAGTCCTTGGTTGGGAAGATGATAACAAAGATACGAAGTTCATAGACTTCTTCTCTTAAGGAAAATCAGTCAGTGGCTTAGCGTGGATGCAAACTTCTTTAGGTGAATGGAGGTAAAAACCAACCATCTCAAGACTAGACCACACGTGCATGACCGAGGGATTATTCCCGAGGGAACAAGAAAACTCTACTCGGATCCACGGCGACAACTTTCACCATAAGCACATGAACCAGAGTAGGTTACTTCGAACACCCAGAACACAAACTTCGTGATGACACAAGGATGGTTCTCGAAAGTTTCCAACATTAGTGCCATTGTTCAAAATGAACCTATTGCAACTTGGAGAAATAGGAATGTCATCGATGGGCTCGACAACACACTTATCAAAACACTCCAAGAAGAGGGATTCATATGATATATGAACAAGACAATACATTGGTCAGACCAAAGGACATTAAGGTGTACCTAGGCAAAACACCATGAGTGGGAACACCATAGAGATAGTCCTTGGATCTGGACTTGATCTGACGATAACCTAAATCAAATCAAGGTAGAATGACAGCATGTCCATTAAAGAGATACTATCATGCTTCAACACGAGGAAAACTAGATATCCCTTATCAAAGGAACAAGTCGGCGGAGCTTTTGCCTTTCAACTCTCCAAGTTGTTGTTTAAGCTCAACCAACTAGTCCTGGATATCCAGCAGAGTTCCTTGGAGAAAGGAGTAGTTCAAACTATCCCTCGTTTAGACATCACGGTCAGGTAACAAACCTGGTGATACTTCTAGAAAGACAACCAGAATATCACAACCTACCGGTATGTCTCGAAGTTTGGAAGGAAACTTGCTTTTCAAAGCACCCGATAAGGTCTTGAGAGCTTTGGTATGAACCTAACTCTTTGACCAGGAATTGTTCACCGGGATGAACAGATTTGGTAACACGGTCAACTTCAAAAAGAGGCTGGGTGACCAGTAGTGCTAAGAAGGATACAGATGTTTCTTAGACTTTTCAAAGCAATAAGAAATGCTAGGAGTACCTGATACACATGTCAATGCACACCCAACATTCTCAAGCAATCAAGCTTGGAGGAAGGGGGAGTGGGGATGTGTGAGAGCATCACTTCATCTATAAGGCCATGATACTTAACACAACCTTTTGATATAAAGAGTGTGATACTGGAAGGTGGAACAGAACAGAAGCTAACGAAACTTCTTTAATCTGCGAATTACAAAACTTTGACCTGGTTCTAGCGATGAACGAGGTACTGGAGTTTGTTTTCCTGACATTCCAAAGTGGAACGTTCTGACGGAAAACAAGAGCAAATGCATTGGAAGAATCCAATACACATATGCCACCTGTATTTAAAACAGTAGATGAGGTTTGGAAGCAAGCAAAGAATAGGAACATGCTCTTGGAAAATCCTGAGATCACGTTGGATGCACAAAGTCATACTCATTTGTATAACCCATGCTAAAGGAGAGGTATAGCTGGGTCAAGAACAAGGATATGGGAATCATAGAGAACACTCCTGTCGTGATCCTTTTGATTCCTAAAGAAAACCTATGGCTATTGGAGCTGAGATTACCTAGCCATCCTGAGGTAGAACGGATTTCCTCAGGATCCAAAGGGACAGAACTTGGGTTAAAGGTCAGCATCCTGTACTGATAGAGTGAGCATCACATGGTTAAGAAACCACACGATCCAACTCACCACAATTCAGCACATTCCGGGACCTTCGGTTCAAGTCTGAAGATTAAAAACCAAAAGAAAGGAGTAACTACTATCTTAGTGCCTTGAAGAACACTACAAATAGCAATCACGAAGTATCTTTCAAAAGACAACGATAGCTCCGGAAGAACTTGAGCAGAGGATAATAGATACATTCGAGATGGAAAGCAGATCTCGAGGTTCAAGATTTTGAGACTTTAGAACATGTAAGAAGGTGGAATCCACACAACCCTGAGAGATTAGAATGGAAAGGAAATCTCCGAGTTTAAGAGATAACGGAACACGAAACACACACGACTCTAGAAACTGAACACTAGGTCAACTTGGGTAAACGACGTCCTTGCCAAGGAAGGCACCTAAGTTTTGAATGACTAGAAAGGACAGCAAAACCTTTTCAAATCAAAACAGGTAAGATGACCCAGAGTTAGAACGATACCAGATACGGAGTAAAAAGAATCCTAAGAAGGTTTTTCACAATCCATTTCGAGTTTCAAAGTAGTTTTCATAAACTCTAGACTCGACATCGACCAAGCAGTAAGGTTTTCCTACAGGCAGTCCTGCTCTGATACCATGACTTGTCACGACCCCGGACCCAGAGATATACATACTGTTATGTGCTCCTAGACATGGACCCACAAGGGCTTCAGGGTTACCAGCCCCGGCCGCAACAAACAACGGCAGGCAGACTGGATTCATCGGCACGTAGTCCGGATCCCCAGTCTACTACTCCTTGTATCCATGCTAGTCATAACCAACTATGCATATCAAAGCGTCCACGAATCGAATGAAACTGAAGGAAACGGGACCAAAGCTATACAGAGATGCTATGTGTCCAGAAAGTGCAACAACAATCGAGGGTTACTGGGGTTACCTCGCCCCAGGCCGATCACATCGACAGGCGGGCTCGGACATGGATCATCGGCTCCACAACCCCTCGACTGCGACAACTATGCAGGCATAGCCAAAACTGTATAACAATGAGCTCGAAACCAACAACCGATCAAAGCAGTACTCTAAACATGAAAGTTGTATTCAACAGGTGATACTAGAGTATAGCTTACAAGCAGAGGTCACATGACCCAACATTACATCAGACAACGGAAGGCAAATTATGTTGCTAATCAACAAGAACCAAGAAGGCCTAAGAGGCCGCAACATAAGGCGACGTCCCAGCCCATAGATTCCAGGCTGCTACCTGGGAACCCCGAACTACTCGTCGATGTCCACGTTGACTCATCACCGATGTGACGATCTTCACCTGAACCAAATTAAGCAAACCTGAGTACGGGATGTACTCAACAAGACTTAGTTAACCTATTATATATCTGCTGTCTTCAGAAAGGGTTTTATGAAGGCTGATTTGCGTAAAGCAATCTTTGTTTTGCCAAGTTGAGAAGGAATAGCACGTCTCATAGAATGTTTTCAAAACAGATGAGAAGCTCACTACTGTAATCATCATCTTGTCGAACCACCAACATCATTCCCAGCACCTCACATGCTACAAGGATCACCCCTCCCGGCATCTCCGGGGAGGCACCCTTGATCTACTGCCTCCATGCATTGTCAACATCTTTTACGTCACGTTCAAGTTATCTATGACCTCGTGGCTTTCACCAAGTCGTCCTTAACCGTGGACACGGCTTTCCGAAAGATTTATCCCTGCAGGGTGGTACACTTTACCCACACGTACCATCCGACTCTTAACGCCACATGTACGCTCGTCCATGGAGCGCGGCAGAGGGTGGTTGGCCACGACCTTTACCTTGTCGAGCCCTATCCATGAGTCAACCCAAACAGGGCCACCCCGTCAACAGGGAGTTGGCCACCTCCTGACGGCACCTGTTCTGTGAGTCGGGAACAAGATCCGTGTACGTCCATCACTTGTCCCGGTCACGCCCTAAACACCTCCAAAAGGTTTTTGACTCACACGCAGATGGAAATCCCAAACTACGTGACTCACGGATAGAACCAAACAAGTTAGTTAGTCGAGCGCGGTCTGTTAGGCCTCGCGTGTGGTTGCACGCTCAGTCTTGGTTTCCACGGCGAGACCTTACTCCTAGGGTTGGCAAGTACAGGACCAAGAACCACTCCCAAGTGGCCTCCCGTCCTCGCCTTAGTCAAGTTAACCACACAGTGCTCATCTCACCACGTCATCATATCATACTAGATTATCGCAGCTCTGATTCATCAACCGGATGGAGCAGAGGTAACAAACATGTATGACTAAGCGAAGCAGATATGAGGCTCTGGCGTTGTGCACAAGCAAATCTATGGCGGCTAGGAGCAGTGGATCAGGATATTGAGGCAATGCAGTATATAGGTGAACTATGTCTGCTAGCATCAAATAGTTTAGAATCGAATGCAAAGTACGAGATCAAATGTTGTTCGAAAGCATATATGAGCAGATAAGAGGTTATGCTTGCCTTGGTTATAAGAAAACCAGATAAAGATGTCTTCGGGAATAAGTGCTTGACTTGTCGGTTAGATCAAGTATTCACCATTGGGTTGCTGGCCTTCTCTTCGGAGTCACGTTCTACCGAGGGGGAAACAACACCGAAAAGAAGAACAACAATCAATCATGGCATCGATGCAATGCGCAATATGTATGCATGAGCAAGTTAATGCACTGAAATAAAGCCCTAGGCATGATCGTTGTGTTGCTAGGGTTCGTATGACAATTAAACATTTTTAGTGGAATTAGTCCGAAATAGACCCCGGAGGGGGTTTCGGACGATTATGAAAGTGGGTATCATTTTAGTTGCTCAAATGGGTTTGAAAACATCATAAACATGTTGCATTTGTCATTTTGAGCAATTTGGTATATAACTTTTATTTTTCTAATTTTATTGAATAAAAACTTATTTTTCTATTTTAAATGATTAAACCACATTAAAATAATGTTCAAAAATCAACTTTCTCAAACATGTATAAAAGTGACATTTTTGGATAGATCTTATTTTTCTGAGCACAACCATATTTTTTACTTTATTTTTCTGAGTAACAAAACAGTAATTATTGAATAAACAAATTTAACCATTTTTCTGTATTTAATAATCATTTTCGGGGAAAAAGGGAGAAAACAGGATTATGACAGCAGCATGACGCAGAGGTGACGTCATCAAACCTTGATCTTCACAGGAACCTCCAAAATCGACGAAATCCGCGCGGTATTTCGAAATCAAACTATACCACGCTGATGAGGGGCTCAACTGGATCCTAAGGGTGGCGGCGGACTGACCATAAGGTCACCGGAGCTACTCCGGCGACCATGGAGGCGGCGGCGGGCGGCGGCCGGTGGTGACAGGAAGAACCGGAGGGGGAGGGAGAGGATGGAGGGTACCGGGGAGCTCTCAATGGCGCTAGGAATCTCGTGGGGTTGTCGGTGAAGGCCGGGACGGCCGGAATCCTCGCCGGCGTGAGGATTTGGCCCGCGGCCGGAGTTGACGGAGACGGCGCGATTCCGGTGGTTCCATCCCTCCCGGCAAGCGAGGCTCAACGGGGAGCTAGAGGAGGACCAGGCGCTCCTCCTGGTCTCTTCCAATCGGCCAGAACTTGCCGGGAACGGCGGCAATCGACGGCAACCGTGGAGCAAGCTAGGGTTCGTTCTTCGGTAGGAAGTTACGGAGAGAGAAGGATTCGAGGGGATAGGGGAGTGAGAGGGCACGGTTTCCTCTTGAGCGCCTCGGCCACGCAAGCAGATGGCCGAACAGGAGGTGGCGGCGGCGCGGTCGGGCTGCCACGCAGCTCCTTTCTCTGTCTCAACGAAGAAGACAAAGTGCACTTTGTGAAAACCCCCAGAAAAAGCTGAATTTTACAAAGAAGTCCATTTCTCTTTAAAAACAGAAGGGGAAACAAAGTTTTGGGGCCCTTTTTGCAAGAATAAAAATTGGCAAAAATGATATTTGGGAAGCTCATCAAATTTCCAACAAAACCATCTTTTGCTTTGGTGTGTTTGGAATATTTTCCAGTACAAAATTTTGGAACCCAAATTAAGTACTTTTTGCTGGAATTTTCTCAAACCATTTGAATTCAAGTTTTAAATTGGTTCAAACATGATTTGAATTTGTGTTTGATGCATGTATGAGATGAACACACACCACACACCTTAAGGTAGCTCAAACTTGGGATGTTACAGAAGTCCTCTTACTTTCCATCCATGACAAGGTTTCTTTGGATCATAGGATTAGAAAATGGAAGAATTGTGAAAACGGAGGAATTGGACAGGATTGTAGGTGCAAAATCATTTGGATGAACCACAAAATTGCCTTAATCGCCGTGAATGAGTGTAAAAAAGAGGTTAGAGTGGATGTTGAAATTCCTATGGAATTTACATGTAGGAATGCCATCCATAGAAATTTTATAGTTGTCATTCATTTAATCCAAAGGCACTCTTTAGGAAAGAATCCTATGGATTGGAATCCACCAAAATTCCTTTAAAAATAATTCAATCCAAAGAGGCCCTAAACTTGAAGCAGATGTGGAAGGACTCGAACGAGGATAAGGTGTTCATTGGTTGTCATTTGTGTTCTATGCATGTGTGGGAATTCCATTTATGGAGCTCGTGACCAATGCATATCACTTGTCAGTCCACCTACCAGGCTCTACTACCGTGAAATCTCATAGCTCCACGTAAGTATCAATTAATGTAGCTCTGGTAATCTATGTGGTGCTCGGTTTGTATATAACACATGCATCTCTTTGGCTACTCAGCTCACCTTCGCTCTCCATATCCTCTCAAAAAAAGATTTGTAATTAAATAGTTTGAACCAATAGATATATCAGTTTTAGGAACATACAGATATGCCATCCTTGTTGCATTTGCTTATTATCTAATTAAGGACTAAAACAAACTTTGAGAATGGAAAGCATCGGGATTAAAAATGGTATCGAGATAAAGTGACGTAGTCAATTCTTAGGTGACCAGGACACAGACCTGCATTTTAAGCGTAGTGCGTTGGAACTTCCAGGTCCTAGGTGCTATGAAGGTCTATCTTTTTATTCTCACGGGTTATCAAAATCTTGAACTTAAGCTGAGGAAGGACTCGAAGGAACCGGAAGGATTTGGCTTTAACGTATGCTTTATACGTTTCCAGTCACAATGGGAAGTATGGTCCCAACAGTCGTCTCTGTGGGCATTGGTCGACTGGCGCTACTGTACAGAATCACAAGTTGATACACATAATTCATGGAGGTTTAGGATATGATCTACTTAAGATGAATCTGGTGAGGTCTTTCTCTTGTTCTCAAGCGTTGAAGTTGAACATCAATATCATGACGTATTTAGACGAAATGACATGTGTATTTTCTTTTTTAACGAGGCAAGAGATTTCCATTTCATATTTAGAGGAGTAAACATAAAGCGGCCTTGAACAACCTGTTACAAAATAACGCAGCGAAAAGTAGGTCAACGAAAAACAAGAACACAAATTTTTACGTGGAAAACCCTTACGAGGAAAAATCACGAAATGCACGAAGGCATCTCACTATAATTGGGAGGAGTATTACAATACAGGAGAGGACAAATCCTCTACGTGCTAATCTGGTGGATCTCCCTCACATGATCTCACAATCCATAATATGACTACCTCGTACTATATATTCACGCAAACAACTCTCTTTCTTGACGGACACGAAATAGAGTTGTATACATGCTATGTTTAGCACGGCTGTCGATAGCATCAACTCCTCAATCAAAGTAATCACAAGTAAACTTTATGCCTTGAAACTTCCATAGGACTTATAAACTTCTCATGAAGTCGTATTGAGCAGATCAATCAATAGGTCGTCGAGAAAATATATAGTTGTCAACAAAGCAGACATACGAAACTTGAGTTCTCCCAATAAAAGTCTGAGACTCTGCTATTGAACTTAAAAACTGAAACTGCTCAATCATCAAATGACATAAGTCGTCAAGTCTCCTGTGGTGCCTGAACGAGGGCATAGCTCATAGTGCAACATCTTGATGCACATAGCATTGTGAAGAACCCATCTCATGAAATCTGAACGTGCTACAAAACAGAAAGCACAAATCTCGGCAAACAATACTCATGCAAGAGCATCTGGTACGGAGTGTATCACGTACACCAAAAACTGCCGTCTAAAGAAATCCATGACATGGTCAAAAAAACTGTTCATGTAGAACAAGTGTCGGATGAAGAAACCTCCTGAACATGCAGTGGAGCTTAAACCCTGCAATAGACCCCTCTTGAAAGAGTAAAAACAACTAAATTGCACTGTAATTTAACAGTTTTAAATGTTGTAGTATCTAGCAGAAACAAATCTCCATCTTGCACCTCAACCGATCCTCATCACGAACATCAATATCAAAAAAAAAACTTCACATGCATAACAGCAAAAGCTCTAGAGAGTATATGCTGGCTACCAACAAGCTTAATAATTACCTCCTCCATAACATGTTTTTCCTAATAACTGATTGTGTTCTTCAACATAATGCAACAATATATTTGCATCCATCGTCATATCCAGACAGGCTATAATTCCAAAAACTCCACCTTAAACAAAAACACTAAGTGCTTCCTCGTAATCGGCTTGTGCCAACAACACTCATATCCTGACTTACCATAGGGTAAACTTTGTCACACGGACCAGCAGCGAGAGGTCATACTTCAAGGTTGCCATGAGTAGTAAATCCATCACCACAAAGTAGTACTACCTTCGTTCCTATGAATAACGCGCACACGCATTTTAAGACAAACTTTGACCAAAATATTTGAGTAACAATATCTTGACTACATAGTGCAAATTTGACATTGTTAGATTCGTATTGAAAAACACTTTCTAATGATATTGATTTTATACCAAACACTACTATATGTATGGATTAATTCTTGGTCAAAGATAAATCTCGAAAAACGTGCGCGCCTTATTCATTGGAATGGAGGGAGTACTACAAGCCAGAGAAAAATTAATTGTTGAATTAAATTAGATGAGCGGATAACGGCAGTGAACAGTACCTGTATAGCTTGTCGTGTGGACATAGCAATTGGAGATTAAAGTAAAGATCTTTGGTGAATTTGTCTTCACGCAACGCCTTTTCTTCTAGGAACTTGGTCCATGCATTTAGTCCAAAATAATCTAGTAAATCCAAGGTGCAGCTCCTCGCGTAGCAGTAATATCGAATATGCATACCACAATTTGCGTCCCATAGTCATGCGAGATGATCTAAAGCAGATCGATTTCGATAGCCACTAGAGGACAATAAAAGGCTGCAGATCGGAAGTCGTACTAAATATGAAGACTTGCAAACAGACGGATTGTCGAAAGCGGCACATAGGACACCGATCAAAAATAGTGAATTCTCGATCTCAGAGACGATGCTTGAACTTGATGCAGCTGCATGATGCCACAAAATTGTGGCGGTTGATCCAATCGATGTTGCGCGATTCTGCCCGGGAGTACAGCGCAAAGTCTCCCGGGCAGCAAATCGATTTTCGAGGTTGAAGCTCTGATACTACTTGTTCCAAAATAACGCAGCAAAAAATAGATCACCAAAGAAAAAGAACACGAATTTTTACATGGAAAACACTTACGGGAAAAACCACGGAACGCACGAAGGCGTCTCACTATAATTGGGAGGAGTATTACAATACACCAGAGGACAACCCCTCTACGTGCTAATTTGGTGGATCTCTCACACAATCTCACGATCTATTTTATAACTACCTCGTACTATATATTGGGGCAAAAAACTCTCTTTCTTGGTGGACACGAAATAGAGTTGTATACATGCTATGTTTGGCACGGTTGTCTTGCCGTAGTCTGGTATGACTCCATCTATAGTACAACACTTGTATGAGATTGGGAACACAATAAAATAACAAGTACCATAAAGAAAGGAAAAGAGATAAACATGTTAGAAAATAATTTTCGCAAGACGTTTTGCACCAGTAATGATTCATTCCTCACTCTCACCCCTCACTATGGGAAAGACACAAAACGCCGACGGCCCAACTACCGTCGGGGAAATCCTAAACCCCGTCGGCGTATGCATAGGCCGACGACCCCCGTCGGCGTATGCCCTGTCGGCCTTTTGCTTCGTCGGCGTAGCCTCGTGGCCGTCGGCGTACATCCCGTCGGCGTATCTAAATTAAATTTTTGATTCAATTTTTTTTGAATTTGTTTCTGCATTTTTTATTTTACTTGTTTAACCACGTAATCACACTATAGTCACATTTATCTTTATCTCTAACCATTTTTTATTTTAATCTAAATTACTCGCTTCTACAAACACTTCACGATCGGTCACCCATCATGAGATTGCTCCAGCCCCAGCACGCTTAACTTCGTAGTTCCTTCCCTGTGAGCTACCTATATGGGTTGCTGACAATATTATTCAATCAATCTTGTTAACCCTTGGACCATCATGTCACACTCTTTTATTTGTGAATTCAAACAATTATTTAAAAAATAATAATAAATAATAATAAACTTGAATTCAAATAATCTTGAATTTAAATAATAATTAACATTTTTTCCTTTTCTATTTAATATTGAATAATTCATATATATAAATCCGTAAATCGAAATTTGATAAATAATATGTCTATATCGATTAGTAAAATGAGATAAATTCAAATATTACATCCATATAATATTTTCCATCATGTATAAGGGTTTTTTTCCTTCTCATTGTAAAAAAAAATCCATTTTCCGAGTGAAAAAATGGTTTTTTTGTGAAGGACCAAACACAAATATGTTGCAAAACTTGAGAGCTACAATTTTTGAAAATACTAGACCATGTTATATGCACAAATAAACAATTTGTTTCCAATGAAAATGTTTCAATCCACCTCTTTTAAAAAACACAAGTTTCCGCCGATACAGTTGGGAACTAGTCAAATTTGAACTACAGGTACCTCATAGTTTGCTCATGATTTTTTGGCAAAAATCATTTTTAGGTACACAACTACCTAATTCATCATAGATACACCAAGAGTTTCTCAATATTCAACCCCTATCTACGGACGGTTATGCCCGCCGTCTTGACTTTTTCCTCAAACCGGCTTAGAAAATCTATTCTATACTAAAAGCAAAATACAGAGATCTAATAGAGACACCTGGTTGATCCACATCACCTCAATTATTTTCTATAGTCAGATCTAAAATTGAAGGGTATGATTTAAATAAAGAAGTATTAGTTACGTAAAAAGGTGTTTGTCACGTAACCTGATTGGACACGTCTAATGTTAAGACAAGAATTGGGGACACTAAAAAAAATGTCACGTTACTTCTTTTTAGAGGATCCCGTAACCAACCTTATTTTTAGAGGACCGTGTAATTTTTTATTTTTTAACTCGCATAGGCTGCTCATAGTGGGTGGTAACATCACACATATTTAGGCAAAAAATAAGATATGACACACGATTAATGAAGAGAAAGATGGTTGTCGTAACATAATATGTTACCGTAACATAACACATATCAATGCATTATGAGTCTATAAACTAATAAATGCACACATGCATGACACCACACATATGTTACAACCCACTATGAGGGTACTCCCTCCGTTTATATTTAGTTTGCGTCTTGGAGAAATAACAGATACCAAGGAGCGGATCCGATGAGCTAAATTAGAGAGAAGTTGGACTAGATTACCCCTTGTGCTGCCCCTACTCTACGCGTTGCTTGCATGCATGCAGTGGTCGTTGACGCCTCACCTCCGATGCAATTGATTGTTTGGCCAACCGTATGTTCTCTTTTCCTCACTAATTAATGCATCGGAAGACCAGTACGAGGACATATTAGGGAGTCAAGTGGCAAAAGGTGTAGAACGCAAAGTAATTGTGAAATTTTTGAGAAACCTAAAACGCAAACTAAAGATGAACGGAGGGAGTAGTAACATAGATTAGTAACATTGGCAAGTTACTAGTCTAAATTACTCCCCACTATGAGCAGCCTAACCTATTTTGACAGGCTTGATGTTGAGACGAGCTGGACACGCACTTCCTATCACGTTAGGCACGTACTTTTCATAAGAGTTAACGCAAAGGCCCACCATCTTGATTAACAAAAGCCCAATTAGGAGACCACATATATGCATGCATGCATGGCCATATTCCAGGATCAGCATTCCGCACACACACAAATTGGATAGTTTTCTTCGCCTGTGTCCGGCGAATCTGCCCCATTAGATTCTAAAAAGCAATTGTAACTAATCTACTTTCTTGATCTACAAAGCTCTCTGTTTTTTCAGAAAGAAAAAAAAGGCATATGTGGCATGTATACGGTTGAATAAAATAGAATTTACAGTTTTACAAAAAAAACACCACAAGTCCGATGACAATATTTTGAACCCACAGTAAATCAAACAATATAAAATTACTTGAATAGTCTATGCGTTTGCGGCCGCACTCTTAGGATGAGAGACGGCGGAAGGAAAAAACGGACGGTCACTTCGTCACCACTCGCCAATTTCATCATGTATTTGTTACTATTTAACCCTAAAGGGAGAAGGACCCCTACTATTTGGTTCACTCATAAATCAAAGATAAAAACAATGATTTGTATCACTTTGATCTGATATGCACCCATAGATCAAAAGGAAATAAATATCAAAAGATATTTCTATACAAAATGTATTACTATATACTAAAAGCAATATACGGATGTCGAATAGGAACACCACATTAAGCCACATCATCAAGATTATTTTAATCGTTGGATTTAAAATGAATGACTGGGATTAAACTTAAAATTAATAAGTACGTAACAATACAGTTTTAGTCTCACACGTCAATTTTTTTGCCGATGAGATTGACAAGTCAAAATATGTTTTTTTTTCCTTAGGGCAATGTATAATATAAATAGGTGCTCGACAGATAGGGGCGTAAGTGGTCAAGACCACTTAGCCCACTTATGTACACTTTAAGTGTAGGTAGTTCAATTTTGGATGAATTGATGCCAAAATTGTACTACCCATACTTAAGTGGACATAAGTGGGCTAAGTGGTCTATGCTCGGTGCTGATGGGATGGTATATTATCTAAGGCCCATGTTGTTTTCTAACTAGATACATACCAGAATATACATGTATGTGGTGGACTCTGATCAGATCTGCGTGGACTTTGTCCCGTCTTGCCTGCCGACGGTTGCATATGATCGCTTTAAGACGACTGCAGCATAAAACGTGAGCATAGCTAAAATCAATACGTAGCTTTGTTTTTCTTTTTGGATCACGCTATATTTTTTTGCCATACCATCATCCACAGATCTGTATCTTTGAAACCCGAGCCGAGATTGCTAAGCGCACGTCAAAAATTTGAAGGGAGAGAATGTTTCTAGTTCCAAAAAAATCAAAACAATCCAAAATGATGCAAGTCCTTCGCGTGGTGTTATTATATATATCCTAGTATACAACAAAAATAATAAACTTGTAATATGACAGTTGTGTTGAAAATGTGTTCACAAAAATATGCTATCTCCTCCGAACATTTCAGCGTTTCGGGCCAAATGACGGGTGTTATTCTCAAATCCATGGCATAGTTTGTTTAAATGTGCCCATATTCCTCACAAACATGCATCTTGGAAGCACGAACAATGTTTACGGAGGAAGTTTTCCTTTTCATTGAATAAAAAACTATTTTCCATTTCCGATTGTAAAAAATGGGTTTTTTTGTGAAGGACCTACCACAAATATGTTGCAAAACTTGGGAGGTGCATTTTTTTAAAATACTAGACCATGTTATATGCACAAATAACCAATTTTTTCCTATGAAAAGGTTTCCATCCACCTCTTTTGAAAAAACAGAAGTTTCTGCCGATTTAGGTGGAAACTAGTTAAATTTGAACTATAGGTACCTCATAGTTTGCTCATGATTTTTGGCAAAATTCATTTTTAGGTTAAAAAACTAACTATTTAATCATAGATACACCAAGAGTTTTTCAATATTCAACCCCTAGCTATGGACGGTCATGCCCGTCGTCTTGACTTTTTCCTCAAACCAGCTTAGAAAATTCCAAAAAATTCAAAAAAATCCAAAATGATGCAAGATCTTCGTGTGGTGTCATTATATATGTCCTAGTATACAAAAATAATAATAAACTTGGAATACGACAGTTATGTTGAAAATGTGTTCACAAAAATATCCTATCTCCTCCAAACATTTTAGGGTTTCGGACCAAATGACAGGTGTTATGGTCAAATCCATGGTATAGTTTGTTTAAATGTGCCCATATTCCGCACAAACATGCATCTTGGAATAAAAAACAATGTTGATGGAGGAAGTTTTCCTTTTCACTGAATAAAAAATCATTTTCTATTTCCCGAGTGTAAAAAATGGGTTTTTTGTGAAGGACGTACCACAAATATGTTGCAAAACTTGGGATGTGCATTTTTTTGAAAATACTAGACCATGTTATATGCACAAATAACCAATTTGTTTCCTATGAAACGGTTTTCATCCACCTCTTTTGAAAAACACAAGATTCTGCCGATTCAGGTGGAAACTGGTTAAATTTGAACTACACTTGCATCGTAGATTCCTCATGATTTCTAAAAAAAATCATTTATAGCTACACAACTACCTATGTCATCATAGATACACCAAGAGTTTCTCAATATTCAACCCCTAGCTACGAACGGTCATGCCCGCCGTCTTTACTTTTTCCTCAAACCGGTTTAGAAAATTCCAAAATGATGCAAGACCTTCGCGTGGTCTCATTGTGTATGTCCTAGTATACACCAAAAATAATATACTTGGAATACGAGATTTGTGTTGAAAATATGATTACAAAAATATGCTATCTCCTCCGAACATTCTACGGTTTCGGGCCAAATGACGGGTGTTATGGTCAAATCCATGGCATAGTTTGTTTAAATGTGCCCATATTCCACACAAACATGCATCTTGGAAGCACGGACAATGTTGACGGAGGAAGTTTTCCTTTTCACTGAATAAAAAAACCATTTTCTATTTTCCGAGTGTAAAAAATGGGTTTTTTGTGAAGGACCTGCCACACATATGTTGCAAAACTTGGGAGGTGCATTTTTTGAAAATACTAGACCATATTATATGCACAAATAACCAATTTGTTTCCTATGAAAATGTTTCCATCCACCTCTTTTGAAAAACACAAGTTTCTGCCGATTCAGTTGGAAATTGGTTAAATTTGAACTACAGGTGCATCGTAGTTTCCTCATGATTTTTAACAAAAATCATTTATAGCTACACAACTACCTATTTCATCATAGATACACCAATATTTTCTTAATACTCAACCCCTAGCTACAAACGGTCATTCCCCGGAGCCCTTTTCGACGAAACCGTTGACCCTTTATTGTTACTTCCATTCTTAATCATGATTTTTTTTATAAATTAGCTTGAATAATATGCATGATGATGTAGATATGTTTCTCCTTTTTGAAACAAGCTAAAAAACGTCTAAATCTGAATTCGTATGCAAAAGTTATGCTCAAAACGGTAAATAGCTCAAAAAAACATAGGCCGACGGCGTAGGCAAAAAAAATGTATAGGCCGACAGCATTGCCATGGTCGTAGGTAATTTTTTTTTGCATTTTGGATTAGCATGTCCTGTATACGCTGACGGCCCCGACCTTTCCCCGTCGGTGTATTGCGGCTCTCCCGTAGTGCATTGATTTTTTGCGTAAGAAACCTACACATTGAGGTTTTGTTGTTGAAACCCTTTCGCTAGTATCCTTCCATTTTTTTTCTACGATCAGTGTGACAGTAGAATTGAGCCCTTTTAAAGAGCAGGTGGGATTTCTAGGGATGGCGTGCGAGTGTTGTAAACCGTTTAACGACTTGCACCAAAATTTTGCATTAGGGACATGTATGAAAGTGAGGAGTTCGTAGATAACCAAATCCTCTAGTAGTAGCAACATTCAAAAATAATGTGCCTAGTTGCCTTCGATTGGCATGGACTTAATTGAAAAGTAGGTTGATGAGGCCACCCACAAATAGCTAGGTGATCCTCTTTGAAAGCGAGCCTAATAAAGAAAGGACATCTGGGAGGTGCTCTGGTCGTGGAAGCCGAGCATGAATGGACACAAAGTGGGCCTGAAGAATTGTTCTGTGTGAGCCAAGCTAGTATAGAACACACAGAATTTCGTGATCACCTAGAAAATGGTACAGTCCACATCTAGGATAGCATGAAGTCTCAAATCCCCAAAGGTGAACAAAGTGGGAGATATGCTTGACAATGAAGTAGTTGTCAAGGGAAAGGTCCAGAATTCACCTTAGATCCATGATGTCATCATGGACCAAAATATTCTTGTGTTTGGAGAATTTTTGACAACCATGTGCATTTTTACAGGTACAACCAACACAGTTAATAAAAACTTGCGTCGTGTATTCATATGCTTGCAAAATGTTTGCGTAGGAAAACAATCGATATCGAATTTTCCGGTCCCTACTCAATTGTTTTTAAGTATGTGACAACCAAGGTGCACATTATCTATTCTTTCTATTTTTGAACAAAAAAATTTGGCAAGTAAACTTTAAGGCCTAAACGGGCACGGAGTACCTTCCCAATACACTTTTCAAAATCAGAAGTTGTGTACCAATATACAGCTAGCCAACGCATGTTCAAAATTTAAATTTGCATACTCTATACAAAGAGTCCAAATACCCGGTTACTATCCGACTAAAATTTACATTTTTTCCTTTCAAAATATCCAAGGAAGAAACAAATAGGATTTTTGATACTAGCATTCAAGAAAAAATCAATACATAACACAGTAAAATGTTTCCCTTCGACTGATATGCTATATGAATTTTGGGAATCATTCTTTTATTACAGTATCATTTGGTCTTTTAATTAAAAAGGAAAGGGATATGGTTGCGAATATTTGATTACAAAGTGAAAATATAGGTACATTTATCCAAAAAAACAAACTACATATTTAAATAAAAATCAATAAAGGTTTATGAAAGGCATGTTCAGTACAAGATGACTTTCGGCTAGTTTCTTAGCTCTATGGTTTGAAGTTTCAACTTGAATCTTGTACAAGTATTGTTTTCTAACTTGGACATATATGCATGCAAAAAGGTTCACATACAAAATTAAGGATAAGAATTAAGTGCAATTGAATAACTGTTAACGACTAGTTAAATTAAGTTATTGCTAACCATTGTTATTTTATTTCTAATTCCAACATAAAATAATTTAAGAGAGAGTTTAATGCATAGCATAATAATATTTGTTAAATGTGTTGGAAATATACTTTTAGTACGTGAATAACAGAAAGAACATAAAATTGCTTCTAAGACAGACATGTAGTAGTAGTGCTGAAGTAAAATAAAATAATAACAAGCATAAAAATGATTTTTTGAATTCCATCACCACTAATTAAGCATCTCCATATCTCATTTCTGTTATTAGTCGAATTATCGAACAGAAAATTCAGTACATGGCGATGGCCAGCTAATTTTCTTACCATGGTTTCAAGTCTCGGTTGAACCTTGTACAAGTTCTAGTAGCTATCTACAGAGTCATATAGCTACACTAGTAGAAAATGGGCTTTCAGTACCGGTTCCAGAGCACCTTTAGTACCGGTTGGACAACCGATACTAATTAATAGGCACTAAAGGCCCACCATACTTTAGTAACGTTCCTTATCGACCGGTACTAAAAGGGCCTTCATGTGGCCCAGGAGGAGCCCGCGGGGCCGGATACCTTTGGTACTGGTTCTTCTTACGAACCGGTACCAAAGGACTGTCTTTTTTCTCTCTTTTTCGTTTTCTCTGAAAAAAATCTATTTTATTTCCATTTTATTTATTTCTATCGTTTAACCACTTAAACTCACATTTATCACTTCCCGCAAATGGGGATCGTATATATGATTCTGTCTCATGGATATATGATTCAAATGGGGATCGGACATGTTGCTATCCTATGCAATTTTCATCATAATAAACCTATGAATGGATCAAGCCCCAAAACGTACCTTGCCCATTGAAAGACCAAGACATTCTTCTTGAAGCAAAATTGGATGACCGCAACCTCCTTCCCATTGCGCGTGTACTCAAGATCAAGACCGATGAATATCTCTTGATCCTTCGCGCTTTCAACCCATCCTTGGAATGTGGCAAGATAACTCGGTATCTTGGCGCTCTCGTTGGTGTAGACGACGGTAAGCACGTTCGTGCCATGTACACGAGCAGGGGCCATGCGAGTGATTGGTTGATGAAGGGAATATGCCCGAGAGGCAATAATAAAATGGTTATTATCTTATTCCTTGTTTATGATGAATGTTTATTTCTCATGCTAGAATTGTATTAACCGGAAACGTTGATACATGTGTGCTTAATAAACAAACAATGGTTCCTAGTAAAGCCTCTCTTTTAACTAGCTCGTTGATTAATAGATGATCAAGGTTTCCTGATCATGAACATTGGATGTTATTAATAACGGGGTCATGTCATTAGAAGAATGATGTGATGAACATATACCCAAAGAGAATATAGCAATGCGATCAAGTCATTTAGTTTACATTGTTATATCAAACATACGAAGTAACTTATTCCTTAGACCTTGAGATCATGTCAATCACTGATACCGGAAGAGTGCTTTGATGGCATCAAACGTCACACCGTAACAGGGTGACTATAAAGGTGTCGTTAAGTATTCGGAAAGTATTAGTTGAGGATCATGGATCAAGAGTGGGATTTGTCCATCCAAATGACGGAGAGATATACTCTGGGCCCTCTCGGTGATATCACATCGAAACCGCTTGCAAGCACGTGATATGATCACGAGGATGTTATATCACGGGAACGAGAAAAGAGTACTTGTCAGTAACGAGATTGAACAAGGTATGGTTGATACCAATGATCGAATCTCGGACAAGTAAAATATCGCGAGACAAAGGGAATAGTTCACGGCGTTGTTGGTTCACACGATCACGAGAGTCATCGTTGAATATATAGGAGTCATCACGGATCTCCAGATCCCGCTGTTGATTATTGATCGGAGAGGAGTCTCGATCATGTCTATCTTATTCGCGAACCGTAGGGTGACACACTTAAGGTTCGATGACGCATTTGAGAGGATACGGAATATCGAAGAATATTTTGGACAGCACCGAAATTGTTTCGGGGAAAATTGAAATAGTTCAAGGGGTTTTTCGTCGAATGGTTGTTAATAGAATTAACAAATGATTCGAGGTGCTATATGCAAAAGTTTGTTAATAGAATTAACAAATGCTGAAATAAAGAAATAAAAAGGTTTTATTTATTTATTAAAAGAAAACCTTTGGATTTTCCAAGTGGGAAATTATGGGAGCATGAGTGGGTGTGAGTGGAGCTTCCACTCACATGAAGAGGGAAGAGGTGGGGGCACCACCATGGCTGGCCGCACCCCACCTTTGGGCTGCCTCCCTCTCCCTATAAAAGGAGGGTGAGGGCTCCTCCTCATTCACACACTTGGCCACTTCCCTTTCCCTCCACCCGCTGCTCCATTTCATGGTCTCCGGCTTGGCGAAGCCCTGACCGTGAGATTCTTCACCACCACCACGTCGTCGTGCTGCTGGAGTTCCGAGGGATCCTCTACTTCCGCGCCCCGCTGGAACGAGGGAACGGAGGTCGTCATCAACCGTACGTGTGACCGATCACGGATGCACCGCCGGATTGCGGTGCCATCTTCTCGCTATCGGGATCGGTGTGAGTACGACTACGCCAACAACGAGATTTGATCTCGTACCACTTTGAGTCTTCGAGGGTATGTGTTCTCCTTAACCCTCTTGTTGCCCGTTGCACTTCGTCTCCTAGATTAGATCTTGGCCTTTCGGGTATCTCTCGCGTAGGAAAATTTTTGTTTTCTATGCTGCGTTCCCCTTCAGTGGTATCAGAGCCGGATCTATGCGTAGATGTTTTGTACGGGTAGAACACATAGGTGTATGTGGGCGTTGATGATCATGTTATTACCTCCTTGACTATTTTATGATCTTAGTGGCATAGTGGGATGAAGCGGCCCGGACTAACCTTACATGTCCACGTACATGAGACTTGTTCCACAACTGACATGCAACTTGTATTGCATAAGTGGCTTGCGGGTGTCTGTTTCTCCTACTATAGTTAAGATCTAATCTATGAAGGGTTGTTAAAAATGTGTTTATCAACGTTGTGGTTGATGTTCGTAGGTATGAACGGTTCTATCCTCGAAAGCCCTAAGCCACGTAAAATATGCAAAAATAAATTAGAAGCGTCTAACTAGTTTTTGCTGGGCATGTGAATTGATATGGTCAATATTACAAATTTGATTATGAGATGATCTATTTTGTAAATTATTGATATACCGGAAGGTATCCATATGGTTGTCTTCTTATTGATGGACAATCAAGTTTGGGGTACCGTGGTACTTGGTACCACGCCGGTGGAATGATTGAGATCATACCATAATGCACATGATGGAGATCAAGTGCAAGAAGGACCATATCATATCACGTTATCCTTACATGTGATGTCTGTGATGTTGATCCTTTTTATGCATCTTGTTTTGCTTAGATAACGATGGTAGCATTATAAGATGATCCCTCTCACTTAATATCAAGATAATAATGTGTTCTTCCTTAAAGTATGCACCGTTAAGAAAGTTCGTCGTTTCGAGACACCACGTGATGATCGGGTGTGATAGACTCAACGTTCGCATACAACGGGTGTTTTCAAGCCTAGCATGTACAGACATGGCCTTGAAACACACGCAATACTACGGTTCTACTTGGCGAGCCTAGCATGTACAGACATGGCCTCGGAACACGTAACCGAAAGGTAAAGCATGAGTCATATGGATGATATGATGAACATGTCGATGTTCGCCTTTGAAGCTACATCATCTCACGTGATGATCGGTTTTGTTGTAGTGAATTTGGTTCGTGTAATCACTAAAGACGACTAAGAGGGATGTTGTTTTTGAGTGGGAGTTCATGGCTTAATTTGAATTAACTTGAACTTATTTATCATGAACAACAAATCAAAGTGAATTTGCACAACTTGTAGTAGTCATTGGCATCCGCATAACTACCTTACACTTAGATTGTTAATTGAGATATAACTGTTATGATCTGGTAAATACCATTTAAGATTGGTACCGTATTAGTGAAATTTAAAATTGAGTCCTATTGTAGATTTTTGGTATTTCCTACCTAGCTCCATATGGTTAATGATTGATTAATCTAGAGAGCAAATAATTCCTACTTAGAATCCAGAGTCATGGTTGCTTTCTTATTACTTTATCTTCAAAAGAATGTTTTGTTGATCAAGGTGATTTTGGAACTGAAAAGAGTTGTTTTCAGAAACAATCAAGTGAAAGATATATTGATATCTAGAAACTTATTTGTAGCAACATGACTGAGTATAATTTAGCGTGACAATGGTTTGCTTATATTATCTGAATATATGCAAATTTAGCGTGACAATGTTTGCTTATATTATCTGAATATATGCAATGATTGAAGACGCTAGGCGTTTGAATATTCCAAGAAGTTGGGCGCTGAAAATTATCCTCTAAATCCCTTCCTTCGAGCTATAGTAGCTTAATCATAAAATTGTTATGATGGGATGGATTCGAAGTATGGGTAAAGTATTTTACCTTACTTGGAAATTGCTAAGAGTGGAATCTAGAAGAATGCTATTAATATGGTGATATTAGTAGAACAATCAAACTCAAAGTATGACTCAATGGGTGATAGTATATGACTAACACGCCAAAGAAAATGAGCTAGTAAGACTAGCATTGTTTGATGCTGAATGATTCTTCTATAAAGGAAAGGGAATATTGAAAATAGAATTACAAAAATATATATGGCAGAAAAAGAAGATAACTGGAAAGTCCAGCTCAGGAGTATATGCTTGATATTCAAGTTATAGATGTATTACTAGTTAACAAAGTATTTTTGGGTATTTTGATACCACATTGGTTGGTATGAGTTGTCATACAAAGCAACGCAATGCAAGAAATACAAGGGCCTAAAAGGAACTAGTAATAGATGTGGAATCGATTATGACAAGAACATAAATAAAGTGTTATTGTGTTCATTGTAGTATCGAACCAAACATTCAAGATTTATTTTAAGAACTTAATAAGTTGTTATTTTGTTCTAGTCTTTTGTGAGAACAAATGAGATTATTCAAACTATGACCATATTCCATAATTGATGGATATGTTAATATAAATCGTGTTGGTAAAGTAAACATCTATAAAACTAAAAGCTAAACGTTGCAAGACGTGAAAGAGTTTCACTTAAATTGTGACAGCACCACTTTAGTTCATATCGGAAAGGAAAACATGAAGGAACTCCATATTGATGGACTTCCGGAGTCATTTTGTGTTGAATAAATTGACGCTTGTGAGACTTCTTCCAAAAGATGACTAAAATTCCGTTCATAGGCCAAAGTAGAATGGACGACTAATGTAGTGGATGTTATACATGTTGATGTATATAGTCCATTATGTGTAGTCATGTATGGTGGATTAATTTTTTCCTTCATAAAATTCCGTCGATGATTTGAGTAGATATGTGAGTATATCTATTTAAAGGGAACGGAGTTTGACATTTTGAATTGGTTCAAAAGGTTGTTAATATGAAGTAAAAATCATTGTAACAAGATAATCAAGTATTTATGATTCGATCGTAAAGAATAAATTTTGAGTTACAAGTTTAGCAAAACATCTGAGAAGTTGCAGAATTGTTCTACAACTTATATTACTCGAATTACCCCACATTAGTTTGGAGTGTTCAAGAGACAAAAACAAACCTTGTTTGACATGGTAAGATTAATAAAATTGCCATTATAATTTTGTAGTTTATACATTAAGGACAACCGCTTTTACACTGAAAAGAGCACCATCATGATCCGTTGAAATTGACAACATATAAGATATGGTTTGGGTAATGACCCGAATTGTCATTTTTCTTAAGTTTTGGTATGCATAGCATGTGTAAAATGTTTACAACCAAAATAGGATAAATATATGTTTATAAGGTTATCCCAAATAAAACATTGGGTATTTCTCCTATCACCGAACCAAAAGACAAATGTTGTTTGTCAGAAAGGGTTGATTTCTCGAGAAAGTAGTTCTTGCGAAACAAGTGAGTGGGAGCACAGTACAAACTCAACGAGGTTAGAGAATCTTCGTTATCATGTCAAGAGTAGCGCAGCACTGGAAATTGTTCCGGGGTTTACTATTTTGACTAAGTAGAAGACACTACAAATGTTGTAGATACTTCAAATGAGTTTGCGAGCTGTACCAGAAAAGTCCAAAAACTTTGTACTTAGAACAACTTGTGGTTTAAGTGTAAAGTGTTGTTTTGACAACAAAGGACCTGGACCTTATAAAGGAAGCAAATGATGGGCACTGACTTCGTAAAATTGACTATGAGTCATTATATCCGCCATAGTATCCTTGTATGAATATCAAGTATGTGACTTGGTAGTCCTTTCAATAGGCATGATGCCTAACGATAGCAAAAGGGTCTATATAGCGACAAAGACATGGATACTTATCGGAAAGTTGTTTTCGACGAAGTTCAAAGAGTTCACTACTACAAGATTTTGATCTTCCGTAGTGATGCTTAGTCTTTGCAGATAGTTCTAGCAAAGTTACATATTATGATATGGATGTTGAATAACAAAACCAATTCTCCTCTCGAGGAAGTTTATTCAAGGATGTGTACTTGACACAGTCTGAGAGTTTTGTAAAATTCAAAAGGTTGCTAGAAAGGCATGTGCACTTCAATGGTTGAAGTGAGCATAACGAAGTTGAAATCTTTACCTTAATGAAGTTATCAAAAGAGTTTGATTCCATCATGAATGATAAAGATGCTTGTAGAGTTACAAGAAATTAAGTGGGAGCGTTATGACATATTTCCAATACTTTATGTAGATGACATATGGTTGATTGGAAAATATGTATTTTAAATTAACACGGTTAAGATTTCATATTGATGAAAGGCTTAGAAGATATTGGGCATCGATATCTATAAAAGATGGATTGAAGCGCCTGATATGATTGAAGCCAAATTACATAGATGAAATATTGAAGTGAGTCAATATAAAATTGATAAGAAGGAGTTCTTGTCACATGGAAAATAATTGAGCAAGATTCATGTGTTTTGACACATGATGAGCATCATTGAAATTGAGATTTCTAAGTCATGTTTCCATGCTATGTACACAACCAGATGAGTCCTATGCTATAAAATGTTATAGTAGGATAATTCATATGATGATTAGACAACAGTGGGAGAGATCCTTGTGTCATTTTAGAAATGCTAAGGATATGTTTTCCTATATAGTAATGACAAAATAATAGTTGTAATATGTTACACTAATAGTCTTGTCATTTATTCAAGTAATTTTATCTCAATTAAAATATGTGATGAAGGGTAGCACAATAGGATGGAAGAAAGTTCCATGCTGGATTTGAAAGAGTTTCAAAATTAAAATATTGTGACAGATACTACAACAAAGGCTAAAGTATATCGTTGTGTTGACAACTAATTATAAGCGTATTTTGTGTCAAGGAGTTCTTTATTGAACTTGGTGAATTTCCAAGAATGCTGAAACTATGAAGCTACATTTTCACAATGTTAGTAACATCAGTTTAAGCTGAGGAATTAAGGTATCACCGGAACTTGGTGAGTTTCCAAGAATGCTAACACTATGAAGCTACATTTTCACAATGTTAGTGACATCAGTTTAAGCTGAGGAATTAAGTTTTCACGAATTGACTATATATATACAAAGCCATCTCATTAGAGAATGAGTGATGTGTGTAGACGCAAAGAACATGCAAATGCAATAGGACCTGAACAGTTCAGATCTTTTTGATGATGTTTACCGCATGCGAAGCATGGTAATAACACTGGTACGCCATATGTGTTAAAGTGCTTACAGACTAGATTATTGACTCTAGTGCAAGTGGGAGACTGAAGGGAATATGCCCGAGAGGCAATAATAAAATGGTTATTATCTTATTCCTTGTTTATGATGAATGTTTATTTCTCATGCTAGAATTGTATTAACCGGAAACGTTGATACATGTGTGCTTAATAAACAAACAATGGTTCCTAGTAAAGCCTCTCTTTTAACTAGCTCGTTGATTAATAGATGATCAAGGTTTCCTGATCATGAACATTGGATGTTATTAATAACGGGGTCATGTCATTAGAAGAATGATGTGATGAACATATACCCAAAGAGAATATAGCAATGCGATCAAGTCATTTAGTTTACATTGTTATATCAAACATACGAAGTAACTTATTCCTTAGACCTTGAGATCATGTCAATCACTGATACCGGAAGAGTGCTTTGATGGCATCAAACGTCACACCGTAACAGGGTGACTATAAAGGTGTCGTTAAGTATTCGGAAAGTATTAGTTGAGGATCATGGATCAAGAGTGGGATTTGTCCATCCAAATGACGGAGAGATATACTCTGGGCCCTCTCGGTGATATCACATCGAAACCGCTTGCAAGCACGTGATATGATCACGAGGATGTTATATCACGGGAACGAGAAAAGAGTACTTGTCAGTAACGAGATTGAACAAGGTATGGTTGATACCAATGATCGAATCTCGGACAAGTAAAATATCGCGAGACAAAGGGAATAGTTCACGGCGTTGTTGGTTCACACGATCACGAGAGTCATCGTTGAATATATAGGAGTCATCACGGATCTCCAGATCCCGCTGTTGATTATTGATCGGAGAGGAGTCTCGATCATGTCTATCTTATTCGCGAACCGTAGGGTGACACACTTAAGGTTCGATGACGCATTTGAGAGGATACGGAATATCGAAGAATATTTTGGACAGCACCGAAATTGTTTCGGGGAAAATTGAAATAGTTCAAGGGGTTTTTCGTCGAATGGTTGTTAATAGAATTAACAAATGATTCGAGGTGCTATATGCAAAAGTTTGTTAATAGAATTAACAAATGCTGAAATAAAGAAATAAAAAGGTTTTATTTATTTATTAAAAGAAAACCTTTGGATTTTCCAAGTGGGAAATTATGGGAGCATGAGTGGGTGTGAGTGGAGCTTCCACTCACATGAAGAGGGAAGAGGTGGGGGCACCACCATGGCTGGCCGCACCCCACCTTTGGGCTGCCTCCCTCTCCCTATAAAAGGAGGGTGAGGGCTCCTCCTCATTCACACACTTGGCCACTTCCCTTTCCCTCCACCCGCTGCTCCATTTCATGGTCTCCGGCTTGGCGAAGCCCTGATCGTGAGATTCTTCACCACCACCACGTCGTCGTGCTGCTGGAGTTCCGAGGGATCCTCTACTTCCGCGCCCCGCTGGAACGAGGGAACGGAGGTCGTCATCAACCGTACGTGTGACCGATCACGGATGCACCGCCGGATTGCGGTGCCATCTTCTCGCTATCGGGATCGGTGTGAGTACGACTACGCCAACAACGAGATTTGATCTCGTACCACTTTGAGTCTTCGAGGGTATGTGTTCTCCTTAACCCTCTTGTTGCCCGTTGCACTTCGTCTCCTAGATTAGATCTTGGCCTTTCGGGTATCTCTCGCGTAGGAAAATTTTTGTTTTCTATGCTGCGTTCCCCTTCAGTTGATCCATGGTGGATTATGGGAAGAAGAGAGAGGCTGAGAGAGAGGAAACAGAGAAACACAGAAGAATGGCGCCGTGCACTCTAGCAGTTCCCGAATTCATACGCGTGGGAGGGAATACGGTTAGACTATTTGCTACCGGTTTTAGCCACCAACCGGTGCCAAAGGTGCTCGCGCCATGTGAACGGTTTCCACGCCCCTTTGCCACACACCTTTGGTACCAGTTGGGGGCTAAAACCGGTATCAAAGGTGCTCGCACCAGGCGAACGGTTGCTAACCCCCTTTGGTACCGGTTTTAGCCACCAACCAGTATCAAAGATATGGTTGAAACCGATATTAGCCTTGCCCAGCGCCCTCCCCGTTCGAACCGGTACAGGACACGCATTTGTACCGGTTTGTTACTGAACATGTACTATAGTAAAAATGCTTTGGCCATGTTTCCACTAGTGCTAAAAGAGAGAATGTTCATTTCTGTCAGTGATGTCTCCTTGATAGACCTCCTCAAGAACAAGATGGTGCAAATATTTTAGAGCTTGTGATAAAATGGGCCCATAATAAATTTGTACACGTATCTTATAATTGATGGGCCGAATGCACGGTTAAAAACAAAACTTGTTGGAAGACTGGTCGTAGCCCGGTATGTTGCCCCAGACGGTACGCCGGTGGCCATAGGAGTATTTGAAAATCAAATGGGCCGATTACATAGACCTTTCGATGCAAAGGCCCGAGACTAAACTCTTCATTTACAAATAAAATAGATAAGATAGACCGACCGCGGGCACCACGAGCTAACCCGTGTTCAGGAACTGCATCCACCGGCCACTCCCTGCCATCCGCCTAACTTGCAGCGTGACTTCACGCTCATTGCCGCCTGATGACTGATACGTCTCCAATGTATCTATAATTTCGGATGCTCCATGATAATATTATGCAAATTGCTACATGTTTTCTCCCTTCTTTATGTCATTTTTATCGATTTTCTAGACTAACCTATTGACAAGATGCCACATAGCCAGTTCCCTGTGTTCTGCTATTTTTAGTTTCAGAAAAGTTGTTCTGGAAATATTCTCGGAATTGGAAAATTCGAAGCCCTGAAGTCCTATTTTCCCCGGAAGCATCCAGAAGACCGAAGGGGAGTCGAAGAGGGGCACTAGGGGGCCCACACCATGGGGTGGCGTTTCCTCCCCCTGGCCGCGCCAGGGGGTGGTGTGGGGCCCCCAGGGTTCCACCGCCTTTGCCCTTTCGCCTATTTATTCTCCCCGATGGAAAACCCTATATACTTAATAAAAAATTCCCGAAAAGTTCCACAGCCACCGTCATCGTCAACCCTAGATCAGGGGGGTTCTGAAGATGTCTTCCGACACCCTGCCGAAGAGGAGATCATCACCGGAGGCCTATTCATCACCATGCCTGCCTACGGAGTGATGCGTGAGTAGTTCATCCTTGGACTACGGGTCCATAGCAGTAGCTAGATGGTTGTCTTCTCCTACTATGCCTCCATGTTTAGATCTCGTGAGCTGCCTAACATTATCGAGATTGTTCTTATGTAATTCTATATGTTGTGTTTGCTGGGATCCGATGAATATTGAACTTATGCCAAGTTGATTATAGTCTTTATTGCATATGTTATTTGTGATCTTGCATGCTTTCCTTCGCTAGTGGTTGCTCTGGCCAAGTAGTTGCTAGTGACACCAAGAGGGAGTATTTATGCTTGATAGTGGGTTCATGTCTCCTTTTCGCCTATGCTCGAGTGACAGAAACGTGAGAGGGAGGATCGATGTGATGTTGCCACTAGGGAGAAAACAGCGGTGTGAGTGCCCGCGTGTATAATCATTGCTTACATTATACACATTGCTTAATGCAATTATCTAGGTCTTGTAACTTAATACGTAAGGGGGTTCGGATGATAACCTGAGGGTGGATTATTGGTCGTAGATGCAGTTGGATTACGGTCTATGTATATTGTTGTAATGCCCGCACTAAATATCATAGTAGTCTTCATGTCATGAATGTGCACTACGGTGCAACCTTTATTTGTCAATTGCCTAGCTGTAATTTGTTTACCCAGCATGCTATCTTTTATGGAGAGACACCACTAGTGAACCTATGAACCCCGGTCCATTTTCCTACACTGTTAAACAAACCTCTACAATTTCCTGCTTTTCTTTAGTTGCTACAAGTATACACCATTTTCCACACTATACGTCTAATCTTTGTTTTCAGCAGGACCGGTGAGATTGACAACCTCACTATACCGTTGGGACAAAGTATTTTGGTTGTGTTGTGTGCAGGTTCCGCGTTGTTGCTCACACCGGTGAGGCGCCATCACCACGGTCAGTGGCATCAACCTTCCGAACATCCTCTTTCTCCTACTGTATTGAAAACCTTGGTTCTTAACTAAGGGGAAATTCCTACCGCTGTGCTCATCACATCATCCTCTTGGGGTTCGCAACACGCTTTGCCAGCATCAAGGAGTTTTTCCGGCGCCATTGTCGGGCTGAAAGAAGTCTTCTGGAAAGGGGAGTCTCTCACTCTCAACCTCTTTATTTTTTTTATTGTCTTGTTTTTATTTTGTCTTGTTTTCTTCTCTTTATCAAAAACACAGAAAAATTAGTTCTTATTCTAGTTGTTATTTTTGCTTTATCATGCTTGCTATCAATGTTTGATGTCTTTGAAACTAGAACTTATAGGCAAGGTGGTGAACAACAAAAATATTATAAGGAACACCGCTTGTCACAAAAAGGCTTACACTTATGGGAGGAAATTAATAAATTGCATGACTATGCTAAAAACTTGTGCTCCACCTATAATGTTACTTATTGCTTTGATAAATCTTGCTGCTGTAGGAGGTATAAACACCTCTCTTTTCAATGTGAGTATAATGATAATGTTACCATATCTTCTTATGTTAAGGGAAATTATGAATTATATGATGTGGAACAAATTGAAGAATTTATTGCTTAGAAGGGTGCATTCGAAATTTCCTACTTGCTTGAAAGTATTGATGATGCACCTTATAAATACGAGATTTATGCTATACTTGAATATTGCTTTTATAATTACAAGGATCGTAATTACTACATAATGGAATATCTTACTAAATGCTCTCAACCTAAGGAAGAGACTAATGCCTTGCAGGAGCCTATGGAAGAAGAAATTGCTGAATCTGGAAGCTCCTTGGATGAAGAAGAGGAGGAGAGTGATGATCAAGAGGAGGAAGAATGGAGCTACCCATGTCAACCTCCCAATTATAGTTAGTCTTTAACTCATACATTATTTGATGAAATTGATACTTTCTATACTTGTGACTTTGATACTACTATGAATGAAACTTGTGAAAATGATATTGCTACTGTTATGTATGATAATCCATGCTACTTGGATAAATCTTAAAATAATGCTCTTGATGATGGTCCTATGTTACTTGATGTTATAAATTATAATGATACTGAAAATAGGATTGCTATAATGTGTCCTATACCTTTTATGATTGATCAATCATCTTTTTTTGCTATTGCTAAAAGTGGGAAGAAAGAGGAGTTGATTTTAAATTTTGATCCCAGTGTTTTGGAGCTTGATACGATTGTGTGCTTTTAGACCATGAAAAACATGCTTTATGTGATAATTATATTGTTGAGTTTGTTCATGATGCTACTGAAAATTATTATGAGAGAGGAAAATATGGTTGTAGGAATTTGCATGTTACTAAAACACCTCTCTTTTTGTTGAAAGTTTTGAAGTTGCTCTTGTTCTACCTTCCCATAATTTCTAGTTTGAGCTTCTTTAATTTATTTCTTTACAAGATTCCTATGCATAGGAAGTGGGTTAGATTTAAATTTGTTTTACAGTTTCTTCATGATGCTCTCGTTTGCTTCAATTCATATTTCTTATGGGAGCTTCCACGTGATTCCACTTTTTTGGGCCTAGCTAAAAGGCGTTAAAGAAAAGCGCTACCGGGAGACAACCCATTTTATTTCTCCCTTTTCAACCCGTTTTCCTTCGTTTTCTTTTGTTTTCTTTGCACCTGGGTGTTGTATATTTCCTTAGAAAACCCGCTGTATCTTTTCTTTTGTGTTTTTGTTGAGCCAAATAAAGCCTCTAGTGTAAAGTTGAGGCTATATTTCGGATTTCTGCTGTCCACTGTTTAATCCGTATAAAATCATAGAAAATTCAAAATGACCTGAGTTTTTCTTGTGCATAATCCTGGGCTATATACGCAACTTTTCTTAGTTGACCACTTTTTGATTTGAGCAACAAAAGATTTTGGAAAAAAATCTTTTTTACCTGTTGTCCTGTTTTGACAGATTTCTGCCAATAAATGCATTTGCATCTTAATCTCTTTCTTTTGGTGTTCTTTTGAGGAAAAGAGTTTTAAAATAATTTGTGACAATAGCTAATGTATTTTTGAGTGTTAGGCTTGTGTTGAAACTTGACCGTGTGAATTTATTATTTCGATTGCACTAACGTTGAAGATTGTGAGAAGTTTGGTGTGAAGGAAGTTTTCAAGGGTCAAGAGAAGAGGATGATATGACGTGATCAAGAAGAGTGAAAATCCTAAGCTTGGGGATGCCCCGGAGGTACATCCCAGCAAATTCCAAGAAGACTCAAGCGTCTAAGCTTGGGGATGCCCAAGGCATCCCCTTCTTCATCAACAAATTATCAGGTCACTTCTAGTGAAACTATATTTTTATTCGGTCACATCTTATGTGCTTTACTTGGAGCGTATTTTATTTTTGCTTTCAGTTTGTTTTTATTTTTTGCAATAAGCTTGGCTGTACCCCAGCATTCTTTTATTGGAGAGTGACACGCTCCACTTTTTCGTGGGAATACTTTCTATTCTTAATCTTTGTCTGGCTGCTGCATTTATTTAGCTCCTCTTTTGCATGCATCTCTTATCTAAGAGTTGTTAGTTTTAGTAGTGTTATGTGAGTACTCTCATTTTTGATTGTTGTATCATGAAGAGTATTTTTGTTAAAACATATCTTGTATGGTGCTTGTTGGGAAAAGAATCTGCTGCTTGAAGTAGAATTTTAGATGGTGCAAGTAGAAGCTTGTATTGACTGTGGCTAGAACTTTTTTCATACCATGCTAGATGTTATTTTAGTTATAAAGCCTTGTGGTTATTGAGTAGCATGATTAGCCTCAAATACCTGAGAGTGTTTAATGTGCCATTGAAAGATTCATGAGTTGTTCTTGTCATAGTGAAGCATAAATTTATGGTATTCTCTTTTGAATGTTTTATTTGGTTGACTTGGCGCATGCTCACACCATGTTTATGACTATGAACCAGTCACTAATAGCCTCTATGATCATTTAGTTTTTGAACTTGGGATACCGCTTATGCTTTATTTAATGATGTTTATGTCGCTATGCATGATTATGGCTCTTATGCTCTCTTTATTTGTCGCTCCCAGTCTTTTGCTAGCCTCCACCTGTACTGAGTATGAGCTCTACTCGTGCATCCAACTCCCTAAAACCAAAGTTTTTCCCATTGTGTCCACCATACCTACCTACAGGTGGTACTTAACTGCCACTCCAAGTAAATTTCTCATGTGTTACCTTTAAAAATTTCAAAATTACTCCTGCTTTATGTTCATGTTTTTGCTCATGAGGACGTAAATAGAGAATCTTTATCTCACTTGTTGATTGGATTTTGCACCCTGTACTAGTGGCTTTATCTGCTTATCCAAATGATAGAAGAGCTTGCAGCGGGGTGCCCAGCCCCAAATTAATACACACAAAATATCTTCACTATTTTTGCCCCTGATTTATCAGTCAAAGCATAATTGTGTAAACAAAAGAGAAAGAGGGATTACCTTCTACCCAGATGCGTCCTTCATTTGGGAGCCTGATGTCTACGCACACTTCTATTCTTGTAGACAGTGTTGGGCCTCCAAGTGCAGAGGTTTGTAGAACAGCAGCAAATTTCCCTTAAGTGGATTACCCAAGGTTTATCGAACTCAGGGAGGTAGAGGTCAAAGATACCCCTCTCAAGCAACCCTGCAATTAAGATACAAGAAGTCTCTTGTGTCCCCAGCACACCCAATATACTTGTCAGGTATATAGGTGCAGTAGTTCGGCGAATAGAGAGTAACATGCAAGTAATATGGATGATAATAAGTGATAATATCAATCTGAAATAAAAATGGCAGCAAGCAAACATGTAGCAGAACATCCGGAAAATGGTGTTTCAATGCTTGGAAACAAGGCCTAGGGATTCTACTTTCACTAGTGGACACTCTCAACAATGCTCACATAATTGAATGCATAAATATCATCTCTTCACTATGCTACTCCAAACCACTCTCCGGTCGAATAATGAACACTAGTCATTGCGTAGGGGCTTTAACAACACTCCTCAAATATATATTCCCTCTCTAGGGCACCCCAATGTCACTACGAGCGCCAAAGATTAGTAAACAAACGCCACAGTTTCATAGGTTCACCTTCCAACACAAGATATAAATATCATGCTAAACCACACGGTGCACACACTATCACCTTTACCCCGTGATTAAAGTGTTTACGGAGATAACAAAACTAATTGAGTAGCATAACAGATGAAGATCAATCTACTTATTCAACTAGATTACAAAGCTCGTGATCAAATAAAGATCACACCATGGGAGAGAGAGATGAACCACATAGCTACCGGTAGAGCCCTCAGCCCCGAGGGAGAACTACTCCCTCCTCATTATAGGAGACAACAACGGCGATGGAGATGGTGGTGGAGTAGATGGAGATGGCTTCCGGGGGCACTTCCCCGTTCGGGCAGGGTGCCAGAACAGAGATTTGTCCCCCGAAATTTGTCAGCAGCGGCGGCGGAGCTACGGATGTATTTTGCGGAAAAGATCGATTCCTCTAGGGTTTATGCCTTGGGGAGTATATATGGGCGAAAGGGCGACGCCGATAGGTGGCTAGGGGTCCCACACCCCTAGGTGGCACGGTCAGGGGGGACCCGCGCCACCCCATGGTGTGGCCACCCTGTGGCCCCCCTCCAGGGCTCTTCGGGACTTCTGGATGGTTCCATGACTTTTACGACTTCTGGCTTTCGAATTTTTTAATTCCGAGAATATTTCAAGAACAACTTTTCTGAAACTAAAAACAGCGGAAAACAGGGAACTGGCTCTGTGGCATCTTGTTAATAGGTTAGTTCCGGAAAACATAAGAAAACGTAGGAAAACAA
Organism: Alopecurus myosuroides; assembly: GCA_028641055.1. Taxonomy (NCBI): domain Eukaryota; kingdom Viridiplantae; phylum Streptophyta; class Magnoliopsida; order Poales; family Poaceae; genus Alopecurus; species Alopecurus myosuroides. Next base: position 206,007,269 of record CM054057.1, on the reverse strand, counting down.
GCGGAAAACATGTAGCAATTGGCATAATATCAACATGGAACATCAGAAATTATAGATACGTTTGAGACATATCAAGCATCCCCAAGCTTAGTTCCTACTCGTCCTCGAGTAGGTAAACGATAAAACAAAATAATTTCTGAGGTGACATGCTACCACACAATCTTGATCATAATATGTAAAGTAGAGCATGTAAACTAGGATCAAATGAACTAAAGCTGTGATATATATTTGATATCAAAAAGTAATGCATAAACAGAGAAGAAAGAAGTAAAACCTTTAATTAATCAATACTAAAAGACTATCAACCGTGCAAATTTTATTAGAGATGATTTAAGCTTTCAAAAACAACAATATCATGCACGTCAAACTATCTTCACAACCCCTGTTAGGATCAAGTCAAGCTTTCCACACGATGCAATGCTTGAATCTTAAACTATTTGCACACTAAAGATAGGCAAGTGTTCTGCGTTGGTCCCTAGCGACGGGATGTTATGGCTAAGAGAACATTATGGGGGGTTTGGAAGGTCAATGGAAGAAAGGCTCACTAATCTGAAACTGGTCATTAGAAAAGAGAAAGTCTTACAACTAAAGCTATGCAAAGAGTAGGGATGGCCACACAACGGATGCACATAGAGCTATAAGTGTATGAAAGCTCTCCAATGGAACTAGTGGGGGTGCATCCAACTTGCTTGCTCACGAAGACCAAGAGCTCATTTGAGGAGGCTCATCATTGGAATATACAAGCCAAGTTCTATAATGTAAAGTTCCCCACATAGTTATGAATGATAATAATATGAAAATTCTCTCCACACTGAAGTATTGGTGCTAAACATGAAGCACAAGTGTGGTATAAAGGATAGTGATGCGCCCCCTCTCTCTTTATTCTCTCTTTGGCCCTTTTTCCTTTTTCTTTTTGGGCCTTTTCATTTATTTTATTTTATATATCCTCACCGGTAGGGGCAACATCCTATATTACAATGAATCATCACACTTTTAGTACTCATAACTCATAAAGAAATATCTCTGATGTCTCTAACTGCATGCTCCTGCCAGTGTAGCAGTATGCATAAATAACCATGAAGCTCATCATAAAGTAACATAATGGAGATGGATGTTGTGCAGCAATATATCTCGGAATGGCTATGTGATGACTCCCAAGTGCAGGAGATCAATTGTAGTACCTTTCGATAAGTATTTGAGTGTAGAACCCACGAGGAGCTGAAGGTAAGCTATCTATTCTCTAAAGCCCTATAACCCTCTTATATGGCTGTTTATGAAAGCAATAAGTTTGACTAAAAGGAACTAACTAATTAAAAGCAAGTGACGTGGAGTGTGGTTTGTCTAGTAACTAGTGAAGCAAGTTTAAAATGCAAGTAATCCTAGAGAAAGTTTCTAAAGCAAGTTTCTAAGCAAGTTTCACAAGTAGCAAGCAGAAAATATCTCAAGTATCTCAAGGGAACAAGTGTTCTAGCAATAGGTGTTTCATTCGTGTGGTTGACACAATTAGTGAAGCACATGTTTTAGTCTTAGTTGTTTCTTCTAGGAAGGAGCCATGAATAGGTATAGTCAAGTAAATGATCTACAACCCCTTATGATGGATCATGTGGCCAAGTAAATGACTGCACAAGATTGATTAAGACATAAAGTCCCACCATAGCCTTACGTTCTAAGGCCCCCTATATATATCCCCCAATAACTTAACTTTGTGGCTCGGTCTCAGGTTACTGTCACTCCCAAGTCACCATCACTCCATTATGGTACCGGTGATCACCTTACATGCATTCCCCAACATAGGCGTGCACTCATATATTGTACATAAAGACAATCATAGAAGATAACAAACTTGTATGCAAGCAATCAACGAACTATTTCACCATTGCCAAGAACAATTCACTACTCAAACATAGATGGGGAGACACAATACATCAAGGGAATATAGTATTGCATCATACATCGTGTTTGCCAAGAGATTACAGTGGAGAGATGGAGCTAATCTGGCTGTAGATGTTGATGATGAACACGCCGGAGGGGGGGTGGAGCCCTCCGGGGGTGATCCCGGTGGTGTTTCCCCCCTCCGATCTTCTCCGGCGGCAGCCTTCTGTCTCTCTGTTTCGTGGTTTCGTATCTCGGCGCCGCCTCCTCCTCGAAAAGGCCAGGGGACCCTTTATATAGTCGTTTTTAGGTCACGAGACACTCGGGAGAAGAAAGGTCACGGCATCGGAGCCACGGGGGCAAAAAGGGGGCCCCACACGCGACCAAGGAATCTGGCCGCGTGGAGGGTCCTCTTTTCCACCTGGTTGGCCTTTTGGCCATCTACTTTGGCCCATGGTCTTCGTCTCAAAAATTCTGAACCGTGCTCTTTGGCCTTGCCCTTTTTGGAGTCCCGAAGCTCCCGGAAAGTCTGAAACACTAAAAAGTACGTTTTCTCGAAAAACAGGGTTAGAACCAGAAGAAGGGGGATTGTTTAGAAAATCCCCCAAATCATTATAAAACATGAATATAAGTTGCTAATATGTAGGAAAAACAAGTAATAACATGCAAAGTTCATGTATGCATTTTACATGCATCACTATGGAAATGCCATGATAGGTAGGTATGGTGGCTGTTTTGAGGAAGAATATATGGGCTTATGTGTAGGTGAACAAAGTCCTCCCACGTGATTTGGATGCACTCGCGAAGTTTGCACCAACTCTCAATGTGAGAACGGGCAATGCACAGTACCGAAGAGGCTAGCAAATATGGATGGTGGAAGTGCCAGAAAACCGCAACATAGAACTCACAAGTTAAAAGATTACAGCAAGCAAATCATCTTACAAGGAAAAGTGCAAATCACTCCAAGAGGGTCCGTGGCAGTGACAAGCCACTGTTAGCTACCCCGACCGTAGCGCCTAACAAAAGGCCGATCAGAAATGTATCACTCGTAGCAATCACATACCATTGTTTCTATCAGCTGGTAATTTAAGAGTGGCACAGTTTCAAGTTTCTTAGACCAACCATTAAAAGTTTATACTTACTAGTCCTTCCTGTTTATCCATTAAGCAAATTAATATCTCAAAACAACATAAGTGATTCAAATAAAGCAGTTTAGTGATCTACAAGACCATGCAAAATTTTCCACTATACACACTACCACATAAGCACATATATGAGAACCACCTAACTACAAAAGCTAACAGCTCTGAACACGAGATGCATGAGAACAAAGGCTAAACGCAGTACTAGCAAAAAGTGAACACTCATAGAACAATTAGAATGAAAACTAGAGTGTTCTAAGCAATAAAAATGGAGTGTGTCTCTCTCCCACACAAGTATGATAAGATCCAACCATTTATTACAGCAAAGAAAACCAAACAAACTGGAAAAAAATACGCTCCAAGTAAAGCACATAAGATGCGACCGAATAAAAATATAGTTTCACTAGAAGTGACCTGATAATTTGTTGATGAAGAAGGGGATGCCTTGGGCATACCCAAGCTTAGACGCTTGAATCTTCATGGAATTTACTTGGATGTACCACCGGGGCATCCCCAAACTTAGGCTTTTCACTCTTATTGATCAAATCATATCATCCTCTTCTCTTGACCCTTGAAAACTTCCTTCACATCAAAATTCTCACAATGTTCATTAGCAACGTTAGTGCAATTGAAATAATAAATCCACATGGTTCAGTTTAAACACAAGTATAACACTAAAAACACATTAGCAACTTTCACAACTTCTTTCAAAACTCTTTTTCTCAAAAGAACACCAAAAGAAAGATATTAAGATGCAGATGCGATAGATGGCAGAAATCTGTCAAAACAGAACAGCAGGTAAAGATCTATTTTTTCAAAACTTATGTTGCTCAAATCAAAAAGTGTTCTTCTAAGAAAATTTGAGTATATAACTCAGGATTAAGCACAAAAAAGCTCAGGTCATTTTGAATTTTCTGTGATTTTTAAAGGAATTAACAGTGGACAGCAAAAATCTGTTTCCTCCGCAGAAACCGAAATATAGGCTCAAATTTCCACTAGTGGCTTTACTTGGCTCAACAAAAGCTCAAAAGAAAAGATACAGCAGGGTTTCTAAGGAAATAGACAACACCCAGGTTCAAATCACACAAAAGAAAACAAACGAAAACGGGTTGAAAACGGAGAAATAAAACAGATTGTCTCCCGAAAGCGCTTTACTTTAACGCCTTTCAGCTAGGCATAGTGATTCTTAAAAGATGCTCACATAAGAATAAGAGTTGAAGCACAATAAGAGAGAATAAATAAGAAAATATAAAACACAATTAAGTCTAACCCACTTCCTATGAAAAATAATCTTGTAGAAAAACAAGTCAACGAAGCACAAAGTGACTAGCATAGGAAGGCAAAATAAGTGCAACTTCCAAAATTTCAACATAAAGAGGGGAAACTTGATATTGTTGAGATGCATAAAATTATGTTTCCCTCTATCATAATAACTTTCAGTAGCATCATGAATAAAATTAACAACATAACTATCACATGAAATATTCTTATCGTGAGCCACATGCATAAAAGAATAATTACTCTCCACATAAGCATAGTCATTCTTATTAATAGCAGTGGGAGCAAATTCAACAAAATAGCTATCATTATCATTCTCATAACCATAATCATTAAATATAGGAGGCTTATTGTAATCATAATTAATTTTTTCCTCAATAGTAGGTGGACTGAGAATATCATATTCATCATTGTAAACAGGTGGAACTAGAATACCAGAGTCATTATAATCATCATATATTGGAGGCAAGGTATCATCAAAGAAAAATTTCCTCCTCAAAACTTGGGGGACTAAAAATATCATATTCATCAAAACTAGCTTCCCCAAGCTTAGAATTTTCCATAGCATTAGCAATAATGGTGTTCAAAGAGTTTATAGTAATAACATTGACACTAGCAAGCAAATAAAGTTCCATAGGTTTTTTAATTCTGTCTTCAAACACTTCATGTCCTAACTCAAGATAAAGATTATAAAGCTCTCTCATATTTTTCTTGTTTTCCATTAAGCCTAACTAGTGAAAACAAGAAACAAAAAGATCTAATTGCGGAATCTAAAGGAAATAACTTCAGGCACTCACACCCGAGGATGTGAGTACCTTTTACCTTACCTCCCCAGAAACGGCGCCAGAAAAGAGCTTGATGTCTACGCACGCTTCTATTCTCGTATAAAGTGTTGGGCTTCAAAGTGCAGAGGTTTGTAGAGCAGCAACAAGTTTCCCTTAAGAGGATTACCCAAGGTTTATCGAACTCAGGGAGGTAGAGGTCAAAGATATCCCTCTCAAGCCACATGCAATTACGATACAAGAAGTCTCTTGTGTCCCCAAACACACCCAATATACTTGTAGGGTATATAGGTGCACTAGTTCGGCGAAGAGAGAGTACATTGCAAGTAATATGGATGATAATAAGTGATAATAGCAATCTGAAACGAAAATGGCAGCAAGCAAACATGTAGCAGAACAGGCGGAAAACGGTGTTTCAATGCTTGGAAACAAGGCCTAGGGATCCCACTTTCACTAGTGGACACTCTCAACAATGCTCACATAATTGAATGCATAAATATCATATCTTCACTATGATACTCTGAACCACTCTCCAGTCGAATAATGAACACTAATCATTGCGTAGGGGATTTAACAACACTCCTCAAGTCTATATTCCCTCTCTAGGGCACCCCAATGTCACTAAGAGCACCAAAGATTAGTAAACAAACGCCACAATTTCATAGGTTCACCTTCCAACACAAGATATAAATATCATGCTAAACCACACAGTGCACATACTATCACCTTTACCCCGTGATCAAAGTGTTTACGGAGATAACAAAACAACTTGAGTAGCATAATAGACGAAGATAATTCTACTTATTCAACTAGATTACAAAGCTCATGATCACATAAAGATCACACCATGGGGGAGAGAGATGAACCACATAGCTACCGGTAGAACCCTCGGCCCCGAGGGAGAGCTACTCCCTCCTCATCATAGGAGACAGCAACGGCGATGGAGATGGAGGTGGAGTCGATGGAGATTACTTCCGGGGGCACTTCCCCGTCCCGGCAGGGTGTAAGAACAGAGATTTGTACCCCGAAATTTTTCGGCGGCGGACCTACGGATGTATTTTGCGGAAAAGGTCGATTCCTCTAGGTTTTATCCCTCGGGGTGTATATATGGGTGAAAGAGCAATGCTGGGAGGTTGCTAGGGGGCCCACACCCCTAGGTGGTGCGGACAGGGGGGCCCACGCCACCCCATGGTGTGGCCACCCTGTGGCCACCCTTCGGGGCTCTTCGGGACTTCTGGATGCTTCCGGGACTTTTTGGACTTCTGGCTTTCAAATTTTCCAATTCCGAGAATATTTCCAGAACAACTTTTCTGAAACTAAAAACAGCAAAAAACAGGGAACTGGCTCTGTGGCATCTTGTTAATAGGTTAGTTCCAGAAAACATAAGAAAACGTAGGAAAACAAGCGGAAAAATGTAGCAATTGGCATAATATCAACATGGAACACCAGAAATTATAGATACGTTTGAGATGTATCAGAGCCTCTCTTATGACTCCAGTTGGCTTGTGACGTACTGTATTTTTTGTTTATCATTCGTTGACATTAGCATACATCTTCCAAAATATAGACACTCCTCCATGGTATGTGATTGTTGGCAGGCACCCGAGGATTCGGTAAGCCGTCGTTTGTGAAATATGGATGGGGGGAGTGTCAAACTTTTAATACCTCTGTTTAATAAAATAAAAAGCTCTAGCACATGAGTGATCCCTGCTTCCCTCTGTGAAGGGCCTTTCTTTTACTTTTATGTTGAGTCTCCACTTCTAACTTTATGCATAGTTGAGAGAGCATTTTTGCCATTCCGAGTTTTATGTGCATTTATCCCAAAAACATTATTAATTTATTCATGATGTGTTATTATTTGTTCTCAAATTATTTGTTCTAGTCTTCCTCATGAACTTTGAAGGTGTCCTGGAATTTATGTTTTGCCCCACTCTTAAGGTCTAGCCAAATATCACTTTGCCATGTTTTCTCTATACTTGAAACAAACATATATCTTTATTTGCATTGTTATTCATGATCTTTTATTTGAGATACTTCTCATGATGAAAACTGATTGCTATGCTTCATTATTAAGGTTCTATTTATCATGTTTGTGTTAAAAGTTCTATGATCTCAGCTTGCATATGATTTTACATTTTTATGATCAAGTTTATGTTAGTAGCATGTCACCTCAGAAATTATTGTGTTTTATCGTTTACCTACTTGAGGACGAGTAGGAACTAAGCTTGGGGATGCTTGATACATCTCCAACGTATCTATAATTTCTGATGCTCCATGATAATATTATGCCAATTGCTACATGTTTTCTCCCTTCTTTATGTCATTTTTATCGATTTTCCGGACTAAACTATTGACAAGATCCCACAGAGCCAGTTCCCTGTTTTCTGTTGTTTTTAGTTTCAGAAAAGTTGTTCTGGAAATATTCTCGGCATTGGAAAATTCGAAGCCCAGAAGTCCTATTTCCCCGGAAGCATCCAGAATACCTCAGACGAGTCGAAGAGGGGCACCAGGGGGGCCACACCATGGGGTGGCGCCGCCCCCCTGGCCGCGCCAGGGGGTGGTGTGGGGCCCCCAGGGCTCCACCGCCTTTGCCCTTTCTCCTATTTATTCCCCCGGATGGAAAACCCTGGATACCTGATAAAAAATCCCCGAAAAGTTCCACAGCCATCGTCATCGTCAACCCTAGATCAGGGGGGTTCTGAAGCTGTCTCCCGGCACCCTGCCAGAGAGGAGATCATCACTGGAGGCTTCTTCATCACCATGCCTGCGTCCGGAGTGATGTGTTAGTAGTTCATCCTTGGACTATAGGTCCATAGCTGTAGCTAGATGGTTATGTTCTCCTCCGATGCCTCCATGTTTAGATCTCGTGAGCTGCCTAACATGATCGAGATTGTTCTTATGTAATTCTATGTGCTCTATTTGCCGGGATTCGATGAATATTGAAATTATACCAAGTTGATTATAGTCTTATTGCATATGTTATTTTTGATCTTGCATGCTTTCCACTGCTCGTGGTTGCTCTGGCCAAGTAATTGCTAGTGACTCCAAGAGGGAGTATTTATGCTCGAAAGTGGGTTCATGTCTCCTTTCGCCTACGCTCGAGTGACAGAAACGTGACGGGGGAGGATGTGTTGTTGCCACTAGGAAGAAAACAGCGGTGTGAATGCTCGCGTGTACAATCATTGCTTACATTACACACATTGATTAATGCGATTATCTATTGCTTGCAACTTAATACCTACGGGGGTTCGGATGATAACCTGAGGGTGGATTATTAGTCATAGATGCAGTTGGATTACGGTCTATGTATATTGTTGTAATGCCCACACTAAATATCATAGTACATAGTCTTCATGTCATGAATGCGCACTACGGTGCAACCTTTATTTGTCCATTGCCTAGTTGTAATTTGTTCACCCAGCATGCTATCTTTTATGGAGAGACACCACTAGTGAACCTATGAACCCCGGTCCATTTTCCTACACTGTTAAACAAACCTCTACAATTTCCTGCTTTTCTTTACTTACTGCAAGCATACACCATTTTCCACACTATACGTCTAATCTTTGTTTTCAGCAAGACCGGTGAGATTGACAACCTCACTGTACCGTTGGGACAAAGTATTTTGGTTGTGTTGTGTGCTGGTTCCACGTTGTTGCTGACACCGGTGAGGCGCCATTACCACCATCAGTGGCATCAACCTTCCGAAGATCCTCTTTCTCCTACTGGATTGATAACCTTGGTTCTTAACTAAGGGGAAATTCCTACCACTGTGCTCATCACACCCTCCTCTTGGGGTTCCCAACACGCTTTGCCAGCATCAATGACCCCGATGATGCCACCAAGTCCATGGCCGCAGTGTCGTATGCATATATAGGGACGCCGGATGCCGCACCACAGATCTCCCAATGCAACTACCAGCAGCAATGCATCTTGCATGCGGACCAACAATTATACAAAGTCATTTTGCTTTCAGATCATGCAAAGCTTATACGGAGAGCTTGAACTTGAATAAGTTGTGGAAGGACTCGAATAAGGCTTTAGTGTTTACTGCCTGCTTTGATGTATTCCCTTTTTGTGTGTGAACGAATTCCATTCCTGATGATGGTCACTAATGCATATGTCTTGTCAGTCCACCTACCATAGTGTGTACTACCATAAGGACATCTCTTACGGGGCTGCCTACTTGGCCCGGACAACCCCGATTTGAGCAGCCCGGCCGAAAAACAGGTCCCTACGGGGTTGCTCACCTCGTGGCTGAGTTCTTTTTCATCCGGGCCTCCTCAAATCCGGCCCAATTTGGTCGAGATTTGAGCGATCGCGGACACCGCGCGGCCGCGCTCTCGCCCGCGCAAGCACAGCGGGGTGGCCCACCTGCCAGCGGCACGGCGCCGGTTCGGCTGCCTCTCCTAGCCTACTTAAGCGCCACGCGTCCCCAAATCGTCCCCACGCGCCGCCCCACTCTCCCCCATCCTTCTCTGTCTCACCCGCTCCCTCGAACCGCGGCAGCCATGCTTCGCCGCTGGTGGCTGGGGGGCGGGAAGCAGGACAAGGAGGCGGGGTCCTCGTCCTCCTCCCGCGCGCCGCGCGCCCTCCAACCCCCCGCCTCCTCCTCCACCCCCTCCTCCTTTCCGCACAAACCTGCCGGCCATCTCCTCCGACGAGGAGGACGAGCACGTGCGCCGCGGCCCATACCTCAACAAGGACAAGTGCAAGTGGTACTGGGACAATGCGATCCCAGTACCCTGGCCCGACGTCTACCTCGCGGACGGCTGGCATCTGAATCCCCAGAGGATTCCGGTGCCACCGGTCCCCAAAAGTGGCCTGGAGCGGGAGAACGAGTTCCTGCGCCATCGTGCGGAGCTCTCGGAGGACCTACGGATGCACCCCGCATTCGCCCTCGACTCGCCGTACTGGGACACATGGTTCCAGGACGTGCACGACGCCCGCCGGTGCCGATACTTCAGTGTCCGCGCGGCCCGCGCCCTCCCCCCAGAACCCTCCCGTGGACCTCCCCCGCCGCCACGCCCGCCGAGCAGCTCCAGGGACACTGCCCATCGGCAGCCCCGTGCGCGCTCCGGTGAAGGAGGAGGAGGAGGACGAGCGCGTTCCCGACGACGTCATGCAGTGGGAGGGCCTGGGCACGACCCTCCACACCTCGTCTATGGAGGCCAAGGCGCGTCTGGAGGAGGAGGAGCGCGAGATGGCCTCGGCCCTGGCGGTCGTGGCAGTGGTGCAGGCTATGAAAGCCAGAGCAGCTAGAAAGGCGGCGGCTCTAGCGGCGGAGAAGGCCAGGGTCGCGACCCATGAGGAGGAGGAGGAGCGCGCGGAGGCCGTGCGCCGCTGCCCGCGGTTGTTCCGGCCACTGGTCGGCATGCGCTGGCAGTGGGACGGGCCGCCGCCGGAGCTCCGCAGGCGCCACCGGCCCCCCGTCCAGCCGAACACACCGCCGCGCCCCACTAGCCTGCCCGGCCACCTGTTCCAGGAGCCAGAGTACGTCATCATCGACGACGAGTACCTCCGGCGACTGGCCGGACATAGCTAGGGCTAGTTTTTTTTTGCATGTAAACGGCTGTTTCTGGCCGCCACCTCCTAAGTAAGTAGCCCCGTAGGACGCGTTCAAAAACTTCCATGCCCCCCCCTATCGGAACACTGCTCAAACGGACGGATGTGTTCGTGTTTTGTCCGTCATTTGTGTAGCCCCGTAGGAGATGCCCTAACATCTCGTAGCTCCTCGTGAACACTTCTTGCAGTCTTTTTTTGTGTGAACTCTTGCTGTCTATATCGCGTGTGATGCCTATATATACACATACGCCTCTCCTTCACTCCTCAGATCACACGTTCAGTATCTTGATTCCTCCCCAAAACAAGTGTATACAGTTCATACTAATACACTACTGGAAAACGACCCTCTAGTATCGGTTCCAGAGGGCCTCTAGTACCGGTTGGGCAACCGGTACTAATTAATCGGTACTAAAGGTACCCCAACCTTTAGTACCGGTACTAAAGGTGCCTCCACGTGGGCTTGGCAGGAGATGTGGGGCTGGGGACCTTTGGTACCGGTTCGTAACACGAACCGGTACCAAAGGGTTTGGAGGGGTTTAGGGTTTAGGAGGGGTCTAGGGTTTAGGAGGTTTTAGGGTTTAGGAGGGGCCGTATCGGACCGTTTCATCGTATGAGGATCACGTCGATACTCTAGAAACGCGTTTGGGTAAACATAAAATATCTGCATGCATCAAGTTGATGCCTATATCAACTTGGTGCATACATATAACACATTCAATTAATTACATGAGATTTCAAATTAAGTAGTGTTTCATAATGGTACTCTCCGAGGCATACTATATATTACATGTAGCTAGCTCACTATTACATTAGGGCATACTATGAACTATGGTCATACTCTCCGAAAGGAGCTATAACGTCCTGGAGGAAAAATCCCGCCAATTCCTCGCAAATTGCTTGGAAGTGGCGCTTGAGAGGGAGCTTCTCCCGCTTTCTTGCCAACTATAAAAGAGTGAGCGACATACAAATGAATACATACGTAAACTATCAAATCATAATAAAACAATTATGACTGAAACTCAGCAGAACTTATGGTAACAAAATAAATTTGTCAATATAGTTGAAGTACCTCTTTATTGATGTTATTATTTATTCTCTCGGTAAAAATCTTGTGAATGTTCTCACAAACATAGTAAGCACATAGATTAGTCCTCTTTGGTTGTTGATCGCATTTCTGTACAAGAATATATTTCAATCAAACAATAATCAAGTATGATAAAGGTGTGTGGACCTAGGTAGTAGTACTTACTTTTGAACGCCATGTCAGCTTCTCCAGCCATGCACCTTCCGGATCTTCCTTCATGAACGTTTCCCATACGCTGCCCGATAAAAAAATGAATAAATGAGTTATTAATTAGTTGACATGAGGAAATTAGCGAAAAAGCCGATAATAATTAAATAAAATTACCTTTTGAGCATATCAAAACAGTGCTTGTAATCTATACGGTTTTTTGCTCATTAAGTCGTAGTCTTCAACAAATCCATCGTGCATTTTAATGATGATAAGCATAAAGTGAAAGCTGCGCACGTTTAAATATGCAGTGTCATAGATATAACTCATTAGTTCAAATTTTAACATCCGGTGAGCAAATAGAATGTGTTAGAAGATAGTAACTCTCATTTGTAGTTATAAAGCCAAAGTATTTGTTTTTTGTCACGTTGTCGCTTCAAAAACCTTAGCAAAGTCTCCGGTGTATCCTTGTTATACAGGGGATCCTTTATGGTTTTTTCATGCATTGTATCCGCGTCAATGAACCCAATTTCCTAAGTTTCTCCCCTTTTGCATTCAAGCATCTTCAATCTGTATAATATAGCGCAAAAAGATTAAACTGAGGATAATTACAAAAATGAACGAACTGAGCTAAAGAATTCGCAAATTACATAAATAAATCACTTACAAACAATAGCAACTGAGCAACGATTTGTCGAGGGCCCGGAGATTGTATAACGCAAAAAGATCCTCGAAGTCAATGCTCACAGCGTAATCTGGAAAGTAGTGGTCCTCCTTAACTGCCACCATCATAGCCTTGTACCCTTCCTTTGCCCTACCAAAATACCAGTTATGCAAATTGCGCATTTATCTTGGTAGGATGGAGACATTATCGACCAAATCTTTCCCTTTTTCAAGTATATATGCTACTTCAGCGATGGGGTAATCGATATCGGTTGTGTGTTGTTAATAAGAACTTTGAACGGCCTTCTCGTCAAACACCTTGAGAGGGGCGACCGATTCACTGGCTTGTTCCCTGAGCTGGGGAACTTGTTTCCCTTTTTTCGCTTGGACCACTTGTTTCCTTTTCCCGCCTGCTGGACCACAGGTTTCCCTTTTCCCGCCTGCTGGACCACATATTTCCCTTTTCCCGCCTGTTGGATCACCGATTTCCCTTTTCCCGAATGGACCATCTTGTCATATGACCTTTCAATAGAACGCCTATAGTTTGATGGCGGCGATAGTGGAGGGTCATATAGGTTCTCAATGGTACGCACAACTTTCACCGGATCTAGCGTCTTCTCAAAAGGTATCTCTAGCACTTTACTAGCAAAATGGGAAGCCACCTCGGAACGAACGATGGCGTTGTTTTCCTCATCAGGTGTTTCCTAAGGTAACTTCTGAAGAGGCGGTTGTGTTCTCTCCATTCTAGGTCTCTTCCTAGTCAGCGAACCGTTCCGCTTAACGGGCGCTTCCTCACACGGAGGATATCGAGATGCTGGACTCGCGTTGGCCCCCCTCATGTAGGTGTGGCCCTTGCTGCTCACGTGGACTGCCAGCAGGAGTAGTCAATGGCCTTTGCTGCTCATGTGGACTGCGCTGCTCATGTGGACTTCTACCACGAGGAGTCGGTGGCCTTGGCAAGGGGTCTGAAAAGACAATGTATTGTTTTTTTCAGAGGGCAAAACCGCGCTTGACATCTCCCAGTGTCTTCTCCTTGTCACCTCCAGGATGATCAAGATCCATTGTTTCATAAGTAGGCACAATGTCATCCACCCCGACAAGAGCACAATCAGCTGGAATGGGCTGATGATGGTGCGTTGCTCCATCTTGTTGTAGGTAAACATAGCCGACCGCCACCTTAATGGACATATTCCTGATTGGCACATGTAGCTTGCACTCTTTCTTCTCCCTGACATAATCCACGGGGTAGCTTTCTCCACATCCTTCAAGATTCGAGGAGCCCACGCTGCTTTTCGGTTGAGATGGGGCGGCATCGGCTTGATGATCTTCTATAAGAAGTTGTTGATCAGGTGCCCTCTGCCGATTCTGCTCCAGCTTTTGCACCCTAAGTTCCAATGTCGATAACCGGTCAACGCACTTCTTCTTCATTCTCGAACGGCTTCTATAACTGTCAGCGCACTCCGGCCACGCATCCTTCATGGTGAGACCTGGGAGGGTTCGTACTCATCCAATGTGTTCGAGATTCCCCAGAGCTAGCGTCAACTCGTCATTCTCTCTATCGGGAATGTACACTCCCTTTCTAACCTTGTCTATTGCATCTACAAGCTCCTTGGTGATTTTTTCAGTTTCCTCGTTCCATTTTCCTTGTGCAACAATCATCCATGTCTTTGGGTCCAATCCTGCCCCATGCGCGTACAACCACAACTTGAACCGATCGGGCCAGTCGTATGTCTGTGGAATGACCCCGGCTTCCAGCAGTTGAGCTTCATATGCTTTCCACTGAGGAATGGCAGTCTTGTAGCCACCTGACCCCAATTTATGATAATATTGCTTATTCTTAGCATTTTCTACATTTTTGGTTGATCAGGATTTATATCCTAACGAGTGATGGCTAGGTTGAGACTCCAAGTGCAGAGTGTGTAGCTAGTGGCAAGCCTTCTTCCCCACGAGGGTGACTCGAGGGTTTATATCGAACTCTTGGGGAGCCAGTATTTCAGCAGTTGTCTTCCAAGCTTCCTCCAGGATCCTGCAAACAAGTAGAGAATTTTGTGCCCTCAACCTCACCAAGTGGTTGTCAAGCACAAGGTGTGAGACTTCTAAATTGCAATGCAAAACTGAAAGTAAATGTGCAATAATTAAATCTACTACTAAATGCAAATGAGAAAATAAATATGCAATGGATTGTTTTTGTACTTTTGTGATGCAAGTGGTGATGGAGATAATGTAAATTCGAATTGGAGATGCAAGTAAAGTAAATTGCAGCAAAGTAACTAGAGTGTTTTCTTATAATTAAAATAGGACCGGGGTTCATGGTTTCACACTTGCATTCTCTCAAATAAAGTGGTAGACGGTGGACATAAAGAATTACATGTGAGATTACAATAACATGTTTAACATTTAGTACTTTCATATGGGCATCACGTCCTAGCATAGAGATCTCTACGGTCATATTAATCCCTCTTATACTCCACCAAGATGCGAAATAAATCATAACACCTCGATAATTAAGGAAAAACCAGAGTATAGCTTTAAGCAATGTGACATGAAGTTGAAGTAAGAACTTGCTAGATCTAGTCATGGAGATTGATTAGTGTCACTTCGAATCCCTGGTAACAAGGTACTCCTTTTTATACCTAGTGAGGTAACTCAGAAAGGTTTAACAAAACCTAAGTGGATCGCTGAACTTCTGTCACTTTCACAGCACTAGCCACCCCCCGTTACTCCAACTAATGCACCCATCACCCCACACACGCTCTCAAGAACTAGATTGGTCAAAGCTAGAAAATAAGAACGGGGTACATAAGATACATCTACTCAAATAACTCAAGAGAAACAATTGCAATCTCAGATTCAATAACTCATAGAAAAGATCCACCACATAGGAATTACAACGGTGCCCGTAATCATGTGAGGCAGCTCATACGGATCTAATTAGTGAAGCACATAGAGAGAGAGATACAAGTGCTACTTCCACAAACCCATAGCCCTGGGGTGGACTACTCCCTCTTCATGGAGATGTCGATGGTGATGACGTTGGAGGGGTAGGAGATCACACCGGCGGCGCCCCTCCGGAGTTTTCCCCCTCCAATCTGGAACTTCTGGTCTCTGTTTCGGTGTTTCGGTGTTTCGGCGACGCTCCTCTCCGTAATGGTACGGGGGACCCTTTTTATAGTCGGTTTTAGGTCAAGACGGAGTCGGTAAGTCGAAGATGGAAGGGATTGGGGCCACAGGGGCCAAAAGGGGGCCTCTCACGCGGCCAAGGAATCTGGGCGCGTGGAGGGTCCTCTTTTGGGCCTTCTTGCCCAATTCTCGTGGGTCCTTCGCCCGCAAGTCTTCTCCTTCTAAGAAAATGACCCTCGCAGATTTTCAGGTGATTTCGCGGAAGTTTGCCCCCTGAAACGTCAAAAATATAGAAAACGGGGTTTCTGACAGGCAGGGTTAATTCCATAAAAGTTGGGGGACTTTTTAATTTAACCCCAAAATACTATAAAACATTGAATTATACCCTTATATGATGCAATATGTAATAGAAAACCATGTGAAAATATGCAAAATTCATCTATGCATTTTACATGCATCAACGAGGTCCTATACGCCTTAAATGCGAGCCAGTGGTCTTTTAGATTCTCATATCTTCGAGTGAATTCTAGACCTTTAGCTCCATAGTCTCCCCATAATTCCATCTGGAATTGTACGACCATCTTCTTAAGAGTCCATTCCTTGAGATGCTCCCCTGGGCTTCAGTGAAGTTTACCGGTAGGTTGAAGTGTGTCAGTAGACTCCCCCAAAGTAACTCTTTTGTAGTGTCGCTGACATAACTAGCTTCATCGTCAACAACCGCCTTCTTTGGCTTATGCTAATCTGCAATGTTGATCGGTACAATGTCTCTAACAGTAACTCCAGCTTGATTTACAAATTTCTTGACGTTCTGAGGGGTAATTTAGCTTCGTCCGATAGAGGTTTCGTCCGGCCTTGAAGACCTTGCTTTTTAGAAGATTTGCTCGATGATCCAGAAGGCTAAAAGAAAAAAAATCGTTAATAAGTGCAATACAAATAAATCAATGCATCTACCGATATATCATTGCCATAATGTACACCTTGCCGGAGTTTGTTAAGGGCAATTCGTCATCCCTTCTTTCTTCAGACTCAAGTCCTTCACTGGAGTCGTTCAGAAATTGTGTGGTTAAGTCTTCGCCATCGTCATTGACATCGTCATCGGCTTCTCGTTGGGCACTATTATATATCAGTTGCCGCGCCAAATATTCTTCCTCCTCATTTCGAAAGAACAGGGGGTGCCCGGATCCATAGCTCAATGTCACTACAAAATTTTAAATAGCAAATTGCTAAGTACAAATATTTGCTTACTAAATTGTAATTCTAATTCTAATCACTAAGTACTGTAAACACTAATTATAATTCTACTAACATTTCTAAGTACAATAAAAATCACAAAGTATAATTGTACTAAGTATTATATTCACTTAGCAAATTTCATAAATAAAAAATATTCTATTCACTTACCAAATTATATAAAAAACACTAAGTTGTTAAATTCACATAGTGCTACACTAATTTTCCAACTGCTACACTAATTTGTGATTTAATAGAAATGAAATTTAAATAGCACTCAAATTTAAATTTATATAACAACTAAATTTAAATAGCAATGCATATTTGATATTATCAACTAAATTAAAAAACTAAATATTGTAAGTACTAAATAATATAAGTACTAAAAATACTAATATTTTCTATTTTCTCTAATTTCTATGTTCAATATATATTCTCTCTATATTTTCTATAAATATATTCTAAGTACTTACATCAAATCTATCTTGTCAATTGGTTTACTCAACCATGAAGCAAAATCCATATAAAACCTTAAAGAAAATCACCAAGTTTTTCTCTCCTATTTCTGCTTATTTTCTTCCTTTTGAGCTCCTCAAATAATTATGAATCCAATCTCTAATTCTTGTTACCTTTGATTGTAATCCATCCTTGGGATATTTTCTCACTCACCAGACTCAAAGAATAAATTTTGGATTGAAAAAAACCTTGTTTTCATTTGTGTTTTTCCTGCCTAGTTGATAAAACGGGAAATTGGAAAACAGAGAAAACAAAAAACATACCCTTTTTCTCTCTTGTTTTCAGTGCCCAAAACATTTTGTAAAAATAAATAAAAATGGGTTTCTAAAACTAGAGATCATATTATTCAATCTCAATTTGGAATTCATGGTAATTCTACCAGATCTTGACTTTTCTCCGAAAATAACAAGATTCTAGACTTAGAATTTTCACTAAACCTTGTCCAAGTTAAATTTATTTTAAGTACTAAGTATTCTAAGTATAGACTAATACATAATGTTTTCACTCACTAAGTATACACTAATTACACATGCAGAAAGAATTAAATAAAGCTGGAGAAAAAAATTGTGAAATACACTCACAAAGTGGCCTGGCCACGGGCGCGCGGGGGAGATGGCCGGGGCGCACGAGGGGAGTTGGCCGGGCCGGGGAGAGCCCGACCACGGGGACGGTGGCGGCGACGGAGGGGCGGGTCGGTGACAACAGCGCCGGAGACGGAGGTGCGCTCACGGCGTGCGACGGCGCACAGGCCAAGGCAGGGAGGCGCGCGGGAGGTCAAGAGCAGCACACGGTGATGAGCAACGAGGGAAGAACGGTGACGAGCAAGGAGGCGGCGGTGCACGGGGGCAGGAGGCGATGCAGGGGCGCGTGGGGGCCACCCCAACTGTGCGCAGGGGGGCGGCCGGCAGCAGGACGGCGTCTCGGCGGCGATTAGGAGCCCGGAGGCGCGTCGTTGTGTTCATTGGGGACTTGGCCAAAATTTGGAGAAGAAACGCCTAAGTCCCCGCCTGTATTCAACTCGTTAGTACCGGTTGGTGGCACCAACCAGTACCAAAGGGGTATTGGTACCGGTTGGTGGCATCAACCGGTACTAAAGGTTTCCCCCGGGGCCACCCGAACTGCGCGCGAACCAGCGGACTCATTAGTACCGCTTGGTGGTACCAACCGGTACCAAAGGGGTATTGGTACCCGGTTGGTACCACCAACCGGTACTAAAGGTGTATTTTCTCTTTTCTTTTCCTTTCTTTTCCTCTCTTTTTCTTTTCCTGTTTTATTAAAAACTATAACTTTTGAAAGAAAAGTCCAAATGACATGAAACTAATTTCTAAAATTTTGTAAAATTAAAAGATGTCAACTAAAAATAATTTTCTGATGTTTCGTAACATTTTCAAATTTTGAAATTTCAAAATGGATTTAAATATTTCTACAAACTATAATTAAGTCCAAAATTTGACATAGGGTTTAAATTATTTATTCTGGTATTCCACAATAATCATGAGCAAATTACAAGGCATGTGTAGTTCGAATTTGTCCCGTTTCTAGCTAAATCGGCAGAAACTTGTGATTTTCAAAAGAGGTGGATGGAAATCTTTTGTTAGAGCATCTCCAGCGGATGCGCCATCGCGCCGCGCTGGAAACCGCAGTTTGGAGCGCGTTGGGGAGTTTTTGGGCGCGAGCGCGGTGCAAAAGAAAATACGGAAGCTCTAAAAAAAGAAATTGGACGCTACAAATATTTGGTTTGACAGTTGCGCTAGCGCGCCGCAGTTTGCCGGAATAGAAATTCTTTTATTAAAAACAGAAAACAGACCAACACTACTCCTCGTCGTTGTCTTTGTCGTCGTCGGTGAACTCGTTGGTGACCTCCTAGTCATTTTCGGAGGTGCACGATATTGTGGTCGAGATAATCGCCCACCTTGGATCATCGGTGGCCCCGGCTTCACCGGCGTGGTCGGCCTGGCGGAGCTCTCGCAGCGCTTTCAACCTCGCCTCCCGGGCGGCCTCTAACTCTTGGTGGTGCTCGAGGCGGCGCTCCGCCCGCTCAGCCGCGTGGGTCTGCCAGAGGTGTGGCATTTTATACCACGCGCTCGTGGTCACGCGGCCACGTGGCACAACTACTGTGCCACGCGACCGTTCGTCACTAGGGGTTCTATATTCAGCAACTCTTTGTGTATCCCTATTGAAATAGGTAGTTGTGTACCTAAAAATGATTTTTTTCCAAAATTCATGAGCAAATTACAAGGCACCTGTAGTTCAAATTTTCAAAAGAGGTGGATGGAAATCTTTTGTTAGAAAACAAATTATTTATTTGTGTATATCACATGTCCTAGCATGTTCAAAAAATGAAGCCCCCAAGTTTTGCAAAATGTTTGTGGTAGGTCCTTCACAAAAAATTCATTTCTCACACTCCAAAAATGGAAAATGTTTTTTTATTCAATTAAAAAAATTCCTTCGTCAACATTGTCCGTGCTTCCAATATGCATGTTTTTGTGCAATATGGGCTCATTAAGACAAACTATGGCATGTATTTTGCCATAACACCCGTCACTTCAACCGAAACCCTAGAATGTTAGGAGGAGATAACTCTTTTTTGTGAACACTTTTTCAACAGAACTATCGTATTCCAAGTTTATTATTTTGGATGGATACTAGGACATATGTAGTGACACCAGGCAAAGGTCTCGCGTTATTTAGTTTTTTTTTGAATCCTCTGGATTTTCTCAGCGGGTTTTAGGAGAAAGTCAAGACGGCGGGCATGACCGTTCGTAGCTAGGGGTTGTATATTCAGCAACTCTTTGTGGATATCTATTGAAATAGGTAGTTGTGTACCTAAAAATGATTTTTTCCAAAATTTATGAGAAAATTATGAGGCACCTGTAGTTTAAATTTGTCTCGTTTCCATGCGAATCGACAGAAACTTGTGATTTTCAAAAGAGGTGGATGGAAATCTTTTCTTAGAAAACAAATTATTTATTTCTGCATATCACATGTCCTAGCATGTTCAAAAAATTAAGCCCCAAGTTTTGCAACATGTTTGTGGTAGATCATTCACAAAAAAAACCCATTTCTAACACTCCGAAAATGGAAAATGGTTGTTTTATTCAATTAAAAAAACTTCCTTCATCAACATTGACTGTGCTTCCAAGATGCATGTTTGTGTGCAATATGGACTCATTCAAACAAACTATGCCATGTATTTGGCCATAACACCCGTCATTTCAACCAAAACCCTAGAATGTTAGGAGGAGATAGCTCTTTTTTGTGAACACTTTTTCAACAGAACTATCGTATTCCAAGTTTATTATTTTTGGTGGATACTAGGAAATATGTAATGACACTAGGCGAAGGTCTCGTATTATTTAGGTTTTTTTGAATTCTCTGAAATTTTCTCAGCCGGTTTTAGGAGAAAGTCAAGACGGTGGGCATGACCGTTCGTAGCTAGTGGTTGTATATTCAGAAACTCTTTGTGGATATCTATTGAATAGGTAGTTGTGTACCTGAAAATGATTTTTAATAAAATTCATTCGCAAATTATGAGGCACCTGTAGTTCAAATTTGTCCCGTTTCCAACTAAATCGGCAGACACTTGTGATTTTCAAAAGAGGTGGATGGAAATCTTTTCTTAGAAAACAAATTGTTTATTTGTTCATATCACATATCCTATCATGTTCAAAAAACTGAAGGCCCAAGTTTTGCAACATCTTTGTGGTAGGTCCTTCGCAAAAAAAAACATCTTTATTCAATTAAAAAAACTTCTTTCGTCAACATTGTTCGTGCTTCCAAGATGCATGTTTGGGTGCAATATGGGCTCGTTAAAACAAACTATGCCATATATTTGGCCATAACACTCGTCATTTCAACCGAAACCCTAGAATGTTAGGAGGAGATAGCTATTTTTTGTGAACACTTTTTCAACAGAACTGTCGTATTCAAAGTTTATTAATTTTGGTGGATACTAGGACATATGTAATGACACCAGGCGAAGGTCTCGTTTTATTTAGGGTTTTTTTGAATTCTCCGGAATTTTCTCAGCGGGTTTTAGGAGAAAGTCAAGACGGCGGTCATGATCGTTCATAATTAGGGGTTGTATATTCAGCAAATCTCTGTGGATATAGGTAGTTGTGTACCAAAAAATGATTTGTGCACGGATCGTGTGTTTCCTTCTAACTCTTGTGAGCCGTTGGATCAGGGGTTCTCGAGCGTCTGAATCCCACCAATCAGGAAGAATCACACGGATCATGTGTTTCTTTCTAGCTCTTGTGAGCTGTTGGATCAGGGGGTGTGTTTCTGTCTAGCTCTTGTGAGCCGTTGGATCGGGGGTTCTCGAGCATCTGAATCCCAACAATCAGGAAGAATCACACGAATCGTGTGTTTCTTTCTAGCTTTTATGAGTCATTGGATCAGGCGGTGTGTTTCTTTCTAGCTCTTGTGAGTCATTGGATCTGGGGTTCTCGACCGTCTGAATCCCACCAATCAGTAAGAATCACACGGATCGTGTGTTTCTTTATAGCTCTTGTGAGTCGTTGGATAAGGGGGTGTGTTTCTTTATAGATCTTGTGAGTCGTTGGATCGAAACTAGCACAATCACTTTGTGAGCTACACGGCCTATATAGCCCATCTCTCGGCTTCCCTGCATAAATCTTTCAGTTCATCGAACGAATACAAATCGTTCGGATTCGCCATCATACGTCCTACCCTGCATTTCATATGCATATATGCACTGACGAGCCACGGTAGGGCTTTATGATGGCGATACCGATTGTTTTGTTCTATCTCCGACATAAAAGGTTAGATCCAACTTCTTTTTTGTGAACAAGTTTTCAACACAATTGTCGTATTCCAAGTTTATTATTACACATCACCAAGAACATCATCTCTATCTAGTCTTCTGAGTTTGCTTCGTGTGTTTCCCTTTCTTCTGATTGCGATGCAACCATTGACAGTCTTCGTTATTTAATATGATGCTTGGGTCAGTTTTCACCTTAAAGGGTGCAATGTAATCAAACTTATTATAATCTTCTGACATGTCTGTCTTGTCCTCCACTCCCACGATGTTTCTTTTTCCTGAAATAACTATGTGGCGCTTTGGCTCATCATATGATGTATCTTCTTGCCTTTTTTTTGGTTTGGTAGACATGTCCTTCAGATAGAAAAACTGAGCCACTTCACTGGCTAGCATGAATGGTTTGGTCTCGTTTCCTAGATTCTTGAGATCCACTATAGTCTTTCCATACTATGGGTCTACTTGTACCCCATCTTTTTGGTTGAACCATTTGCACCAGAACAAAGGGATCTTGAAAGGAGGTCCATAGTCAAGTTCCCATATCTCCTCTACTGGATGAAAGCAGACACCACTATTTTGGTTGGTGCTTTTTTGACCTTGGCGATCGTGTAAAATGTATTCCCATTTATCTCGTACCCTTGAAAAGTCGATATACAAAAAGATGCTATCTTGGCAAACAAGTATAGTTGTTCTTCAACAGTGGTGTCATTAATGAGACGTGTTTGCAGCAAACCGCCGAAAGTCTTCTGGTTTTCTCCATCAATCCAATCTTCACCTTGCTCCGGGTATTTTGAGCGTAAAATATTCTTGTGTTCCACTATTTACGGAGCCACCAAGCTGGAATTATGTAGGACTGTGTAGTGTGCTTTAGTGACAGAATGTCCGTCCATACTTATGTTTGCTCTCTTTCCTAGCGTGCCTTTTCCATGTAGTCTCCCCTCATAGCGAGATTCAGGAACACCGATCGGCTTAAGGTCAGGAATAAAGTCAACACAAACCTCAATGACCTCCTCTGTTCCATAGCCCTTGGATATTCTTCCTTATGGCCTAGCACGGTTATGAACGTATTTCTTCAAGACTCCCATGAATCTCTCAAAGGGGAACATGTTGTGTATAAATATAGGACCGAGAACATGAATCTCTTCAACTACGTGAACTATGAGGTGCGTCATAATATTGAAGAAGGATGGTGGAAACACCAACTCGAAGCTCACAAGACATTGCACCACATTCTTCTGTAAATTTGATATAGTTAGTGGATTGATCACCTTCTAAGAAATTTGATTTAGGAATGCACATAGCTTCACAATGGGTACTCGAACATTTTCTGCCAGAAGCCCCCTCAATGCAACCGGAAGTAATTGTGTCATAATGACGTGGCAGTCATGAGACTTTAGGTTTTGAAACTTTTTCTCTGTCATGTTTATTATTCCCTTTATATTCGACGAGAAGCCATATGGGACCTTGATGCTGCTCAGGACATCAAAAAATATCCCCTTCTCTACTTTGGTAAGAGCGTAGCTGGCTGGACCTTGATACTTCTCTGGATTCATGTTGTCTCGTTTGTTCAACCGTTGTTGGTCTTGCCGTGCATTCAATTTATCTTTTGTCTACCCACACATGTCCAAGAAGTTTAGCAGGTTCACGCAAAGATTTTTCGTCACGTGCATCACGTCGATTGAAGAGTGAACCTCTAGGATTTTCCAATAGGGTAGCTCCCAAAATATAGACATCTTCTTCCACATGGGTATGTGTCCGGCACTGTCATTCGGAACAGATTGTCCGCCAAGACCCTTTCCAAAGATCACTTCTAAATCCTTGACAATATCATATATAACATCCCTAGTAGGCCAAGTAGGTTTTGTCTGGTTATCTGCCTCACCTCTGAAATGCTTGCCTCCTCTCTTTCTTACGGGATGTTGTTGTGAAAGAAATCAACGATGCCCTAGGTAGACATTCTTATTTCCCAAATGTATACTGTCAGTATCATCTAAACAGTGTGTGCATGCATTGTATCCCTTGTTTGATTGTCCTGAAATGTTACTGAGAGCATGCCAATCAGTGATGGTTACGAATAACAACCCTCATAGGTTAAATTTCTTTTGTTCGTTCTCATCCCACACAGGTACACATTCTTCATGCCACAACTGTAAAAGTTCTTCAACCAATGGCCTCATGTACACATCAATGTTGTTGCCGGGTTGCCTCAGGCCTTGGATGAGAACTGACATCATAATGAACTTCTGTTTCATGCACAACCAAGGAGGAAGGTGTAGATACATAGAGTCACCGGCCAGATGCTATGACTGGAGCTCTGCTCCCTGAAAGGATTAAAGCCATATGTACTTAGACCAAATCTTAAGTTACTCGCGTCATCTGCAAATGTCTTGAACTCTCTGTCGATTTTTCTCCACTGCGACCCGTCAGCGGGGTGTCTCAGCATCATGTCTTTCTTACGGTCTTCTTTGTGTCATCGCAACAACTTGGCATTCTCTTTGTTTTGAAACAAACGTTTCAAACGTGGTATTATAGGAGCATACCACATCACTTTGGGAGGAACCCTCTTCTTGGGGTGTGGCTTGCCCTCAACATCACCATGGTCATCTCGCCTGATCTTATACCGCAATGCACCACATACTGGGCATGCATTCAAATTCTCGTACTTCTCGCTGCGGTAGAGGATGCAGTCATTAATGTCTGCATGTATCTTCTTCACCTCTAATCCTAGAGAGAAGACAACCTTCTTTGCTTCGAACGTACTAGAGGGAAATAGATCTCCCTGGAAGCATCTTCTTTATTATTTTCAGCAACTTTTCAAAACCCTTGTCAGAAGTACCATTCTCTGCCTTCCATTGCAACAATTCTAGTGTGGTACCCAGCTTTTTCTGGCCATCTTCGCAATTTGGGTACAACAATTTGTTGTGATCCTCTAGCATTCTCTCCAACTTCAACTTCTCATTTTCACTTCCGCAGTTAACCTTCGCATCACGAATGGCCCGACCTAAATCGTCATCGGGCTCATAAAAAATGAGTCTTCTTCATCTTCGTCTCCCTCCATTGTCCTATCACAGTGTTCAGTGAACATAGGATAGTTGTCATTATCCTCTTCTTCTTCGTTGTCTTCCATTATTACTCCTCTT
The DNA here is from genome assembly GCA_028641055.1 of Alopecurus myosuroides. NCBI lineage: Eukaryota > Viridiplantae > Streptophyta > Magnoliopsida > Poales > Poaceae > Alopecurus > Alopecurus myosuroides. The sequence continues at coordinate 205,981,950 of CM054057.1, read as the reverse complement.
TCTTTGTGCTTTGTCCAACAATTATAGCCGGGCATGAAACCCTTCTCAAACAGGTGGAAGTGAATGGTTCTTGAGTTAGAGTAATCCTTCATATTCTTACAGGCAGTACATGGACAACACATGAAACCATTCAACCGCTTTCTTGCCTCATCCACGTGGAGAAAATTTTGCATGCCATTAAGAAACTGGGGACAACGTCGGTCACCGTACATCCATTGTCGGTTCATCTGCATTATATAAGTATATCAAAAACCATTCATTACAGTACATCATAGATGACTGACCAAATTAATTAATATACATGCCCATCAGATTAAAAGTAAGGTAGAGTACTGACCAAATGTAATACATAGTTCTCATAAAACATACACTCAAACTAACATACACTTACACTACAACTATCTAAAAAAAATCAACAAAAAATGCGATAAACACCGCAACTAAGGTAACTACTGAACCTACAACATAATTATACCAAGCCTCTTGATTAATCGCATATTTTCTAATCTTTTTAATCTTCGAGCGCATTGCATCCATCTTGATCTGGTGATTATCGATGACGTCGGCAAGCTTCAAGTCCAATTTCATCTTCTCTTCTAGGCATTGCAGAAGAAGATCTTCACTTCTTTTCAATTTTTATTTCAAATCATTATTTTCTTTCTCAAATAAATTCAGCATCTCGACCAGAGGGTCGGTTGGAATTTTGGGTTCAACTACCTCCTAGATAAAATATCTATGTCAATTTGGTTGGCATAATTATCATAGGACGAAATGAAACAAATAGTTATAAAAGTATACCATATCCGAATCATAGACCGGACGAGGGCCGACGGGGACGGATATCAAAACCATGGCACTATACATAAAAAAACAATCATACAGGTAAGAAAATTATAAAGTAATATATACGCATCTATCACATAAAACTAAGTTTTTTATAAAACATAAAAAACAAGTAGGCTCACCGAGCTGATGCCAGCTAGAGACGACGCTGGCGATCGAAGGCGGTGAGGACAAGATACTATAAAACCAACAAAACATACTTTAATTTAAGCTTAAATTGCATATAAAATGAATGAAATATCTAACTTAAATATTTCATCAAACACCTTTCTAGCACTATAAAAATTAAACGAGTTAAACTATAGGAAATGAGCTAAATTAGGAACGCCGGAAGAAAGGATCATGTTGCTAACCCTTGTATAGATGATTGCTGCCAATCTTAACAAAATGGTGGAGAAAAATAAAGATTTGTTGGAGTGTGAGAGAAGAGAATTTTTTTGAAAATGTGTTGGAATGAAATTGGAGAGCTAGCATGCGGTGGGTCGGGTTGAAGAAATAGGCTGCATACCCTCTAGTACCGGTTCGTGATACGAACCGGTACTACAGGTGCAGCGCCGGCCCCACTTGTGCAGCAAATTTTGGCGCGAAACAAACCGGTACTAAAGGTCGAGGAAAAAGCGGTACTAGATGATTCTGGCGCCCTGAGCTCTGGAACCGGTACTAGTGTAACGTTTATTACCGGTTCGTAAGCAAACCGGTACTAAAGGTAAAATCCTTTGGCTCACTTTTCATTAATAGTGATAGTTATGAAATTTATAAATATACAAAGTTTCCAAAGTCCTTACACTTATCTGCTTAAGGATTAATCTGAAGCTTTGAGAATGGAGCGAGTCAGGATAAAGAAAATCACGGAGATCAAAACCATTGGCCAACGTGTACATGACAGGGGCTATCCACGCTCAGATCAGCCTAGTTACGATAAGCTACTGGTGCTATGTATAGTCTGCAAAGGCCTCGCGTGTACGTGTTTCGTCTCGCTGGGAACAGTGGGAAGTCTGATGACACAACAAACAACCCATGTCAATCGGTAGGTTGGGGCACCAGCTGGCTGCAGTTGAGTAAACTAGTGTACATTAGTCCCATGTCCATCGGTAGGGTGTTCACGAGTTGATAGTTGATACACGTAATCTCAAAACAGCTTTTCGCTCCGTTTTATCAATAAATCTCAACAGCTGAACTAATACAAGGTGGTGAGATGGCCCTCCTATAAGCGGATCAAAGATAAAATCAAACAGGGAAAACCAAACTTTTCCATCGATGACACTCACGGCGCCGAAATAGGCCACAGTTCCATGACAAAGCCCCAAAGAGGTTACGATGCAACCGAATATTGAGACCGACGTCCAAGGTTTTCACCCGGAGCTCTCATACGGCGAAGGTAGCCACAGTATATGGCGCCTCCATGAGGGTCACGACACCGCAAGTGTCGCCGCCATTGGTGCCGACGCCGTGGGCTTTTGCCTAGAAAAACCTTCACCATGTACTCATACCTCCTACCGCCACCAAGTCAGACTCCCAAGACATGATATGGGCGCTAACAATGTCGAAACACCGCCAGCACCAGAGTCCCCTGCCACCCACTTCTCGCCACCCATATGGCCAAAGAGCAGTGTCATCACTAGTGACACGTCGCTCGCGCAAAGACACCCGTGCAGTCCACCTTCCGAGGCCGCCGGTTTGGTCCAAAACTTGTCGGAAGACTGGTCGCAGCCCGGTATGGTCCCTAAGACTGTACGCCGGTGGCTATAGGAGTCTTTCAAACTCAAATGGACAAATAAGATAGACCTTTCGATGCAGAGGTCCTAAGACGGTACGCCGGTGGCTAAACTCACCATTTGAAAATAAAATAGGTACTCCCTCCGATCCATATTAATAGGTGCTGAAGTGGATGTATCTAGCAATAAAACATGTCTAAATACATCCACTTCAACACCTATTAATATGGATCGGAGGGAGTAACATAGACCGACCGTGGGCACCACGAATTGATCCGTGTTCACGGACCAACCCGGTCACTCGCTGGCATGCGCGTACACCCGCGCCTCGACTTCGCGCTCGTCGCCGCCTAACCCCGATGCCGCCACCAAGGCCACAAACGTAGTGTCGTATGCATATAGGGATACCGGACGCCTCGCGGCTCTCCCTGGGCAACTACTAGCAGCCATGAACCTTGTGTGCGGAGTGCGGACCTGCAGTTATACAAAGTCATTTTTCTTGCACATCATGGGAACCTTAAACGGAAAACTTGAACTTGAAGAAGCTATGGAAGGGGATTTAGTGTTCAGTGCCTGCTTTGATGTGTTCCCTTTTTGCGTGTGAATTCCATTCCCGGCGCTGGTCACTAATGCATCTGTCTTGTCGGTCCAACTACCATACTGTGCTACCATTTTGTTTATTATTTAGTTTTATTTTAGTACAATAACATCTCGTAGCTCCTCGTGAACTCTTCTTCTTGCATTCTATTTTTTTGTGAACTATTGTTGTCTATATCGTGTGTGCTGCCTATATATACACACGCCTCTTCTTTACTCCTCACACTACGGGAGAAGTTAAAAACGCCGACGGCCGTTTTATATGCTGATGGTCAAATATCGGGGTCATCGGCGTAGACCCGACATGGTAACCCATAATAAAAATAAAATTGGGATACGCCGATGGCATCCCCGTCGGCATTTTTTTTTTTTTGCGCCGACGGCAACCGTCGGCGCATCCTAGTTTTTTTCTTTGACTTACTCACCATTTTGAGGATAACTTTTGCATTCGAACTCGGATTTCGACGTTCTTTAACTGTTTCAAAAAGGAGAAACTAATGCACATCATCATGCATAATCCTCAAGCTACATTTTTTTTAAAATTCCATGACGAAGAACGGAACAAACAAGAAATGGTTAACGGTTACTCGGTGTTGACCTATAAGCTGGGTTTTTCTCCAGCGGGGCTAAAGGTTGAATTTTGAGAAACTCTTAGTGTGTCTATGATGAAATAGTGAGTTGTGTACCTAAAAGTAATTTTTGACAAAAATCAAGAGCAAACTATGAGGTAACATGCAGTTCAAATTTGACCAGTTTCCAACTGAGTCGGCAGAAACTTGTGTTTTTTAAAAGAGGTGGATGAAAGACTTTTCATAGGAAAAAATTGGTTATTTGTGCATATAAAATTATCTACTATTTTCAAAAAAAGGCATCTCCCAAGTTTTGCAACATATTTGTGGTAGGTCCTTCACAAAAAAACCTATTTTGCCACTCGGAAATGGAAAATGGTTTTTTAATTCAATGAAAAGGAAAATTCCCTCCATCAACATTGTCTGTGCTTTCAAGATGCATGTTTCTGTGCAATATGGGCACATTTAAACAAACTATGCCATGCATTTGGCAATAACACCCGTCATTTGGCCCGAAACCCTAGAATGTTTGAAGAAGATAGCTTATTTTGTGAACACATTTTCAACACAACTGTCGTATTATAAGTTTATTATTTTTGGTGGATACTAGGACATATATAATGACACCACACTAGTAGGAAAACCTCTACCAATGACGAACAAATATGGGCTACCGCTGGCGAAGCGCTGTTTGCCAGCACTAGCTCGCCAGTGGTAGCGGGTTACCGCTGGCAAACAACGCTTCGCCAGCAGTAGCACATGTTACCGCTGGCGAACAGGGACTTGTTCGCCAACGCTACAGCTGTTCGCCAGCTGTAGGTTCGCCATCGCTATGGCTCATAGGTTTTTAATTTTTTTGTTATTTCCGTATAACAGTTTGTATTTCCTGGTATTATACTATACAGGTGCAAATACATGTATTTTATGTAATTTCTATAATTTACACGTACAAATCACTCTTAGATACATATGCATATATATATATATGTATATGCAATACACAAACCGAGATCCATCAATAACGAAAATAAGTTTCATAAATATTAATATATACATGCATTAATTCATGAATACACATCGATCTCAGTAACATGTTTATGTCGGAAGATTTCGAACCAAAAATATAGCCATCTAATTAGTTTAATGATTACAAAAGTATGACATGCATACAACGCGCGATATAGATCAATCAACGATTACAAAAGTATCACACATATGCTTTAGCTTCCGCCTCCGCTTGCGATCTTTCGCTAGGGCCAGCGCGTCGTCCACTTCTTCATCTCTCTATAGACCAAGATAAAAGTATTAGGCTGGCAATGAAAATCACAAGTTCTTATTAGGAGCAATTCGTACCGAACCGAATACATACAGTCGATCATTTCTTCCTCGTTGTTGTGATCTTTTGTTTCTTCACCGGCGGGAACGGAAGAACACCTTCTATTGAGTTGAATGGTCTCTCGTCAGTCTGCTCTAGTACACATTGTCGCAACTCATCGTTAGATGGTGGGCACTTCCAGTGGAAGACCGAGTCTTTAGTTACTACATCCCTATAGATGATGGAGCAGAGCTTGCGCTGGATGCGACCAATGTTTTGTCTGAATTCAGCATCAGACCATTCGACGATGCTGCGAGACCATTTTTCCAGAGCAGACATTGCTCCTTCATGATCTCCATCATGTGTTGGATGAGGTACCATGCCTCCATTTGGCCGCCTGGCGCCTTCTTGGGGCAGGGGAACTCTGTTCTGTGTCTAAACACATATTTTCCTTGACTTTGTTTTATTCTGTCGTAGAATCCTTCCCCCTGATGTAGCCGTCCATAGCATCATTGAGAACACACTTGATGAGGGAGTAGTTCTTCTCCTTCATCCTACTCCCGGAGTCGAGATATACTGCGTGCGCGTCTCTCGGGTAGAGCATGATGAGGGTACCGTATTTGTTTCTGCGCAAAACATGAGTCCATATATATAATCCTCAAAAATTGTAACCACTATTAATTGTATATTCGCAAACTTATGTAAAGATGGGAAATATAACTTAATTGGGAAAGTAAGGCAGGAGGATAATCCTCTTGTGCATATAATTATTGAGCATCACTTGTTCGAGGTATTTTGCCGCTTTTCCCTACCCTTGGGGTTGTTCAAGTACATGTCGTGCATGTAGTAGGGGTCTGCTAGCCCGATAATTTTCGTATTCTCTATGGATATTTGATGCGCCAAACTAAACAGAAGGACGATTGATGAGTGGAGGGATTTCATGTGGAACATCCGAAAAATGTCGTCAAATCTCACGATGATCTAGCTTGCGTTGCCTTCAGTGACAAATCCAATTGTAGATGGCACCTTTGCGACCAAAACCGACAGCATTGGATTTTTTCTTTGAGAAGCATCGTCTCCATAAATTGAACACCGTCATGGACGCTAAGCATATCACCTGTCAACAAGGAGGCCAACCTCGGCGAAAGCATCGGTTTGCCCAACTCATGGATCTGATGCCAGTCGTGTATGGGTATCATGTCCAATACCCGTCCTGCCTGCGGCTTAGACTTGGTCCCTCCACCGGTTGGCTCATCGATGCAACGGCAGAACTCTTCTTAGCTCTTTTCCGTGCAGTCTTCTTAGGCTGATTCTGAAATACATCTGCTACCGCCTCTTTGAGGGCGTCCTGGCTGATGACTTCTTGCTCAGGGGCTGCCGGTTCTTGAGAAGAGAAAAGACGCTTTGTGCATCGATATTTATCCGCTTCCTCCGCTGGCAAGAGAAGTTCATCAAGATCATCCAGGTCGGCCCCCTCGTAAGGATCGTCGACGAGGTAGTCATTGGGGTTCTCATCTTCAGCATCGTCGCCGTTGTGTTGCACGAACTTCATGCCACACAGGTACACATTCTTCATGCCACAACTGTAAAAGTTCTTCAACCAATGGTCTCATGTACACATCAATGTTGTTGCCGGGTTGCCTCAGGCCTTGGATGAGCACTGACATCATAATGAACTTCTGTTTCATGCACAACCAAGGAGGAAGGTGTAGATACATAGAGTCACCGGCCAGATGCTATGACTGGAGCTCTGCTCCCTGAAAGGATTAAAGCCATATGTACTTAGACCAAATCTTAAGTTACTCGCGTCATCTGCAAATGTCTTGAACTCTCTGTCGATTTTTCTCCACTGCGACCCGTCAGCGGGGTGTCTCAGCATCATGTCTTTCTTACGGTCTTCTTTGTGTCATCGCAACAACTTGGCATTCTCTTTGTTTTGAAACAAACGTTTCAAACGTGGTATTATAGGAGCATACCACATCACTTTGGGAGGAACCCTCTTCTTGGGGTGCGGCTTGCCCTCAACATCACCATGGTCATCTCGCCTGATCTTATACCGCAATGCACCACATACTGGGCATGCATTCAAATTCTCGTACTTCTCGCTGCGGTAGAGGATGCAGTCATTAATGTCTGCATGTATCTTCTTCACCTCTAATCCTAGAGAGAAGACAACCTTCTTTGCTTCGAACGTACTAGAGGGAAATAGATCTCCCTGGAAGCATCTTCTTTATTATTTTCAGCAACTTTTCAAAACCCTTGTCAGAAGTACCATTCTCTGCCTTCCATTGCAACAATTCTAGTATGGTACCCAGCTTTTTCTGGCCATCTTCGCAATTTGGGTACAACAATTTGTTGTGATCCTCTAGCATTCTCTCCAACTTCAACTTCTCATTTTCACTTCCGCAGTTAACCTTCGCATCACGAATGGCCCGACCTAAATCGTCATCGGGCTCATAAAAAATGAGTCTTCTTCATCTTCGTCTCCCTCCATTGTCCTATCACCGTGTTCAGTGAACATAGGATAGTTGTCATTATCCTCTTCTTCTTCGTTGTCTTCCATTATTACTCCTCTTTCTTTGTGCTTTGTCCAACAATTATAGCCGGGCATGAAACCCTTCTCAAACAGGTGGAAGTGAATGGTTCTTGAGTTAGAGTAATCCTTCATATTCTTACAGGCAGTACATGGACAACACATGAAACCATTCAACCGCTTTCTTGCCTCATCCACGTGGAGAAAATTTTGCATGCCATTAAGAAACTGGGGACAACGTCGGTCACCGTACATCCATTGTCGGTTCATCTGCATTATATAAGTATATCAAAAACCATTCATTACAGTACATCATAGATGACTGACCAAATTAATTAATATACATGTCCATCAGATTAAAAGTAAGGTAGAGTACTGACCAAATGTAATACATAGTTCTCATAAAACATACACTCAAACTAACATACACTTACACTACAACTATCTAAAAAAAATCAACAAAAATGCGATAAACACCGCAACTAAGGTAACTACTGAACCTACAACATAATGATACCAAGCCTCTTGATTAATCGCATATTTTCTAATCTTTTTAATCTTCGAGCGCATTGCATCCATCTTGATCTGGTGATTATCGATGACGTCGGCAAGCTTCAAGTCCAATTTCATCTTCTCTTCTAGGCATTGCAGAAGAAGATCTTCACTTCTTTTCAATTTTTATTTCAAATCATTATTTTCTTTCTCAAATAAATTCAGCATCTCGACCAGAGGGTCGGTTGGAATTTTGGGTTCAACTACCTCCTAGATAAAATATCTATGTCAATTTGGTTGGCATAATTATCATAGGACGAAATGAAACAAATAGTTATAAAAGTATACCATATCCGAATCATAGACCGGACGAGGGCCGACGGGGACGGATATCAAAACCATGGCACTATACATAAAAAAACAATCATACAGGTAAGAAAATTATAAAGTAATATATACGCATCTATCACATAAAACTAAGTTTTTTATAAAACATAAAAAACAAGTAGGCTCACCGAGCTGATGCCAGCTAGAGACGACGCTGGCGATCGAAGGCGGTGAGGACAAGATACTATAAAACCAACAAAACATACTTTAATTTAAGCTTAAATTGCATATAAAATGAATGAAATATCTAACTTAAATATTTCATCAAACACCTTTCTAGCACTATAAAAATTAAACGAGTTAAACTATAGGAAATGAGCTAAATTAGGAACGCCGGAAGAAAGGATCATGTTGCTAACCCTTGTATAGATGATTGCTGCCAATCTTAACAAAATGGTGGAGAAAAATAAAGATTTGTTGGAGTGTGAGAGAAGAGAATTTTTTTGAAAATGTGTTGGAATGAAATTGGAGAGCTAGCATGCGGTGGGTCGGGTTGAAGAAATAGGCTGCATACCCTCTAGTACCGGTTCGTGATACGAACCGGTACTACAGGTGCAGCGCCGGCCCCACTTGTGCAGCAAATTTTGGCGCGAAACAAACCGGTACTAAAGGTCGAGGAAAAAGCGGTACTAGATGATTCTGGCGCCCTGAGCTCTGGAACCGGTACTAGTGTAACGTTTATTACCGGTTCGTAAGCAAACCGGTACTAAAGGTAAAATCCTTTGGCTCATTTTTCATTAATAGTGATAGTTATGAAATTTATAAATATACAAAGTTTCCAAAGTCCTTACACTTATCTGCTTAAGGATTAATCTGAAGCTTTGAGAATGGAGCGAGTCAGGATAAAGAAAATCACGGAGATCAAAACCATTGGCCAACGTGTACATGACAGGGGCTATCCACGCTCAGATCAGCCTAGTTACGATAAGCTACTGGTGCTATGTATAGTCTGCAAAGGCCTCGCGTGTACGTGTTTCGTCTCGCTGGGAACAGTGGGAAGTCTGATGACACAACAAACAACCCATGTCAATCGGTAGGTTGGGGCACCAGCTGGCTGCAGTTGAGTAAACTAGTGTACATTAGTCCCATGTCCATCGGTAGGGTGTTCACGAGTTGATAGTTGATACACGTAATCTCAAAACAGCTTTTCGCTCCGTTTTATCAATAAATCTCAACAGCTGAACTGATACAAGGTGGTGAAATGGCCGTCCTATAAGCGGATCAAAGATAAAATCAAACAGGGAAAACCAAACTTTTCCATCGATGACACTCACGGCGCCGAAATAGGCCACAGTTCCATGACAAAGCCCCAAAGAGGTTACGATGCAACCGAATATTGAGACCGACGTCCAAGGTTTTCACCCGGAGCTCTCATACGGCGAAGGTAGCCACAGTATATGGCGCCTCCATGAGGGTCACGACACCGCAAGTGTCGCCGCCATTGGTGCCGACGCCGTGGGCTTTTGCCTAGAAAAACCTTCACCATGTACTCATACCTCCTACCGCCACCAAGTCAGACTCCCAAGACATGATATGGGCGCTAACAATGTCGAAACACCGCCAGCACCAGAGTCCCCTGCCACCCACTTCTCGCCACCCATATGGCCAAAGAGCAGTGTCATCACTAGTGACACGTCGCTCGCGCAAAGACACCCGTGCAGTCCACCTTCCGAGGCCGCCGGTTTGGTCCAAAACTTGTCGGAAGACTGGTCGCAGCCCGGTATGGTCCCTAAGACTGTACGCCGGTGGCTATAGGAGTCTTTCAAACTCAAATGGACAAATAAGATAGACCTTTCGATGCAGAGGTCCTAAGACGGTACGCCGGTGGCTAAACTCACCATTTGAAAATAAAATAGGTACTCCCTCCGATCCATATTAATAGGTGCTGAAGTGGATGTATCTAGCAATAAAACATGTCTAAATACATCCACTTCAACACCTATTAATATGGATCGGAGGGAGTAACATAGACCGACCGTGGGCACCACGAATTGATCCGTGTTCACGGACCAACCCGGTCACTCGCTGGCATGCGCGTACACCCGCGCCTCGACTTCGCGCTCGTCGCCGCCTAACCCCGATGCCGCCACCAAGGCCACAAACGTAGTGTCGTATGCATATAGGGATACCGGACGCCTCGCGGCTCTCCCTGGGCAACTACTAGCAGCCATGAACCTTGTGTGCGGAGTGCGGACCTGCAGTTATACAAAGTCATTTTTCTTGCACATCATGGGAACCTTAAACGGAAAACTTGAACTTGAAGAAGCTATGGAAGGGGATTTAGTGTTCAGTGCCTGCTTTGATGTGTTCCCTTTTTGCGTGTGAATTCCATTCCCGGCGCTGGTCACTAATGCATCTGTCTTGTCGGTCCAACTAGCATACTGTGCTACCATTTTGTTTATTATTTAGTTTTATTTTAGTACAATAACATCTCGTAGCTCCTCGTGAACTCTTCTTCTTGCATTCTACTTTTTTGTGAACTATTGTTGTCTATATCGTGTGTGCTGCCTATATATACACACGCCTCTTCTTTACTCCTCACACTACGGGAGAAGTTAAAAACGCCGACGGCCGTTTTATATGCTGATGGTCAAATATCGGGGTCATCGGCGTAGACCCGACATGGTAACCCATAATAAAAATAAAATTGGGATACGCCGATGGCATCCCCGTCGGCATATATTTTTTTTTTGCGCCGATGGCAACCGTCGGCGCATCCTAGTTTTTTTCTTTGACTTACTCACCATTTTGAGGATAACTTTTGCATTCGAACTCGGATTTCGACGTTCTTTAACTGTTTCAAAAAGGAGAAACTAATGCACATCATCATGCATAATCCTCAAGCTACATTTTTTTTAAAATTCCATGACGAAGAACGGAACAAACAAGAAATGGTTAACGGTTACTGGGTGTTGACCTATAAGCTGGGTTTTTCTCCAGCGGGGCTAAAGGTTGAATTTTGAGAAACTCTTAGTGTGTCTATGATGAAATAGTGAGTTGTGTACCTAAAAGTAATTTTTGACAAAAATCAAGAGCAAACTATGAGGTAACATGCAGTTCAAATTTGACCAGTTTCCAACTGAGTCGGCAGAAACTTATGTTTTTTAAAAGAGGTGGATGAAAGACTTTTCATAGGAAAAAATTGGTTATTTGTGCATATAAAATTGTCTACTATTTTCAAAAAAAGGCATCTCCCAAGTTTTGCAACATATTTGTGGTAGGTCCTTCACAAAAAAACCTATTTTGCCACTCGGAAATGGAAAATGGTTTTTTAATTCAATGAAAAGGAAAATTCCCTCCATCAACATTGTCTGTGCTTTCAAGATGCATGTTTCTGTGCAATATGGGCACATTTAAACAAACTATGCCATGCATTTGGCAATAACACCCGTCATTTGGCCCGAAACCCTAGAATGTTTGAAGAAGATAGCTTATTTTGTGAACACATTTTCAACACAACTGTCGTATTATAAGTTTATTATTTTTGGTGGATACTAGGACATATATAATGACACCACACTAGTAGGAAAACCTCTACCAATGACGAACAAATATGGGCTACCGCTGGCGAAGCGCTGTTTGCCAGCACTAGCTCGCCAGTGGTAGCGGGTTACCGCTGGCAAACAACGCTTCGCCAGCAGTAGCACATGTTACCGCTGGCGAACAGGGACTTGTTCGCCAACGCTACAGCTGTTCGCCAGCTGTAGGTTCGCCATCGCTATGGCTCATAGGTTTTTAATTTTTTTGTTATTTCCGTATAACAGTTTGTATTTCCTGGTATTATACTATACAGGTGCAAATACATGTATTTTATGTAATTTCTATAATTTACACGTACAAATCACTCTTAGATACATATGCATATATATATATATGTATATGCAATACACAAACCGAGATCCATCAATAACGAAAATAAGTTTCATAAATATTAATATATACATGCATTAATTCATGAATACACATCGATCTCAGTAACATGTTTATGTCGGAAGATTTCGAACCAAAAATATAGCCATCTAATTAGTTTAATGATTACAAAAGTATGACATGCATACAACGCGCGATATAGATCAATCAACGATTACAAAAGTATCACACATATGCTTTAGCTTCCGCCTTCGCTTGCGATCTTTCGCTAGGGCCAGCGCGTCGTCCACTTCTTCATCTCTCTATAGACCAAGATAAAAGTATTAGGCTGGCAATGAAAATCACAAGTTCTTATTAGGAGCAATTCGTACCGAACCGAATACATACAGTCGATCATTTCTTCCTCGTTGTTGTGATCTTTTGTTTCTTCACCGGCGGGAACGGAAGAACACCTTCTATTGAGTTGAATGGTCTCTCGTCAGTCTGCTCTAGTACACATTGTCGCAACTCATCGTTAGATGGTGGGCACTTCCAGTGGAAGACCGAGTCTTTAGTTACTACATCCCTATAGATGATGGAGCAGAGCTTGCGCTGGATGCGACCAAAGTTTTGTCTGAATTCAGCATCAGACCATTCGACGATGCTGCGAGACCATTTTTCCAGAGCAGACATTGCTCCTTCATGATCTCCATCATGTGTTGGATGAGGTACCATGCCTCCATTTGGCCGCCTGGCGCCTTCTTGGGGCAGGGGAACTCTGTTCTGTGTCTAAACACATATTTTCCTTGACTTTGTTTTATTCTGTCGTAGAATCCTTCCCCCTGATGTAGCCGTCCATAGCATCATTGAGAACACACTTGATGAGAGAGTAGTTCTTCTCCTTCATCCTACTCCCGGAGTCGAGATATACGGCGTGCGCGTCTCTCGGGTAGAGCATGATGAGGGTACCGTATTTGTTTCTGCGCAAAACATGAGTCCATATATATAATCCTCAAAAATTGTAACCACTATTAATTGTATATTCGCAAACTTATGTAAAGATGGGAAATATAACTTAATTGGGAAAGTAAGGCAGGAGGATAATCCTCTTGTGCATATAATTATTGAGCATCACTTGTTCGAGGTATTTTGCCGCTTTTCCCTACCCTTGGGGTTGTTCAAGTACATGTCGTGCATGTAGTAGGGGTCTGCTAGCCCGATAATTTTCGTATTCTCTATGGATATTTGATGCGCCAAACTAAACAGAAGGACGATTGATGAGTGGAGGGATTTCATGTGGAACATCCGAAAAATGTCGTCAAATCTCACGATGATCTAGCTTGCGTTGCCTTCAGTGACAAATCCAATTGTAGATGGCACCTTTGCGACCAAAACCGACAGCATTGGATTTTTTCTTTGAGAAGCATCGTCTCCATAAATTGAACACCGTCATGGACGCTAAGCATATCACCTGTCAACAAGGAGGCCAACCTCGGCGAAAGCATCGGTTTGCCCAACTCATGGATCTGATGCCAGTCGTGTATGGGTATCATGTCCAATACCCGTCCTGCCTGCGGCTTAGACTTGGTCCCTCCACCGGTTGGCTCATCGATGCAACGGCAGAACTCTTCTTAGCTCTTTTCCGTGCAGTCTTCTTAGGCTGATTCTGAAATACATCTGCTACCGCCTCTTTGAGGGCGTCCTGGCTGATGACTTCTTGCTCAGGGGCTGCCGGTTCTTGAGAAGAGAAGTTCATCGATATTTATCCGCTTCCTCCGCTGGCAAGAGAAGTTCATCAAGATCATCCAGGTCGGCCCCCTCGTAAGGATCGTCGACGAGGTAGTCAGTGGGGTTCTCATCTTCAGCATCGTCGCCGTTGTGTTGCACGAACTTTGCAGGTGAGAAATCCTTGTGTTGGCTTGGGTGCCCCGACCCCTGGACCGGTTTTGGAGTGTTGACAGGAGTAGTTTCCAAACAAATTAGTGATTTTGGCCATGTCAATGGCTAAACCAAGCACTGCTCCAGGTTTAACTCGCTGTCGGCTGCGGGCGGGGGGGCTGGTTCGGAGGATCGAGAGCACCCCAACCAGGGAGTACCCGACTTAATGTAACCCTTAACACGTGGTCGGGCATACGAACGCCGTGGGACACGCGGTTGAGAGGTGTTATGATTTTTCCTTTGGCCACGTCCTTTAACTCGCCGTTCACACGAAGGAGCAATGTGCATCCTGTCTCGTGGGTGTGCGAAACGTCGCGCGTGTCGGCAGCGGCGTTGCAGAGACGTGGCGGGGAGGCGACGGATCTTCGCGACCTTGCGGCTCAGGGTTGGGGGCCGCCTCGTTCTGCGCAGCAGGCACCACGATGGGGGCCACGTTCTGCGCAGCAGGCGCCACGACGGGGGCCACGTTCTGCACAGCAGGCGCCATGATGGGGGATATGTTGATCTCGGGGAGCGGCCCTTGTCCTCCACCTGCCATCCATGGCGCTAAGGACTGAGCGATAGACGCACAGATGGTAGGGAGGAGCGCGTTGAGCCTCTCGTTCACAAGCTCGTCGACCGTCTTCTGCGGCACCTTGTTCCCTCCTTTCTCTTCTCCTTAGTGTCCGGGTAGTAGTTCACATGCCGATGACCCTTTCCGAGACCATGCACATGGCCACGATGCGGCTTATTGTCAAGGGGTACTCCCTTTGTCGCGTTAAGCGCCCTAATAAAAGGGGTGTCATACGGGTCCTTGTTCATCGTCGCCGAGGACCCCCCGTCAAACTGAGATAGACATTTTTTTTCTTCTTCCTCAAGATATTTCTTCTCGAGCTCTTTGACATTCTCGTTCAACATAAGATCGCCGGGCGTTTGGGGATCTTCCTTATAATGGGCCCTGACAAAATTTCTCACCTGCGGGTCGGTGATCTTGTCATACCGGTTTGGCCCTTGTCGGGGGGTTACCCCCGAGTAGGGTAAAGACAGGTGGTAAAGGCCGCTTACAGAAGAGAGGTTTGGTCGAGTAGCCGACTACCGGGTACTCGCTACCCGGTCGACTGCTACTCGGTCTCACCTCAAGATGGCCAGAAGGAGATATCAATCAGTTTCTACCATGTCGGGTAGAAGGTTTGGCCCGAGTACAATTGGCGGGAACATTTGGCGGGAAACTACTCGGGCAGGAAGTCAAAGGAGCCGTTCTGACACAGGATCCCGCGTATCCTGGGTCCGTACTTGGCAGCATTCGAACTACTGTTCACGTGGGGACGGCCTGCCTGACAGTGACAGCATGGAAGCAGTCGGTGGCAGGATAAGGGAGGCCTACTCTGTGACTAGGTACAGTGATACCAGTCTGTCCCCTAGTTTTGCCCAACGACTTTACAGAAGCAGCCAAGACCAACGACCAAAGCTGTCAGCGGGTACTCGGAGAAAGGACAGTGTGCACACTATGTCGACACTTGTCTAGGATTTGGACGTATCCGGCTGGGCACCATGTATATAAGGTGCCCCGCCGCCTCCTGCGCGAGACACACTCACAGACGCTCTCAGATGCTCCCATAGTGGCTCACTAGAAACCCTAGAAACCCTAAGTTCTTGACCTAGCTCTACTCGGAGAGGGGCAAGGGGCTACTCGGTAGCATTACTATTTGTACTGTGGCTACTCGGTGAGACACCGTAATACATAGAGAAAGGCAGGAGTAGGGGTTTTACCTCCTCACGAGGGCCCTGAACCTGGGTACATCGTGTTGTTTGTGTTGTGTGGATCTTACCTCACGCGGCTATTCGTCGCGTGATCCCTCCCCGGACACCTCCAGCGTCCATCGTCCCCACATCTTTAGCCATCCTATGGCATCTGCCGTGACACCACCGCGACAGTTGGCGCCCACCGTGGGGCCACCAGCGGCGCTGGCTGGAGTTTCTGTTCGGACGGGATCTTCATCAGCGGAGCGCGTAGTTTGTGGCCTTGTCCACAGATTCGGCTCCTTCGACTTCGTCACCGACAACGCCGGCTGTTTCGGCGGCAAGACCATGCCGGAGGGCGGCTCGGTGATCTCCTTCGGCTCTCACCTCGTCTACGTCGCCACCGTCGCCAACGACACCTACCCCGAGCTGGTGCACGACGCGGAGGATCCTCCCGCGGTTGTTGCTGCTCGTGGAAGGCCCGCGCGCAGCTCTGCATGCTGCGCTGAGGTGATGGTGACTGGCTTGGCGGCGAACGCTGGCGCAGCTGCTACTGGCGCTGCGGCCGTCGTCGAGGAGGTCGACGACCCGCCCGCGGGTGGCAGGACACACCGGCCCTACGAG
This sequence comes from Alopecurus myosuroides, assembly GCA_028641055.1. NCBI lineage: Eukaryota > Viridiplantae > Streptophyta > Magnoliopsida > Poales > Poaceae > Alopecurus > Alopecurus myosuroides. Next base: position 205,965,369 of record CM054057.1, on the reverse strand, counting down.
AAGGAGAGCAACCTGCCGCCTTCCACGTCTACGGTCATCCCCGCGTCAGCTGCGCGAACCGGGATGCCCACTCCCACCGACCTCGAGCTCCTAGCCGAGAGGGAGCAGCTCGAGCGGCAACGCCAGGAGCTGCTCGCCGAGCAGGCGGAGTTGGAGAAGATCAGGTTGGAGCTGAGCCTGGACCAGCTCGAGTACAACAAGGCTCACGGCTTCACGCCGGTGGCCAGGAGGCCCAGCAGGGTAGGCGCTACGCGGCGCAACCTAGGCGCCGAGATGGCGACTGTTGCGGAGGAGCCCGCGCAGTCCGCCACCGCGAACACCTTCACAAGGCCAAGGTACAGCACACCCGCCAAGACGCTGCGAGCTGCGGAGGCTGTGGCTGCCGAGTTGCCGCGCCTAGAGGGAGAGGCGCGTCGCAGGCAGCAGGAGAGGCTAGGCGAGCTGGTGCTGGAGGCCGCCAGGCAGAACGAGGAGTTCCGGAAGGCCAACCCGGGAGCTGGAGCTTCGCAAGTGGTTCATTCGCACGCGGCTAGATCTAACGATCAAGCCTCATCTCCGCATCCTAGCCGCGAGAAGAGCCGCAGCGGGCGTACGGGTAGAGACAGGCAAATGCAGGTGTATGACCCGGCCGCTGCCGCGAAACAGGTTGCTGTGCCGCAGCAGCCCGGGCAGGAACACAACGCTGCGAGAGCAGGCTCTCAAGCCCATCAAGCTCAAAGCCGTGTCCGAGAAGCCGCACGTCCGGGTACTTCTCGGCAACCCGCAGCTCCGCCTACTCGGCAGAGGCAGCAGCCGCGCCCAGTGGCGCCAGTCGCCAACCCGGTGGAGCAGCCTGCTGCAATGCAGGTGGATAGGTATGATGATGGCTACTCGGCTATGGAGATGGCTGGTTATGACATCCATGACCGTGTGGGTGAGCGCGTGTTGGCGCCTGGAGATGCAAGGCACCAGCTGGACCGTATCAGCTTGTCGGCGCGGCTTGAGAACACGGGTCCTCCTGGCCCCGAGTGCTTTGGCCTGCGCATCATGAATGAGCCTTCCGTGAAGGGCTTTCAGCTCGCGAGAGGCACCAAGAGCTACAATGGTAGCACCAAGCCTGAAGATTGGCTCAACTGAAGGGAATATGCCCGAGAGGCAATAATAAAATGGTTATTATCTTATTCCTTGTTTATGATGAATGTTTATTTCTCATGCTAGAATTGTATTAACCGGAAACGTTGATACATGTGTGCTTAATAAACAAACAATGGTTCCTAGTAAAGCCTCTCTTTTAACTAGCTCGTTGATTAATAGATGATCAAGGTTTCCTGATCATGAACATTGGATGTTATTAATAACGGGGTCATGTCATTAGAAGAATGATGTGATGAACATATACCCAAAGATAATATAGCAATGCGATCAAGTCATTTAGTTTACATTGTTATATCAAACATACGAAGTAACTTATTCCTTAGACCATGAGATCATGTTAATCACTGATACCGGAAGAGTGCTTTGATTGCATCAAACATCACACCGTAACAGGGTGACTATAAAGGTGTCGTTGAGTATTTGGAAAGTATTAGTTGAGGATCATGGATCAAGAGTGGGATTTGTCCATCCAAATGACGGAGAGATATACTCTGGGCCCTCTCGGTGATATCACATCGAAACCGCTTGCAAGCACGTGATATGATCACAAGGATGTTATATCACGGGAACGAGAAAAGAGTACTTGTCGGTAACGAGATTGAACAAGGTATGGTTGATACCAATGATCGAATCTCGAACAAGTAAAATATCGCGAGACAAAGGGAATAGTTCACGGCGTTGTTGGTTCACACGATCACGAGAGTCATCGTTGAATATATAGGAGTCATCACGGATCTCCAGATCCCGCTGTTGATTATTGATCGGAGAGGAGTCTCGATCATGTCTATCTTATTCGCGAACCGTAGGGTGACACACTTAAGGTTCGATGACGTGTTTGAGAGGATACGGAATATCGAAGAATATTTTGGACAGCACCGAAATTGTTTCGGGGAAAATTGAAATAGTTCAAGGGGTTTTTCGTCGAATGGTTGTTAATAGAATTAACAAATGATTCGAGGTGCTTTATGCAAATGTTTGTTAATAGAATTAACAAATACTGAAATAAAGAAATAAAAAGGTTTTATTTATTTATTAAAAGAAAACCTTTGGATTTTCCAAGTGGGAAATAATGGGGAAATGAGTGGGTGTGAGTGGAGTGTCCACTCACATGATGAGGGAAGAGGTGGGGGCACCCCCATGGGCTGGCCGCACCCCCCTTGGGCTGCCTCCCCCCTCTCCTATAAAAGGAGGGTGAGAGCTCTCCCTCCTCCACACACTTGGCCACTTCCCTTTCCCTCCACCCGCTGCTCCATTTCATGGTCTCCGGCTTGGCGAAGCCCTGACCGTGGGATTCTTCACCACCACCACGTCGTCGTGCTGCTGGAGTTCCGAGGGATCCTCTACTTCCGCGCCCCGCTGGAACGAGGGAACGGAGGTCGTCATCAACCGTACGTGTGACCGATCACGGATGCACCGCCGGATTGCGGTGCCATCTTCTCGCTATCGGGATCGGTGTGAGTACGACTACGCCAACAACGAGATTTGATCTCGTACCACTTTGAGTCTTCGAGGGTATGTGTTCTCCTTAACCCTCTCGTTGCCCGTTGCACTTCGTCTCCTAGATTAGATCTTGGCCTTTCGGGTATCTCTCGCGTAGGAAATTTTTTGTTTTCTATGCTACGTTCCCCTTCAGTGGTATCAGAGCCGGATCTATGCGTAGATGTTTTGTACGGGTAGAACACATAGGTGTATGTGGGCGTTGATGATCATGTTATTACCTCCTTGATTATTTTATGATCTTAGTGGCATAGTGGGATGAAGCGGCCCGGACTAACCTTACATGTCCACGTACATGAGACTTGTTCCACAACTGACATGCAACTTGTATTGCATAAGTGGCTTGCGGGTGTCTGTTTCTCCTACTATAGTTAAGATCTAATCTATGAAGGGTTGTTAAAAATGTGTTTATCAACGTTGTGGTTGATGTTCGTAGGTATGAACGGTTCTATCATCGAAAGCCCTAAGCCACGTAAAATATGCAAAAATAAATTAGAGGCGTCTAACTAGTTTTTGCTGGGCATGTGATGAGATATGGTCAATATTACAAATTTGATTATGAGATGATCTATTTTGTAAATTTTTGATATACCGGAAGGTATCCATATGGTTGTCTTCTTATTGATGGACAATCAAGTTTAGGGTACCGTGGTACTTGGTACCACGCCGGTGGAATGATTGAGATCATACCATAATGCACATGATGGAGATCAAGTGCAAGGAGGACCATATCATATCACGTTATCCTTACATGTGATGTTTGTGATGTTAATCCTTTTATGCATCTTGTTTTGCTTAGATAGCGACGGTAGCATTATAAGATGATCCCTCTCACTTAATATCAAGATAATAATGTGTTCTTCCTTAAGTATGCACCGTTAAGAAAGTTCGTCGTTTCGAGACACCACGTGATGATCGGGTGTGATAGACTCAACGTTCACATACAACGGGTGTTTTCAAGCCTAGCATGTACAGACATGGCCTTGAAACACACGCAATACTACGGTTCTACTTGGCGAGCCTAGCATGTACAGACATGGCCTCGGAACACGTAACCGAAAGGTAAAGCATGAGTCATATGGATGATATGATGAACATGTCGATGTTTGCCTTTGAAGCTACATCATCTCACGTGATGATCGGTTTTGGTGTAGTGAATTTGGTTCGTGTAATCACTAAAGACGACTAAGAGGGATGTTGTTTTTGAGTGGGAGTTCATGGTTTAATTTTGAATTAACTTGAACTTATTTATCATGAACAACAAATCAAAGTGAATTTGCACAAATTGTAGTATTCATTGGCATCTATAATTGCCTTACACTTAGATTGTTAATTGAGATATAACTGTTATGATCTGGTAAATACCATTTAAGATTGGTACCGTATTAGTGAAATTTAAAATTGAGTCCTATTGTAGATTTTTGGTATTTCCTACCTAGCTCCATGTGGTTAATGATTGATTAATCTAGAGAGCAAATAATTCCTACTTAGAATCCAGAGTCATGGTTGCTTCCGTATTACTTTATCTTCAAAAGAATGTTTTGTTGATCAAGGTGATTTAGGAACTGAAAAGAGTTGTTTTCAGAAACAATCGAGTGAAAGATATATTGATATCTAGAAACTTATTTGTGGCAACATGACTGAGTATAATTTAGCGTGACAATGTATGCTTATATTATTTGAATATATGCAATGATTGAAGACGCTAGGCGTTTGAATATTTCAAGAAGTTGGGCGCTAAAAATTATCCTCTAAATCCCTTCCTTCGAGCTATAGTAGCTTAATCATAAAATTGTTATGAGGGGACGGATTAGAAGTATGGGTAAAGTATTTTACCTTACTTAGAAATTGTTAAGAGTGGAATCTAGAAGAATGCTATTAATATGGTGATATTAGTAGAACAATCAAACTCAAAGTATGACTCAATGGGTGATAGTATATGACTAACACGCCAAAGAAAATGAGCTAGTAAGACTAGCATTGTTTGATGTTGAATGATTCTTCTATAAAGGAAAGGGAATATTGAAAATAGAATTACAAATAGATATATGGCAGAAAAGAAGATAACTGGAAAAGTCCAGCTCAGGAGTATATGCTTGATATACAAGTTATAGATGTATTACTAGTTAACAAAGTATTTTTGGGTATTTTGATACCACATTGGTTGGTATGAGTTGTCATACAAAGCAACGCAATGAAAGAAATACAAGGGCCTAAAAGGAACTAGTAATAGATGTGGAATCGATTATGACAAGAACATAAATAAAGTGTTATTGTGTTCATTGTCGTATCGAACCAACCAGTCAAGATTTATTTGAAGAACTTAATAATTTGTTATTTTGTTCTAGTCTTTTGTGAGAACAAATGAGATTGTTCAAACTATGATCATATTCCATAATTGATGGATATGTTAATATAAATCATGTTGGTAAAGTAAACATCTATAAGACTAAATGCTAAACGTTGCAAGACGTTGAAGAGTTTCACTTAAATTGTGACACCACCATTTTAGTTCATATCGGAAAGGAAAACATGAAGGAACTCCATATTGATGGACTTCCGGAGTCATTTTATTGACGTTTGTGAGACCTCTTCCAAAAGATGACTAGAATTCCGTTCTTAGGCCAAAGTAGAATGGACTACTAATTTAGTGGAGATTATACATATTGATGTATATAGTCCATTATGTGTAGTCATGTATGGTGGATTAATTTTTCCTTCATAAAATTCCGTCGATGATTTAAGTAGATATGTGAGTATATCTATTTAAAGGGAACAGAGTTTGACATTTTGAATTGGTTCAAAAGGTTGTTAATATGAAGTTAAAATCAATGTAACAAGATAATCAAGTATTTATGATTGGATCATAAAGGATAAAGTTTGAGTTACAAGTTTAGCAAAACATCTGAGAAGTTGCAGAATTGTTCTACAACTTATACTTCTTGAATACCCCACATTAGATTGGAGTATTCAAAAGACAAAATCAAACCCTGTTTGACATGGTAAGATTAATAAAAATGCCATTATAATTTTGTAGTTTATACATTAGTGACAACCGTTTTTCCCACTGAAAAGAGCACCATCATGATCCGCTGAAATTGACAACATATAAGATATGGTTTGGGTAGTGACCCGAATTGTCACTTTCTTAAGTTTTGGTATGCATAGCATGTGTAAAATGTTTACAACCAAAATAGGATAAATATATGTTTATAAGGTTATCCCAAATAAAACATTGGGTATTTCTCCTATCACCAAACCAAAAGACAAATGTTGTTTGTCAGAAAGGGTTGATTTCTCGAGAAAGTAGTTCTTGCGAAACAAGTGAGTGGGAGCACAGTACAAACTCAACGAGGTTAGAGAATCTTCGTTATCATGTCAAGAGTAGCGCAGCACTGGAAGTTGTTCCGGGGTTTACTATTTTGACTAAGTAGAAGACACTACAAATGTTGTAGATACTTCAAATGAGTTTGCGAACTGTACCAGTAAAGTCCAAAAACTTTGTACTTAGAACAACTTGTGGTTTAAGTGTAAAGTGTTGTTTTGACAACAAAAGGACCTGAACCTTATAAAGGAAGCAAATGATGGGCCCTGGCTTCGTAAAATTGACTATGAGTCATTATATCCGCCATAGTATCCTTGTATGAATATCAAGTATGTGACTTGGTAGTCCTTTCGATAGGCATGATGCCTAACGATAGCAAAAGGGTCTATATAGCGACAAAGACATGGATTTTACATCTTATTAAAATTGTACTTATCGAAAAGTTGTTTTCGACGAAGTTCAAAGAGTTAACTACTACAAGATTTTGATCTTCCGTAGTGATGCTTTAGTCTTTGCGGATAGTTCTAGCAAAAGGTTACATATTATGATATGGCAGTTGAATAACAAAACCAACTCTCCTCTCAAGGAAGTTTTATCAAGGATGTGTACTTGACACAGTCTGAGAGTTTTGTAAAATTCAAAAAGGTTGCTAGAAAGGTATGCACACTTCAATGATTGAAGTGAGCATAACGAAGTTGAAATCTTTACCTTAATGAAGTTATCAAAAGAGTTTGATTCCATCATGAACGATAAAGATACTTGTAAAGTTACAAGAAATTAAGTGGGAGCGCTATGACATATTTCCAATACTTTATGTAGATGACATATGGTTGATTGGAAAATATGTATTTTAAATTAACACGGTTAAGACTTTCATATTGATGAAAGGCTTGGAAGATATTGGGCATCGATATCTATAAAAGATGGATTCAAGCGTCTGATATGATTGAAGCCAAATTACATAGATGAAATATTGAAGTAAGTCAATATAAGATTGATAAGAAGGAGTTCTTGTCACATGGAAAATAATTGAGCAAGATTCATGTGTTTTGACACATGATGAGCATCATTGAAATTGAGATTTCTAAGTCATGTTTCCATGCTATGTACACAACCAGATGAGTCCTATGCTATAAAATGTTATAGTAGGATAATTCATATGATGATTAGACAACAGTGGGAGAGATCCTTGTGTCATTTTAGAAATGCTAAGGATATGTTTTCCTATATAGTAATGACAAAATAATAGTTGTAATATGTTACACTAATAGTCTTGTCATTTATTCAAGTAATTTTATCTCAATTAAAATATGTGATGAAGGGTAGCACAATAGGATGGAAGAAAGTTCCATGCTGGATTTGAAAGAGTTTCAAAATTAAAATATTGTGACAGATACTACAACAAAGGCTAAAGTATATCGTTGTGTTGACAACTAATTATAAGCGTATTTTGTGTCAAGGAGTTCTTTATTGAACTTGGTGAATTTCCAAGAATGCTGAAACTATGAAGCTACATTTTCACAATGTTAGTAACATCAGTTTAAGCTGAGGAATTAAGGTATCACCGGAACTTGGTGAGTTTCCAAGAATGCTAACACTATGAAGCTACATTTTCACAATGTTAGTGACATCAGTTTAAGCTGAGGAATTAAGTTTTCACGAATTGACTATATATATACAAAGCCATCTCATTAGAGAATGAGTGATGCGTGTAGACGCAAAGAACATGCAAATACAATAGGACCTGAACAGTTCAGATCTTTTTGATGATGTTTACCGCATGCGAAGCATGGTAATAACACTGGTACGCCATATGTGTTAAAGTGCTTACAGACTAGATTATTGACTCTAGTGCAAGTGGGAGACTGAAGGGAATATGCCCGAGAGGCAATAATAAAATGGTTATTATCTTATTCCTTGTTTATGATGAATGTTTATTTCTCATGCTAGAATTGTATTAACCGGAAACGTTGATACATGTGTGCTTAATAAACAAACAATGGTTCCTAGTAAAGCCTCTCTTTTAACTAGCTCGTTGATTAATAGATGATCAAGGTTTCCTGATCATGAACATTGGATGTTATTAATAACGGGGTCATGTCATTAGAAGAATGATGTGATGAACATATACCCAAAGATAATATAGCAATGCGATCAAGTCATTTAGTTTACATTGTTATATCAAACATACGAAGTAACTTATTCCTTAGACCATGAGATCATGTTAATCACTGATACCGGAAGAGTGCTTTGATTGCATCAAACATCACACCGTAACAGGGTGACTATAAAGGTGTCGTTGAGTATTTGGAAAGTATTAGTTGAGGATCATGGATCAAGAGTGGGATTTGTCCATCCAAATGACGGAGAGATATACTCTGGGCCCTCTCGGTGATATCACATCGAAACCGCTTGCAAGCACGTGATATGATCACAAGGATGTTATATCACGGGAACGAGAAAAGAGTACTTGTCGGTAACGAGATTGAACAAGGTATGGTTGATACCAATGATCGAATCTCGAACAAGTAAAATATCGCGAGACAAAGGGAATAGTTCACGGCGTTGTTGGTTCACACGATCACGAGAGTCATCGTTGAATATATAGGAGTCATCACGGATCTCCAGATCCCGCTGTTGATTATTGATCGGAGAGGAGTCTCGATCATGTCTATCTTATTCGCGAACCGTAGGGTGACACACTTAAGGTTCGATGACGCGTTTGAGAGGATACGGAATATCGAAGAATATTTTGGACAGCACCGAAATTGTTTCGGGGAAAATTGAAATAGTTCAAGGGGTTTTTCGTCGAATGGTTGTTAATAGAATTAACAAATGATTCGAGGTGCTTTATGCAAATGTTTGTTAATAGAATTAACAAATGCTGAAATAAAGAAATAAAAAGGTTTTATTTATTTATTAAAAGAAAACCTTTGGATTTTCCAAGTGGGAAATAATGGGGAAATGAGTGGGTGTGAGTGGAGTGTCCACTCACATGATGAGGGAAGAGGTGGGGGCACCCCCATGGGCTGGCCGCACCCCCCTTGGGCTGCCTCCCCCCTCTCCTATAAAAGGAGGGTGAGAGCTCTCCCTCCTCCACACACTTGGCCACTTCCCTTTCCCTCCACCCGCTGCTCCATTTCATGGTCTCCGGCTTGGCGAAGCCCTGACCGTGGGATTCTTCACCACCACCACGTCGTCGTGCTGCTGGAGTTCCGAGGGATCCTCTACTTCCGCGCCCCGCTGGAACGAGGGAACGGAGGTCGTCATCAACCGTACGTGTGACCGATCACGGATGCACCGCCGGATTGCGGTGCCATCTTCTCGCTATCGGGATCGGTGTGAGTACGACTACGCCAACAACGAGATTTGATCTCGTACCACTTTGAGTCTTCGAGGGTATGTGTTCTCCTTAACCCTCTCGTTGCCCGTTGCACTTCGTCTCCTAGATTAGATCTTGGCCTTTCGGGTATCTCTCGCGTAGGAAATTTTTTGTTTTCTATGCTACGTTCCCCTTCATCAACGACTACGTCACCGCGGTCCATATCGCGAATGGCAACAGGAGATGGGCGGTACGCTATGTGCCGCAGATGCTAGAGGGTCCAGCTCGCACTTGGCTCAACAACTTGCCCAAGAACAGCATTAACTGCTGGCTGGACTTCTCGGATGCCTTCATCAGCAACTTCACCAGCACCTACAAGAGGCCGAATAGGCCACAGCAGTTGTCGGCTTGCCGGCAGCGAGAAGACGAGACGGACCGCGAGTACCTTACTCGGTGGAGCACCTTGAGGAACACCTGTGAGGGTGTGAATGAAGCGCAGGCCATCACTTGGTTTGCGCAGGGTTGCCGACATGGCAGCATGCTGTGGCAGAGATTGCAGAGGGAGATGCCCAACACCCTGGCCGAGACCATCAAGATTGCGGATCAGTACGCACTCGGCGATCCCACTCAGCCACTGATGGATTCCTCTGAGCCGAGAAGAAACTTCAACAGCAGCAAGCGCAACGAGTTCCGCAACAAGCGCCGAGTGGATACTCGGTATGATCCCGAAGAGGTGAATGCAGTGAATGTCGGAGGCGGTGGTGGCCAAAGGCAGAAACCTGCTGGAGCCTACGGGCAGAACCAGAACCAGGGCCAGGGCAACAAGAAACCGTTCCGCACTGCGCAGCCGAGTAGCGGGAACTCCGAGCAGCCGAAGAAGTTTGTCTTCGATGACATGAAGGATGGCCCATGCAGCTTTCACACTCATCACCCCTCAAGGCCTGCGAACCATACTACTCGGCAATGCGAGTGGTGGGATGTGATCAAGAGTGATGGCTTGCCTCCTCCTCCTCCTCTGCCAGCTGCCAATGCTACTGTTCAGCCTACTCGCGCTCCCGCAGCTCGGCCGCCAGTGTACCCGAGAAGGGAGAATGTCAACCAGGTGGCTTTAGGAGCCAACCAGAACTTCAACAATGAGAGATACCGCAACAACAACAACAACTACAACCGCAACAGCAACAACAGAGGCAACAACAACTATCAGGGCAACAACAACGGTAACAATGGCAACAACGGGGGCAATGGCCCTAACCAGTACCAAGAGCACCATGAGAGCTATATGATCTTCACTTCCGAGGCAGTCGACAAGCAGTCACAGCACAGGCGGGCCATGGAGGTCAATGCAGTGATTCCTGCTGTCCCCCACTACATGTACTGGTGCGACCAGGAGATCAGGTGGACTCGGGCAGATCACCCCAAGGTGATGCCCAATCCGGGTACCTATGCCTTGGTGCTGGATCCCACTTTCCTGGGCCCCGAGAAGAACGTGAGGTTCAGCAAGGTGCTGATCGACAACGGCAGCAGCATCAACATTGTGTACAAGGACACACTCGAGAAGCTTGGCCTGGCCGAGAACATGTTGCTGCCTAGCAAGACCACTTTCCATGGCATTGTGCCCGGGATCTCATGCAACCCGATTGGCCGAGTGTGGATTGATGTGCTATTCGGTACTCGGGAGAACTGCCGCACTGAGCGCCTGCAGTTTGAAGTGGTGGATCATCAGAGCCCCTATCATGCTCTACTCGGCAGGCCTGCTCTGAGCAAGTTCATGGCCTCCACTCATGTGGCTTACCTGAAGATGAAGATCCCCGGGCCCAATGGCATCATCACCATCTCGGGAGATTACAAGAAGTCCATGGAGTGTGCCTCTGCTAGCTCTCAGCTGGCGGAATCGATGGTGATTGCTGCCGAGAAGAAGAAGATGTACGAGGTGGTGGCCATGGCTCAGTCCGCACAAGCTGGCGCACAAGGTGTGCCGAGTACTCAGCATGGTACTGCTTTCCAAGCGGCCAAGGAGACCAAGACTGTCCAGGTTGACCCCGAGTTCCCGGAGCGCGTGGCCATCATTGGTGCCGGGTTGGCGGAGAAATAGGAAAGCGCGCTCATCCACTTCCTCCGTGAGAATCGGGACGTGTTCGCCTGGACCAATGAAGATCTACCAGGGGTCCCGAGGGAGTTGGTTGAGCACTCTTTGCATGTGCGTCCTGACGCCAAGCCCGTGAAGCAGGCTTTACGCCGTTTCGGGGATGAGAGAAGGAAGGCCATCGGTGATCAAATCACCAAGCTGCTGATCAGTAACTTCATCATGGAGGTGCTGCACCCGGACTGGTTGGCCAACCCGGTCATGGTCGAGAAGAAAAAGGAAGATCCCAAGGCTGCCACCGCATGGCGCATGTGCGTCGACTACACCGACTTGAACAAGGCATGCCCCAAGGATCCTTTCCCGCTACCTCGCATCGATCAGGTGATCGATTCCACTGCCGGCTGTGAGCTGTTGTCTTTCATAGATGCCTACTCTGGTTTCCACCAGATTGCACTCAACCCTGCTGATCAAATAAAGACTGCTTTCATTACCCCGTACGGGGCTTATTGCTATCGTGTCATGTGTTTTGGCCTGAGGAATGCGGGTGCGACCTATCAGAGATGCATGCAGAAATGCTTGCATGACCAGCTCGGCAAGAATGTGCAGGTGTACGTAGATGACATTGTCATCAAAACGAATAAAACACATACTCTGCTTGCCGACCTGGAGGAAACCTTTGCTAACCTACGCAGGTACAAAATGAAACTGAATCCGAGTAAGTGTACCTTTGGTGTACCAGCTGGAAAGCTACTCGGTTTTCTGGTTTCTAGTCGGGGCATTGAAGCCAATCCGTCTAAGATAAAAGCTATTGAAAGCATGTCTTTGCCGAGATCATTGAAGGATGTGCAGAAGTTCACGGGTTGTCTGGCATCTCTGAGCCGCTTTCTTGGCCGGATGGGCGAGAAGGCTTTGCCTCTGTACCAGCTGATGAAGAAAAGCGACAAGTTTGTCTGGACTCCGCAAGCGGATGTGGCATTCAATGAGCTGAAAGCAATGCTGGCTAGTGCTCCCGTCTTGGCTAGTCCGCTACCCAAGGAGCCTATTGAAGGGGAACGTAGCATAGAAAACAAAAATTTTCCTACGCGAGAGATACCCGAAAGGCCAAGATCTAATCTAGGAGACGAAGTGCAACGGGCAACAAGAGGGTTAAGGAGAACACATACCCTCGAAGACTCAAAGTGGTACGAGATCAAATCTCGTTGTTGGCGTAGTCGTACTCACACCGATCCCGATAGCGAGAAGATGGCACCGCAATCCGGCGGTGCATCCGTGATCGGTCACACGTACGGTTGATGACGACCTCCGTTCCCTCGTTCCAGCGGGGCGCGGAAGTAGAGGATCCCTCGGAACTCCAGCAGCACGACGACGTGGTGGTGGTGAAGAATCCCACGGTCAGGGCTTCGCCAAGCCGGAGACCATGAAATGGAGCAGCGGGTGGAGGGAAAGGGAAGTGGCCAAGTGTGTGGAGGAGGGAGAGCTCTCACCCTCCTTTTATAGGAGAGGGGGGAGGCAGCCCAAGGGGGGGTGCGGCCAGCCCATGGGGGTGCCCCCACCTCTTCCCTCATCATGTGAGTGGAAGCTCCACTCACACCCACTCATGCTCCCATAATTTCCCACTTGGAAAATCCAAAGGTTTTCTTTTAATAAATAAATAAAACCTTTTTATTTCTTTATTTCAGCATTTGTTAATTCTATTAACAAACTTTTGCATATAGCACCTCGAATCATTTGTTAATTCTATTAACAACCATTCGACGAAAAACCCCTTGAACTATTTCAATTTTCCCCGAAACAATTTCGGTGCTGTCCAAAATATTCTTCGATATTCCGTATCCTCTCAAATGCGTCATCGAACCTTAAGTGTGTCACCCTACGGTTCGCGAATAAGATAGACATGATCGAGACTCCTCTCCGATCAATAATCAACAGCGGGATCTGGAGATCCGTGATGACTCCTATATATTCAACGATGACTCTCGTGATCGTGTGAACCAACAACGCCGTGAACTATTCCCTTTGTCTCGCGATATTTTACTTGTCCGAGATTCGATCATTGGTATCAACCATACCTTGTTCAATCTCGTTACCGACAAGTACTCTTTTCTCGTTCCCGTGATATAACATCCTTGTGATCATATCACGTGCTTGCAAGCGGTTTCGATGTGATATCACCGAGAGGGCCCAGAGTATATCTCTCCGTCATTTGGATGGACAAATCCCACTCTTGATCCATGATCCTCAACTAATACTTTCCGAATACTCAACGACACCTTTATAGTCACCCTGTTACGTTGTGATGTTTGATGCCATCAAAGCACTCTTCCGGTATCAGTGATTGACATGATCTCATGGTATAAGGAATAAGTTACTTCGTGTGTTTGATATAACAATGTAAACTAAATGACTTGATCGCATTGCTATATTCTCTTTGGGTATATGTTCATCACATCATTCTTCTAATGACATGACCCCGTTATTAATAACATCCGATGTTCATGATCAGGAAACCTTGATCATCTATTAATCAACGAGCTAGTTAAAAGAGAGGCTTTACTAGGAACCATTGTTTGTTTATTAAGCACACATGTATCAACGTTTCCGGTTAATACAATTCTAGCATGAGAAATAAACATTCATCATAAACAAGGAATAAGATAATAACCATTTTATTATTGCCTCTCGGGCATATTCCCTTCAGTCTCCCACTTGCACTAGAGTCAATAATCTAGTCTGTAAGCACTTAACACATATGGCGTACCAGTGTTATTACCATGCTTCGCATGTGGTAAACATTATCAAAAAGATCTGAACTGTTCAGGTCCTATTGTATTTGCATGTTCTTTGCGTCTACACGCATCACTCATTCTCTAATGAGATGGCTTTGTATATATATGGTCAATTGGTGAAAACTTAATTCCTCAGCTTAAACTGATGTCACTAACATTGTGAAAATGTAGCTTCATAGTGTTAGCATTCTTGGAAACTCACCAAGTTCCGGTGATACCTTAATTCCTCAGCTTAAACTGATGTTACTAACATTGTGAAAATGTAGCTTCATAGTTTCAGCATTCTTGGAAATTCACCAAGTTCAATAAAGAACTCCTTGACACAAAATACGCTTATTATCAGTTGTCAACACAACGATATACTTTAGCCTTTGTTGTAGTATCTGTCACAATATTTTAATTTTGAAACTCTTTCAAATCCAGCATGGAACTTTCTTCCATCCTATTGTGCTACCGTTCATCACATATTTTAATTGAGATAAAATTACTTTAATAAATGACAAGACTATTAGTGTAACATATTACAACTAATATTTTGTCATTACTATATAGGAAAACATATCCTTAGCATTTCTAAAATGACACAAGGATCTCTCCCACTGTTGTCTAATCATCATATGAATTATCCTACTATAACATTTTATAGCATAGGACTCATCTGGTTGTGTACATAGCATGGAAACATGACTTAGAAATCTCAATTTCAATGATGCTCATCATGTGTCAAAACACATGAATCTTGCTCAATTATTTTCCATGTGACAAGAACTCCTTCTTATCAATTTTATATTGACTTACTTCAATATTTCATCTATGTAATTTGGCTTCAATCATATCAGGCGCTTCAATCCATCTTTTATAGATATCGATGCCCAATATCTTCTAAGCCTTTCATCAATATGAAAATCTTAACCGTGTTAATTTAAAATACATATTTTCCAATCAACCATATGTCATCTACATAAAGTATTGGAAATATGTCATAGCGCTCCCACTTAATTTCTTGTAACTTTACAAGTATCTTTATCGTTCATGATGGAATCAAACTCTTTTGATAACTTCATTAAGGTAAAGATTTCAACTTCGTTATGCTCACTTCAACCATTGAAGTGTGCATACCTTTCTAGCAACCTTTTTGAATTTTACAAAACTCTCAGACTGTGTCAAGTACACATCCTTGATAAAACTTCCTTGAGAGGAGAGTTGGTTTTGTTATTCAACTGCCATATCATAATATGTAACCTTTTGCTAGAACTATCCGCAAAGACTAAAGCATCACTACGGAAGATCAAAATCTTGTAGTAGTTAACTCTTTGAACTTCGTCGAAAACAACTTTTCGATAAGTACAATTTTAATAAGATGTAAAATCCATGTCTTTGTCGCTATATAGACCCTTTTGCTATCGTTAGGCATCATGCCTATCGAAAGGACTACCAAGTCACATACTTGATATTCATACAAGGATACTATGGCGGATATAATGACTCATAGTCAATTTTACGAAGCCAGGGCCCATCATTTGCTTCCTTTATAAGGTTCAGGTCCTTTTGTTGTCAAAACAACACTTTACACTTAAACCACAAGTTGTTCTAAGTACAAAGTTTTTGGACTTTACTGGTACAGTTCGTAAACTCATTTGAAGTATCTACAACATTTGTAGTGTCTTCTACTTAGTCAAAATAGTAAACCCCGGAACAACTTCCAGTGCTGCGCTACTCTTGACATGATAACGAAGATTCTCTAATCTCGTTGAGTTTGTACTGTGCTCCCACTCACTTGTTTCGCAAGAACTACTTTCTCGAGAAATCAACCCTTTCTGACAAACAACATTTGTCTTTTGGTTCGGTGATAGGAGAAATACCCAATATTTTATTTGGGATAACCTTATAAACATATATTTATCCTATTTTGGTTGTAAACATTTTACACATGCTATGCATACCAAAACTTAAGAAAGTGACAATTCGGGTCACTACCCAAACCATATCTTATATGTTGTCAATTTCAGCGGATCATGATGGTGCTCTTTTCAGTGGGAAAAACGGTTGTCACTAATGTATAAACTACAAAATTATAATGGCATTTTTATTAATCTTACCATGTCAAACAGGGTTTGATTTTGTCTTTTGAATACTCCAATCTAATGTGGGGTATTCGAGAAGTATAAGTTGTAGAACAATTCTGCAACTTCTCAGATGTTTTGCTAAACTTGTAACTCAAACTTTATCCTTTATGATCCAATCATAAATACTTGATTATCTTGTTACATTGATTTTAACTTCATATTAACAACCTTTTGAACCAATTCATGTTCCCTTTAAATAGATATACTCACATATCTACTTAAATCATCGACAGAATTTTATGAAGGAAAAATTAATCCACCATACATGACTACACATAATGGACTATATACATCAATATGTATAATCTCCACTAAATTAGTCGTCCATTCTACTTTGGCCTAAGAACGGAATTCTAGTCATCTTTTGGAAGAGGTCTCACAAGCGTCAATAAAATGACTCCGGAAGTCCATCAATATGGAGTTCCTTCATGTTTTCCTTTCCGATATGAACTAAAATGGTGGTGTCACAATTTAAGTGAAACACTTCAACGTCTTGCAACGTTTAGCATTTAGTCTTATAGATGTTTACTTTACCAACATGATTTATATTAACATATCCATCAATTATGGAATATGATCATAGTTTGAACAATCTCATTTGTTCTCACAAAAGACTAGAACAAAATAACAAATTATTAAGTTCTTCAAATAAATCTTGACTGGTTGGTTCGATACGACAATGAACACAATAACACTTTATTTATGTTCTTTTCATAACCGATTCCACATCTATTACTAGTTCCTTTTAGGCCCTTGTATTTCTTTCATTGCGTTGCTTTGTATGACAACTCATACCAACCAATGTGGTATCAAAATACCCAAAAATACTTTGTTAACTAGTAATACATCTATAACTTGTATATCAAGTATATACTCCTGAGCTGGACTTTTCCAGTTATCTTCTTTTCTGCCATATATCTATTTGCAATTCTATTTTCAATATTCCCTTTCTTTTACAGAAGAATCATTCAACATCAAACAATGCTAGTCTTACTAGCTCATTTTCTTTGGCGTGTTAGTCATATAATATCACCCATTGAGTCATACTTTGAGTTTGATTGTTCTACTAATATCACCATATTAATAGCATTCTTCTAGATTCCACTCTTAGCAATCTCCAAGTAAGGTAAACTACTTTACCCATACTTCTAATCCATCCCATCATAACAATTTTATGATTAAGTTACTATAGCTCGAAGGAAGGGATTTAGAGGATAATTTTGAGCGCCCAACTTCTTGGAATATTCAAACGCCTAGCGTCTTCAATCATTGCATATATTCACATAATATAAGCAAACATTGTCACGCTAAATTTGCATATATTCAGATAATATAAGCAAACATGTCACGCTAAATTATACTCAGTCATGTTGCCACAAATAAGTTTCTAGATATCAATATATCTTTCACTTGATTGTTTCTGAAAACAACTCTTTTCAGTTCCTAAATCACCTTGATCAACAAAACATTCTTTTGAAGATAAAGTAATACGGAAGCAACCATGACTCTGGATTCTAAGTAGGAATTATTTGCTCTCTAGATTAATCAATCATTAACCACATGGAGCTAGGTAGGAAATACCAAAAATCTACAATAGGACTCAATTTTAAATTTCACTAATACGGTGCCAATCTTAAATGGTATTTACCAGATCATAACAGTTATATCTCAATTAACAATCTAAGTGTAAGGTAGTTATGTGGATGCCAATGAATACTACAATTTGTGCAAATTCACTTTGATTTGTTGTTCATGATAAATAAGTTCAAGTTAATTCAAAAATTAAACCATGAACTCCCACTCAAAAACAACATCCCTCTTAGTCGTCTTTAGTGATTACACGAACCAAATTCACTACACCAAAACCGATCATCACGTGAGATGATGTAGCTTCAAAGGCGAACATCGACATGTTCATCATATCATCCATATGACTCATGCTTTACCTTTCGGTTACGTGTTCCGAGGCCATGTCTGTACATGCTAGGCTCGCCAAGTAGAACCGTAGTATTGCGTGTGTTTCAAGGCCATGTCTGTACATGCTAGGCTTGAAAACACCCGTTGTATGCGAACGTTGAGTCTGTCACACCCGATCATCACGTGGTGTCTCGAAACGACGAACTTTCTTAACGGTGCATACTTTAAGGAAGAACACATTATTATCTTGATATTAAGTGAGAGGGATCATCTTATAATGCTACCATCGTTATCTAAGCAAAACAAGATGCATAAAAAAGGATTAACATCACAGACATCACATGAAAGGATAACGTGATATGATATGGTCCTTCTTGCACTTGATCTCCATCATGTGCATTATGGTATGATCTCAATCATTCCACCGGCATGGTACCAAGTACCACGGTACCCCAAACTTGATTGTCCATCAATAAGAAGACAACCATATGGATACCTTCCGGTATATCAATAATTTACAAAATAGATCATCTCATAATCAAATTTGTAATATTGACCATATCACATCACATGCCCAGCAAAAACTAGTTAGACGCTTCTAGTTTATTTTTGCATATTTTACGTGGCTTAGGGCTTTCGAGGATAGAACCGTTCATACCTACGAACATCAACCACAACGTTGATAAACACATTTTTAACAACCCTTCATAGATTAGATCTTAACTATAGTAGGAGAAACAGACACCCGCAAGCCACTTATGCAATACAAGTTGCATGTCAGTTGTGGAACAAGTCTCATGTACGTGGACATGTAAGGTTAGTCCGGGCCGCTTCATCCCACTATGCCACTAAGATCATAAAATAAGCAAGGAGGTAATAACATGATCATCAACGCCCACATACACCTATGTGTTCTACCCGTACAAAACATCTACGCATAGATCCGGCTCTGATACCACTGAAGGGGAACGTAGCATAGAAAACAAAAATTTTCCTACGCGAGAGATACCCGAAAGGCCAAGATCTAATCTAGGAGACGAAGTGCAACGGGCAACAAGAGGGTTAAGGAGAACACATACCCTCGAAGACTCAAAGTGGTACGAGATCAAATCTCGTTGTTGGCGTAGTCGTACTCACACCGATCCCGATAGCGAGAAGATGGCACCGCAATCCGGCGGTGCATCCGTGATCGGTCACACGTACGGTTGATGACGACCTCCGTTCCCTCGTTCCAGCGGGGCGCGGAAGTAGAGGATCCCTCGGAACTCCAGCAGCACGACGACGTGGTGGTGGTGAAGAATCCCACGGTCAGGGCTTCGCCAAGCCGGAGACCATGAAATGGAGCAGCGGGTGGAGGGAAAGGGAAGTGGCCAAGTGTGTGGAGGAGGGAGAGCTCTCGCCCTCCTTTTATAGGAGAGGGGGGAGGCAGCCCAAGGGGGGGTGCGGCCAGCCCATGGGGGTGCCCCCACCTCTTCCCTCATCATGTGAGTGGAAGCTCCACTCACACCCACTCATGCTCCCATAATTTCCCACTTGGAAAATCCAAAGGTTTTCTTTTAATAAATAAATAAAACCTTTTTATTTCTTTATTTCAGCATTTGTTAATTCTATTAACAAACTTTTGCATATAGCACCTCGAATCATTTGTTAATTCTATTAACAACCATTCGACGAAAAACCCCTTGAACTATTTCAATTTTCCCCGAAACAATTTCGGTGCTGTCCAAAATATTCTTCGATATTCCGTATCCTCTCAAATGCGTCATCGAACCTTAAGTGTGTCACCCTACGGTTCGCGAATAAGATAGACATGATCGAGACTCCTCTCCGATCAATAATCAACAGCGGGATCTGGAGATCCGTGATGACTCCTATATATTCAACGATGACTCTCGTGATCGTGTGAACCAACAACGCCGTGAACTATTCCCTTTGTCTCGCGATATTTTACTTGTCCGAGATTCGATCATTGGTATCAACCATACCTTGTTCAATCTCGTTACCGACAAGTACTCTTTTCTCGTTCCCGTGATATAACATCCTTGTGATCATATCACGTGCTTGCAAGCGGTTTCGATGTGATATCACCGAGAGGGCCCAGAGTATATCTCTCCGTCATTTGGATGGACAAATCCCACTCTTGATCCATGATCCTCAACTAATACTTTCCGAATACTCAACGACACCTTTATAGTCACCCTGTTACGTTGTGACGTTTGATGCCATCAAAGCACTCTTCCGGTATCAGTGATTGACATGATCTCATGGTATAAGGAATAAGTTACTTCGTGTGTTTGATATAACAATGTAAACTAAATGACTTGATCGCATTGCTATATTCTCTTTGGGTATATGTTCATCACATCATTCTTCTAATGACATGACCCCGTTATTAATAACATCCGATGTTCATGATCAGGAAACCTTGATCATCTATTAATCAACGAGCTAGTTAAAAGAGAGGCTTTACTAGGAACCATTGTTTGTTTATTAAGCACACATGTATCAACGTTTCCGGTTAATACAATTCTAGCATGAGAAATAAACATTCATCATAAACAAGGAATAAGATAATAACCATTTTATTATTGCCTCTCGGGCATATTCCCTTCACCTATGCTGCTGTACATTGCCGCGACTAACCGAGTAGTCAGCGTGGTGATAGTGGTGGAGCGAGAAGAAGAAGGCAAGAGTGTGCAGCGCCCAGTCTATTATCTCAGTGAGGTGCTGTCCAGTTCCAAGCAAAACTATCCTCACTACCAGAAGATGACATATGGTGTGTACCTGGGCGCCAGGAAGCTGAAACATTACTTCCAGGAGCATCCCATCACTGTCGTGAGCTCAGCTCCCATCTCGGACATCATGGGTAACAAGGAGGCGAGTGGCAGAGTAGCCAAGTGGGCGATCGAGCTAGCCGCGTACGCTCCCGCGTATACGAGAAGAGAAGCAATCAAGTCTCAGGTACTGGCGGAATTTCTTGTGGACTGGGCCGAGATGCAGTATGAACCTCCCGCTCCAGTTTCCAACTATTGGAAGATGCACTTTGATGGCTCAAAGGTGAAAGAAGGCCTCGGGGCTGGCGTTGTGCTTACGTCACCCAAGCGGGATCAACTCAAGTATGTGTTGCAGATTCACTTCAAGGCATCCAACAATGTAGCCGAGTATGAGGCAGTGGTGCATGGCTTGCGAGTAGCAAAGGAGGTTGGCGTGCAGCGCATTATATGCTATGGTGACTCAGATCTAGTGGTGCAGCAAGTCTCAGGTACCTGGGATGCTTTGGATGCCAACATGGCATCATATCGTTTCCTGGTGCAGTCAATGACTGGGTTTTTCGAAGGCTGTGAGTTCCAGCATATTCACCGAGCAGAGAACGAGGCAGCAGATGAGCTGTCCAAATTGGGATCTTCTCGGCAGTCCATCCCGGCAGGGATTGCCTTGGAGCATTTGAGGAAGCCATCCATCAAGCCTTCCCCCAACTCGGAATCAATCTTTGTCCCTTCTCTGCCAAGTGAAGAATCTGACCCAATGGAGATTGACTGGGAGAGTGCTGCAGGGAACCCGGGGACTGCCGTCCTATACTCGGGGACTGCCGTTCCCTACTCGGGGACTGCCGTTCCTTACTCGGGGACTGCCATTCCTTACCCGGGGACTGCCACTCCCTACTCGGGGACTGCCACTCCCTACCCGGGGACTGCCATTCCTTACTCGGGGACTGCCGCCCTCAGCGCAGAAGCTGTTGCGTTCATTAAAGAAGTTCTCGCCAATCGATCTGGGCTGCAGAGAAGCGCTCCTACTCCTCCTGTGCAACCAACAGAGCCTGTCCCAATGGAAATGGACGAACCAGTGTTTCCCGTGCGGGAGACACCGAGCTGGGCAGTGCCCATATTATCCTTTCTAAGGGACGGTACTTTGCCTGAAGATGAGGTGACTACGAGGCAGATTCAGAGAAGGTCCAAGGGCTACACCATAGTTCGAGATGTGCTGCACAAGAGAAGTGCCACTGGCGTGCTGCAACGCTGTGTAAGCCCAGAGGAAGGAGAAGAAATCCTGGTGGAGATACATCAAGGAGAATGTGGGCATCACGCCTCTTCTCGGGCTTTAGTCAAGAAAGCCTTTCGGCATGGCTTCTACTGGCTCACCGCACTGCAGCAAGCTGAGGATATCGTGAGAAAGTGCGCCGGCTGCCAGATGTTCGCAAGTAAGATTCACATGCCAGCTTCCGAGTTGAAGACAATCCCTATCACATGGCCCTTTGTTGTCTGGTGCTTGGATATGGTTGGTCCTTTCAAGCCGGCTAAAGGCAACATGACTCATATCTTGGTCATGGTGGACAAGTTCACCAAGTGGATCGAGGTGAAGCCTATTCGGAAGTGCGATGGGGTCACAGCTGTGAAGTTTGTGAAGGATGTGATCATGAGATATGGCTACCCGCACAGTATCATCACCGACAATGGCACCAACTTTGCAGAGGGGGCAATGGTGCGATTCTGCAGAGATAAACATATCCGACTAGACGTTGCGTCAGTCGCGCACCCTGCCTCCAATGGGCAAGTTGAGAGAGCAAATGGGATGGTACTGGCAGGCATCAAGCCAAGGCTGATTGAGCCGTTGCTGAAAACACCCGGGTGTTGGCTAGAAGAGTTGCCAGCGGTGTTGTGGAGTCTAAGGACTACCCCTAACCGGTCAACCGGCTACACGCCATTCTTCTTGGTATACGGGGCCGAAGCCGTGTTGCCAATAGACTTAGAGCATGACTCCCCCCGAGTAGCCCTCTACACTGAGGTGGAGGCGAGAGAAGCTCGAGAAGACGACGTTGACCTGCTTGAAGAAGCAAGAGAGCTGACTCTGTCACGTTCGGCTATCTACCAGCAAAACCTGCGGCGCTATCATAGCCGAAAGGTGAACCCAAGGGTTTTCCGAGAAGGAGACATGGTCCTTAGGCTTGTGCAGCGCACAGCCGGGATGCACAAGTTGTCTCCCCCATGGGAAGGGCCCTTCATTGTGAGGCTGCACAATGACGCGTACTATCTTGTAGATGTGCGCCCATCGCAGGCGAACAGGGCAGATAAAGCTGGAGAGGAAACCAAGCGCCCCTGGAATGTAGCTCTACTTCGTCGTTTTCATTCGTAAGCAAAGATGTGTATGTACCCTTTCATCCGAGTTGAAATTCTACTTTGCAATCTAAAATTGTTCTCGGGGACTGCCCTCGCCCAAAATTGCTCTAAGTGTTTTTACTCGGCTTGTTCCTTTGTCTATTCGGTTGCTCCACTTCAGAACTCAAAGGTGCATTGAGTACTGTGTTTAAACCTATATGCCAACTCTTCGACTCTGCTGCTGTCCGAAACCCGGCTTCATGGCAAGCAAGAGAACAAGCAAAAGGTCAATGAGCACACGAAAATCACTAAGGAAGAAGGAGTGCAGGAACCGAGTAGGTTGTCGGTTACTTTTTGTTCCTCGTTTTCGTCTTCTCGGCTAGGTGGTGGGCTGCGTTACCATGATTGTTTCTAGCGGCCAAGTATTTGCAGCCTTGTTCCTTGATTCTTGTGACTCGAATACCAAACAAGCGACAAGTCGCGGGTAGAGCAGAGATGAAAAGACAGGGTGAATAAGAAAAGCTACTCGGGGACTCGCATGGAAACACAACTCGGCATTAAGCCAGTGTCGTTCAAATTGATTAATGTCAACGTAAACCGAGTGGGCATAAAAACTGAGTAGCAAGCAAGATAAAGGTAGTCTGTTACATCTGCTCCCGGCATTCCGGGGATCTGATAAAGTGTTCAAGTGAAAGAAAAGATTGCAGGTTGCTTCAAGTTGAAGAGGAGATGTTCTCGGCGCTGGCCTTGGCGGCTGTTTCCTCGGCGGCGGTCCTGGCAGCAGTTTCTTCGGCGGCAGTCGTGGCGGCTGCTCCTTCGGTGCTGGCGTGGGTAGCATCAGCCTCCGTCTGCACGGCGGCGGATTCCTCCATCTCGGCGTCCTCCCGGGTGGCCGCCTGCTCGGAAGTGGCCGTGGCCACCGAGACGGGTCCCAGAGCCGAGGAGGAGCCTGAAGCGTGGCCAGGAGGGGGCACCGTGTCGTCGAGAGCAGCACCTGAGGAGGTGCCGAAGTCGAGTGGCTCGCTGTCGATGTGCGCCCCTTCGTCTTCATCGCTACTCGCGACGACGGTGGCCTTGCCCTTCCCGGCCTTGCCCTTGGGAGATTCGAAGTAGTCCCCAAGTTCTTCCTCGTCGTCATCTTCGTCGTCCTCGTACTCGGTGTCGGGTTCGGGGACGCCATCGATGTAGACCTCCGTCTCGGCGCACTCTGCGACATCATATGCAATCTGCTTGCGCAAGGCCACGCTATCGGCATCAGTCTCCCACTTGGAGTTATTGCGCTTCCCGCGGATGAGCTGCATGTCCAGGTTTTCATACCAGGACGCAATGCAGAGAAGCATCACGTCCGCACTAGCACGGGCTCCGGAGGCTCGCCATTTTTTCAACTCGGCCTTCACGCCTTCCAGCTTGAGGGCGAGCGCCCGCATGCTTTTTGGCTCAGGATCATGGGGCCAGAACAGCCGGTGGAGCTCAAAGCCCGCATGCATCAAATCAGTCCCGCAGCCGGCCAGCTGTTCGAAGTAACCTTTGAGCACCTGCAAGCTGTCCTCGATATCAGCCCTAGTGTCAATCGGCTCACCCAGCGAAAGGCGAACTGCTCGGGCCTTGGCTATCGAGGGCGCAGAGGTAGACTCAAGACGAGGCCAGATATCTGAAATAGCAAGTGGCAAGATCAAAAAACCGAGAAAGAAAAAAGGAAGCCGAGAAGGAATAAGACCGAGAAGAAAACATGCAATGAAGAGAAGAACTTACCGACTAGTTGGCGGCGCAGCTGCTGCAGCTTGGTTCTCCAAGATTCCTCGTTGCTAATGTGCTTTGACTGGATCTGGCGCAAGGTGTCCATCTGAGCGAAAAGATCAGCATTGGCCTTCTTCAGAGTCTTGCATTCAGCCTCGAGGGCCCTCTCCTTGGCCTTGAAAGTGGTCTCGGCCTTGGCTTTCTCGGCGATGGCCGTGTCCCTCTCGGCGCCAATCTTCACGGCATCTTGGAGTGCATTCTGAAGCTGGAGCTGCAGTTTCTCCATCTCGGTGGTATGGTCCTTCACCAGAGTAATGGCCTGCTCGGATAGCTGCTTTTCCACCTCGGCTGGCTTGACGCAGTCTTGGTGCGCCTCAGCAAATGACTTATAATCTTCTGCGAAAAGACAAGATGAGGTCAGTAAACGGGCAGAGAAGAACCGAGTTCAAGGACATACCGAGTAAACAGCAAACTCACCTTCAAGTTTCTTTATCGTGGCCTCGGCGTTCTCCACGAAGCTACGGCATTTTTCATGCTCATCGGCCAAGGCTTTCAGTTTCTCTGCAGAGAAGGAAAGGTCAGTGCGTAAAAAAGCAGAAGCGGGCGTAACCATAAAACGCAGGAACCGCGTGGCTAAAGGCGTACCTTGCACTTCGGCCAGCTGTTGGGTGCTGTCGTTTGCATTTTTGCTCGCGGCCTCAGCAACTAACTTCTCCTTCTCCAGCGCAGCAATTCGCCTCCTGGCGATGGAGTGGTTCCAGAGAAGGATGCGGTATAAGTTGGTCCGCTTAAGAACGCTATCCTGAAAACCGAGAAGAAAATGAGTTAGGCAAAGCAGAGAAGATTCGGCCCGAGTAGGAGGCTGCTCGGAGAGTATCCGCCTACTCGACCCAAATCTCGGGGACTGGGGGGTGATGGTAAGAAAGAAGAAAGGCGGGTAGAAGAGAAGAAAATTCAACTCGGAAAAGGCAAAAAGACTTACTGCGTAGCTCTGTTCGATATCTTCGGCGTTCTTGCGGTGCAAGAACATCTTGGCTGCGAGGGTGGCGGTGTCGGTGGAGACGGACATGGGCTGGTGTCCCAGGTCGATCTTGTTCCACTCCACGCGGTAGTGGTCGACGGAGCCAAGGGTCAAGCCGTGCCACTTCTCCTCTCCGAGAACCCCGCTGTCCCACTTGGCGCTGATGTAGCCGACAGTGTCCAGTACCTGCTCAAGACCCTTGGAGGTTATTGGCTTGTCTTGGGCTCCCCGAGAAGCAATATTGACGGGTTTGTTCTGGGCTGGATCGAAGGGAGGAGTATTCCTGGCTACAGCTTTCCTACCCTTCTGAATAGCTACAGCTTTATCTTGGGGAGGGAAGCCGATGCTATGTTGGTGGCTAACCTCAATCATATACTCCGGGTAGCAAGGCTGGCCAGCAGCGCGAGCGCCCGCAGAGAGCGCAGCAGGAATCGGGCCGGAGTCGCGGATCACGAGTGCTCCGCCTGTGGATGCGCCTTGGTCTCTGGCCCTCTTCTTTGTTTGCTCCTTCTCGATTTCCTGCTTCTCGACATCCTCGGGTTTCTTCCCGTCAGTCTTGGCCTCTGCCTTCTCGGCGACTGCCTTCTCGGCAGCTTGCTTCTCGGCCTTCTTCTGCTCAGCCCTGGCCTTCTTCTGCTCGGCCTTAGCTCTCTCAGCAGTTTCTTTCTCGGCTTTGGCCTTCTCGGCGGCTTCCTCCTTGGCCTTGGCCTCCTCAGCAGCCACCTTATCGGCAGTCTCCTTCTCAGATAGACCTTTCTTGGAACAGTAATCCCTCAGAGCATCAAGGGCCTGTTGCTTGGCTGCTCGCCCGGGAGGGCTGGATGTGTCCTTGCTCTGTGGAGACGAGGAGGAAGTTGGTGGTGTAGGGCCTTGCGCAGTCGGTGGCGTAGGGCCTTGCGCAGTTGGTGGCGCCGCTGCAGCTCCTGGCAGAACACCACTCGGTGCGCTGCCTGGCAGTGGGTAGACATCCGCTACGATAGCATCCGCGGCGGTGTCGTCTGTCGTCAGCTGCTCGGCGGCGACATTCTCTTGTGCGGCAGCCTCGGTGGTGGGCTGCTCTACTTCTGGCCGCTCAAGGGCGGCGGCGTCTGGCATTTCTTGTTCTTGGTTCTCCTCGGCGTTGCTAGCCGGAGGAGAAGGGGGTCTCTCGTCGTGGACGGCGGTGTCTTGTGCTGCTGGTTCTGACGCTGCTCCTTGTGCTGGATTGGCAGCAGCAGCACTGGCGTCGCGATCCTCATCATCATCGTCCAGGCTAACCAGAGGTACTGGTTTCTTCTGGGCTTGGTCGGACGCGAGGGCTGCGTTCGCGTCCATGGCAGGACTGCAGAGAAGAAAGAGATCAGGGATTGGAAGAAGATTTGGGAGAAATCAGTACTACGCGAGAAGGAGGGCAAACGAGAAGAGAACTCACGCATTGGTGGACTTAAGCTGTCGTCGGGGTTTCTTGACAGTAACCTTCTTCTTCTTCTCGGCGGCCTCCTCCTTCTCGGCGGGCTTCCTCTTCTTGGCCGGAGGTACCTGCGCTTCGCTCCCAGTCCGCTTGCGGGTTTCGGGAGGGGCAGTAGACAAAGGTTGGACGACGAGGGGCGCATCGCCCTCGTTCTCGCCCTCATCCTCGTCGTCCCTCTCCGCAGCGGCCTCATCTGAGAAGTTCAAAGGAGAAGAAGGAAGAATCAGAAACAGCAGTGCAAGGGATTGGTGTTTCTCAGAAGCAAACAAGATGAAAGTAACAATACCGTGAGAGCCTTCATCTGACCAAGTGCGGAGAGCATCGCGCTTGTCAGGAACGGGACTGCTCGGTTCCGCGTCATCAGAGGGCAGCATGTCATCCTCCTCGCGATCGGCGAACCAGTTGTCTTCAAAAACTTCGCGACTCTCAATCAGCTGTCGAGTAAGAGTCTGAAAGACAGAGAAGGATCATAAGTAAACCGAGTAGCAGGATGGAACTCTACTCGGATAGGCGTGCAAACACAAAGCACACTAAGCCTATGCGGTTTTCTAAGTATTCTACTCAGACAGGCGTGCAGACACAAAACACACTAAGCCTATGCAGTTCTCCAAGTGTTCTACCCGGATAGGCGTGCAAACACAAAGCATACTGAGCCTAAGTGCGAGTCGACTAAGTGCTATACTCGGTGCGCCAGGTGATTGCTAGTCGAGGCGGAAAGGAAAGTTATCTACTCGGGAAGCAGAGGCAAAAGCAGAGTAGGAACAGCGTACCCGGGCAATCGGTAGCGTGCGGCTGTACGGGGCGAAGCCATACCGCCACCTCTCGGTGAGGCTTGTCTTCAGCATGTTCCTGGCATGATAGGCAACATCCGCGTCGTCGATTTCGATGGTGGTGGTCCTGGTGCAGTCGCGCGGGCCTCCCATGTAACACATGAGATGGCAGCGCTCCTGCAGAGGGAGTACTCGGCGCTTGATCCAGCATATCACCGGGTCGTCATTCTTGAGGCCCAGCTTCTTCAACTCGCCGAGTCTGTCTTCTATCTCGACGGCGATCTCGTCGATGTTGGGCTTCTCCTTCCAGTTCGACCCGAGTGGAGCACGGTTCCTCCAAGCGGGCAGGTTGATCCGATCATCAACCACACCTCCTTCCGTGGCGGGGACGTTCTTGACGTAGAAGAAGGTTTGCTGCCACATTCGGCAGGAGTCCAGCCCCTGGATGCGGGGATGGTTCGTACCCGTCCGCTGCACCATCATGGCACAGCCCGTGTCGGTGGCGCGGCCGATACCTGCACCGTCTTTCTTCCCGACAGATTGTTGGCGGAGATTGAAGTACCTGAGCCACGTATCAGTCGTAGGCCTGATGCCGAGGAAAGCCTCGCAGACCACCGCGTGGTAGGCGAGGAAGACGACCGCGTTGGGCGGCAGGTGATGCATCTGCAGCCCGAAGTGGTCGAGGAACTCGCGCAGGAAGTTGGAGGCGGGCAGTCCAAAGCCGCGCTCGAAGTGCGACATGAAGACCACCCGCTCGCCGTCCTGCGGAGTTGGCACGACCTCGTCGTCGGGTGCCCGGCACTCCACGCCGGGGGGAACCCTTCTGCTGGTCACGAGCCAGGCGAGATTGGCCTTGGTGACGGAGGAACCCGCCCAGCTAGCCTTGGCCATCGTCGCGAGTGGGAAGAGTGGATGATTTTCGAGTGGGGGTGCTCGGTGGGGTGAGTCCGCGGCGGCGCAGAAGCTTGCGCGGCGGCGGAGGGCTCGGTGGAGAAGAAGAACAAGAGGCAGAAGGGGAAAAGAGCAGGGAAGAAGAAAGGGAAGTTACCGCGGGGGTATTTATATCTCCCTCGCGGTATTACCGTTACCACCGCGGTAGTGGGATCGACTGTGGCGTGTGGTGGGTCCTGTGGCCGGCTAGAAACGCACACAAGCGCGGGTTGCGCGCGTAACGGCCGCATTTGATCCCACCTTCAGATCGTGGCCAGTAACTGCGCGTGATGGGACATGACGGCCGGTGGGCCCACGGCGTGAAAACTGGACACGTGGCGTCGTGTCCTGGGCAACCAAACGACAAGGTCGTGGATGCTTGACACGTAGGCAGTGCCTGCGTGAAGGGCTGGATGTTGCTCTGCGCTGCAGAGGCTCAGTTTGCGAATTTTCGCTAAGTCTTTTTACTCGGATACAGAGTAGAAAGCAACTGCTACTCGGAAAAGGAAACCCAAGATACTTTCCGGATAGCTACTCGGAGGACCTAATCGGTCATCTTGAGGTTCGATGGCTGAGATACAAAGGCTGGTTTTAAGCTGGCAGAGCCTAGTGAACAAGTTCGCAAGACTCAACCAGCTTCGGGGACTGCTGTCGGGGGGTTACCCCCGAGTAGGGTAAAGACAGGTGGTAAAGGCCGCTTACAGAAGAGAGGTTTGGTCGAGTAGCCGACTACCGGGTACTCGCTACCCGGTCGACTGCTACTCGGTCTCACCTCAAGATGGCCAGAAGGAGATATCAATCAGTTTCTACCATGTCGGGTAGAAGGTTTGGCCCGAGTACAATTGGCGGGAACATTTGGCGGGAAACTACTCGGGCAGGAAGTCAAAGGAGCCGTTCTGACACAGGATCCCGCGTATCCTGGGTCCGTACTTGGCAGCATTCGAACTACTGTTCACGTGGGGACGGCCTGCCTGACAGTGACAGCATGGAAGCAGTCGGTGGCAGGATAAGGGGGGCCTACTCTGTGACTAGGTACAGTGATACCAGTCTGTCCCCTAGTTTTGCCCAACGACTTTACAGAAGCAGCCAAGACCAACGACCAAAGCTGTCAGCGGGTACTCGGAGAAAGGACAGTGTGCACACTATGTCGACACTTGTCTAGGATTTGGACGTATCCGGCTGGGCACCATGTATATAAGGTGCCCCGCCGCCTCCTGCGCGAGACACACTCACAGACGCTCTCAGATGCTCCCATAGTGGCTCACTAGAAACCCTAGAAACCCTAAGTTCTTGACCTAGCTCTACTCGGAGAGGGGCAAGGGGCTACTCGGTAGCATTACTATTTGTACTGTGGCTACTCGGTGAGACACCGTAATACATAGAGAAAGGCAGGAGTAGGGGTTTTACCTCCTCACGAGGGCCCTGAACCTGGGTACATCGTGTTGTTTGTGTTGTGTGGATCTTACCTCACGCGGCTATTCGTCGCGTGATCCCTCCCCGGACACCTCCAGCGTCCATCGTCCCCACATCTTTAGCCATCCTATGGCATCTGCCGTGACACCACCGCGACAGCCCTTCTCTCTGCGCATCCTTCTTAGCCCAAACTTTCTGCTTCCCAAGGTAACCCCGGCTTCCGAGTTTGTGAGGGCCAATGTTCTTATTTCGGAACTCGGATCCCCATTTACTCAACACCACCCTTTCCGGTTTGAGTTCGTCGAGTTTGAATTAGGCCAAGTCATCCTCGGAAATGGAGGGCCACATTTTATGGATCTCATCAAAACCCATACCCTTCGCAATCATCTCCCGCAAACTGGATCTCCAAGTCGTAAACGCCTTGGTGACCTTTCACAGTGCTAACGAGTTGACCAGATTGCTCTTCAAGTCCTGGTTGCCGTAAAGATCCGGGAACTTGTACCTCGTGTGCAGCTTCTCAATCAGCAGGGCGGCCATAGCCTTGTTTTCTTTATCTCTGAGCTGGCCCGTATTAACGTTACCAAAGTCTCGAGCTATGCAGCCTATCTGGTTTCCATACCCGTTAGCGTAATTCTCCGGCTCGATAGGAGCACCGCTTTTGGGGTCCACTTCCGTGAACTCTTGCCGGATGGTGGCGAGCATGTTGTGCCGTCTTTCTTTGCGCTTACGCGACGCCTCGCTACCGGAGGTGGCATAGCCGGTGCCACTACCGGTTTGACCTTCTCCGCCCGATGTATCGGTGCACGACTCTAGCTCCGGACGAATGGTTTCGTCCATCTCGTCGTCTGCATCGCCCTGCGTCTCTAGTTCCGGTTGCAGATCTACGGGTCCTCCTCCCCACGTAGATCCCAGAACCACCCGTCTCCGCATAGAAAGCCACGCATCGTCGTTGTGAGCCATATCTAATTAAGGAGAGAAAAGCCAAAATTAGTTCAACAAATCCTGCAATTTAAACGATATGTACCCCATATGAGTCCAAATTTCTCGGGCACTCTAATATGTGATATTTTTGGCAAAGATCATGCAAAATTCACGGAAAATTTCGGCATGACCTTTGCTAAAAATATCACAAATGGAGTACCCAAATTTGCCGGAACGGAAATTAATCAACATTCCGGCAAATAGGGCCTCACGTGGGGTACCTGCACATAAAATCCCACCCCTCATATAATCCCACCCTTCATATTATCATCGTCATCCACACGAAGGTGGGCACATATCCACACGACCAGACCATCTCCACCATCCATCACCGCCATCCATATCAGCACGCCATCCATCACCACCATCCATCACCACCATCCATCCACACCATCCATCACTCCAACCATCACCAACCACCAAAAACAGAATATATTTGTAAACATCCCAAAAATAACAATGTGGTTACTAAAAAACATTAGTTCCTTTTTTTGTTCCTCTCTAGTAGAAATAACAATGTGGTTACTAAAAAACATTGGTTCAGTGGAAAAGTGGTGGTCAATTCTTATTTAGTTTAAAACTAAGATCAACCTAATTAATATACTCTGGTTTTTTAAATAACATGCTACCGCAGTTTTCTTGAAACGGCAACTATTAAAACACTATACGCAAAAGAAAGAAATACTACTGTTAGAACATAAGAAGGAAATGGAAGTGAACTAGCGCCTAATTTAGAAACACAAGCTAAGAGAACAGCATATCACAAAGATCCACAGCTCTACATCGATTTCTTGACAAAGCTCCACATCCCATCCATCACACCAAGCATCACCAACCACCAAAAACAGAACAAA
Organism: Alopecurus myosuroides; assembly: GCA_028641055.1. NCBI lineage: Eukaryota > Viridiplantae > Streptophyta > Magnoliopsida > Poales > Poaceae > Alopecurus > Alopecurus myosuroides. The sequence continues at coordinate 205,932,930 of CM054057.1, read as the reverse complement.
AAATACCTGATGTTCTTGGAGATAAATCGTCGAACACCTGATGTGCGTGGCAGAAGAGGGGGCAGCAGCAGAGCAGTAGGGGCGGCGCCGCTCTAGGAGGCAGTGCGGCAGCCGCAGGGGAGGAGGAGGGAGACGCAGGGGAGGTGGAGGCCGGCCGGTGTGTGGCGTCGATGGCCGCCAGCCGTGGAGGGGCGGCGCGTCGTGCAGGTGGCCGTGGAGGGGAGGCGCGTGCAGAGAGAGGGGGAGGGCCGGTGGAGGGGCACTAGGGAGGTGGAGGAGTGGAGGGGCTCTGGGGAGGGCCGGTTGCGCGCGGTGGTCGCCGGGAGTCGCCGGAGACAGTGGAGATGGCCGAGGCGCGCGCGTTGATCGGGTTGCGAAAACGGCTATGTCCTAGAGCGCTCCTGTGTGTCTCTGTAGGGAGGAGGTGGGGGCCCACACGTTAGTGAGAGGGGGCTACAATACCGCTAGCGAACATCGCGGATGGTTCGCCAGCGCTATGCTACCGCTGTGAGAGGGGGCTACCATACCGCAGGCAAACATAGCGGCTGGTTCGCCAGCACTTTGCTACCGCTGGCAAACAAAGGTTGGTTCGCTAGCGGTAACATAGCGGTGGCGAACCAGCAGCTATGTTCGCCAGCGCTACCATTTTTTATATTTCTTTGAATTTATTTACTGTATTATTTTTTATTAGTTTTTCTTTGAGAAACATTACTGTTTTATTTTTCTTTATTTCTTTTAATTGATTTATTTTTGTTATATTTTGTTTTCCGTTATTTCCTTCATGTTTTCTCTTGTTTTCTTTTTGTTTTTTATTGTTAAATTTTGTTTTCCTTTATGTTTTCTAATATTTCCTTCATGTTTTCTCTTGTTTTATTTTTGTTTTCTATGGTTAGGAGATATGTTTTCCAATATTTTCTTCATGTTTTCTATTGTATTCATTCATGTTTTATTTTGTTTTCCAATATTTTGTTTCTTGGTTTTCTCTTTTCACTATTTTGGTTTTAGTTGTTTTCCATTATTTTCCTTCATGTTTTCTATTTGTTTCCTTTATGTTTTCTCTTGTTCCCTTTATGTTTTCTATTGTTTTCTTCATGTGTTCTATTGTTTTAAATTGTTTTCCTTCATGTTTTATTTTGTTTTCCAATATTTCCTTCTTGTTTTCTCTTTACATTATTTTGGTTTTAGTTGTTTTCCATTATTTTCCTTCATTTTTCTGTTGGTTTCCTTTATGTTTTCTCCTGTTCTCTTTATGTTTTCTATTGTTTTTCTTTATGTGTTCTATTGTTTTCCGTTGTTTCCTCTATATTTTCTATTGTTTTATTTTGTTTTCCATTATTTCCTTTATGTTTTAAATAATATAGGTCCACACATTTGAAATACAGAACAAAGTACATTAAATTTATAATAAGTGCACATCAGACCAGTTGATCCATGCATATACATAGTTTCGTCACATACAATTGGCAGACAGATATATACATAGTTTCTCAGCGTTTGACCTTTTTTTCCTTTTTTGGTCGCAGTTGCATAATTTAACCCCACATCATGACTTCTTCTTCTGAATGGAAGACCATCCCTAGGTAGCGTTGTTCTGCTTCTTCTTGTTGTGTATGTTGCATGGCTATCATCATCATCTTCTTGATCATCGTCAATATTTGAGCGCCAAACTTGTCGAACTCGTCCTCGTCAATGACTCCATCCATTTCGATGATATTTCTTTTCCCTCTCCTCACGACAACACGGCTAGGCCTTGCGGGGTCTGTTGTGAAGAAGCATTGGGACACATGCTTAGCCAATACCCATGGTTCATTTTGCGCTGTGACATTCGCGCTTGATGAAGTTCCGATTTGGGAATAACCATGGTTGTAAAGTATTGGTCTTCTTTTCTGACGGTCAACATCCTAGCCCATCTGACGCGGAACATAGGCACCTTCTCTCCAGTGTAGTTAAGCTCCCATATCTCCTTGATCCTTCCGTAGTATCTTAACTTTTTGTCACCGGTGTAGGATTCCATCGTTACCCCTGAGTTTTGATAATCGGAAGTTTTGTCTCTCTCCTCCGTGTAGAAAGTGAACCCGTTGATATCATATGCTTGAAACGTTGCTAGGTTGGGATCGGGGCCATGTGCCAAGGCGTACAATAGTTTATTTTTCGCACAATCCCTTGGCGGTGGATTAGCGACGATCTCATCTTTAAACCAACGCAAGAAAGTGGAGTTATGCTCTCTGATTATTTCTCCTTCGGTCCTCCGCTTGCCTTGTTCAGTGTACTTTTTCATAATCGAGCTCTTGTGTTTTTCCACCCAAGTATCGACCATGTCAATGTGTTGGAGAGCTACTAAGTTTTCCTTGTTAAAGTCGGTGCGTCGACAAGCCCGATCCACATGCACTTCTCTACGTCCATTTTTGTGACCTACTCCATCGAGCTTGTCAATGTGCTTGTTTCTGGGCAGACCAACAGGGTCCTCCATGTCAATATGATTCGTGCAGAAAGAGATGCACTCTTCGGTGATAAAGCCCTGAACGATGCTTCCATCCAGACGGGCTCTGTTGCGAACAAATCCTTTGATGACCCCATTCATCCTTTCAAACGGTATCATGTTATGCAGGAACAACGGCCCGAGATGGATGATATCATCCATGATATGGACCAACAGATGAACACATATGTTAAAGAACGATGGTGGAAAGTACATCTCAATCTCGCATAGTATCACGACAATCTCTTCCTGCACCCTTGAGATCTGCTTCCCCGTGATCGACTTTCGAGATATCACGTCGAAGAAGTTACACAGGCCAAACAGGGTTTCCCGGACGTGCTTGTCCATTATCCCGCGGATCGCAACCGGAAGTATCTGCGTCATCATCACGTAACAGTCATGAGACTTCATCCCGCTAAACTTTTGTTTCTGCGCGTCTAGGAATCTGCTTATTAGCCCTGAGTAACCGCTAGGGACTTTAATTCCGAGAAGGCACATCATCAATTTTGTGATCTCGTCTGGACTAAGAGTGAAGCAGGAGGGGGCAGTAATAGTCATTCCTCTTAACCCTTTTGGCCTTGCGACCCTCCGTCTCCTCATCACACGATTGATCGTCGTCGTCATCATCCGGGCGTCCCCCTGAAGATCTACCCTAATACCAAAATATTTCATGTCGTTTCTTGCTTTCACCCCGTATTTGGACCTATCCGGCATGTTGAGCAGCGTGCCAAACAAATTTTCAAACACATTCTTCGTGATATGCATCAGATCAAGGTAGTGAGGCGTATCAAGAATGGGCCAGTATGGCAAGTCCCAAAACACCGACCTCATCTTCCATACATCCAGAAGCGGTTTTGGCACTTTTTGCTTCTTTCCCGCCTCTGGGCATTCCTTCCAATCATTCAGCAACTTGTAGATTTCTTCGTTGCACCTCTTACGTGGAGGTCCACGGAGCTCATCTTCACCTTTAAAAAGGTCTCCCCGCCTTCTCCACTGTTCTTTGTTGGGTAGCTACCTTAGATGGCCAACAAAAACTGTTTTCGAAGACCCAGGATCTTTCGGAAGTTGTATAAACATGGGGTCATCCATGCACCTCATGCAACCTTTATGTCCGTGCAACACCTGCCCGCCACATATCCGTAGCCGAGTAGGTCGTGAACTGTACAGAGTAAGACAGCTCTCATTGGGAAATATGTTCACTTAAAGCGTCCCATGTGTTCACCCCTTCCTCGGCCCATAGCGTGTCCAACTCATCTTTAAGCAGCTTCATGTATAGATTGATGTCGTTGCCTGGTTGTTTCGGCCCTTGAATTAGCATACTCATGTGAATATACTTCCTCTTCATGCACAACCAGGGGGATGTTGTACATCCATACAAACACATGCCAGGTGCTATGAGTGCTGCTCTGGTTGCCAAACGGATTGAGTCCGTCGGTGCTCACACCCAACCTGATGTTCCTTGCTTCCACCCGGAACGTTCCATATTCACAGTCAATTGCTTTCCATTGACTTGCATCTGAAGAATGTGTCAGATTTACTTTTTCAGACTTGCATATTCACAGTCAAAACTTTATTCCTCCTTTTCGCGTGCAAGCGCATGAGCTCTGCTTCCTTGCAGTCCGCGGAATACCGTTGCAGACGGGGAATGAGCGGAAAGTACCACACAACTTTTCGAGGAGCTTTCTTCTTCCCTTTCTTATATCGATCGGCGTTGCAAACTGGACAAATGGTCTTGTTCGCGTCCTCCGATAAATGTAGCAATCGTTGATGCACATATGGTATTTTTCGTGAGGTAAATCAAAGGGGGCACACGACTATCTTGGCTTGGTCGCAACTTTTAGGACAGGTGTTGCCCTCTGGAAGGATATTGTGCCAGTATTGCAGGCTTGCATCGACGCTTATGTCGCTCCATTGTTATCTCACCTTCATCTGCAGAACATCAAGCACCACTCTCAGGCGGGACTCTACCGGACCGCAGCCTGCATACAACGGTTTCTTCGAGTCTATCTCTAGTTGCGCCAGCTTAGATTGCTCTCTAGGAGCAGATCTCGAGTTAGTTATCTTTCTCAAAAGCAGTTCTTTCAGATGAGGGTCACGCACAACTTCCGTTAGGTGTGTCCCTGTGCCCTCGTCTTCTTCCACATCTTGTTCAGCATCTTCTCCAAGTTCATGTGCGGGATGATGAGCCTGATCTTCGTCCTGTTGTAGTTCTTGTCGATCGTTGTTATTCTCCTATTGCACATCATTTCCTACCACCGCCGCCCCATGGACTTCATCATCTTCATCATCACTTATCCAACTGACTGTTATACCCATCCATGAAACCATACCTGAGGAGGTAACTAAGCAAGTCTCCGGTAAAGGGATTGAGCAAGCCCCTAGTTTGCACTTTCGACATGGACATCGTATCTCCTTGCGGCCATTTTGTAACATGTATTCCGTCGCGTGTCTCAAGTAACTATTCACGACACGTTCACTCTTAACGACCACCATTATTTGTCGCCTACACGAGAGCGTGCCAATATAATATTAGAACCAAACATAATATATATATATATATATATATATATATATATATATATAGGTAAATTAACAGGTGCTCCATGGTGCCCATGCTACTGTACGAAATACTGTTTAATTTGTACAGGTGTACAAATTGTATACCTTGAATACCTATACCTTGGGTTTGTATGACATATATATACACTTGGGTATCACTGGTGGAGAAAGGGGTATTAGCACCGGTTTGTAAGGGCCTTTGGACCCGGATACACATCCGGTGCTACGTATCCGGGACTAAAGGCCACCCCCCTTTAGAACCGGTCTGTCACAAACCGGTGCTAAAGGCCTCCACGTGAGCGCCGAAGAGTGCGCGCAGGCGGAGGACCTTTAGAACCGGTTGGTAACACCAACCGGTCCTAATGCTTTTTTTTTTCTTTTTTTTTCCTTTTCTTTTCAGGGTTTCCGATTCCGTATTTAGGGTTTAGGGTTTAGGGCGTGTTCCGTATTCCGTTCACGTGTTTCCGGTTCCGTATTTCCGTTTACGTCTTTCCGATTCCATGTGTCCGTGTTTCGTTTTTTACGAACACGGAATCGGAAACACTTAATCGGAAATACGTATCCGGAAACACCGATTCCGTGTTTGCGGTTAAGTGTTTCCGATTCCGTGTTTGCGGTTAAATGTTGATGCACCAAATAAAAGTACATATATATATACATGTAACACGAAGTACTCGACCGAGCATTACATAATCTGAAGTTCGTTTCCAATAGCTGTATACTTGCATAAAGAAGGGAGCTGGCTATTGGTTCATAGGATGGAAAAATTATCTGCCTTCATCTATGACTTGCGTGAGGAGAAATCCTGCCAAATCCTCTGCAACTGCCTTGCAACGTTGGATTGGTTTGAGCATCGCCCGCTTTCGTTGCATCTTTAAAAGAAGTAGATGAAAACAATTAAGTTATGAACAAAACTAAACATAATTGATGGCAACATAAATAAAGTTGTGAAGATCCGGTTACGTACCTCTAGATTTCTGGAAGTACGGGATTTCTCATTGATAATCCTGTGAATGTACTCGCCAACGTAGTATCCACAATAATCAGTGCCCTGTGGTTGTTGCGGGACGCTCTATATACGAGAACATAATTCAGTCAAATTAACAATAATCAAGAGAATGGTAATGGTATTGAAACCAGGGTATGTTGTACTACTTACTTTGTTAATCTGAAAGTGGAGCTTGTCTTCCCATGTACCGGGTTCTTCCTTGATGAACATTTGCCAAACCCCGGCCGACAAAAGAAAAATGAATACAAGAGTTAATTATTACTTACTTGATATCAGGAAATGAACGAAAAAGAGGCCGATGAACGAAAGAGGCCGATATATATATACCTTTGAAGCATCTGAGGCGCGCTCTTCCATGTGTCAGCGTCCCAGGTTAACGATTGCAGACTTGAACTTGTCCTCTATCGATTCTAATGATGAACAATATAAGGTGGGACATGCGCACGTGTACACACGCAGTCATGCATACTCATCAATTACACTTAACATCAAGTAAGCAAAATGGAATGTCTACAAGACAGTAACACTCACTTGAATCCGTAGGGCCAAAGTATTTCTTTTTTGGTACTTTGTCACTTCAAAAACCTTAGCAAATCATCCGGTGTATCCTTGTTGAACTTTTCTATTGTGTCTCGATGAAACGAGTACGGGTCAATGAACCCAAAGTCCCAGATTCCTGCCAGCCTGCATTCACGAATCTTCATTCTGCATAGTAGCGTACAAAAAGAATGTCGTGAGTGATAATTATACGGGCAATAACGCGATCTTAACTAAATAATTAAATTACACAAATAAATCACTTACAAACAGTAGCAGCTGAGGATAGATCTGTCGAGGGCACGTTGATTGTACATATGGAAAAATTCATCGAACCCAGGCTCCACACCATACTCTCTGAAGTAGTGTTGATCCTGAACTGCCGCCATGATACAATCTCTCTTTTGCCTTGCGGCCTCCAAGTACCAAACATGTAAATTCCATAGTTGGGTTGTTAGAGCAGTAGGATTTTCGACCAGAGGGTGCTCGGGCTTATATTTATATACCACATCAGCAATAGCGTAACCTACGTCGCCCATGCGTGGACCGGACACTGAAGCCTGGTCAGATAACACCTTGAGCGGGGCAATTGACTGTACTTCTTGTTATCCGAGCTGGGGAACTTGTTTCCCGCATTTCGTCTGCTCCGCCTGCTTCATCTGTGCGGTGTGCATCTTTTCAATGTACCGTTCATAGTCTGAAAGGGGCGGCAGTGGCGGCGGTGCAGGATAATATAAGTTGTCGATGGTGCGCTCAATTTTCCACTTTGGTATGTTCTTCAGAGTTTCCTTCCAGACGTCTGGAGGGGGCTTCAGGGGAAACTGTGCAAACCATGCTTTGTTTTTGGCTTTCACAGCCTCGGCTAGTTCCTCCGGAGTCATCAGGCCTGGTAACTTCGGGGGAGTCTTGACTTTCTTGGGTTTCCTTTCTCTCTTCTTGGGAGGAGTCTCGTTTCTTCTGAACTGCAGCTTCCGCTTTGCCGTACCCGTAGTGGGCGCATCCGTCGGCTCACGGGAGTGCACGGGCGATGGACTCTCGGCCTCGGGCTCCCAATCTTCGTTGTGGGGTGGACTTGGAGGTGCGTTGGGGGGTGGAATTGGAGGTCGTGCATTCTCTGTACGAAAGTGAAAAAACTATTAAAAATATGCTTATATGTGGTGCAACATTCAGTAATTGTTGGAGGTGGTGCATTTGTACCTGGAGGAGTCGGTGGCCATGGCGCCGCGTTAGGAAACACGATGTGTTTCTTATTCCACAAGATGATACCAAACTCCATTTCTCCCAGTGTCTTCTCGCCTTCACTCCAGGAATATGAAGCTCAATTGAATGGCATCCCGGCGTAATTGTTGTTCATCCCGACACGAGCATGGGATGCTGGAATCTGACCACCATGGTAGATTGCTCCAGGTTGATTCGGTAAAGCATAGCCTGACGCCACCATGAAGGATATGTTCCCCATTGGCATATGTATCTCACAGATTGTCTTCTTCGTGATATCATCCACGGGGTAGTGAGGCGCCGACGGTTCGACTGCACGACCGTCTTCTAGCTGCAGCTGCGTGGAACCCATGCTGCTTCTATGCTGAGATGGGACGGCATCTGCTGCATGATCGTCTTCGAATTGCTGCTGATCAGGTGCAGGATGTTCTACCTCCTCTTCAGTGTCAGGTATAGGGTGTCCCCGTCTCTTCAAGAGAAACGCCACCTTTTCTTCTAATGTCGATATCCGTTCCAGCGCCTTCTTCTTGCTTCTACCACGGCTTCTGTAAGTGCCAAGGTCCGCTGGAAACCCTTGGCTCCACGGGGTAGTGGCTCCAAAGCCTCGTGTTCGTCCCCACTTTTCGGGGTTCCCGAGTGCCTTCGTCAGCTCGTCGTTCTCTCTATCGGGAACAAAAGTTCCTTTTCGAACAACTTCTATTGCCTTCTCTAGTTCTGATACGACTTTTGTTATTTTTTCCGACCATGGTCCCTCCGCAACAATCATCCCAGTCTCAGCGTCCAACGTTGCCCCATGCGCGAACAACCAGAACTTGGACCTATCAGGCCAGTCATGTATCTGTGGAATGATACCTCTTTTCAGAAGCGCATCTTCATAGCGTCGCCACCTAGGCAGGGCAGTCATGTAGCCACCTGACCCCAAAATATGGTGATATTTCTTCTTCTTCGCATTCTCCTTATTTGTGGCTGATCGGGATGTAAAGACACCCGATTTCTTGTACGCCTTAAAATCAGGCCAAGCGTCTCTTATCTTCACTAGGTGCCCAGTGAAAACTAGATGTTCGTCCTTATATTTCTTCCACAAGTCTTTCTTCCACCTCTGGAATTGTGTGGCCATCTTCTTCAAAGCCCACTCCTCGACTTTCTTCTTCTTATCTTCCGCTACGCTGAAATTTAGCCAGACCGTGTCGCAAAGCACTTTTTTCAATCTTTCATCGCCATAAGTAGCTCCAACATTGGCGCCGGTCTTCGGCTTATTCCATTCTATTAAGTTGATCGGGACCAGGTCTCTTACAACAACTCCGCACTGATTTACGAATTTGCGATAAGTTTCTGGGGGTTCCAGTGGTTTGCCATCAGCAGCAACTTTATCGATCGAGAACCTTGCGGTATCTTTCAACCTTGCGGCCGGGCCTCGTTTCTACTTTGTCTCAGTACTTGCGCTAGCTGTTCCGGAGGGCGCCTAAACGGGAAAATAATGATTCGTTAGTAAGTGCAATACAAATTAATTGTTGCGTCAACAGTGACTTGAGATATACATTGGCAGAGTTTGTTCTGGAGGGCACTTTTGCATCCTCGACGTTGTCGTCGTCATCATCTACTACATCTTCTATATTCTCAGCTCCGTCACCGGAGTCGTTCAAAAATTGATTGCTAAACGCCTGTCCACCATCGTGATCATGATATATGGCCGTTGCATCTTCAAAAATCATCTGGCACATGTATCTTTCCTTCTCCGCCTCACCCATTCCCGCGACCTGATCGGCGTGCGGATCATGTGCAGGTTCTTGGGGATCCATAGCTCAACACCTGCTAGTAAAATTTATAAAATGAAGAACACTTAGCAAAATTATTTCATCGGACACTTAGCAAAATTATTTCATTGGTTATTTATATAGAGAATGTGGTATAATAATTTATAAAATGCAATACTCTAAAATGTAGAACTCTAATTTATAAAATGAAGAACACTAATTTATAACTATGATATCAAAATAAAATTTGCATTTTTTAAACTCAGACACTTAGCAAAATTATTTCGTCGGACACTTAGCAAGATTATTTCATCGCACACTTAGCAAAATTATTTCATCGGAGACTTAGCAAAATTATTTCATCGGACACTTAGCAAAATTATTTCATTGGACACTTAGCAAACTTATTTCATCAGACACTTAGCAAAATTATTTCATCGGACACTTAGCAAAATTATTTCATCGGACACTTAGCAAAATTATTTCATTGGTTATTTATATAGAGAATATGGTATAATAATATATAAAATGCAATACTCTAAAATGCGGAACTCTAATTTATAAAATGAAGAACTCTAATTTACAACTATATATCAAAATAAAATTTTCATTTTTTAAACTCAGACACTTAGCAAAATTATTTCATCGGACAGTTAGCAAGATTATTTCATCGGACACTTAGCAAAATTATTTCATCGGACACTTAGCAAAATTATTTCATTGGTTATTTATATAGAGAATGTGGTATAATAATTTATAAAATGCAATACTTTACAATGCAGAACTCTAATTTATAAAATGAAGAACTCTAATTTACAACCATGATATCAAAGTAAAATTCTAATTCTAGCTAATTATAGTTACTACAAATTATAATTACTACAAAATTCTAGCTAATTCTAGCTAATTATAATTACTAGCTAATTATAATTAATACAAAATTCTAGCTAATTATAACTACTCTAATTACAATAAATTCTAATTCTAATTATAAAATCTATTTTACTAATAGAAAAAAAACAAAAAAAACTCACAAAGAGGGTGCCTCTGCCTCTGGGACGTCACGCCTACGTCACAGAGGGAGCTGGTGCGCGGCGTCCGGGCAGAGGGAGCTGGCGGCGTCCGGGCCGCGGCGTGGCGGCGACGGGGCGGCGTCGGGGCGGCGTCGGGGGCGCGGTCGAGGCGGACGGCGTCGGGTGCAGAGGGTGGCGGCGTCGACGGCGCGCGTCGGGGCGGCGTCGGGGCGAAGGCGGCGAGGGGGCCACGGCGACGAGGAGGCGTACGGCGAGGCAGGGCTTTGCCCGGGAGGAGAGAAGACGCGCGAATGTGAAGACTGAAAATTTTCGCTAAGGACTGACAGAGAGAAGACCCCCTGTACAGGCCTTTAGAACCGGTTGTTGTTAACAACCGGTGCTAAAGACCCTTTAGAATCGGTTGTTAACAACAACCGGTACTAAAGGTCCAAAAACGGGGCCACGTTCAGTCTGCGCGCGCGAACCCACCTTTAGGACCGGTTGTCGTTAACAACCGGTCCTAAAGGATTTTTTCCTTTTTTCTGTTTCCTGTTTTATTTTTTCTGTTTCCTTTTTCTTTTTCCTGTTTCTTCTTTTATTTTTCTTTTTTGTTTCCCTTTTCTGTTTTCTTTTACATTTATTTATAAAATCAAAGTAGACTAAAAAATATAAAGATATTTTTTTGTTTCCTTTTTCTTTGTCCTGTTTCTTCTTTTTTTTTCTTCTTTTATTTTTCTTTTCTGTTTTCTTTTACATTTATTTATAAATTCAAAGTAGACTCAAAAAATTGTAAAATCAAATATTTATAAAAACATATTTATATTTTTTCATATTTTGTGTAAAAATTGTCTAAATGTCATTTAAAACAATAAAAAGGTAAAAAATAAGATATTTATCAAACTAATTTGAAAATATAAAGATATTTTTTTGTTTCCTTTTTCTTTTTCCTGTTTCTTATTTTATTTTTCTTCTTTTATTTTTCTTTTCTGTTTTCTTTTACATTTATTTATAAAATCAAAGTAGACTCAAAAAATTGTAAAATCAAATATTTATAAAAACATATTTATATTTTCTCATATTTTGTGTAAAAATTGTCTAAATGTCATTTAAAACAATAAAAAAGTAAAAAATAAGATATTTATCAAACTAATTTGAAAATATAAAGATATTTTTTGTTTCCTTTTTCTTTTTCTTATTTCTTCTTTTATTTTTCTTCTTTTATTTTTCTTTTCTGTTTTCTTTTACATTTATTTATAAAATCAAAGTAGACTCAAAAAATTGTAAAATCAAATATTTATAAAAACATATTTATATTTTCTCATATTTTGTGTAAAAATTGTCTAAATGTCATTTAAAACAATAAAAAATTAAAAAATAAGATATTTATCAAACTAATTTGAAAATATAAAGATATTTTTTTGTTTCCTTTTTCTTTTTCCTGTTTCTTGTTTTATTTTTCTTTTTTGTTTCCCTTTTCTGTTTTCTTTTACATTTATTTATAAAATCAAAGTAGACTCAAAAAATTGTAAAATCAAAGGAAACGGAAAGATAAGAAAATGATCAGTACATCATGCGATGATCCAAAGCGCCACATTGTTCTTTCAGGGAAAAGAAACATCGTGGGAGTGGAGGACAAGACAGACATGTCAGAAGATTATAATATGTTTGGTGAAATTCCTCCCTTCAAAGTGAACACTGACCCAAGCATTAAGTCAAATGATGAGGATGCTCCATGGATATGGCCAAATAGTAAGAAAGCGGGGACACAAGGGAAGAATGTTGATGTGTAATAATTTATTGTACCAAACTTTGTTGAATGGATCATGTGAACTATATTATCTCTGATGTGTTTTGGGGCAAACCTTAAAGGGGGTGTAGAACAAAACAATCGGTATCGCCATCATACAGCCCTACCGTGGCTACTGGGTGCATATATGCATACCAAATGCACGACAGGACGTATGATGGCGAATCCGGATGTTTTGTATTTGCTCGATGAACTGAATATATGATGTATCAAACCTTAAAGGGGGGTGTAGAACAAAATAATCGGTATCGCCATCATTCAGCCCTACCATGGCTACTGGGTGCATATATGCATATCAAATGCACGGCAGGACGTATGATGGCGAATCCGTATGTTTTGTATTTGCTCGATGAACTGAATATATGATGTATCAAACCTTGAAGTGGGGTGTAGAACAAAACAATCGGTATCGCCATCATACAGCCCCACCGTGTCTACTGGGTGTGACGAAGATATGGATTCTGGACCCTGCGGGTAAGGACACCCCATCTCAAGCCCGAGGTTATGGCCCAAGAAGAGGAGCCCTTGGAGTATTTCGGAAGGCCCACGAGAAGCCCACCCGCACTATCTTGCGGGCTAATTTAGGAATATGTAACCGACCTAGGTTCAGAGTTCGAGTCCTCTCCGGGTAGGGTTTGAGACCTGGCCACCTATATAAGGCCAGGAGAGCCACCGGAAGAGGACCAAGCAACACCGCACCATCAAAACCTTGAACTCGAGATCTTACTCTCGATTCGAGTACCACCATTGTAACCGATCTTTTCATCAATACAGATCGACAAGAGGCAGGAGTAAGGGTTTTACCTCTACGAGGGCCCCGAACCTGGGTAAATCTCGCCCCCTGTCTAGCCGACGATTCCACCAGCGCTCATGGGTTCTCCTAATCGAAACCCGATAGGTTCACCCAAGGGATTTGTAGAGTCTGAGATTCGACAATTGGCGCCATCTGTGGGAACGGCGGGCGCTGGATCACCGGCATCTTCGGCTTCATCAACTACCAACTCCCGTTGGAAACCATCGACTACGGCTCCGAACAATCCTATACGGATCGGATCTGTCGTGGTCACGCCTCACTCGCCGGAATCACGCCCGGTATTCGAGGATCTGGAGAGGAGCGTCACCTTGACGTTCGGGAGCCTCAAATTCGTAACCAACAGGGACGGAATCCTCCACTTCTCGGACGAATCAGAATCTGAGTCTGGAGCCGTCGACTCGCGCCGTCATCTGGAGAAAAGCGGCGAGTCCGTCCGCTTTAATGCCAACGACTACCATACCCTCTCGACAGAGGAACCTTCAAGAGTTCAAAGGACTTTCCGATCTACGCCTAGGACTCACGAGCCTTGACTGGCTCAAGTCTGCATGGCAGGATCGGAACAAGCCCCGAAAACGGAGCATAGCACGGCAGAGCGCAACATAATCGGCGTCTCGCGAGAATCTTGGGACCGAGCCAAGGAAGCTATGTGAACAAGCAAACCACCCGCAGCCGGAGCCTCACACAAAGACATGGTTGCCTACCACTATCACCTAGTGAGGGCAGCCTCAACCATCAAAGACGCTCGGATAGATCTGGCCCGCCGGAGAAGAGCGGCGGATGAGTCAAGTCAAAGACGAGCTGGGCTGTCCCTAACACCCTCGGTCGGAACCCGACCCGCGAGGAAGGGGCACACATCTACATCCAGGAACGTCGAGTCCCTAGCCGGAACCAGCAGGTCGGTCACTCCTTCTCTCATGCGAGTCGACGACGACGGCTACGTCTACCCGCAAACTCCCGCTGCCGCAGTTCTAGCCGCAGCAACTTACATGCAGATGCATCAACCGACGGAAAGTGACCCTCGGGCGGAGCAGTACAAACAGGTGCGCAAGGGACTACGACTAGCGGCCGCAAGGCTCGCCTCCTACGACCGCAAGAAAGCCGCAGAACAATTGGAGAAGGAGCAACAGGAAAAAGAGAAGGAGAAAGAAAGAGAAACGCCTCGCAGGCATAGGAGCTCTTCACCAAGGAAGGACAAATCACCGCGCCGCGGTCGAGGAAATGAAGCTAGACGCCGCGGCGACAGTCGAAGCAGCAGTGAAGACAGCCCAAGAGACAAAAGCTCGCGGCATCACAGCAACCGCTCGCGAAAGCGAAGCAAGGAACCAAGGAAGGACGCCGACCGCGATCGGCCAGAATACGACGCGCGATCAGATCTCGCTCAAAAAAGGGTGGATAAGGCAAGGGCTTCGCGATATCGCGAGCGCTCTTCGTCCGGCTCCTCGGATGACGAAACCTGCGGCACGCTCTGCTTTGCCCGCAGTATCCGCGAGGCACCTCTACCCAAAAGATTCAAGCTCAGCACGGAAGTGACGAAGTACGACGGCTCACTCGAGCCCTCTCAATGGCTAAGCGATTACCTCACGGCAGTAAAGTGCCAACGTGGGAACAAAAACACGGCTATGCAATAACTCAATTTGCATCTCATCGGCGCGGCCCGCAGTTGGCTCAAAAGAAAACCAAGATCTTGCTACGCATCGTGGGATGACTTGCACCGCGATTTTTGCAAAAATTTCCAGTCGACTTACAAGAGGCCAGCCACCATTTAAGAACTGCGAGCATGCAAGCAGAAAAGTGGTGAATCCACCCGCGAGTACATCCAGCGATGGACTACGCTCAGGAAAACCGCGGGAACTATCTCGGAAGAAGTAGCGATTGAAGCCTTCGCAAAAGGCGCCCGAAGAACGACTTTCAGAGAAGAACTGGGCAGAGCTGCACCCAAAACTATTGGGGAGCTGATGAACATAGCCGAAAAATGGGCTAACGGAGAAGATGCGGTGCGCAATGAGAGAGCCTCATCACCCGCACACGACGAAGATCGCCATGGCTGAAGAAAGAGGAGGAAATATTACGATCACGAAGATCGAGAAGAGATGGTAGCGGCGGAATTCACACGAAGCCGCGACTCCGGTCGCCGTGGAAATCGCGAGTGGAAACCAAAGGCTGAAGAAAAGTCCCCCGAGGAGGACCTCGATGCATACTGCTCGCTACATCTATTTACAGATAAGCGCACGGGCAAAACTAAGGCAACGCACCTTCTTAAGGATTGCCGCAAGTTTCACAACATCTCGGACGCCCTCGCAAGGAAAAGATCCGCAACCAGTCAAAATTACCCACCGCTTCCAGCAGCAGGACACCAAGGATTCCAGCCGCCACAACCCCTGCCTCCACCACCAAATCCAAACATGGCGTTAGCTGCACTGCCTGCACCACCTGCGCAAAACGCTGGAGCAAACGCGTACCCGAACCCGGCAGGACAACTAGCAATGATCCAAAAGGTATGTCCCTCCCACAAAGCTCAAAAGACTAACAGGAGGCAATTGTGCATGGCTGTGCAGACACCGCCAACAAAAACAGAGTACTTGAAGATGGCAGACCAGCCGATAACATTCTCGATGAAGGACCACCCGCCACGAGTCTATCGACCAGGACACGCCGCCCTTGTCATCCAAGCACAAATTGGCAACTATGACTTGGCCCGCGTATTCATGGATGGTGGCAGTGGCATCAACATTATCTACGCGGATACACTCCGTCGGATGAACAGTAACTTGGACGGCCTCCCGGAATCAGAAACATCCTTCCACGAGATAGTTCCAGGAAAGGCAATCCGTCCACTCGGAACAATCAACCTATAAGTTGTGCCGGGCACTAAGAGCAACTACAGAAGAGAATTCCTCGACTTCGAAGTCGTCGATTGGCCTTCACAGTACCACGCCATTCTTGGTCGAACAGCGTTCGCCGGATTCATGGCAGTACCACACTACGCCTACCTGAAGCTCAAATTACCTAGAGAATATGGCGTAATCACCATCGACGGAGACTTTCAGAAATCCAACAAGTGCGACATTGAATTCAATGAGATCGCAAAATCTTTCGGGATGCAAGAAGAACTTCAAGAGCTGGCAAAGACTACGGATCACTCCGTGATGCCCCTCACGAAGAAAAACGCGCCTGAACTGGAGTTTTGCGCTAACAGTGACACCCGAAAGCATCAAGTGCACCCGACAGATTCTGCGAAGACAGCGATGGTCTCAACCACCCGTGAGTACTGGGAAAGCGCGCTCGTCGAAGTGCAAGCATAGGAAAGCGCGCTCGTCGAAGTCCTCCGTGAGTACTGGGAAATTTTTGCCTGGCAACCATCAGATATGCCAGAAATACGCAGGGAGTTTGCCGAGCACTCACTCGAAGTTTTTCCAGATGCCAAACCCATCAAACAGACTACTCGACGATTTTCAGAACCCAAGCAGAAGACGCTTGGAGAAGAAGTAAACAGATTGCTAGCAGCAAAATTCATCAGGGAGATCAAGATATCCACTTGGTTAGCAAACCCGGTGCTGGTCCCCAAAAAGAACACGGACATCCTTCGGCTATGCATCGACTACACGTCGCTAAACAAGCACTGCCCCAAGGATAACTTTCCCCTCCCACGAATCGACCAGATTGTAGACTCTACAGCAAGTTGTCAACGCCTCTCCTTCCTGGACGCTTATTCGGGATATAATCAAATCCGGATGAAACAGGAGGACGAAGGGAAGACAACATTCATCACACCACACGGTGTATATTGCTACACGACAATGCCCTTCGGGGTCAAGAACGCAGGCGCAACATACCAGCGCTGCATGCAAAAATGCCTCGCCAAGCTCATTGGCAAGAACGGACAAATTCGAGTGGACACCAGAAGCTAAGCAAGCGTTCGCAGATTTGAAACGATCGTTGCAAAGCAGGCGCGTCCTTGCAACACCGCAAGAAAGGGAACCACTCTACTTGTACCTAGCCGCCACAAACCAGGTCATCAGCACAGCAATCGTAGTCGAACGACCTGAGGAGGGCAAAGCGCACGGAGTTCAGCGACCGATCTATTACATCAGCGAAGTGCTCTCGCCATGCAAGCAACGATATCCTTACTACCAGAAGCTCACATATGGAGTTGTTCTTACAGCCCGAAAGCTCCAGCACTACTTCCAGGAAAACGCCATCACAGTGGTTAATGATGCGTCACTCGGTACAATCATGAAGAACCCTATGGCATCCGGAAGAATAGCCAAATGGAGCATCGAGTTGGGCGCTTGGGACATCACTTATGCAGGACGCGACGCAGTCAAATCCCAGGTACTCGTGGAATTCCTAAGCGAGTGGACAGAGCTACAAACGCTAGGACCGCCTGAGTACACGAGCAACTGGATAATGTACTTTGACGGGTCCAAAAGAAACGAAGGAGCAGGAGCTGGAATTGTCCTCATATCGCCTAGGGGAGACAAGCTGCAATACGTCCTACGATTGGACTTTCCACCAGATGATCCAGCATCGAACAACGACGCAGAATATGAAGCCCTGTTGCACGGGATGAAGATGGCAGTCGCCTGTGGAGCTACCCGATTAATGATCTACGGCGACTCCAATCTCATCGTGCAGCAGACAATGAAAGAATGTGACAAAATTGCTGAAAACATGGTCGCATACCGCGACATGTACAACCTACTCGAGGGAAGTTTCAAAGGGTGCGAGCTGAAGCACATTGCAAGATCCAGCAACGAAGAAGCGGATAGACCGGCAAACATGGGTTCCACAAATACACCTATACCGCCAGGAATATATTTTGAGCGGATGATCAAGCGCTCAGTCAAAGTCAAGAAAGCTGCAGGAACATCCGCAGTGCCAGAAACAGAGGTCAGCCCGCAAGTCGCCATTATCGAGCTTATTCATAACATTTCACGACAGGTTTTTCTGGTCGAGCCAGTCTGGACGCAGAAATATCTCGACTACCTGATCAACAGACAGCTCCCGGCTGATCCTCGCGAGGCTCGACAGATAATCAGATGCAGCAAATCCTTTCGGGTAGTCAACGGGGAATTATACAAGCAAAGCATCTCGGGTATACTTCAGCGCTGCATCGCACCCAAAGATGGCAAAGAATTACTCCAGGACATCCACCAAGGAGACTGCGGACATCATGCTAGCTGGAAAACAATCATGGGAAAAGCCTTCCGAGCAGGATTCTACTGGCTCACGGCTGCCACCGATGCAAAGGACCTGGTCGAACGGTGCAACGCTTGCGAGCGATTCGCACCAAGACCACATGCACCTGCTACGGAATTGCACATGATACCCATAGCCTGGCCCTTCGCACAATGGGGGCTGGACATGGTAGGACCATTACGCAAGTCCACGCCAGGTGGATATACACACTTGCTGGTCGCAGTCGACAAATTTACCAAATGGATGGAGGCCATGCCAGTAACTTCGGCTAGCGCCCAATGCGCCGTCAAGTTCCTCGATTCCATCGTATGCAGATTCGGGGTGCCACACAACATCATTACAGACAATGGTACAAACTTCACAGCGAAGGAAACACAACAGTTCTGCGAGGAAAAATGCATCAACTTCAAGTTTGCTTCAGTTGCCCACCCACAAACGAACGGACAAGTCGAAAGATCCAATGACTTAGTCTCAGCTGGCCTAAAGAAACGTCTATTCGATCGTCTACACCCCGCAGCAGGACATTGGGCCGAAGAACTACCCTCGGTACTATGGAGCCTTCGCACAATCCAAACCGATCCACAAGCTACACGCCATTTTTCATGGTATACGGGGCAGAAGCGGTCCTTCCCAAGGATGTTAGATTCAGCGCCCCACGAGTTGTGGCTTACAGCAAAGAAGCCTCCAACAAGGCACTCGCGGAAGATATGGATGCACTCGATGAGATGCGTGATATTGCGCTCGCAAGATCCGCAGTATATCAACAATCATTGCGAAACTATCATAGTCGTCGTATACGCCACAGAGCATTCGCGGTTGGAGATCTAGTGTTGTGACTCAAGCAGAAGGAAGGACACAAGCTCGAGCCACCATGGGAAGGACCCTTCATCATACACGAAGTCATCCCAGGTGGAGCCTACAGACTGAAGAATCCATCGACTGGAGGAATCTATTCCAACCCTTGGAATATTGCGCACCTCCGCAAATTTTATCCCTAGATTTACTTGTTCACACAGCAAATAAAGCTATACTAGCCACTCTTGTAGCTCGAATACATGACTTCTCAGTCATCGCAATAAATACAAGGTTTCTCAACCATATTCACTCGAAGATTATTCATTCTTACATGCTAAATAGTTACAGGTACACACCCCATAAAACACACGGGGGCTACGCCTACAACTAAGCATCACAAGAAAATTTATATATACAGGGTTACACACCTTACAACAGTTTTTTACAAACTATACAGCATTACAGGATGTACACATCCAACAATAAATCAAAGCGCTGAGCATTTTCCGACGCTAACACTCTATCTACTTCCTCAGAGGTCAGTCGAATGATTCTCTCCGCTGCGGGACGAACAACATCATAATACGGAGAAATATCATCGATTGGACCATCTGGAAGCCTGGCTACAGAGTTAAAATTTATCTCAGGATGCCATATCCGGACAAAGGAGAGAGCCACTACCGCGCCGCAAGTCATCTGATTGCGCACACACCCGCGAATCTCTCCCTCTCGCCTGAACAGCCTGAGAAGATAGCTCCAGTCTTCAGGACCCCTTTCCAGCGGATAGAACGAAGCGTTCATCGCGACCAAGACCTCGTGAAAAGAGCTCACGAGAATTCTCGCCTGGATGACACGGAACTTCAAAGTAGCCAGCACAAAGCCTCGACTGCGATCAGACCAAAAATTATTCGCATGAGGCTTTGAGCTACCAGCTTCTTGATGAATATGGTTCTCTACCCACTGTTTTTCCTCCCTATCATCCGGCTTAACAACTGAAGAGAAAAAATGCATGATCAGAGAAGCAAACGAGACAAAGAAGACACGGGGGCTATATTACTTACATAGTAAGTCCCTAGCGACAGAAGCTAACTCATCCATTAGAAACTGTTCGCGCTCAATCGCTAGTTTCTGCTTGGACTTCGCCAAATCGGCTATCCCGCGCAAAGCTTTCAGCTTGCGCTCACCCTCCTGGACCCTATCACGAAGACCCGCATAGGTCCCAACAGCGGCAACAAGAGGATTTGCTGGAGTAGCACGTCCACCTGAAGGTTCTGCAGCAACCCCGACAGCCTGGAAGAATACAAGGAAAGAAGTAAGACGCCCTATTCGAAGTATCTCTAGTCGCACACTTGACGAGTGCTCGGGGGCTACTCCCATCGGGAGAAAATATACAATCACAGGAAGCATTTTTCAGAAGAACACCTTGATTAAAGACAATGAAAATATGGGAGTACATCCCAAGGTTCATTACAATCAAACTGGTAAAGTAAAAGAAAAAGAAGACTAAGAAGCTACAGTGGTGCTCCCACTAGCGGCAGTCGCCCCTCCCTTGAGTCGAGCAAACAGCTCAGACAACTTCCGAGCAAGGATGGCGGCTGGCTCGCTAAAACGAGAGAGCCGTACCTTTTTGCCCGTGGAGGGGTCGACTGGGAGATCCGAGTAGGCCTCCTCCAAGCCGCTGACTCCATGCGCCAGCGCGAACTGGATGGCCGTCTTCACCCCAGACTCCGACTGGGCAACTGCGTAGGCATCCAGGAGATTGCTCTCCGAGAAGATCTTCAGCAGGTCACCTAGCGCGGGTGGAGATGCAGCATTGGCGAGGAGGCGACCGTGCAGATGCGTCAATACTTGAGTAGCATTGCCAACCAAGGAGCAAACTCCTCCGGCATGCCTCTTAAGTTGAGCAAGTGTATCAGTCAACACGTCTATCCGCTGGACTCCGGGAACTTCCAGAGGAACACCCAGCAGACCTACAAAGAAAAGAACGTCAAGACTCGCAAAAATCCACCAAGACGGAAGACGAAATTGCAAGAGCTAAAATAACCTGCCCGCGAAACGCTCGGCGAGGGGACGACGGAAAGTGACAAGGTCGGCATCCGCCTTATTGCCAGCATCCTCCAGGCTCTTCAGGGCGTAATTGGCACCCGCAAGCTTTCCTTCGAGATCCTCCGTTCGCATGCGGGAAGCTTCAAGTTCTCGACGAGTGGCCGCCAGTTCAGCCTCCTGAGCTGTCGCCCGATCGGAAATATTATCCTTATCGGCCTTCAAATACTCAAGTTGAGCTGCATAGCGACATTTGTCAGAAGCCAAGAATCGACGAAAGAATGGAAACAAGAAAAGATGATAAAAACTTACTTCGAATAAGCTCGTTTTCGGAGGTGAGTCGACTACATTCTGCTCGAAGCATCCCGCACTCAGACTCAGCAAGAACAGTGCGGCGGCTAATCGCCGCAAGGGAGTCAACAAGCGACTGCAAAGAATACAGAAACAGAATATTTAGAAGAGAAAAATTGGAGCCTATACCCGATTGCATTCAATCGAGTAAAGCCTCGGGGGCTACTCCCATCGGGAGCACTGCCGTGCACCCGATAAAACCAAGAAGAAGGAAAAGACAGACTTTGAGCCTGTAGCCGATCGCATGCGATCGACTACAGCCTCGGGGGCTACTCCCATCGGGAGCACTGTCGTGCACCCGATAACAAATTAAAGACAAGTAACAGAATTTACCTGGCCCTTGGCACGGGAGAGGGGATCTGCGGAGCTACCCGTCACCTCCTTTGAAGCTGAAGCCCTGGCAGCAAAACTAGGAACTTCATGTTCCGTAGTCGCCACATTGCGGGCTGCGCTGGGCGAATTCTGGACGGTGCCAGCAGTAGGAGTTTCACCCGCCGCTCCTGCTTTATTCCTCCTCTCGGGAGGAAGGGAGGAGGCGTACCTGCGAGGACTAATGGTTTGCAGGCTGCAACAAAAGAAAGGGTGTCAACATAGATGCAATGGAAAAAAACGTTCGACTACAAACAAGGAGAAAGACTTACTCATCATCTTCGTCCTCATCCAGCATATCCGCATTCCAGGCGATTTGGATTACTGGGAAAGAGGGAGAAGGGGCGAGTGAGCGCAATGGAGTCGCAGAGATAGGTTCCTTCCCGGGCGAGTCCTCCAAGGAGTTGTCTTTGGAGGTGGCCTCGTCACCCTCCACTCGACGGCGCTTGCGGGGAAGGAGACCGCCATTCGAGCCTTCTGCACCATCCGAAGAATCTTGGTCGGAGCTCGAAGAAGCATCAGCGACACTGGTGTCGGCTGGGACGTCCAGGTTACTCGCTAGTAACTCTGAGGTCTCCGTCCCAGATACAGGAGGGTAGCAGGTGGCCATGGATAAACTCTACGGAAGAAGACAAAAGAAAACAAGAGAAAATTCAATCGACTGAAACAAAAAACAAGCAAGAAAATAAAAGGAGAAAAGAAGAATAAACTCACTGCGGCTGACGGAGGCCTCGACGCGTCGAAGGCTGCGACTGTGCAGTCGGGGAACTTCTCTCCCACCTTCAGGCTGGTGATAGTCGCGATTTTCTTCTCAAACTCGACGTTCGAAAGTTCCTCGCGGCTCACTCGGCTAGGATCCTCAGAGCCTTGGTACTCCCACATCGTAGAAGGTCTGTGCTGCAGAGGTGCAGCCCGTTGAGTACAACTCCAGCAGCTTGATCACGGAGGGCTGTCACCCTTGCGCTTCAGAAAGATACTCGCCAGGTGCAGCCCGTTGAGTACAACTCCAGCAGCTTGATCACGGAGGGCTGTCACCCTTGCGAGCAGTGGCGTGACGATCTGGGTTTCTTCAGCCGACAACTTGTGCGCCCAGGACCTCCGCCTCTTCAAAACAGCGAATGAGTGGAATTCTACGATCCCATCCGAGCTGTTGTCGATGACGTAAAACCACCTTTTCCGCCAGCCCTGGGCGGAGTCGATGAAGTGCATGCTAAAGTAGCTGGTCTCCAATCGCGCTTGGATCCCGAAGCCACCCGTGCGTAGCGGATCGCCGGGCTCGGATTCTACCCGCGATCTCTCGCGGAAGATCCGGACTTTGAAGAGGGCCTTCCAGAGCGCCCAATGTGGGCGAATGCCTAGGAATCATTCGCAGAACACGATGAAGCACGATATGTGCTGCACCGTGTTTGGGGGAAGATCGTGAAGCTGTATGCCGTAGACATACAGCAACCCGAGGAGAAATGGATGGAGAGGAAAGGAGAGACCGCGAGACACATGGTCCGCGAAGACCACGCGCTCGTTTGATTGCGGGTTGGGTACCTCTTCCTTCTTTCCGAGGCGCACCCGCTTCTCGGATTCCGCAGGCAGCAGCCCCTCCCGCTGCATCTCCTTGATGCTCTTCGCGGTGGTGTTGGGCGAACGCCAGTCGCCTGCACGTGGCGCAGGTTGCGCGGAAGCTTCCCCGGATGCAGAAGTGGCAGCACCGCGTCTTTTGCCTCCAGCCATGACTGACAACACGAGCTTGAGCACGAGGAAGAAGATGAGTGCGAGGAAGATGATGGATTGAAGGCGAAGGCTGGGAAAGTTTTACCGCAGCACAAAGACCCGTACTTATACACGGAAAGAATCAATCCCAGCCACTCGATGCACCACGTGGCGCCCATCGCCGCCACCACGTGTGAAGATGAAACGAGGAGGCGGTGAACGCTGTTTCCTGCCACGATCTCACCAGAAGATCGTGCGCATTTCCCGCACGGTTTGCGTGAAAACCGGGAACGACGTCTCGTTTCCCGGTCAAAAAGCTGACCAGGTGGGCCAGCCCCATCTGCTCGCACTCCGTCACGTCCCATCGGGAGGAGAAAAGTGCGCCATGACGTCATAGCGCACATCATCAAGACAAAGAAAGTTTCGAATGGAAAGTTCAAACGCGAAAATAACTTTGTATGAACAAAACTCCTTCGAATAGAAACAACTCTTTCATGAACAAATCATGAAGCAAGACCTCTTCAAACAAGAGAAAGATACCCTGCACACGAAAACTCTTTCGTATGGGCACAGCATCCCAAACATGAAAAATTCTTTCATATGGGCACAAATTTCCTAACACGAAAACTCTTTCGTATGGATGAAAGAACCTTCTTCCACTTACATGATATTCTTACATCATAAAGACCTGGATTGTTCAGCCGACTAGGCACATCTGGATGCCGTATTCTTCGAATACGAAGGTAAGACCCGAAAGATCTATCTTGAGGGCCTAGAATCGCACTCAAGCTGCGTCCTCCGGTATGATTCCGTGTCAACAACACGAAGAAAAATCCTAGCGGACGCGCCGGGTACCCCCATAGGTTAAGTTCGACTCGATAAGACCACAACGGCCCAGTCGCAACGATCACCTTATCGGGTTCGAGTAGGAGGTATCGAATCTGTGTAGGCCAGAACTGTTTTTGCCCTAGTCGCAATTAATTGGCCCTGATCTTTCAGGAGAGTCAAGCTACTGTGCCACATCCTTCTGCGATAAAAGCCATAAAAACAGGCACTTGTATTGCTCGATACTCGCGTACGAAAAACTCAATGTACAGGGTATTCGCCCTCTAAACAGGGAAACAACCAAGTTGGTTATCCACAAGAAAGAAGACCGAGAAAGGTTTGACCGTCTACTCGACTGGAAAAATCCCACTCGAGCAAACGCTCGGGGGCTACTGACGAAGATATGGATTCTGGACCCTGCGGGTAAGGACACCCCATCTCAAGCCCGAGGTTATGGCCCAAGAAGAGGAGCCATTGGAGTATTCCGGAAGGCCCACGAGAAGCCCACCCGCACTATCTTGCGGGCTAATTCAGGAATATGTAACCGACCTAGGGTCAGAGTTCGAGTCCTCTCCGGGTAGGGTTTGAGACCTGGCCACCTATATAAGGCCAGGAGAGCCACCGGAAGAGGACCAAGCAACACCGCACCATCGAAACCTTGAACTCGAGATCTTACTCTCGATTCGAGTACCACCATTGTAACCGATCTTTTCATCAATATAGATCGACAAGAGGCAGGAGTAAGGGTTTTACCTCTACGAGGGCCCCGAACCTGGGTAAATCTCGCCCCCTGTCTAGCCGACGATTCCACCAGTGCTCATGGGTTCTCCTAATCGAAACCCGATAGGTTCACCGAAGGGATTTGTAGAGTCTGAGATTCGATAGGGTGCATACATGCATACCAAATGCACGGCAGGATGTATGATGGCGAATCCAGATGTTTTGTATTTTGCTCGATGAGCTGACCGGTGTATGAAGGTGGGCTATATATAGGGTCCTCTGGCTCACAAAGTGTTGTGCTAGGGTTTTGATCCAACGGTTAAGAAACACCCTCATCCAACGGCTCACAACAGCTCGAAAGAAACACACCGTAGCCCTGATCGAACGGCTCACAACAGCTCAAAAGAAACACAACCTGGATCCAACGACTCACAAGCGCTTGAAAGAAACACACGATCCGTGTGATTCTATCTGATTGGTCCAAACGAAACCCGAACCCATTTAGTCCCGGTTGGTGTCCCCAACCGGGACTAAAGGGATGATCCGTTTACCAACGAAACCGGTACTAAAGGTTGGTGCCATTTTAACACTTAAAAAATAAGAATGATACTTATCAAAATGGTCAAATTTAGTGGAAACTGGTCAAATTTTTAGTATTTATCAAAATGGTCAACACAATTACATAAAAGGTTTAGTACATTATTACACATCACCAACAACAACCCCTATCTATTTTTCTTCTTGCCTTTCTTCTGATTGCGCCGTAACCATGGAGTATCTTCATCATTTAACGGGATGCTTGGATCATCTTTGACTTTGAAGGGAGGAATTTCATTAAATTTATTGTAATCTTCTGACATGTCTGTCTTGTCCTCGACTCCCATGATGTTTCTTTTCCCTAAAAGAACTATGTGGCGCCTGGGCTCATCGTCTGATGTATTCGCTTCCTTATCTTATCTTTTTCTTGGTCTGCTAGACATGTCCTTCACATAGAAAACCTGAGCCACATCATTGGGTAGGACGAATTGATCATTGCCGTACCAAAGATTCTTCTGATCTACTTTTGTCATTCCGTACTTCGGGTCTACCTTCACGCCTGACAGGTTGAACCATTTGCACCAGAACAAAGGGACCTTAAAGGAAGGTCCGTAGTCAAGTTCCCATATCTGTTCTATGTAACCATAGTATGTGACCCTTTGCCCGTTGTCGTCTTTTGCATCAAACCGGACGCCACTGTTTTGGTTGGTGCTCTTTTTATCTTGGTCTGCCGTGTAAAATATGTTACCATTTATCTCGTACCCTTTAAAGGTCAATACAGTCGAAGATGGTTGCTTGGACAACAAGTATAGCTCATCTTCAACAATGTTGTCATTAATGAGACGTCTTTGCAACCAACCGCCGAAAGTCTTCGCGTGTTCTTTAGCAATGAAATCTTCAGGTTGCTCCGGCTATTCTGAGCGTAAAATATCCTTGTGTTCCTGGATATATGGAGCCGCCAAGCTGGAATTAACTAGAACTGTGTAGTGTGCTTGAGTGAAAGATTGCTCGTCCATACATGTTGTTGATTTCTTTCCTAGCGTGCCTTTTTCATGCAGTCTCCCCTCATGGCGCGACTGAGGAACACCGATCGGGTTCAGGTCAGGAATAAAGTCAACACAAAACTCAATGACCTCCTCTGTTCCATACCCCTTGACCATGCTTCTTTCTGGCCTAGCACGGTTTTTAACATAATTCTTCAAGACTCCCATGAACCTCTCAAAGGGGAACATATTGTGTAAGAATACAGGACCGAGAACGGAAATCTCTTGGACTAGGTGAACTATGAGGTGCGTCATAATATTGAAGAAGGTTGGTGGGAACACCAACTCGAAGCTGACAAGACATTGGACCACGTCCTTCTGTAAACTTGGTAGAGTTGCTGGATCGATTGCCTTATGAGAAATTGCGTTGAGGAATGCACATAGCTTCACAATGGGTACTCGCACGTTTTCTGGCAGAAGCCCCCTCAATGCAATCGGAAGTAACTGGGTCATGATCACGTAGCAGTCATGAGACTTTAGGTTTTGGAACTTTTTCTCTTCCAGGTTTAGTATTCCTTTTATGTTCGACGAGTAGCCATACGGGACCTTGATACTGCTCAGGACTTGGAAAAATATCTCCTTCTCTTCCTTGGTAAGAGCGTAGCTGGCAGGACCTTTGAAATTCTCCGGATTCATCAGGTCGTCTCGTTCGTGCATACGTTGGTGGTGCAGCCGTGCTTTTGGTGTATCTCTCGACTTCTTCCCATGCACGCCCAATAAGTTTAGCAGGTTCACGCAAATATTTTTCATCACGTGCATCACGTCGATCGCAGAGTGAACCTCTCGGAATTTCCAATAGTTTAGTTCCCAGAATGTAGATTTCTTCTTCCACATGGCTACGTGGTTGTCGGCGTCATTCGGAACAGATTGTGCGCCAGGACCCTTACCAAAGATTACTTTTATATCTTTGACCATGTCATATATATCAGTACCTTTAGGGAGGGTTGGCTTCCTCCGTGTATCTGCCTCGCCTTTGAAATGCTTTCCTTTCTTTCTTACGGGATGCATGTCTGGAAGAAATCGACGATGCCCCGGGTACACATTCTTGCCTATATGTATACTTTCAGTCTCGCCTAAACAGTGTGTGCATGCGCTATATCCCTTGTTTGACTATCCTGAGATGTTAATAAGAGCGGGCCAATCATTGATGGTTACAAACAGCAACCCTCGTAGGTCAAATTCCTCTTGTTTGTACTCGTCCCTCACATGTACACCTTCGTCAGCCCACAACTCTAAAAGTTCATCAACCAGTGGCCTCAGGTACACATCAATGTTGTTGCCAGGTTGCGACGGGCCTGGGATAAGCACTGGCATCATAATGTACTTACGCTTCATGCATAACCAAGGAGGAAGGTTATAGATACATAGAGTCACGGGCCAGGTGCTATGACTGCTACTCTGCTCCCAAACGGATTCAGGACATCTGTACTTAGAACAAACCTTAAGTTTCTCGCGTCACGTGCAAAGTCCTCGTACTTATCGTCGATGTTTCTCCACTGCGACCCATCAGCAGGGTGTCTCAGCATATCGTCTTCCTTACGGTCTTCTTTGTGCCATCGCAGCAACTTGGCATGCTCTTTATTTCGGAACAAACGTTTCAACCGTGGTATTATAGGAGCATGCCACATCACCTTGGCAGGAACCCTCTTCCTGGGGCGATCGTCGCCCTCAACATCACCAGGGTCATCTCTCCTGATCTTATACCGAAATGCACAGCATACCGGGCAGGCATTTAATTCTCGTGCTGACCGCGGTAGAGGATGCAGTCATTGATGCATGCATGTATCTTATGAACTTCCAATCCTAGAGGGCAGACAACCTTATTTGCTTCGTATGTACTGCAAGGCAGCACGTTATCTCTTGGAAGCATCTTCTTCATTATTTTCAGCAGCTTTTCAAATCCCTTGTCAGATACTCCATTCTCTGCCTTCCATTGCAATTTGGGTACAACAATTTTTTGTGGTCTTCTAACATGCGCTCCAACTTCAACCTCTCTTTTCACTTGCACAGTTTATCTGTTCTTCACGAATGACCTGACGAAGATCATCATCAGACTCATCAACAATGTCCTCAAGTTCAGGCTCGTCTTCCCCCATTTCAGTATCACCGTATTCACCGAACATAGGATAATTATCATTATCCTCTTCTTCTTCATTGTCTTCCATTACAACCCCTCTTTCTCCGTGCTTGGTCCAACAAAAATAACTGGGCATGAAGCCTTCTTGCAACAAGTGGGTGTGTATGGTTCTTGAGTTAGGGAAATTCCTCTTATTCTGACATTTTTTACATGGAAAAAAAAATAAATCCATTCTGCCTGTTTTTCTCAGCCACATTGAGAAAACTATGCATGCCATTAAGGAATTCGGGACGACGTCGATCACTGTACATCCATTGTCGGTTCATCTGCATTATATAAACTAGTCATCATCCCTTGCATTTGCACGGGCTAGCCATTTAAAGATCCACAAAAAGAGGAAAACCTTTGATTGTTTTTTTTTCACGAAATTTCATATGGTGGTTGCAATATATTTGAAAATGTATTATTTAAGTTTATAGGTTGTTTAAATGATAATATCATACCATTTAATTATTCCTTATAGTTGATTTATATTTTCTTTTCGCATGGCATAATGGTTTCACATCGATGAATTTACATATATCATATATAATATTCTGTTTGATGTGTTAAATTAGTATTAAATTCATTTAAATATCCATATTTACATATATCATATATAATAATCTGATTAAGGATTTTCAATTTTTTACATAGACACTTAGATGATAATTTGGGGTACGTATTTGTATTGTTTTAGTGGTAAATGATATGAGATCTAACAAATACAAAATATAATTTTATATTTTGTCTTGAACTACACACACCGTAGGAAATTAATTGATTGCTTTAATATATACCTTCGAATGTAATAGTTTTTGTTTTTTGTTGCTGCTTTAAATTTTACCTACGTTGAAGTCATGCGCGGAATACGGATGCATGTCCGGAATCTTGACTCCCCGTAGTATAAGTTTCTTATAGTACATGGAAGTATGCGGTAAAAAATGCGTCGAAAATTACCTATTAAAATCAGATAATCGGAAAATCACTTGTCCATGGCGAGAAAATATAGAGAGAATTACACAAAAAGCCTAATGATTTTCCTCTTTACATAGAAACTTAGATGATTATTTTGAGTTGTTTTTTATTGTTTTGGGGGTAAATGATGTGAGAGCTAACAAATACAAAATATAATTTTATATTTGGTTTCTAACTACACATGTGGTGAGAAATTAATTGATTGCTTCTATATACATTTGAATATATTAGTGTTTTTTCTTGCTGCTTTAAATTTTATCTACATTGGAATAGCCCACAGAATGCACATCCATGTATGGAGTCTTGACTCCCCGTAGTATAAGCTGTCAACGGTCCATGAAAGCAGGCAGTGGAAAACGCGTGGAAATTTACCTATTAAAATCTGGTACTCGGAACATCGCCTCTCTATGGCGTAGAAATATAGAGAGAATTGCACGCAAAGCAACTTGACATGAATCAGAAGAAATATATGACCGGTCTGATAAGTTTGAGGAAGATAGAAATTATGTGCGTTCAAGACTTCAGATCTAATTATTTTTACATGTGGTTTTATGGCTAGGTGACGTATTGGACTGACAACATGTACTAACGCTCTTTCACGAGCGCGCGAGCGCTCGCTCGGTCGGACGGGCTGGTCCGCGCGCTACCTGGGCTCCTAGCACGTTTCTGGTTATTTATCCTTGCTCTCGCACTGCAGAGAATACAGTGACTTTCTTGACCTACAAGCCTAGTATGCAGACTAGCTAACACGTCTACAAGGCCTTCCGAGATACTTCGACCCGAAGCAACTGCCTAGATGTTTGCCCGAAATAAAACTTGCAGATTTTTTACCGTGGCTGAGAGTAACAATGCCCGCCTGTGCTGTTTTGCTAGTGGCTGACTTTACGAGAAAATTTCCTCACATGTCTTATTACAGAAATTTCCATACAGCATCGGACCAACAAGAATATCAAGCAGGAACCTATTCCCTATTCTCCTTTTTTTTTTGCTTTTTTGGACGCGCTGTGGTCCGCGCGCTACCTGGGCCTATTTCCTATTCCCTTTTATTTTTGGGCTTTTTTGGCCTATTCCTTTATACTGTATAATCCATGCACAATTTTTCTTGTCTCATTCAAAAAAATAAAATAAAAGAAGGCTTCACCTCCGTTCAACCATTCTCATCATCTCCCTCACAACAACTCGACCCCGTCGACTGCCCGCTCGACCTGCCGGCGCCAACGAACTCTGGCACCTTCTCGGTGCAGCACAGGGGACGGACGAATTTCTTCGTCGTTTTGGTCGTCTTCCGCACGGCTTTTCTCACCCTGGCTTATCCACCTTTCCACAGATCCGAGGACTACGCCGGAGGAATCCGCCCACCGGGGATTTTCGTCGGAGATTTTACTGCTTGCGGGAGATTGTCCTTCGCCTACATACTGGGAGATTTTTATGTTTTGTTCATATTTTATCCTGGATTGTATTTATTGTATGAATCTCCGTGCTTGCATCTCCACCGTTGTATGTTGCTCTCACAGTCTAGATTTTTGCCTGTTTTCTTTGTTTAGCCACTGCCATCGTCGCGATTCACATGCTAGTTCTGTCCCTGTTGGTTTGGCTTGTTTACTCCGCCGTAGTAGCAGGTCTCTCTTCCCTATTCCCTTTCGGGTCGTTTGACTTCCTCTCTCGTTTTCCTTTTCTGGTGCCGATGTCTCCCTTCCCTTTCTTTTAGTTGGAAACAGAGCGTGCGATCAACTAGCTGTCATGCTAGCACTCCTGCCGCCTTGGGCGCCCCTCGCTTCCCTTTCTTTTTTGTTCGTATGCAGCATATGGAGGTGGCATCAGCTCGGAGGTCCACGAGCCCGTGGCACGCAACGAGGTAGCGGATGGGCTTCGGGAGAGGAGGCCGCGTGGGGCACTGAGGCGGACACCGGCGCCGGCGGGGTCGCAAACCGCCGCCCTTGTCGTGCTCACCACCAGGGGAGGCGCCACCCGCCCTCGGCCTCTCCATTGGCACGCGCAGCGGCGAGGGCGTCGAGGCCTGGCAGTAGGAGCTTCGCCGACGTCCTGGGCGTCGAGGCCTGGCGCGAGGCCAAGCTGTCCGCGCTCAACGCGTCGGTCAACCTTGCCACCGTCGGGGCGGAGGAGCCGGTAGTGGAACTCGTCGACGACCTCGGTAGTGGAACTCGTCGACGACCTCGTCTGCGATCTTGACAAGCGAGGAGCGCGCCGTCGACCTTGCCACCATCGGGGCGGAGGAGCCGGTACTGGAACTCGTCGACGACCTCGTACGCCTCGTGGACAGCGTCCTTGAGCTGCAACAGCCACCAGGCGAGGTCGTCGCTGCCTCTGCCCCTTGCGCCGCGGCTCCGCTTGACGGCACCCGCGACGGTGCGGAGCTTCGTTGTCAGGATCCCGTGCCACGTATAGCTGCTCGAGTGCAGCGGGGACGCCGCTGTTGAGCCACCTGATCCGTTCGGCGGCGTAGGTCCGCACGACGATGAGTGCACGGGCGAGGTCGCCACTCATCCGCCGCCTGCCGATGTCGCCATTCATGTGCCACTCCAGCTCCATCTCGTGGTTCAACGGTGAGAGGAACGAGGGGGAAATAAAGGAGGGGAGAGAGAGAGCGGCAGTGGAATGGCAGGTGGAAACATAGGAGAGAGAGGGGAAGGAGGCTCACAGGTGGTTTCTTTCCATTAAAAATTAGCGTAAAAGTTGCACCGGCACCCCGATACCGTGGGTTCGGGTTGGGTTTGCCGGACGAACTTTCGCCCAAATCTGGCGCTAATCAACCTCCTCAGGGCGTGACTGGGCGGGGCCGTTTTTTGTACGCCGGCGTAAAAAAAGAGTGCTCATGGGGACACGACCAAGGGCATCTCCAGCCGTCCCCGCAGCTCGTCTTTCAGCGCGTTTCGGACCACACTTTATCCCATTTTTTTTGCATCGGCTAATACAAATTTTGCCCAGCCACACCCCAGAGTCCCGCCAGGACATCTATTTTGCACCGACGAACCTAGCCCAAACCTAGAGTGCTAGGGGGCTCTTGGGGGCTGGCGGAAGAAACGCCCAATCATATTCCTCCACGTGTGTTTTTCTATGTAATAGATATTTTCTAGCTATTACTATGCAAGTCCATGCGGCATTTTCTATGTAATGTGAACTTTTATTTATGAACATGTTTTTAAGGTGCTAGTTTTAATTTTTTTCACCAAGGGGTTGATGAATGAAAATTACTGAGTTCTTAAAAGATATTCAAAAAGGTTACGAAGGATGTTTAATAGAAAGTATCAACATGTGAAAAACCAGTCAAGAATGTTATGAAGGATAATGAATGGAAATTACCAACCTTTTTAGAAACCAATTTTTATATTTCCCAAGCATGTTATGAAGGGTTATCAATGGAAATTACCAAGCTGTTTGAAAACCTATATATAGTTCTCCCAAGAATATTATGAAGCCAAAACCAATATATTCCCCCCAAGAGTGTATGAAGGGTGAGGAATGGAAATTACCAACCTTTGAAAAACATATATATAATCAAGAATGTTATCAAGGGCAGTGAATGGAAATTACCAACCTTTTGAAAACCCACATATATATTTTTTATTCCCAACAATGTTATCAAGGGCAATGAATGGAAATTACCAACTTTTTTAGAAACCAATATATATTCTATTCCCAAGAATGTTATCAAGGGCGCTGAATGCAAATTACCAACACTTTGAAAACTTATATATAATTTTCCCAAGAATGTTGTCAAGGGAGATGAATGGAAACTACCAACCTTTTAAGAGTCAATATATATTTTTATTTTCCAAGAAAGTTATCAAGGGTGGTGAGTGGAAATTACCCTCCTTTTTAGAAACCTATATATATTTTATTCCGAAGAATGTTATCAAAGGCGACCAATGGAAATTACCAACCTTTTTAGAAACTTATGTATATTATTTTCCCAAGAATGTTATCAAGGGCGATGAATGGAAATTACCAACCTTGTTAGAAACTATATACATTTTTATTCCCCGAGAACGTTATCAAGGACGATGAATGCACATTACCAACCCTTTGAAAACCTATAAATAGTTTCTGCAAGAATGTTATCAAGGGATATGAATGGAAATTACCAACCTCTTAAGAACCAATATATATTTCAATCAATGGTGATAATTGGAAACTACCAAACTAAAAAACATTTATAGCAATGTTATCAACTAAGATGTATGAACTTACCAACCTAAAAACCCATCAAGTATGTTATCAAGTGGGATGATTATATTCACGAACCTAAAAACCCATCAAGAATGTTATCAAGTGCGATGAATGACATTTACCAACCTAAAAACCATTTTTTAGAATGTTTATCAGGTGTGATGAATGAAAATCTACAACCTATTTTTTTTTAAGAATTTTATCAAGCCTGATGCATGGAAATCACCAACCTTTAAACAATTTCATGAATGCTTCGATCAAGGGTTAAAGAAGGAAAACTACCAAACCAAAAAACATTTTTACCAATGTTATGAACTAAGATGTATGAAATTATCAACCTAAAGACCCATCAAGTATGCTATCAAGTGGGTTGATGATATTCACCAACCTAAAAACCCATCAAGAATGTTATCAAGTGCGATGAGTGACATTTACCAACCTAAAAACTTTTTTTTAGAATAGTATCAAGTGTGTTGAATGAAAATCACCATCCTAAAATTTTAAAGAATGTAATCAAGTGTGATGTATGGAAATCACCAATCTTTAAACATTTTTCAGGAATGTTTCGATCAAGGGCGATAAATGAAAACTACCAAACTAAAAAACATTTTAGCAATGTTATCAACTAAGATGTATGAAATTACCAACCTAAATACACATCAAGGAAGTTATAAAGTGCGATGAATGACATTTACCAACATAAAAACCCATCCAGGATGTTATCAAGTGTGATGAATGACAATTACCAACCTAAAAACCATATTTTTTTTAAGAATATTATCAAGTTTGTAGGATGAAAATGACCAAACTAAAACTTTTTAACAATGTTATCAAGTGTGATGTATGAAAATCACCAACCTAAACTTTTTAAGAATGTTATCAAGTGTGATGTATGGTAATCACCAACCTTTAAACATTTTCAGGAATGTTTCGATCAAGGGTGATAAATGAAAACTACCAAACTAAAAAACATTTTGAACAATGTTATCAACTAAGATGTATGAAATTACCAACCTAAACACCCATCAAGGATGTTATCATGTGCGATGGATGGAATTTACCAACATAAAAACCCATCAAGGATGTGATCAAGTGGGATGAATGTCAATTACCAACCTAAAAACATTTTTTAGAATATTATCAAGTTTGAAGAATGAAAATGACCAAACTAAAATTTTGAAGAATGTTATCAAGTGTGATGTATGAAAATCACCAACATTTTTCAAGAATGTTATCAAGTGTGATGTATGGAAATCACCGAACTTTAAACATTTTCAGGAATGTTTTGATCAAGGGTGATAAATGAAAACTACCAAACTAAAAAACATTTTAGCAATGTTATCAACTAAGATGTATGAATTTACCAACCTAAAGACCCATCAAGGATGTTATCAAGTGCGATGAATGACATTTACCAACATAAAAACCAATCAAGGATGTTATCAGGTGCGATGAATGACAATTACCAACCTAAAAACCATTTTTGTTAGATTATTATCAAGTTTGAAGAATGAAAATGACCAAACTAAAACTTTTTAAGAATGTTATCAAGTGTGATGTATGAAAATCACCAACCTTTTAAACATTTTAAGGAATGTTTCGATCAATGGTGATAATGGAAAACTACCAAAATGAAAAACAATTGTAGCAATGTTATCAACTAAGATTTATGAAATTACCAACCTAAAAACCCATCAAGAATATTATCAAGTGCGATGAATGACATTTACCAGCTTAAAAACCCATCAAGGATGTTATTAGGTGGGATGAATATCAATTACCAACCTAAAGACCCATCAAGTATGTTATCAAGTGGGATTATGATATTCACCAACCTACAAACCCATCAAGAATGTTATCAAGTGCGATGAATGACATTTACCAACCTAAAAAACTATGAAGAATTTTATCAGGGGCGATGAATGGAAAATCACCAACTTAAAAATCTTTTTAAGAATTTTTATCAAGTTTGATGAATGGAAATTAGCAGCCTAACATTTTTTTAAAATGTTTTATCAAGTGTGTTGAATGGAAATCACCAACATAACAACTTTTAAGAATGTTATCAACATGGGATGTATGTAAATTTCCATCCTTAAAACACTTTTTTTAAGAATGTTATGAAGGCGAAATAATAAAAAATGCCAACCTATTAAAATTCTTCAAAAGTTTATCAAGTATGGAAATTTCCAACCTAATTTTTTTAAGAGTGTCATCAAGTTCGATGAATTAAAATTACCATCCTGGAAACATCTTAAGAATGTTTATCAACTACAATGAATAAAAATTACCAATCTAAAAACCTTTGTTAAGATTATTTTATCAAGTGTGATGAATGAAAACCACAAAGCTAAAAACCATTTTTAATATTGTTATGAAGAGGTATTAACAAAAAATACCAACCTAAAAAAATTCTTCAAAATGTTTTTATCAGGTGGGATGAATTAAAATTACCAAACATAATCCTTTTAAGAATGTTATCAAGTGTGGTGAAAGATGAATTTTCAGATAGTGGGAATTGGCCGGTGCCGTCCCAAGCAGTCGCGCACTTATGACAGACAACCAATAATTTACACAATAGCTTCATTTTCTGCATAATATCTTGGTAATTTTTCTACTAGATTTACAGTCTTTTACACCAGTTGGAAGTGGAAATTTTTTATACTAGTTGGAAGTGGAATTTTTTTATACTAGTTGGAAGTGTATTTTTCTACTGGACCGTGGGAAAGTTTTATACTAGAAGGAAGTGAAAAAATTTAGGACAGTGCGGCGTCCCCCGGGGGATCAAAATTTTTCATCCCACGGGTCCCCAAGCTGACATGTGTACTTTTTTGCCCCAAAATCTGGTAGTTGCTCTATGTAGCAAAACAAAATCATGTTTTTGCTCCGTGTAGCGAAAAACGGTTCACCATAGAAAAGAAAAGGAAGAAGGCGGACCTCGCCGGAGATCTCGCCGGAGTTATCGTAGCAAAAATCTATACTATTTATAGCAATAAAAATGTGAGCAAAAAATTTGTACTGCTATATCAAAAAAATAAAACAATTGTAGCAAAAAAATTTGTCATATATTAGCAAAAAATGACCTTGTTGGACATATCGCCGAAGTTCTCATAGCAAAAAATTTACACACAAAAAGCAAAAAAAAATAGGAGTAAGTAGCAAAATTTCGCCGCCATGTAAAATCACCCATAAGCACGTGACCCCCACTGCCGGTCTTCGGGAGCACCGCAGCCGGCCTTCGCGAGCATCACCTGAGTGCCATGGGAGAACCTCCCCCGCGTGGTCGGACGAGAGGACGGCGCCTAGGCTCGTGGCGAGAGTAGCATGCAAGAAGAAGGACAGGGACAGCTAGATCAGCCAAAGGAGCAACTCGGGAACGACGACACGCCGGTGGAGGAGCATGACGACGAGCGATGGGCGGGAGCTGGCCGGCGGCGCATGGACGGGAGCCGGTGAGATCCGCGCGGAGGAGCAGCACAGGGGCGGCGACGCGCCTGTGGAGTAGCATGACGACGAGCGGGGTTAGGAGCTGGCCGGCGGCGCATGGCGGCGAGCTGGCCGACGGCGGAGGCTCGTGGCCGGCCATGGTTAACTCGCGTGTGTGTGGAGGAGAGTAAACTGGATGAGATAAGCCTCGTGGTGGGATGGGGTACCAACCGCAGACGTCTCGCGGGTCCGGGCGCACATGGCCACAGCAGCGGATGTGGAGGATGGAGTGGGACGATCCCCTGGCTGATTGACAGCCTTTTCCAAAGAATTATACAGGTTGGAAGTGGAATTTTTTCTATCTCCCACCCTTTTTTCTTGCCCTAAAAAATCAGTAGCCCAAATGTATAACAACGATTGCAGCAAAAATTAATTTTTTCTCACCATAAAAATGAATCTTCAGACAGTGGGAACGGGCCGGTGCCGTCGCAAGGAGTCGCGCATTTATCAGAGACATCCAATAATTTACACAATAATTTTTTTTTCTGCACAAGATGTCGGTAATTTATCTACTAGATTTACAGTCTTTCTACACTAGTTGGAAGCGTAAAAATTTTATACTAGTTGGAAGTGGAATTTTTTCTACCAATTTTTTTCCCTTGAAATGAGGCTTTAAAAAAAATTGGAACGAGGCAAAATCTTTGTCTTTTATATTGATATAGAAAGAGCAAACAGGAAGGACGAGGCCTAAAAAGAAAAAAGATACAACTCGAGTCGACGACCATGTCATCCGAGCAACCATAGCCGTCACTACCACTGCGGAGGCTACCTCAGGCAAGACGAAATCGCGGAGCCGCCGCTCCGACATACACGCTGGCCCCAGGGCCACGCCCCTAAACTAGCCGCCGACCATGTCGCCCTAGCAATCAAAGCCGACACTATAACGGCGGAGATAAACTCAACGCAACAAGAAACCCCGGAGCCGCCGCTCCGACATCCATGCCGGCCCCAAGGCCGCGCATCCAAACTAGCCGACGATCAAGTTGCCCTAGAACCAAAAGCGACACTGAACACGGTGGAGGCAACCTCAACGCAAGTCATCTGGAGCCGCCACTCCGACATCCAGGCCGGCCCCAGGACCGCGCACCGCCTAGCCGACGACGAAGATGCCGCCACCAACCACCAACACCCCACGGCTCCCACAGGCCGGTGGAATGTCCAAGGCGAGGCCGCAAGAGGCAAGCGACGCAGGAGCGCCGCCCTCGCCCGATACCGCGAACGATCTAGGGTTTCCCCCGGAGAACCCGGCGCGGAGAAGCGAAAGCACCGCCTCGACGACGCCTTCATGAAGGACGCGCCACCGGGAGGCGTCGCCGTCGTCAGCCCAGGTGGAGCACCGGTGCAGGGCTTTCGCCCGGCGTCGCAAACCCCGCGAACCGCCCCACGGCGTAAAAAAATGGCTCGTAATTGTTTGCGCGGGAACTGGGTCGAACGGACGCGATCCGCGAGCGTGTCACGTAACGGAAAAAAACTCGCACGATCGACGAAATACCAAAATAAGGATAAGTTTTCGTAATGCGTGCCAAAAACGTTACCGTCGCGGCGCGCGCAAGGTAGCATCGCCCGTTGGAAGTGGAACAATTTTATACTAGTTGGAAGTGGAATTTTTTCTACTAGTTGAAAGTGTATTTTTTCTACTAGACGGTGGAAATTTTTATACTAGTTGGAAGCGCAAAAAATTATACTAGTTGGAAGTGGAATTTTTTATATCTCCCACCCTTTTTTTTCTTACCCTAAAAATTCACTAGCCCAAAAAGGGAATTAATTTTGTAGGAAAAGATAATTTTTTCTGACCATAAAGGTGCAAGCGAATAAAGGGAATAGGCAACTTAAATAAGCAAAGTACAAAATCAAGCCTTGACACCCCACCGTCATCTTCCTGCGCGTTGCGTTTTCATATAGCCAAAAAAGGAAAGATGCGCTACGATACTCTTTCCTAATATACTATCGCGGGGTTGGTCCGAAACCGATCAACCGAAACTCGGTTGTCGAGCGCGCGCAAGGTATCCACGCCCGTAGCAAGCTGTCTATCATGGACACACTTGACATGAATCAGAAGAATATATCCCGAAGATAGCGAATACGTACATACGTTCAAAATTGTATCCTATTTAATTTTCACATGTGTTTTTTTGGTTAGGTCTTAGGTGACGTATTGGGCGACAACGTGTGTGACTTGTACCATATCCATCAGAGACACGGAACGTACCCAGATAGGACTCATCAGTCTATCTCCGTTAGGCACACAACACGTACACATATAAATTACTCCATCCGTTATTTAATCTTGATCGCATAATTCATATTAAATGGTCAATCTATTTCCCATTAGGCACAATACGTACACATATAAAATTTTTCCGTCCCTTATATAATCTTGACCGTATAATTTATATCAAAGGGTTATTTTTAGACCTACGTTGAAGTCATGCGCGGAATACGGATGCATGTCCGGAATCTTGACTCCCCGTAGTATAATTTTCTTATAGTACATGGAAGTATGCGGGAAAAAACGCGTCGAAAATTACCTATTAAAATCAGATAATCGGAAAATCACTTGTCCATGGCGAGAAAATATAGAGAGAATTACACACAAAGCCTAATGATTTTCCTCTTTACATAGAAACTTAGATGATTATTTTGAGTTGTTTTTTATTGTTTTGGGGGTAAATGATGTGAGAGCTAACAAATACAAATTATAATTTTATATTTGGTTTCTAACTACACGTGGTAAGAAATTAATTGATTGCTACTATATACATTTGAATATATTAGTGTTTTTTTCTTGCTGCTTTAAATTTTATCTACATTGGAGTAGCCCACAGAATGCACATCCATGTATGGAGTCTTGACTCCCCGTAGTATAAGCTGCCAACGGTCCATGAAAGCAGGCAGTGAAAAATGTGTGGAAATTTACCTATTAAAATCTGGTACTCGGAACATCGCCTCTCTATGGCGAAGAAATATAGAGAGAATTGCACGCAAAGCAACTTGACATGAATCAGAAGAAATATATGACCGGTCTGATAAGTTTGAGGAAGATAGAAATTATGTGCGTTCAAGACTTCAGATCTAATTATTTTTACATGTGGTTTTATGGCTAGGTGACGTATTGGACTGACAACATGTACTACTTGTAAGCTGTCTATCATGGACACACTTGACATGAATCAGAAGAATATATCCGGAAGATAGCGAATACATACGTTCAAAATTGTATCCTATTTAATTTTCACATGTGTTTTTTTGGTTAGGTGACGTATTGGGCGTACAACGTGTGTGACTTGTACCATATCCATCAGAGACACGGAACGTACACAGATAGGACTCATCAGTCTATCTCCGTTAGGCACACAACACGTACACATATAAATTACTCCATCCGTTATTTAATCTTGATCGCATAATTCATATTAAATGGTCAATCTATTTCCCATTAGGCATAATACGTACACATATAAAATTTTTCCGTCCCGTATATAATCTTGACCGTATAATTTATATCAAAGGGTTATTTTTAGACAGTTTTCTAGGATTAACGTGGTGTCTCGTAGGGAGTCTCCAATTAGTAAATATAAGATATTGTAAGTAGTCTCTTGCAATAATCAGTGGATTAATTTTTTTTCAAGAAACAATATCCATAATAAAATATCTTTCATGGACCAATGATCAGCACAATTATGAAAAAATATAAACAACTCATTGTCTACATGATTAATCAAACCTTAAACAATTTCAAATTTTAACATGTCATGTCACACAAACAAAATTTATACACATAGAAGGAGATAATTAAATGTATTATTCTACAAATTAATCTAAGTTCCTACACCAAAGCCAAAAAAAAAAAAGTGAACATATTTTTTCATGGTACATAAATAATATTACTACCCTATTTTAGAGCGGTGATTTGCAAGACATTACCTAAGAACTGATGTTTTTTATGAATTTCATTAAATCAGTAGCAATTCATTGTGATGTTGATCATCAAATATGCTTACTAAGAATGGTGCATTTGAATTCGAATATAAAAGTCCCGTTCATCCCCTACCTTAATTACGTGTTGATTGCGTACCTTTCCCATATTCCTTATTATGCGGTAAGCCAAGTAACGATGTTAATTCTGGTCAACCAAGTCTGCTCAATTAGATCCACACAGAACATACATGAAGTATGAATTACTTACTCACAATACATTGAATATACTATTACATGGTTTTAAGGAAAATACATCTAGAAGAAGTTGCTTACAACTAATTTTGGTAAAATTATAGAATCATATTATGATGCTAAATTATTTCCCAAATGAGTAAAGTAAGTACTCAAGAAATCATGGTTGCTATATTATGCCTAAATTGCACCTTAAGCAGTCAGACAATCATGATCAAATGTCCCATTACATTTACCACTACATCCATAAAACATAGTTATCTAGTCCATGTTACCAACAACGTGACGCGA
Organism: Alopecurus myosuroides; assembly: GCA_028641055.1. NCBI lineage: Eukaryota > Viridiplantae > Streptophyta > Magnoliopsida > Poales > Poaceae > Alopecurus > Alopecurus myosuroides. The sequence goes on along the minus strand of CM054057.1, from coordinate 205,890,925 downwards.
TCAGACAAAATTAGCTAAGAAAAAATATATACTAACTCAGCTTCCAAACATCGACACCAAAAATATATGCTGCGAGCGTGATGCACCACACGCCATGGCAGCAAGACAGCGCTTGCCGCAAGCGCCCACAACGGCACAACGCTATAGAGCGACCTATATCTGTTGATTTTTCACGCCATGCATGCATATGGTGCTTGATGTACACGATCTGCACGTCGCTAGACATTGAGGAAAAATGTCGAAGGAAAGATCATTGCCCAGATTCTCTTTTGAAAGAGTCGTGACCACACCTAGATTGATTTTCTCCATCGTTTCTTTCTCTTTTCAGATGGTCCATATTTTGCACGACAGGAGGAAGAGATTAAGCCGGCCGGCCGCCCACAGTCTTATGGACACGCACGGTTGCGAGATCATATATATCAGCAACGGGGCAAGCGTAACATTTGATTTGGAACCAGATGGCAGCACAGCCGCGCAGAAGAAACATTGGTAGGACTGCCAGGGCATCAGATGTTTGGACATCATATTCCTTTGTATAGACGGCGAACGACTTCCTCCAGCATCGGCGACATTGATGAAAGGTCGCCAGCGGCGGGATGGCCTATGGAATCGGTGACATGGCTCTTGCTCAGCAAACGTAGCAGCCTTCGCGTTGTATGAAAATAGCATGCTTCTGTCTGACATGCAAACATGGGATTGATCTCATAACCTTGTTACATTCAAACCAATGTATCTTCTAGTTTTTTTTTTGTTGCTGATTGGGGAGGTGCACGTGGATATCCAAACGTTTATAAAAGAAACTCTACCAACCCTGCACGTGAGAATCCATCGTGCATAAAAAGTACTCTTCCAACATGGGGTTGATCGTTCAAACCGCGGTATCTTCAAATTTTTTTTTGCACGTGAGAATCCACTCTTTCAGCCCACTTATTCGACCTGAGCCGTAGATTCAAAATCTGACGGTTAATTTTTGGTAGATTTCTACGATTAACGTGGTAACTCGTAGTGAGTCTCCAATTAGTAAATATAAGATTTATCAACAACCATTATGCTAAATCATCATGACTAAATTAATTAATTAATACAAAAAGTTCATCACACGTTAAAACCAAAGTAGCGTAGTGACCATACATATATAGTTCTCATAAAAATACACACTGAAACCATCCATAAAATCTCTCTCTAATTAATGCATTTAAAAACAACAAAAATTGCGATCAAAATCGCAACAAAGGTAACAATTGACCCGACGGCATAATGATACCAAGCCTCTTTACTAATTGCATATTTTCTAATCTTTCTAATTTTCAGGCGCATTGCGTCCATCTCGCTCTTGTGACCATCGACGACACCGCCGGCAAGAACCTTTTCCAAGGTCATCTTCTCTCTTTCAGTTTTTTCCAACCTTTCTTCAGTTTTTTTTCAATCTTTCTTTCAAGCCAACATTTTCTTGTTCAACTAAGTGTAACTTCTCAACAATAGCGTCGATAGGCATTTCCGGTTCCACTACCTCCTAGATAAAAATATCTATGTCAAGTTGATCGGCGTAATTAATTGTCATATAATCAGGAAATGAAAATATGTAGTTATAAAAGATAATATACCACATCCAAATCATAGACTGGACGAGGGCCAACGGGGACGGATATCAAAACCATGGCGCTATATATATAAAAAAAAATCTTACACAATAAGAAAATTATATACAAGTAAATATGTAAATCATACAAATCAAAATTTGTTTTCGTAAATAAAAACAATAGGCTCACCAAGGTTGTGTCGGTGACGGGGCGATCGACGGCGGTGAGGAAGGGGACAAGGCGCGCGACACTAAAAAAACCACAAATCATAATTAAATTTGAGCTCAAATTGCATATGTATACATAACAAATGATGAACTCTCTCTTGCTTAGGCATTTCATCAAACACCTAGCTAGCACAACAAAAATGAAATGAGCAAGAAAACCAGCAAAACTTGCAATGCCGGAAGAGGGAATGTTGATGCTAACCGTAGAACCGATGGGTACCAACAATCTTGACAAATGGTGGAGAAAAATGGCGATGGATTAGAGCTCACAAGAGGAAGGAGAGAGCAAAAATGGAGTTGAGCTCGAGCTGGAAAAAATGGAGCTGAGCTCGGGGTGGAATATAGGGGAGGGCATTAGGACCGGTTTGTGTTACAAACCGGTGCTAAAGGGTCTGACAGTGGGCCCCATAGTTGCTGCAAAAAATGAGAAAACCTTTAGAACCGGTTTGTGATACAAACTAGTTCTAAAGGGTCTGTCCACGGGGCCCCCCTCCCTGCAGCAAACGGTCCAAAAACCTTTAGGACCGGTTTGTATTACAAAGCGGTCCTAAAGGCCTTGCGGCCATTTGCTGCAGGGAGGGGGCCCAGCGAACAGACCCTTTAGAACCGGTTTATATCCAATCCGGTTCCAATGTGGTTGGCTCAATGCCCTGTTTTCTACTAGTGTATACATACCTAAGGTATCTACATACCTTACATACAAATTGGAGGTTAGAGGAGTGCCAAACATTGCCGAGACGGAAATGAATCAACATTCCGGCAAAGTGGCAACTCATTTTCATATCCAAAATTTCACTTCATGTCATACTCACAAAAAACTTCGGCATGACCTTCTTACAAATAGGAGGTTATTAGGGAGTGCCAAACTATGCCGAGACGGAAATGAATCAACATTACGACAATAGTTGGCTACTCAATTTCATTCCACAACAAATTGCACACATTTAACCTCTCCATTACACGGCCATATTTGAATCCGGTGAAATTTCACACATATTTCATATTGCGTGTATCCGGACAAAATTCTTATACAAACTCATTTAATGATATATTAGCATTCATCCCACCTCAAATGAATAGATGGCTACACGAGATGATATCCGGAGAATTTTGGAGCTTTGGAGAGGGAGGGGGTAATTCTAGATCTAGATGCCTAGGAAGGGAAAACTTTGGGTAGAAAGGGTGTTAGGAGGGAGATAAACCTATATATACCAACTAAAATAATTTTAGTTGGTTAAAAAGAGAGTAGGAGGGTGGGGAAATTGGCATTAATTCGAGCTAGAGAGAGAAGAGGGGACAAGGTTGAGAAGAGAGTGGAGGGGAAAGTGGGGGTGGTGGATGGTCACTTATGGCAGATCTGCCAGGTTACCGCTGACGAACAGCTCTTCCTATTCGCCAGCGCTAAAATGCGCCTTGGGCCCACAGGTTAGCGCTGGCGAACAGGCAGAGCTGTTCGCCAGCGGTGGCCCACTTAGCTCAGGCTGGACGTTCGGGTTTTCCCGAATTTTCGGGTTGGATCATTCGGGTAAAATAAAATTTGGGTTTCCAAAAATGACTCCCGAATTTTGACTAAATGTTTTGATACCCGACAAATCGGGTAGGAAAAACTTCGGGTTCGGGTTCGGGAAATCACGATTTTCCCGAAAAAATCACAAGGTGAAGAATGAGAAAGTTTCCCTTCGTCGGTGAAGATGGTCGCGTCCCCTCGTCGGAAAGCACATCCCGTTGCTAACTCCCTCTAGTTCTCTACCGCCTGAAACAAGAAGGGGAAGTGCCGCGTGCCCGGCTAAGGCGCATGGCGGCAGAGGGCCTTGCGGCCTGCGCTGGACGCCACACCCGATCCCGCCAACCGCGGACATCCATCGTGTCTTGCGCTACGGCATGGGACGCGCGCCCACCTGAGATGCACATGGAAGCAAGACGTGGATCTGTGCTCGCGTCCTCGGAAGGGTTTGTGTGGCGGCGGCCGGCAGATTGGCCTTGTGGTGTGTTGTTTGGCCTCTGGCCTGGCGGCTGCGAATGGGGATTGGGAGTCACGCCTGAACTGGGAGGACTCAGGTTCACGCACGCATCCAGACACGACAGAGAGGAGATGAGGAGTAGGGTTTGACAAGGAATTGTTGGGCTGGACATTGTTGTTTGGGCCTGGGGAGATGCGGTAGTCCTAGACTGCGTTCGGGTCAATCGGGTAGTTCGGGTGGCGTGAAACTAATCCTGAATTTCCCTAATTAAATTAGGGTTTTAGAAGTTGCCACCCAATGTAGTGCTCGGGATTTTCGGGTTCGGGATCGGTTAATTCGCATTCGGGCTTCGGGAATCGGGTTTTATGCCCACCGTGACACTTAGCGTTGGCGAACACAGGGGCCTGTTCGCCAGCCGTAGTTTCAGGGAGGGGCAGGTGTGCGCGCAGGGGGGTCCCACCCATAGCGCTGGCGGACGTGTTGGCATGTTCGCCAGCGGTAGTAGAAAGAGCGCTGGCAAACTGTTAATGGTGTTCGCCAGCGGTAATAGCGCTGGCAAATCCTGAATCGTGTTCGCCAGTGGTATAGACGTGGCTATAGGCCGTTTCCTACTAGTGCCACGCGAAGGTCTTGGGTTGTTTTGAATTTTCTAGCATTTTCTAAGCCGGTTTCAGGAAAAAGACAACATGCCGAGCATGACCGTTCGTAGCTAGGGGTTGAATATTGAGAAAATCTTGGTGTATGTAGGATGAAATATGTAGTTTTGTACCTAAAATTTATTTTTTCCGAAAATCATGAGCAAACTATGAGATACATGTAGTTCAAATTTGACCATTTTCCAACTGAATCGGCACAAACTTGTGTTTTTCAAAAGAGGTGGATGGAAACCTTTTCATAGGAAACAAATTATTTGTGTATACAACATGGTCTAGCATTTTAAAAAACTGCATCTCCCAAGTTTTGCAACATATTTGTGATAGGTCATTCACACAAAAAATCATTTCTGACACTCGGAAAATGGAAAATAGTTTTTTTATTCAATGAAAAGGAAAAGTTCCTCCGTCAATATTGTCTTTTCTTTCAAGATGAATGTTTGTGTGGAATATGAGCACATTTAAACAAACTATGCCATGGATTTGGCCATAACACCCTTCATTTGGCCCGAAACTCTAGAATGTTCAGAGGAGATAGTTTATTTTTGTGAATACATTTTCAACACAACTGTCGTATTCCAAGTTTCTTATTTTTTGTAGATACTAGGACATATATAATGAAACCACGCAAAGGTCTTGCATCATTTTGGGTTGTTTTAAATTTTCTGGAGTTTTCAAAGCCGGTTTCAAGAAAAAGTCAAGACGGTTGGCATGACCGATCGTAGCTAGGGTTTTAATATTGAGAAACTCTTGGTGTATCTATGATGAAATAGGTAGTTTTGTACCTAAAAATTATTTTTTCCAACAATCATGAGAAAACTAGTAGGTACCTGTAGTTCAAATTTGACCAGTTTCCAACTAGATCGACAGAAACTTGTGTTTTTATAAAGAGGTGGATGGAAGCATTTTCATAGGAAAATTTTTGGTTATTTGTGCATATAACATCTTCTAGAATTTGCAAAAAATATTTCTCCCAAGTTATGTAACATATTTATAGTAGGTCCTTCACAAAAAAACCCATTTTTGACACTCGAAAAACGAAAAATGGTTTTTTATTCGATGAAAAGGAAAACTTCCTCCGTCAACATTGTCCGTACTTCCAAGATGCATGTTTTTGTGGAATAGGGGCACATTTAATCAATATATGCCATGGATTTGGTCATAACACCCGTCATTCGGCCCGAAACCCTAGAATGTTCGAAGGTGATAGCTTATTTTTGTGAACACATTTTCAACACAACTGTCGTATTCCAAGTTAATTATTTTTTGTGGATACTAGGTCATATATAATGACACCACCCGAAGGTCTTGCATCATTTTGGGTTGTTTTGAATTTTCTCGAATTTTCTAAGCCGGTTACACTTTCAGTAAAAATTCAAGACGGCGGGCATGACCGTTCGTAGCTAGGGGTTGAATATTGAGAAAATCTTGGTGTATATATGATGAAATAGGTAGTTGTGTACCAAAAAATTAATTTTTCCAAAAATCATGAGCAAACTATTAGGTACCTGTAGTTCAAATTTGACCAGTTTCCAACTAAATCGAAACAAACTTGTCTTTTTCAAAAGAGGTGGATGTAAACCTTCTAATAAGAAAACGTTGGTTATTTGTGCATACAACATGGTCTATTATTTTCAAAAAAATGCATGTCCCAAGGTTTGCAACATATTTGTGGTAGGTCCTTCACAAAAAAAACCCATTTTTGACACTCGGAAAATTGAAAATGGTTTTTTCATTCATTTAAAAGGAAAACTACCTCTATCAACATTGGTCGTGCTTCCAACATGCATGTTTATGTGGAATATGGGCACATTTAATAAAAATATACCATGGATTTGGTCATAACACCCGTGGTTTGGCCCGAAACCCTAGAATATTAGGAGGAGATAGCTTATATTTGTGAACACATTTTCAACACAACTTTCGTATTCCAAGTTTTTTTTGGATACTAGGACATATGTAATGACACCACCTGAAGGTCTTGCGTCATTTTGGGTTGTTTTGAATTTTCTGGAATTTTCTAAGCCGGTTTCAGTAAAGAGTCAAGACGGCCGGCATGACCGTTCGTAGCTAGGGTTTGAATATTGAGAAACTTTTGGTGTATCTATGATGGAATAGGTAGTTGTCTACCTAAAAATAAATTTTTCCCAAAATCATGAGCAAACTATGAGGTAGCTGTAGTTCAAATTTGACCAGTTTCCAACTGAATCGGCAGAAACATGTATTTTTCGAAAGAGGTGGATGGAAACCTTTTCATAGGAATTTTTTTTGGTTATTTGTGCATATAACATGGTCTAGTATTTTCAAAAAATGCATCTCCGATGTTTTCCAACATATTTGTGGTAGGTCCTTCACAAAAAACCAATTTTTGACACTCGGAAATAGAAAATGGTTTTGTTATTCAATGAAAAGGAAAACTTACTCCGTCAACACTGTCTGTGCTTCCAAGATGCATGTTTCTGTGGAATATGGTAACATTTAAACAAACTAAGACATGCATTTGGCCATAACACCCGTCATTCGACCCAAAACCCTAGAATGTTCGGAGGAGATAGCTTATTTTTGTGAACACATGGTCAACACAACTGTCGTATTTCAAGTTTATTATTTTTGTTGGATACTAGGACATATATAATGACACCATATGAAGTTCTTGCATCATTTTGGGTTGTTTTGAATTTTCTGTAATTTTCTAAGTCGGTTTCACTTTCGGTAAAAATTCAAGACGGCGGGCATGACTGTTCGTAGCTAGGGGTTGAATATTGAGAAATCTTGGTGTATATATGATGAAATAGGTAGTTGTGTACCAAAAAATTAATTTTTCCAAAAATCATCAGCAAACTATGAGGTACCTGTAGTTCAAATTTGACACGTTTCCAACTAAATCGGCACAAACTTGTGTTTTTCAAAAGAGGTGGATGGAAACCTTATAATAGCAAAAACGTTGGTTATTTGTGCATACAACATGGTCTAGTATTTTCAAAAAATGCATCTCCCAATGTTTGCAACATATTTGTGGTAGGTCCTTCACAAAAAACCCCATTTTTGACACTCGAAACTTCCAACATGCATGTTTGTGTGGAATATGGGCACATTTAATCAAAATATACCATGGATTTGGTCATAACACCCGTGGTTTGGCCCGAAACCCTAGAATGTTAGGAGGAGATAGCTTATTTTTGTGAACACATTTTCAACACAACTGTCGTATTCCAAGTTTATTATTTTTTGTGGATACTAGGACATATATAAGACACCACCTGAAGGTCTTGCATCATTTTGGGTTGTTTTGAATTTTCTGAAATTTTCTAAGCCGGTTCCAGCAAAAAGTCAAGACGGCGGGCATGACCTTTTGTAGCTAGGGGTTGAATATTAATAAAGTCTTGGTGTATCTATGATAAAATGTAGTTTTGTACCTAAATATGATTTTTTTCCAAAAATCATGAGCAAACTATGAGGTACCTGTAGTGCAATTTCACCGGTTTCCAACTAAATCGGCAGAAACTTGTGTTTTTCAAAAGAGGTGGATGGAAAACTTTTCATAGTAAAAAAGTTGGTTATTTGTGCATATAACATGACCTAATATATTTTTTAAAATGCATTTCCCAAGTTTTGCAGCATATTTGTGGTTGGTCCTACACAAAAAAACATTTTTTTCACTCGGAAAATGGAAAATGGATTTTTTAAATGAAAAGAAAAAAAATTGTAACTTGACAAACCTAGATCTATGTTTGTGTTCCAATACAATTGTGCTCCATTTTGCCATATGTTGGCACATTAAAACATGGTTTGCTAATTTGGTGCCCAAGTTTGGCCTGTTTTCTCCACGAACCCTAGTTTCGACACCTAATTTGGTTGAGTGACTATAGCCCATACACTAAACATCCCACTTATTAAAGTTCTATGCATGATAAAAAAAATTATATGGATGTCATATTTGAATTTCTCTCATTTTTCTAATCGCTATGGACATATTATTTGTCAAATTTCGATTTACGGATTTATAGATATGAATTATTCAATATTAAATCGAAAATTCAAAAATGTTAATTATTATTTAAATTCAAGATTATTTGCATTCAAGATTATTATTAGGTATTATTTTTTATTTAAATAATTGTTTGAATTCACAAAATAAAATAGTGTGACATGATGGTCTAATGGTTAACAGGATTGATTGTATACTATTATCAACAAAACATCCATTGTTTCTAGGCAGCTCACGGGGAAGGAACTACAATGTTAAGCATGCTCGAGCTGGAGCAATCTGAGTATGGGTGACCGATCGGGAAGTATTAATAGAAGCGAGTAATTTAGAATAAAATAAAAAATGCTTAGAAACAAACATAAATGTGTCTATAGTGTGATTAAGTGGTTAAACAAGTAGAATAAAAAAATTGCAGAAAAAATAAAAAAAAATGGAAAAAGAATAATTTTTAAAATTAAAAAAATCGGCCTACATATACGCCGACAGCCACCAGCCTATGTCGACAGGGGTAGAGGCCGACGGGGCATACGCCGACGCCCACCGTCGGCCTACCCCTACGCCGATGGGGATCATATATACGTTGTCGGGGTCCGGCCATCGACATATAGACTGCGTTCCACATTGTCAGATCACCTTCAGCATCTCGATTACTCCCAAAAAAAAGTGTACACAGTTCATACTAATAAATAGTTATGACATATAGGAATATCAGAGGAGTTTGGTCAGGAGAGATGGTTGCCCAGTGCGTAAGGTTGGGACTTGCTATACGGGGCGTCCCACGGGATATCATGAGGGAGGATGAGTTTAGGTGGCCAGTTCAGAGAGTTATACAGCTAAGGCAACTTACAAAGCATTAATGCATGGGAAAATCCGATTCCCCCTTACGAATGGAGTCTAGAAATGCTGGGAACCAGTGAAGTGCAAAATTTTCATGTGGCTTGCCCTGCAGTACAGGATTTGGACTTCTGACAGGAGAGTGAGGCACGGCCTGCAGGACAGTACGTATTTATGCAAACTGTGCCTGCAAGAGACGGAGACTACGGACCATATCCTTGTGCAGTGTGTTTTCACAAGGCAGGTGTGGTGGAGATGTGTTTCTCGGGTGCGAGATCCCCGTCCCAACTGTGATAGATACGCTCCAAAACTGGTGGTTGTCAGTTAGGGAGAGATTCAGAGAGAAACAAAGAAAACAGGTGGACTCCTTAGTAACCCTTATGACCTGGATGATCTGGAAACAACGGAACGCGAGGGTGTTCAACAACGGCAAGCAGATTTGCAATGAGGAGGCGATGTCTTTGAGAGCGCTTGAGGAGTTGAAGAGTTGGGCCCAGGCTGGAGCAGGAGTTGGAGAGTTGCTTCGCTAGTAGTTTCTTAGGAGTGGTGCGGAGTGTTTTGACAGCTTGGTTTTGTAACCACAACTGTTAGAACTTCTTGTAACTTATTCTCTATTCTTCTATAAAAATCAGGTATGCAATTGCATACCCTCGAAAAAAAAGGAATATACAAAGTTCCAAAGTTGTTCCACTTATCTCACTAAGGACTAATCTAAAGCTTTAAGAATGGAAGCAGCCAGGATAAAGAAAATCACAGAGATCAAAACCATTGGTCAATGTTCACATGGCAGGGGTACTTTTTACTCAGATGAGTGTAGTTGCGATGCGTTGCATGGTGCTATAGCCTGCAAAGGCCTCGCCTGTACGTGTTTCGTCTCGCTGCGAAGAACAATGCCAAATCAAACATCCCATGGGAATCGGTAGGTTGGGGCTCAAGCTGGCTGCATTTAAGTCATGGTGTTCATAGATCACGAGTGATACACACAATTCGTCGATGTTCCGTTAAAGAACAATTCAAGCTAGCAAGGATAATGTTTTGTTCTTGCTGTCAAATGATGTGGTTGATTGTAGAGACGACTGCAAAAACTATCGATGTGCATGGACAAACTGATATGTGTACTTTAACATCAGTACAACGGTGATTGAAATCATACAAGCTTTCCTCCTCGATTGGTATCATGCTCAAATATTCAGTCACAGAGGTAAAAACTGATAAGAGATTTTGGTAATCCCCAAGTCGGCATTAGTTAAGTTTCAGCTCACCAAGTTGCACATTATTAGGCCTATCTATAGCTGCAGAAACAAACTGTGTCATGTGCAGTTTAAGTTATTAATTGGCACCTGCCCAAAGTGTGCATGAAATCCATAAGTTGTGTAGAAACAACTATGGACGCACTTTCAAATTTAAAGCTCCACACAATCTATAAAATGTGCATATACCAAGTTACATTGGATCATACACCTACAAAATCAAAATCGGCTTAGCCTTACACACTTCCAAATGAATTTTACCGGATCTAACAATTCACAGTTTCTTTTCGGATTATCCAAGGGGGAATTCAGATTTCTTCTTAAGAACCTCCTACTCAATGTGCAACGCGGTGAAATTGTGTTCCTCTGACCGAAGCTAAGAGAAATTTGGGATTATTTATTACTATGTGACGCAAAGCTGTTGTTGGCTTTTCCTTGGAAAAAGGAGCCCAATGATCGCAAAACATGTACAAGAAAAGGCATGCAAATACATCTCAAATTTATTACCACTAACAATCTACATATTTCAAATTTCATGAAGAATTATCCAAGGTAAAGTGCAACACAAAATGATAACAGACTACTTTCTTAGTATCAACTTGATTTATGTACAAGTGTTACCACCTATCTTTGACTGATATACACGTAAAAAGTTCAAGCATAAAAAAATAAAGAGGCGATGAATTGAATCATTACGAACTATTAATATTTTAATTTCTAGTTTCAACAAAGAATAATTCAAGAGACTTTAGTACAGAGCCGATGGCACGCCTAGAGCTCGAGGCCGCTAGCTATTCTCCCTTGATCTGAGGGAATGAGGGGCGATGCAACGGGCGACGCGGGGAGCGAGCCCAAGGGCCGCGGAGGAGATGACGGGAGCGCCGATCACCGGAGTGCCGACCACCAAAGTGCATCTTTCGCCGGAGGGCATTTCTAGGCTCTTTCCTGCATCGACAAGGAGGGTTCTTTGTGTTCGGACTTGGAGGGGTTAGAGGATGCACAGGAGCTAGTGTCAAGGTCCGACGGGAGGTCCATGGTGACCATGTGCAGGACGCCATCACCTGTGCATGACAGAACGCTAGGATCAGAAAAACCAACAGGACAAAGAGGATGTGGAAGCAGATCGCGCAAAGGTTTGCCGCTATGACTTTCAATTTGTTTTGATACGTCATAAACGTATCATTAATTTCTGATGTTCCATGTTGTTTTCATGTTCTTTCCTATATGTTTGCGATACACTTTATGTCATTTTTTATCGATTTTCCGGACTAACTATTGACAAGATGCCACAGAGCCAGTTCCCTGTTTTTTATTGTCTTTAGTTTCAGAAAAGTTGTTCTGGAAATATTCTCGGAATCGGAATATTCGAAGCCCGGAAGCCTTATAATTCCCGAACGTTCCACAGAGTCCTGGAAGGGGGCCACACCATAGGGCCCTGCCCCCTGGACGTGCCTGGGGTGGTGTGGGCCCTTCGGGCCTCCACCTCCTTCTCCCTTTCACCTATTTATACCCCGATACGTTAACCCTAAAATATACCACTTCATCCCGAGAAACACCCGAGGCCGCCGTCTTCGTCATCCCGAGATCGGGAGTGTTCTGGAGCTCTCCCGGCACCCTGTCGGGAGGGTAATTCATCACCGTAGGGGTCTACACCACCATGCCCTCCTCTGAAGTGATGCGTGAGTAGTTCATCCCTGGACTACGTGTCCATAGAAATAGCTAGATGGTCGTTCTCTCCAATTTGTACCTCATGTTTAGATCTTGTGAGCTGTCTATCATTATCAAGATCATCTTTATGTAATGCTACATGTTGTGTTTTCTGGGATATGGTGAATGTTGAATGCTATGTCTTCTGATTATAAATTTGTGATGTTATCTTCATGCATCTGTTATTTATGATCTTGCATGCTCTCCATTATTAGTAGATGCTCTGGCCAAGTAGATGCTAGTAACTCCAAGAGGGAGTATTTATGCTCGATAGTGGGTTCATGCCTCCTTTGCATCTGTGCTTGAGTGACAGAAACGTGACGGATGGAGGATGTGATGTTTCCATTAGGGAGAAAACAACGATGTTTACCTAGTTTACATTACACACTTTGCTTGCGGTGATAATCTATTGCTTGCAACTTAATACCCAACGTTTGTTTGGATGATATTCGGAGGGTGGATTATTAGACACAGATGAAGTTGGATGACGGTCTATGTATTTTGTTTTAATGCCCGCATGAATCACATAGTAATCTTTATGTCTTGCATATGCACTACGGTGCAGCCTTCATTTCTATCAATTGGCCAGCTGTAATTTGTTCACCACACATGTTATTTATCTTCTACGGAGAGACACCACTAGTGAACTGTGGACCCCGATCCATTTTCTCATACCGATAATACACATTGTTTCAACTGCTTTCATAATGTTTTCCACACCATACATTTAATATCTTTGTGTTTAGCAAAATCGCCGAGATTGACAAACTCACTGCTTCGTAGGGGCAAAGTGATTTGATTGTGTTGTGTAGGTTCCATGTTGCTGCTGAACCGGCAGTGCGCCCTGCCATCTCCGCTGCATCAACCTTCTGAAGTAACTCCTTCCTCTTACTTGTCGATTCAACCTTGGTTTCTTTCTGAGGGAAACTTGCTGCTGCACTCTTCATACCTTCCTCTTGGGGTCTCCCAACGAACGTGTGTTCACACGCATCAAGCACTTTTCTGGCGCCGTTGCCGGGGAAGAAGAGAATTACTGCAAGCGGAGTCTCTCACTTCCAATCTCTTTGTTTTTTTGTCATGTTTGCTTCTATTTATCAAAAACACAAAATAATTAGTTCTTATTCTAGTTGTTATTTTTTGCTTTATCATGCTTGCTATCAAAGTTAGATGTCTTTGAAACTAGATCTTATTGTCAATATGGGTTCACGTAAGATTAACAAAAATATTATAAGGAATATCGCTTGTCACAAAAAGGGAAACACTTATGGGAACACATTAATTTATTATATATCATTGCTAGAAACTTGTGCTCTACTTATAATGTCAATTATTGCTTTTGTAAATCTTGTTGTTGTAGGAGGTATAAACACCTCCCTTTTCAATGTGAGTATAATGATAATGTTACCATATCTTCTTATGTTAAGGGAAATTATGTATTATATGATCTGGAACAAATTGAAGAATTTATTGCTTGGAAGGGTGCAATCGAAATTTCCTATTTCATTGAAAGTATTGATGATGCGCCTTATAAATATGAGATTTATGCTATACTTGAATATTTCTTTGATAATTACAAGGATTGTAATTACTACATAATGGAATATCTTAATAAATGCTCTCAACGTAAGGAAGAGACTAATGCCTTGCAGGACCCTATGGAAGAAAAAATTGATGCATCTGGAAGCTCATTGGATGAATAAAAAGGAGGAGAGTGATGATCAAGAGGAGGAAGAATGGAACTACCCATGTCTACCTAGAAATGAGAGTAACTCTTTAACTCATAATAGTGATGATCCAATTGATTCTTTTGAAATATCCATTTTTGATGAAATTCATGGGAATCCTCTATTTATTCCATGTCTATACTTGTGTTCTTGATACTACTATGAATGAAACTTGTGAGAATGATATTGCTACTGTTATTCATGATAATCCATGCTACTTTGATAAATCCTGTGAGAATCCTCTATTTATTCCAACTATTGATATGCATGATAATGAGAAAGTTTCTATAGAAAATTTATATGATAATGCTCTTGATGATGGTACTATGTTACTTGATGTTATAAATTATAATGCTACTGAAATAAGGATTGCTATAATGTGCCCTATACCTTTTATGAGTGATCAATCATCTTGTTTTGCTAAATATTGATCCCACTATTTTTGAGCTTGATATGAATTGTTTGCTTTTAGACCATGACAAACATGCTTTATGTGATACTTATGTCGTTGAGTTTGTTCATGATGCTACTGAAAATTACTATCAGAAAGGAAAATATGGTTGTAGGAATTGTCATGTTACTAAAACACCTCTCTTTTTGCTAAAAGTTTTGAATTTGCTCTTGTTCTACCATCCCATGATTTCTTGTTTGAGATTCTTTAACTTATGTATTTACAAGATTCCTTTGCATAGGAAGTGGGTTAGACTTAAATTTTTTTATACTTTCTTCTTGATGCTCTCTTTTCTTAATTCATATTACTTATGCGAGCATCTTTTTCACTTGAAAACACTTGATTCCACTTTTCTGGGCTTAGCTAAAAGGCGTTAAAGAAAAGCACTTCTTGGGAGATAACCCATGGTTTTTTTTTTGGTTTGTTTTTCTTTATTTTCTTTGATTCATGGGGTTGTATAATTCTATATCAACTCCTTTGTATCTTTATGTTCATGTTTTAGTTGTGCCAAGTAAAGTTTCTGACGAGAATTGGAGTTGGTTTTTGATTTCTGCGCAGGAATCAGATTTCTGCTGTCCACCGTAAAACATCGTATAATTCACAGGAATATCATAATTCCAAAACTGTTTTGTTCTTTAATTTTTTCGATCTGAGCAAAATAAGTTCTCCGATTTGTTTTGTCTTTACAGAATGTCCTGGTTTTGACATATTCTGCCATTTTTCTTGCATTTGCTCCTTTACGATGTCAAGTGGAAATCTTTGTTTCACGAAACATCAGTGGATGTAGCTAATCTTTAAAATTATCAATAGCACTTGTGACCATACATAACCCATCGATTTTTGATTGTTGCACTAACCTTCTAAAGAGAATTACTCTTTGAGTGTGGTGTGAAGGAAGTTTTCAAGGGTCAAGAGAAGAGAGTGATATATGTGATCAAGAAGAGTGCAAGGTCCAATCTTGGGATTCCCCCGTGATTCATCCAAGAAAATTTTAAGAAGAATCTAGCATCTAATCTTGGGGATGCCCAAGCATTCCCTTCTTCATCAACAATCTATCAGGTCACTTCAAGTGAAACTATATTTTTATTCGGTCACATCGTATGAAGTTTACTTGGAGCGTCTGTTTGTTTTTCTATTTTTTCTATTGTTTTATTTTGTTTTATTTTCTGCAATAATATAGTTGGACCCTAGAATTCCTTGTTTTGGAGAGAGACATGCTCCGCTTTTTCGTTTGAAAACTCAAGCATCTAATGTTGGGGATGCCCAAGGCATTCCTTTCTTCATCAACAATCTATCATGTCACTTCAAGTGAAAATATATTTTTATTCGGTCACATCGTATGAAGTTTACTTGGAGCGTCTGTTTTTTTTTCTATTGTTTTATTTTGTTTTATTTGCTGCAATAATATAGTTGGACCCTAGAATTCCTTGTTTGGGAGAGAGACACGCTCCGCTTTTTCGTTTGAATACTCTATGCTCGTATTCTTAGTTTTTCTTCTAGCTGCTGCAAAAAATCTTGTTTAGCTCTTGTTTTCTTTGGATCTCTAATTTAGAGCTATTAGTTTTAGTAGTATTATGTGAGTACTCTCATGTTTTCTTTCTGTATCATTTAGAGAGTTTTCGTTAAAACATATTTTGTATTGTGCTTGTTGGGAAAAGAAACTGCTGCTTCGAGTAGAATTTATAACGGTGCAAGTAGAATCTTGTATAGACTGTGGCTCGAATTTTCATATCATGCTAGATGTTATTTTAATTCTAAATCCTAGTGGTTATTTAGTAGCATGATTAGTCTCAAATAGATGAGAGTGTTTAACGTGAGATTGAAAGAATCATGAGTTGTTCTTGTCATCTTTTATTTGATTGACTTGGCGCATGCTCACAACATGTTTATAACTATGAACCAGTCACTTATAGCCTCTATGATCATTTAGTTTTTGAACTTGTGGTACCACTTATTATTTGATTAATGATGTTTATTTCGCTATGCATGATTATGGCTCTTATGCTCTCTTGATTTGTCGCTCCCAGTCTTTTACTAGTGTCCACCTGTACTAAGTATGAGCTCTACTCAGGCATCCAACTCCCAAAAACCAAAGTATGCCAAATGTGTCCACCATACCTACCTACATGTGGTATTTAACCGCCACTCCAAAGTAAATTGCTCATGTGTTACCTTTAAAACATTCAAAATTACTCCTCTTTTGTGCTCCTGTTTTAGCTCACGAGGACGTAAATTGAGAATCTTTATCTCACTTGTTAATTGGACTTTCACAACCCGGACTAGTGGCTTCATCCGATTATCCAATTGGTAGAAGATCTGGCAGCGGGGTGCCTAGCCCCAAATTAATAACAACAAATAGTCTTCACTATTTTTCCCCCTGATTTATCAGTCAAAGCATAATTGTGGTAACAAAAGAGAAAGAGGGATGACCTTCTACACAGATGCATCCTTCTATGGGAACCGCTCTTGTGAAGTTTAGTTGTCTTGTGACGTACTATATTTTCTATTTACCATTCGTTGACATAAGCATACACCTCTCTAAAAAAAATAGACACTCCTCCACAGTATATGATTGTTGGCAGGCACCCGAGGATTCGTTTAGCTATGGTTTGTATAATATGGATGGAAGGAGTGTAAAACATTTTATACCTCTGTTTAATAAAATAGAAAGCTCTAGAACATGAGTTGATCCCTGCTTCCTTCTGCGGAGGGCCTTTCTTTTACTTTTATGTTGATTCTCCATCTTCTAACTTTATGCACAACTGAGAGAGCATAATTGCCATTCTGAGTTTTATGTGCATTTGTCCCAGAAACATTAATGTTGACTTATTCATAGTATGTTATTACTTTCTCTCAAATTATTTTTTTCTAGTCAACCACTTGAACTTTGACGTTGTCCTGGCATTTATGTTTTGCCCCACTCTTAAGGACTAGCGAAATATCACTTTGCTATGTTTTCTTCGTGCTCGAAACAAACGTATAACTTTCAAGTGAAATATTATTCATTATCTTGTATTAGTGTTACTTTTCATGATGCAAAATTATTGCTAAGTTTATTGTGAATTATATCTATCATGCATGAGTTTAAAGTAGTATGATCTCAGCATACAAATCCTTTTACAAATATGTTGATCAAGTTTGTGTTGGCTACATGTCACCTAAAAATTTATTTTGTTATCGCTTACCTGCTCGAGGACGAGCAGAAGTTATGCTTGGGGATGCTTGATACGTCTCAAACGTATCTATAATTTTTTATGCTCCATGTTTGTTTTCTATCAAATACCTTTATGTTTTCACATGTTTTCTTTCATTTTCTGGATGTTTTCTGGACTAACCTATTGACAAGATGCCGAAGAGCCAGTTGTTGTTTTCTGCTATTTTTGGTTTCAAAAAGGTTGTTCTGGAAATATTCTCGGAATTGGACGAAACAAAATCCTAGAGTCTTAGAATTCCTGGCACGTCAACGGAGTGCAAAGGATACCCGGAGGGGGGCCATGAGGTGGCCATACCACCAGGTGGCGTGCCCCCTCCCCCCTCTAGCCGCGCCACTAATGGAGTGTAGACACACGCTCGTTGGGAGACCCCAAGCGCAATGTGCGAAGAGTGCAGCGACAAGTTTTCCCTCAAAAAAGAAACCAAGGTTGAATCGACCAGTACAAGGAAGGAGTAACTTCATAAGGTGAAGCAAGTAAGATGGCAGGGCACACTACCGGTTCAGCAGCAACGTGAAACCTGCACACCACAATCAAATCACTCTATCCCAACGAAGAAGTGAGGTTTTTCAATCTCACTGGTTTTGCTGAACACAAAGAGGTTAAGCGTATGGTGTGGAAAATAGTAGGAACCCTATGAGATCAGTATTAAAGCAGCATGTGTTTTATCAGTATGAGGAAAAAGTACCGGGGTCCATAGTTCACTAGTGGTGTCTCTCTTTGAAAGATAAATAACATGTGTGGTGAACAAATTACAGCTGGGCAATTGACAGAAATGAAGGCTGCACCGTAGTGCATATGCAAGACATAAAGATTACTATGTGATTCATGCGGACATTACAACAAAATACATAGACCGTTATCCAACTGCATCTATGACCAAAAATCCACCCTCTGAATATCATCTGAACAAACGTTGAGTATTAAGTTCCAAGCAACAGATAATCGCAGTAAGCAAAGTGTGTAATGTAAGCAATTAGATCATCCTTAGACAGATAATTGTTGTTTTCTCCCTAATGGAAACAACACATCCTCCATCCGTCATGTTTCGGTCACTCGAGCACAGATGAAAAGGAGGCATGAACCCACTATCGAGCATAAATACTCCCTCTTGGAGTTACTAGCATCTACTTGGCCAGAGCATCTACTAACAACAGAGAGCATGCAAGATCATAAATAACATATGCATGAAGATAACATGATAGGTTGATAGTCAGAAGACATAACATTAAACATTCATTAGATCCCATCAAACACAACATGTAGCATTACATAAAGATGATCTTAATCATGATAGGCAACTCACTAGATCTAAACACGAGGTACAAAGTGGGGAGAACAACTGAGGGATTCCATGCTCGATAGTGCTATGGACCCGCAGTCCAGGGATTAACTACTGACAGATCACTTCGGAGGAGGGCATGGTGGTGTAGACCCCTCAGCGGATGATTTCCCCCTCCGGCAAGGTGCCGGGGAGAGCTCCGGAACCCTCCCGATCACGGGATGACGGTGACGGCAGCCTCGGGTGTTTCTGGGGTAAAAGTGGCATATTTTTAGGGTTTACATATAGGGGGATTATATAGGCGAAAGGGCAAAGGCGGTGAAGGCTCAGAGGCCCCACACCACCCCTGGCGTAGCCAAGGGGAGGGGTCGCGCCACCCTATGGTGTGGGCCCCCTGAGGCCCCCTTCCGGGTCTCTTTGGGACTCCGTGGTACCTCTGGGGTTTCTAAGACTTTCGGGCTTTGAATTATCCAATTCCGAGAATATTTCCAGAACAACTTTTATGAAACTAAAAACATCAGAAAACATGGAACTGGATCTGTGGCATCTGGTCAATAGGTTAGTCCGGAGCTTAGTTCCTACTCTTCCTCAAGTAGGTAAACGATAAAAACACAATAATTTCTGAAGTGACATGCTACCAACATGAACTTGATTATCAATAATGTAAAAGCATAAGTAAGCTGAGATCATAGAACTTCAACACAAGCATGATAAATAAAACTTTAATAATAAAGCATAGCAATCACTTTGCATCATGAGAAGTAACTCAAATAAAGGATGATGAATAACAATGCAAAGAAAGATATACGTTTGTTTCAAGTATAGAGAAAGCATGTCAAAGTGATATTTCGCTAGTCCTTAAGAGTGGGGCTAAACATAAATGCCAGGACACCTTCAAAGTTCACGAGGAAGACTAGAAAAAATAATTAGAGAACAAGAAATATCACATCATGAATCAATTAATAATGTTTCTAGGACAAATGCACATAAAACTCAGAATGGAAAAAATGCTCTCTCAACTGTGCATAAAGTTAGAAGATGGAGACTCAACATATAAGTAAAAGAAAGGCCCTTCACGGAAGGAATCATGGATCACTCATGTGCTAGAGCTTTTATTTTATTAAACAGAGGTATGAAAACTTGACACTCCTCCCAACCATATTTCACAAACCATGGCTAACCGAATACTCGGGTGTCTACCAACAATCACATACCGTGGAGGGGTGTCTATATTTTAAGAGAGGTGTATGCTTATGTCAACGAATGGTAAACAGAAAATACAGTACGTCACAAGACAACTAGACATCACAAGAGCGGCTCCCATAGAAGGACGCATCTGGGTCGAAGGTCATCCCCGTTTCTATTTTGTTTACACAATTATGCTTTGACTAATAAATCAGGGGGGAAAATGGTGAAGAGAATTTGTGTTATTAATTTGGGGCTAGGCACCCCGCTGCTAGCTCTTATATCATTGGATAAGCGGATGAAGACACTAGTCCATGGTGTGAAAGTCCAATCAACAAGTGAGATAAAGATTCTCTATTTACGTCCTCATGAGCTAAAATAGGAGCACAAAACATGAGTAATTTTGAAGGTTTTAAAGGTAGCACATGAGCAATTTACTTTGGAGTGGCGGTTAATTACTACATGTAGGTAGGTATGGTAGAAACATTGGCATACTTTGGATTTTGGGAGTTGGATGCATGATTAGAGCTCATACTCAGTAGAGGTGGAGGCTAGCAAAAAACTGGGAGCGACAAATCAAGAGAACATAAGAGCCATAATCATGTATAGTGACATAAAGATCATTAATCAAAGCATAAGTGGTACCACAAGTTCAAAAACTAAATTATAAGAGAGGCTATTCGTGACTGGTTCATGGTCATAAACATGGTGTGAGCATGCGCCAAGTCAACCAAACAAAACATTCAAAGGAGAACACCACAAATGTATGCTTCAATATGACAAGAACATCTCATGATTCTTTAAATGGAATAGTAAACATTCTCAGCTATTTGAGGCTAATCATTCTACTCAATAACCACAAGGATTTAAAACTAAAATAACATCTAGCATGATATGAAAAATTTCTAGCCACAGTACAAGCTTCTACTTGCATCGTGAAAAATTCTACCTCAAGCAGCAATTTCTTTTCCCAACAAGCACCATACAAATAATGCTTTAAAAAAACTCTCTAAATGCTACATCAAGAAAACATGAGAGGACTCAAAAAACACTACTAAACCTAACAACTCTAAATAAGAGATGCAATGAAAACAAGAGCTAAACAGGAAATGTTGAAGTAGCTAGAAGAAAAACTAAGAATACTAGCATAACAAGTATTCAAACGAAAAAGCGGAGCGTGTCTCTATCCCAAATAAAGAATTCTAGGATCCAGATATATTATTGCAGAAAGGAAAACCAAAAAAAAAAACTGACGCTCCAAGTAAACTTCATATGATGTGACAAAATAAAAATATAGTTTCACGAGAAGTGACATGATAGATAGTTGATGAAGAAGGGGATGACTTGGGAATCCCCAAGCTTAGATGCTTGAGTCTTATAAAAATATGCTTGGATGAAACACGGGGGCATGCCCAAGCTTTGACCTTGCACTCTTCTTGATCACCTCTTCTCTTGACACTTGAAAACTTCCTTCACACCACACTCAAACAATAATTCGCATTAGAGGGTTAGTGCAACAAATGAAAATACATTGGTTCTATATGGAAAAAGTTCTATTTATAATTTTAAACATTAGATACATCCACTGATGTTTCGTGAAGCAAACAAATCCACTTGACATCGCAAAAAGAGCAAATGCAAGAAAAATGGCAGAATCTGTCAAAACCAGAACTGTTTGCAAAGACAAAAAAAATTCGAGGAATTTACGTTGCTCAGATAAAAAAACTTAAAGAACAAAAAAGTTGCGGAATTAGCTAAGGAATATGCACAGAATGTTTCAGATCATTCTGAGCTTCCAGGATATTATATGATTTTTTACGGTTGACAGCAGAAATCTGTTTCCTTCGCAGAAATCCGAAAACCAACTCGAACTCTTGTCCGAAACCTTACTTGGCCCTATGAAAACATGAAAATAAAGATACAAAGGAGTTTCTACAGAAGTATACAACTCCTTGACTCAAAGAAAACAGAGAAAACCAAAGCAAAAAATAAAACATGGGTTATCTCCCAAGAAGTGCTTTTCTTTAAACGTCTTTTAGCTAGGCCCAGAAAAGTGGAATCAAGTATTTTCAAAAGGAGGGGCATTCAAATCAAGATTGGGCAATTCCTTAATAATGCATTGTATCTTATCTAAGTAAGTTTCAGAGGCTCCTCTATTATTACTTTTAGGCTTACTATCTTCATCAAATAAATTCTCAGGAACAATCCAATCAAAATTATTTTCTTGGGCTTCATGAAGTGCTATCAATTTAAAGGGAATTGGTATTTTATCTTCCTTTTCATCATTGGATTCTAGTTTTTTCTAGCTTCTATAGCAACATCTCCAAATTATTTAAGCATACATTTTAAGATAAGTTTCTTTTCTCAACATATTCAATGCATGTTATTCAAATTGAGGAACAAATGTTGTAATATGGGATGGAGATTAACAAACCTAGCTTCTAACATGTGAACTAAAGAAGTTGCAGCGGTCTCATAATTGGGAGCAAGTTCTACTATGGATTTTTCCTCAAAATTATCATGCTTACTAACATGATCAAAGAATTCTTTAATAGTGTCCTTTCCAAGTATAGAACCACTTCCTACCGGCAGATCTTTCAGGGTAAAATTAGGGAACAACATGATGAAAAATAACAACGAAGTGACAAAAATAACAACTAGAATAAGAACTAATTTTTTTGTGTTTTTGATAAAGAGAAGCAAAAAAGACAAAATAAAATAAGCAAAACAAAAACAAAGTAAAGAGATTGGAAATGAGAGACTCCCCTTGCAGAAATTATCTTCCTCCCCGGCAACAGCGCCCGAAAATCTTGATGGAGTGTAGACACACGCTCGTTGGGAGACCCCAAGCGCAAGGTGGAAGAGTGCAGCAGCAAGTTTTCCCTTAGAAAAGAAACCAAGGTATAATAAATTAGTAGGAGGAAGGAGTAACTTCAGAAGGTGAAACAGCTAAGATGGTAGGGCGCACTACCGGTTTAGCAGCAACGTGGAACCTACACAACACAATCAAATCACTCTATCCCAACGAAGCAGTGAGGTTGTCAATCTCACCGGATTTGCTGGACACAAAGAGGTTAAACGTATGGTGTCAAAAATAGTAGGAACAATATGAGAGGAGTATGAAAGAAGCACGTGTTTTATCATTATGTGGAAAAAGGACCGGGGTCCACAATTCACTACTGGTGTCTCTCCGTGAAAGATAAATAACATGCGTTGTGAACAAATTACAGCTGGGAAATTGACAGAAATGAAGGCTGCACCGTAGTGCAAATGCAAGACATAAAGATTACTATGCGATTCATGCGGGCATTACAACAAAATACATAGACCGTTATCCAACTACATCTATGACTAAAATACACCCTCCGAATATCATCCGAACAAACGTTGGGTATTAAGTAGCAAGCAACAGATAATCGCAGTAAGCAAAGTGTGTAATGTAAACAATAACAACATCCTTAGACAAAGCATTGGTGTTTTCTCCCTAATGGAAACATCACATCCTCCATCCGTCATGTTGCTGTCACTCGATCACAGATGAAAGGAGGCATGAACCCACTATCGAGCATAAATACTCCCTCTTGGAGTTACTAGCATCTACTTGGCCAAAGCATCTACTAACAACGGAGAGCATGCAGGATCAAAAATAACATATGCATGAAGATAACATGATAGATTGATAATCAGAAGACATAGAATTCAACTTTCATCAGATCCCAGCAAACACAATATGTAGCATTACATAAAGATGATCCTGATCATGATAGGCAGCTCACAAGATCTAAACATGAGGTACAAAGTGGAGAGAACAACCATATAGCTACTTATATGGAACCGTAGTCCAGGGATGAACTGCTAACGCATCACTTCGGAGGAGGGCATGGTGGTGTAGACCCCTCCGGTGATGATTTCCCCCTCTGGAAGGGTGCCGAGGAAAGCTCCAGAATCCTCCCGATAACGAGATGATGGTGACAGTGGCCTTGGGTGTTTCTTGGGTTAAAATGGTGTCTTTTTAGTGTTTACATCTTGGGGGATTATATAGGCGAAAGAGCAAAGGCGATGGAGTCTCAGGGGCCCCACACCACCCCCTGGCGGGGCCAAGGGAGGGGCGCCACCCTATGGTGTGGGCCCCCTGAGGCCCCCCTCTGGGTCTCTTCGGGAATCCGTGGAACCTCCGGGATTTCTAAGATTTCCGGGCTTTGAATTTTTCAATTTCGAGAATATTTCCAAAACAACTTTTCTGAAACTAAAAACAGCAGAAAACATGGAACTGGCTCTGTGGCATCTTGTCAATAGGTTAGTCCGTAAAATCTATAAAAATGACATAAAGTGTATAGCAAACATGTGGGAAACAATAAGAAAACAACATGGAACATCAGAAGTTAACGACACGTTTATGACGTATCAGCCACCAGGTGATGTGGCCATCATAGACACCTACCGACTTTTCCCTCTCGCCTATTTAAGCTACTCCATGGGTTAACCCTAAATACCCGAGCATTTTTTCACCAAAATTTCCGTAGCTGCCGTCATCGTCAACCTTAGTTTGGGAGGGTTATGAAGCTCTTCCCGGCACCCTTCCGGGAGGGGGAATCATCACTGGAGGGATCTTCATCACTATGCCTTCCCCCAGAGTGATGCGTGAGTAGTTCATCCTTGGACTACGGGTCCATAGCATTAGCTAGATGGTTGTTCTCTCCTCTTTATGCCTCATGTTTAGATCTTGTGAGCTGCCTAACATGATCAAGATCATCTTATTGTAATGCTACATGTTGTATTTGTTGGGATCCGATGAATATTAAATGCTATGTCCAATGATTATCAATCTATCATGTTAATGTTATTTATGATCTTGCATGCTCTCTGTTACTAGTAGATTATTTGGCCAAGTTGATGCTTGTAACTCCAAGAGGGGGTATTTATGCTCGATAGTGGGTTCATGCCTCGCTTTCGCTCACGCTCGAGTGAGAGAAACGTAACGGGTGGGGAATGTGTTGTTACCATTAGGAAGAAAACAACGATGTTTACATTGTTTACATTACACACTTTGATCAATGCAATTATAGGTTGCTTTCAACTTAATACCCGAGGTTTGATTGGATGACGCTCCAAGGGTGGATTATTAGTCATAGATGCAGTTGGATAACTTTCCATGAATTATGTTGTAAGGCCCGCATGAATCACATAGTAATCATCATCTCATGCATATGCATTATGGTGCAGCCTTTATATCTGTCAGTTGCCTAGCTATAATTTGTTTACCCAGCATGTTATCTATCTGTTTTGGAGGGACACCACTAGTGAACTGTGGACCCCGGTGCATTTCTTTACATTGATAATACAACCCCTGCAACACTGTTTTCCTCTCATTCACTGCCATCGTTGTTATCTTTTCATTACTGCAAACAAGTACTATTTTACACACTATACATCTAATCATTTGTGTCAACAAAACCGGTGAGATTGACAACCTCACTGCTTTGTTGGGGCAAAGTAATTTGATTTTGTTGTGTAGATTCCACGTTACTGCTCAACCGGTAGTGGACCCTGCCAACATCAGTTGTCTTCAACGTTAAAAATTGATTTCTTTCTCCTACTGTTCGATTCAACCTTGGTTTCTTTCTGAAGGAAACTTGTTGTTGTGCTCTTCATACCTTCCTCTTGGTGTTTCCCAACCAGTGAACTCCTGCACCATCAGTAACAGAGAACATGAGGTGTCCCAGGGTGTTAGAAATGCATTTCGAACATCGTTAGATAATATCGATGATTTTATCTATAGGGGTCAAGTGGTTCTGGAAGAGTTTCTGGGACTTTCTAGATAAGGAAGCAGTGCTGGGAGGGGGGGAATTTCCCCCCTCATGGCCGAACCCTATTTTAGGGGATGCGAGGTGGGCCACACTGGGTTTACAAGTTGGTACTCATTGTCCCGGTATTTTCTGGAATTTATTGGAGGGAAAAATAGAAAAGAAATGGGAAAAAAAGAAAAAGGAAGGGACAGGAGGTGGAGTCCGAGATTAGCTAGGAGGCCATGGTGCGACCACCACCTCCTAGTCCATATAGGACTCCCCTCCATCTTTATCCACTCTCTCCTCTCCCCCACTATAAAAAGCACCCTAAGGCTCATAGCAAAACACACAATTGGCACTCAAGCCTCTCTCTCTAGTAGAATTAGATGATCTAATTAGATCTACTAATTAGAGATCCTCTAATTGAATTAGAGCCTCTTGTAATCGGGTTTTAAGTTATACTCTACCGATTAGATCTAGATCTTGTTAGCTCTTCTCTATTATGTGTTGAGAACTTCCAGATTCATAATAGCTCTAATAGAGTTGATTAGAGCTACCAATTAGCAACGCCGAAAGGCTATCTCTCTTCGTCAGTGCCGAGTCCTGGACGGTGGAGCGCTGACGAGTTGACACGAGCGTACGTGTGCACACCATAAGAGGGATTACACGTGTGATCCTTGATGAGGGAAGTCTTAGCGACGTCCTTGCAATTTGGCCTGGTAGTTTGGATCTATGATGTTGAGAACTATTATACGACTACATCAAATACGTTGCCCTGCGAGTCGTGATCCTGATCCTTGCATGTATGGGCATGTCTCATTATCTACATAGTAGTCTTGGCGGACTAAGTAGGGATTTTTTTTAAATTCTGCAGCATATATCATCAGTTGTATTAGAGCATACTATACATAAATACGATTGGATCTAGAGCACAATTTTGTGTGGGTATTGGATAAGCTTGTGCAAGTATATTAGAAATGTCGTGGGATAATCACGGCAAACGTTACCGGGGGTAACTTATCTTGGGGCAATTCGACTCTGGTGTTTGGGAGAGGGTTTAGCTCAAAGGAAATCATGCTATCAATCGATTTGGTAGCTCTGGAAATCAAGTTGCCGAGTCTCCAATCTAGGGTTACGAATATCAACTCTCGTATTACAGGGATACTCGAATATCTGGTGAAGCTATCTTTTCCTAACCCTAGGAGCCGGCTTATATCTTACCCGGCCCCCTGGCTTCCTATACAAGGCACACTTGGAATCCTACCCGGAAACTGCACACAACCCTAAGGTTCCTAATAGTAACCCCAAAGGCCGGGTTACAAGGCCTACGTCCTTCTTGGGCCTTCTACAAACTCCTCTTCCTTGAGCCGGATCTTGCGCGATTCCCTTTGGGCCGGGTTTCACCTTGGTGTTAGCCTACCGGGTTATCATCCCTCCATCAGTAGTCCCCAGAATAGCTTGGGCTTCCCGGGATCAACCATGAAGCGCACGCTATTCCCTGCAAAACAACAAACGTACAAGTTCATAAAATACCGGGTTAAAGTGCTTTGATAATAGCTAGGCCTTGCTCCGTAGGCGGTCCATATAATAAACCGACTTTTCCCAAGTCAAACATCATTTTCCCGGGTGAACACTCCGAGGAAAACGCGACAAGACCCGGATTCGCACCGTTGCCAATCAGTCCGAATATCACGCTCGCAATCCACTTTAATCTCTTTCTGGATATCCCGTAACGGGCATTTTGATACCTATCCCAAAATATCCGGGCCGAATAACCTTTTTCCGAAAATTTGGCACTCACCGCCCGAACCTAGGGCATTTTTCCTCCCCACACCTATAAATAGGCACCCAAGGGGTAACCTAGATCCATTAGCCATTTCTCATCTCCTTCCTTTCTCCACTTCAGTCCTGCGCCCGCAAACCCGAGCTCGAGCCCGCACTCAGCAGAGTTGCGCCGCCGTCGAGCCTACCGGAATCGCGCCGCCGCCGCCTGCACCCGTGACGCCGCCGTCAATCTCCGCCGCAGCGCCCGTGACGCTACCGCCAATCTCCGCTGCAGCGCCCGGAAGCGAGCCGCCGGGGATCCAAAGGCGCCGCCACCGTCAAGCCTACCGCCGCCGTCGCGCATCTCCTTCAATCCCTCCGGTGAGCTCCTTCAATTTCTTGGATCTTAAATCTCGATTTTGCGCGGATAGATTGGATCTAGTTTTATCCTCTAGTTCCTCGGTATTTCTAATTAGCTCATTCACGTTTTCACAATCTCACACTTTTCCACGACTAACACTTAGTTATATCCGCGTGCATGCCTTTCAATACACTTTCTCCCTTTTACAATCGCATACTTTTCCTCTTTGTGTTCTTGACTAGATCCAATCCGCTAAATTTTTTGCAAGTACTTCTCACTAAGTCGGATAATTGTAATTTCCGGGTCTCTCGGTATTCATACTCTGCATTTGCCTCTTTTTTAGATCTACACATATGGCACCTAAGGCCAGTGCTAAGATGAAGGGAAAACACCCGGCTGGCAAGCCAAAGCCGAGTCAATCGATCTCCGCCAACTGGGCGAGATCGACTGTGACAAAGGGTAAGTTTAACGAGCTTACGGAGTCGGGTGTTCTGCCCACCCGGGAGGAGATCCACTGGAGGATACCCGGTGAGGAGACTCGGTCTTCTCCGGGTCTTGACGAGGTGGTGGTTTTTGTCGAACATGTGATCCGGGGTTTCCGCCCCCCGGGTCACCCTTTCTTCCGTGAACTCCTGGACCGCTACAAGCTCCGGGTATTCGACATTGGCCCCAACTCCATGCTTAATATCACCCACTTCATAGTTTTATGTGAATCGTATATGTGCGTTCCTCCAAATTTAGCCCTGTTCCTCGAACTCTTCCAATGTAAGTCGTGCCAAGAGAGAGGCGATGGGGCCCTCCTAGTCTGTGGAGGGGTCTCCATCCAGAGGCGGAAAAAATCCCTCATGCCGACTCTGAGCCTCCACACGCACGTCAAACACTGGCAAAAAACTTACTTCTATTGCCAAGATACTTCCTCACCCGGCGAGAAGCCATTGCCGGGTTTCACCGACGATATCCTCAATCTTTTCGATAGTCTCAATTCTTTCGCTCCTGAAACCGAGAGGCAGTCTCTCCAGCCTCTCCTCCATAAACTAGTTGTACTCTCGGCCCAAGGTCTTCTTGGGATCAATCTAATTAAAACCTGGGTGAGTTGCCGGATTCAACCCAACAGCATACGGACGAAACTCATGTGCAGCTATTCTGGTCACGTCACCGATTCTCTCCGTTACTCGGAGAAGAATTACCCGGCCTCGGACGCAAATAAGATCATGAAAAATTTCTTGGCTGAGAAGCTGGAGGTGATCCGGAACATTGCCGGCCTGGACCCCTTCACACGTGATAACCCGGCTCCAGCAGTAAGAACCGGTTATCACCCCTTTATCCGACTAATGTTTTCTTTCGCACAATCACTAACCTTTGTCACTGTATTTTTGCTCAGGAAGACGATGCTTTCTGGAAGATAGTTACCCCTCCTCCTTCCAAAAAACTCGGAGGAAGACGAGGAGCCGGTTGATTCCAATGAAGGTAAAATCCGAGTCTCACTCATTTCCTTTTTTGTTAACTTATTTAGGCCAACTTTTTCCCTTTTCTGACAATATACTTTATTTGCCAGGGCTAGAGGATAAGGAGGACACTCAGTCGGACGAAAGCGAGGCTGAGCCGGAAGTGGAGGTTGGGGCAAAGAGGAAGACCCGGGGAGTTGTCTTCAAGGTGCCTTACTCCTCCATTGCCTCCAAACCATACTCGTACGCTAATATGTGCGAACTTAACCAACTCTTAACCAATTCATCATACTTGAAGGAACCCGTCCCGATCAAACGTAGGGTAGCCCGGAACTCTCCGGGTGACGATCCTCTTCACCCGGGCATCCCTTCATCCCCCGCCCGCCGAGCCGGTATTCCCCAAACTTATTCTTCCCACTTTCCTCAAAGATATCCTTCTCCAAATCATCCACTAGCCGGACAAATTAGGGTCTCACTTTCCAACTCTTTATCAGCTTCTTCCGGGTCTAGCAACGATCTCCCGCCAGATTTCGTTGTGAACACCAGGTAAGTTACTTTTCTTGCTATTCGATACACTAGTTTTTTTCCATATCCTTCATTCAACATACACCGACTGTTTTTTTCTCTTTCTCAGGGCCAAGGTCACAATCAGTGACCCGGAGGACATGGATGTGGATAACCCGGCTATGGAGGACCGGAAGATGTTGTGGAGACCGCGGCTGGCGGTGTAGAAAAAGAAGAAGAGGACTTGCTGAATGACCCGACCGAGCAGGAGGCCGAGTTTCCCATGCCAACGCACACACCCGGGGATGAGGACATCGAGATCCTGGGATCACGGAGGGGTGACCCCACTCCTAATACCCAGGAAACCCGGATAACCTCCCCCAAGCAGGAAAGGACCCCGCCTCAAAACCCCAGCTCCTCCGGGCCGAAACTCGGTGATCTTACTTATGAAGGAATGCTAGATGAGCTCTTCTCCCTGAAGACCAACGAAAGGGATATCCTTGAAGCCATGGCCGCTGAGCACCAGGTAATCTTGATCAATGTTACTTGTGTATTCATATAGTCCCCAAGTTCCGAGTTAACTATGCAAAGTTTACTCGGTACTTCCATAATTGTGTAATTTTTCATACCCGGCTTTATCTTGCATCCGACTGACTTTTCCTTTTTTTCTTTTTTCACACGCACACGTGACCCGGTCTGAGGAGGTGTTGGCAAAAACCAACCAGCTCCTCCAGGCCGAGACAAAGTTGCGTGAAGAGCTGGAAGTTGAGGTGAAGAATCTTGACAAGGACGTGAAAAAGTATAAGAAAAGATCCCAAACTGCTGAGGGTGCGCTGAAGAAAATTTCAGCCCAGATTGCCGATACTTATCGCTCTCTACTTGGTAAAAAATTCTAACTTACTGATTATAAGCCGGATTTCTCATTCTGTAAGGTTTATAACCCGGATCTCAGTGCTTTAATTTTTCTTTTACCCTGCAGGTCCGGGTGAGGAGGCCCCAGATGAAGATGATGTTGAGAAGTTGAAGACGCTGAAGGCCGTAATCCGGCAATTCACTATCGGCACCAAGTGGACTTTGGAGGCTGTGTAGTGGCCGGGTGAGGGTTACTGTGGTTTGAACGATATGCTGGATGCATGTTCCACCATTCCCGCCTGGATTGACCACTGGAAGCGTTCAGCGTGCCGGATTGGGGTAACCCGCGGGCTTGCTCTGGCCAAGGCCTATTGTCCTAGGCTTGATCCGGCAAAGCTCGTGGGCGGGTTTCCCGAGTTCAACAACGACGGCTCCAAGTTCACTGGTAAGGATTACAAGACCATTCATGCTCAGATGCGTCACTCGGCAAGCTTGATAGCCGACAAACTGGATGTAAGCAAGATCACTCCACCCTATGATGCTAATGACAAGCCGGTTCCATCGGATCTCCCTAAGCCCTTTGACATGCTGGCCCGGTATAAGGAGGAAGCTGCCAAGAAGAAAGCTGAGGCTGATACTGTGCCTTCCTACTCTACTCTGGTTGTTACTCCTCCAGCTCGTGCCGATATTGCGGCTAACCCGGATGTGGGAGCAGAAAAGGCTACCGATGAGCATGCCACAGACCCGGCCGCCAAGGACAACGTTGATGACTCGGCAATGGGCGCCGAGTAAAGTTTCATTGTTTCTCGCCTGAAACACTTATTCGGCCAATAGGCATTATGTAATATGCCTCCTACAATTATTCTTTTAATAGTGTGCCTGTGCACTTCTCGATACAATTTCCTCGGTTTGTAATACGTTTAAACTTTAATAGCTTTTAGTGGCCCTTCTGGCCCCTCACCCTGATATGTTATTTCCTAGTCTTGAACTTTGTTGCTGCTTTTCTGATTTTCGCTCTTTTTCCTTCTGTGAGACTCGGTTTCCGGGTCTCGGGGTTTTTGACCAAGTGGACTTTATTTCTTAAGTCCCCAAGTCCCCAAGACTCGGATTTTTGGGTTTTTAAGCTTGATAGATAAACAATTTGTTGCTTTTCTCAAATTCCCAAGTCCCCAAGGCCCGAATTTCCGAGTCTAGGGATTTTTAGTTTTCAAAAAAAAGCAAATTGTTTTTGCTAAGGCCCAAAACATAGAGTTACTCACGTAGGTTTAAATTTATGCTTAATATATTGTGAGTTTCCGGCTGTTAACCTTGTACTCTGCATAACTTGTGGTTTGGATGACCCTTTTGATCCTCTTTGTTGTAAGCCGGCTTTCGCGTGGATATTCAATGCTGCTATAACTTTATAAAAACAGGGTCAGGCAAGTCCCATTGGGCATCATGACTGATTGTGATTATACGTTAGCAAAGCATGCCACCTTTTTGCGAGTCACATCAAGCTTAAACAAGAGCAATCAAGAAAATTTGGCTCTATTGTCCGGTTATAAGATTGTAACCGTACTTATTGCAAGTAATCGGTCCTTATAACTTAATGGCATCGTGGCCGGGGTTTTGAGTTTGTAACCGTGCTATTCAAGCAATCAGCCCCCAAGACCTATATATGCAATCTTAGGAAAAATATAAAACTAATGTACTATAAGCAAACAAGTAATACTTAGCTGATAAAGAAAAAAATAGAAAGTAAAAAACAGAAAGATAAAAACTTAACAGAAATAAACAAGAAAGAAACAATATCACAGTTTAACCATCTCTTTATTGATATGAGAAAAGTTAGGTCAGCAAGCCGCCTCATTTAAAACCCTCTAGTCCCCTTAGGTACCCTGGATAGGAAAAGAGTGCGTCTGAAACCTGCTGCATGTTACATCGTGTAATTCCACTTGTAAACCTAGTCTATTCTAGGTGTAGTAGGGACGTAGCTGAGCCACGTTCCATGGTCTTTCCCTCTCTTGCATAGATGAAGTGGTATGGGAGGTGGCATTGACAGTATCCGACTCTTCCCTTGCATCTATCAAGTAATATGATCCGGTGTGCAAATTCCGGCTTATGATGAACGGTCCTTCCCATGGTGGAAATAACTTGTGCTTTCCCTCCTTTGATTGTACCAAACGCAATACCAGGTCCCCTTCTTGGAAGACCCGGGTTTTGACTCGCCGACTATGGTATCTCCCCAAATCCTGCTGATATATGGCTGATCTCTCCAAGGCTTGCTCTCTCTGTTCTTCTAGAATATCCACGACGTCCTGCCGGGTCTTCTCATTCTCCACCTCGACATAAGCCGACACTCGGGGCGAGTCATGAATAATGTCACTCGACAACACTGCCTTTGCACCATAAACCATGAAAAACGGGTTCATCTGAGTAGATCTGGTAGGTGTAGTGTTAATTCCCCAAACTACTGATGGTAAGTCCTCAACCCATGCTCCAGCAGCTCTGATGCACGGAACTCGCAGCCGTGGTTTTAACCCACGAAGTAACTCCTGATTTGCCCTCTCCACCTATCCATTGGCTTGTGGATGGGCTACCGAGGCTATGTCAAGGCGGATGCCATTGTTTCCACAGAATTTTTCCATCTCACCTAAGGACATGTTGGTTCCATTGTCCGTTATTATGCTGTGGGGATACCCAAACCGATAGATAATCCTTTTTCAGGAACTTGACTGCTGTGACTGCTTCACAATTGGTGACTGGCATAACTTCAACCCACTTAGTAAACTTATCAATAGCTACCAAAAGATGAGTCTTTTTGCAAGGTGACATGTGGAAGGGACCCACCATATCCATACCCCAAACCGCAAACGGCCAGGTTAGCGGGATTGTTCGCAACTCCATGGCCGGCACATGGGTTTGGCGAGCGTACCTTTGACATCCATCGCACCTTGCCACCAAGCGCTCCGCATCTGCTAAGGCCGTGAGCCAGAAGAAACCGTGTAGATATGCTTTGGCCATAAGGGATCTTGTGGAGGCATGATGCCCACAATCACCTTCATGGATCTCCTTCAAAATCTGTCGGCCTTCTTCTGGTGCTACACAGCACAAAAAGACTCCTGCTGCACTTCTTTTATACAACTCCCCATTGATAATAGAATAGCCCTTTGCTCGTCTCAGAATTTGCCTTGCTAAAACTTCCTGTGGTGGTAACTGGCCCCGTGATAGGTAGGCCAAAAACGGCTCTGTCCACTCGGGAACAGCACGTACTGTGGCCACGAGCTCCGAATCCGGGTCTTGGTTAGCCACCTCTTCCTCAGACTCGGTTTTAACATATGGCCTCCATAACTCGTCCGGGAAAACATTAGGTGGAACCGGCTCTCTGCGCGAGCCGAGTCTTGCGAGCGCATCTGCTGCTTCGTTCTTTCGCCTGTCAATATGTTCCACCTCATACCCGGAAAAAGACCCGGCAACCCTGTCCACCTCGGTGCGATATGCTCCCATTGTTGCGTCTTTTCTATCCCAAGTTCCTGAGACCTGTTGCACCACAAGATCCGAATCTCCATAGCACCGTATTCGCCTGATGTTCATCTCCTTTGCTACTCTCAATCCATGTAACAGCGCCTCACACTCGGCCACATTGTTAGAGCAATCAAAGTGAATCTGCAAAACGTAGCTCAATTTGTCTCCTTTGGGTGATGTAAGTACCACCCCAGCTCTTGATCCCTCGTACTGCTTAGAACCATCGAAGTGCATCACCCAAGACTCGGAACTTGGCATCATAGTGGGCATGCTTGTGTTAGTCCAATCATTGATAAAATCAGCTAAAGCCTGGGATTTGATTGCAGACCTGGGCTCGTAGTTGATGTGATAATCTCCCATCTCAATGGCCCACTTGGCTATTCTACCTGTCGCATCTGAATTTCTGATAATATCTGCCATTGGTATAGAGCTAACCACCGTTATGGGGTGTTCCTGAAAGTATGGTTTCAATTTCCGGCTTGCCATGAAGACCCCAAAACCTAGCTTTTGCCAATGTGGATAACGCTGCTTTGCTTCCGATAGAACTTCGGTCACATAATAAACCGGCCTCTGTACCGGGTGATCCTTGCCATCCTCTTTGTGCTCAACAACAACCACTGCGCTGACCGCCCGGGGCCCGGCTGCAACGTATAATAACATGGGCTCTTTTGGACCCGGTGCTGCCAGAATCGGTGCCTCAGATAACTGCCTTTTTTTAGAGCTTCAAACGCCTCGTCCGCCTCTTGGTCCCAAACAAATTTGTCGGTTTTCCTCAAGAGCCGGTATAAAGGTATTGCCTTTTCTCCAAGCCTGGATATAAACCGGCTTAACGCTGCCACACATCCTGTAAGCTTTTGAACATGCTTCAGGCCTTCCGGATTTTTCAGACTCTGAATAGCTTTGATTTTGTCCGGGTTTGCTTCAATTCCTCTCTTGGAAACAATGAAACCGAGTAATTTTCCTGCTGGAACTCCAAATACACATTTTGTGGGGTTAAGCTTCATATGATATCTTCTCAAATTCCTGAACGTTTCCTTTAGGTCATCAATGAATGTTTCTGCCTTCCTTGTTTTAATCACCACATCATCAACATAAGCATGAACGTTGCGTCCAATCTGATCCTCAAAACACTTCTGAATGCAACGTTGGTACGTTGCCCTAGCGTTCTTCAGTCCAAAAGTCATAGTTTTATAACAGAAAGCTCCAAAGGGGGTTATGAACGATGTTTTCTCCCAATCTTCCTTCCTGAGCTTGATCTGATGATACCCGGAATAAGCAACCAGGAAACACAATAGGTCACTCCCAGCCACTGCATCTATAATCTGATCTATCCTTGGAAGGGCAAACGGATCCTTTGGGCAATGTTTGTTGAGACTCGTGTAATCTATGCACATCCTCCACTCGTTACTCTTTTTCATCACTAGAACCGGATTTTCCAACCAATCCGGGTGAAAAACCTCCATGATAAAGCCGGCTGCAAGGAGCCGAGCTATCTCTGCTCCTATAGCCTTTCTTCTTTCCTCATTCATTT
Source organism: Alopecurus myosuroides (assembly GCA_028641055.1). Classification (NCBI taxonomy): domain Eukaryota; kingdom Viridiplantae; phylum Streptophyta; class Magnoliopsida; order Poales; family Poaceae; genus Alopecurus; species Alopecurus myosuroides. The sequence goes on along the minus strand of CM054057.1, from coordinate 205,855,124 downwards.
TTCTCAGGCCCTGCTTCACAGGCCGAGAATTGGGATCAACATGCAAACTGTGCTCAGCTAACTCGGTCGGGATACCCGGCATATTGCTAGGCGTCCAAGCAAAAACTTCTTGATTTGCACGAATGAACTCTACGAGTGCTTCTTCCTGCTTATTGTCTAGGTTAGATCCTATAGCAAACTGATTGGAGGGATCACCTTCGACAAAAGCCACCATCTTGGTGTCCTATGCTGCTTTGAATTTTGCTCTTTCATCCTCCGTATTCGGTCTCTTCAACACTGTTCTATCTTCCGGGTCTACCTGAGACCGGTAATACTTGAGCTCTTCCTTCCTGCACGCCTGTTCTGCCATCGCCGCGTCTCCTTCGTCACACTCAGCTGCTATAACCCGGTTACCATGTATAGTAATGGTTTGCTTGGGACCCGGGATCTTTAGCTATAGGTATACGTAACACGGTCTGGCCATGAACTTGGCGTAAGCCGGCCTTCCAAACAGCGCGTGATAAGGGCTGCACAATTTTACCACCTCGAACGTGAGCCACTCCACTCGGAAATTATCCTTTGATTCTCCAAAAGCAACCTCTAGTGTTATCTTTCCTTCAGGCCACGCCGAGTGACCCGGCACAATCCCATGAAAAACTGTTGAACTTTTTTGCAGCTGAGACTCCTTGAGCCCCATGCGTAGGAAAGTTTCCCAATATAAGATATTGATGCTACTCCCACCATCCATCAGAAACTTTTTCAGCTCGTAACCATTGACCTCTGGCGCAACCACTAAAGCTAACACACCCGAATGTTCTATTGTTTTCGGGTGATCCCTTCTGCTCCATGTTACCTCTTGATCCGACCATCTCAAGTTACTCGGAACAGCTAAAGAAACCGAGTTTACTGCTCTTTTAAGTATCTTTCTATCTTTGTTGGAAGTCCCTGTAGTATGAACGTGGTACTGCCCCGACTGCTTGGGGTTAGCTTGGAAACCTCCAGCACCCCCCTGATTATTACCCGGATTACCACCTCCTGTATTGCCAGCTGGGGGTGGCCCGTTGCCCGGGTTTCCACCCAGACCCGGTCCTCCTCCCTGGCCCGCACCTCGCGTGGCCTTATTTATTTCCTCATTCTTCCATCTTTGTAGATCCACGCACTGCTCCAATGAATGATTAGCCGGCCTGCCGTTCCTGCTATGTCGTGGACACGGCATCCTGAAGGCCTCTAGATGATTAGCCGGCCTTGGTGGTCCTTGGTAGTTTCCTCCATTAAAATTTCCTCCGTTGAAATTTCCCTCTGATCTGGTCCTCGCAAACCCGGCTTCTGTGTTGGCAACAAACTCGGAATTTCCCTCATATGGGTGCTTGTGCTGGTTATTTCCGTTATTTCCTCCGTTATTACCCGGCGCAGCCCCACTGCCGGGTCTTCCACTGTTACTCGCGTTGGATTTTGCTTTCTTATCATCAACATCCTCCTCTGTGGTATCTGTGGTGGCGTGCTTGTTGCACGCGTCCATCAACTCTCCCATTGTAACCTCTGAAGTGTGCCGACTAGATTTCATGTGTGTCAGCTTTTGCACTAAGGGTATATACTTGCATGTTTTCGCCATAGCTTGTAATGCATCCTTTGGTTGGATATCCGTGGACGAGTGGAGAATTTCCATAACCCGGTGCACCCAACTGCGCGCCGACTCTCCCTTCTTCTGGACACATCGCTCTAGATCATCGATCGTAAATAACTTTCTGCACGTTCCATGAAAGTGCTTGATGAAGGCAGTTTTCAGCTCACTCCATGAATTGACGGATCTTTCGGGTAGGTTATTGGACCACAACTTTGCTGCTCCCTCTGACATCATTAGGTACATAAATTTGGCTTGAAGATTCTCAGATGCGTTGCGAATTGACATGGCCATCTCATAGCTTCTCAACCAGGTTTCTGGATCCATGGTTGGCTCATAGTTAACCACTTTACCCGGTTCCTTGAACTTATCCGGGTAAGGCTCAGCCCTGATGGTGTCCGACAAACACTTAGGCCCGGCGAGATTTGCCGGCACTGGCCTCACCCGGGAAACGTGTGATCCCGCAGCGGGTACGGCGAGGGGTGCAACCGCTACTGGCCCTCGTACCGCAGACCCGACCGCTGCACGTCTGGCTCGAGAACTGTCCACAATAGCTTGTACTGCTGATGCTGCAGGTGCTGCCGGACCACGGGGAGGAGGCGGCATTTGCTGCTGCTCTGCCCTCCGTCATGCCGAACTTGTCTGAATATTGCCGGTATTCCCGTTGTGCCGGCTAACATACGGTGTTCCGTGCATCCCACTCCTGTTATCCGGGTAATTGGCCTGCTGAGCCACTACTGTGCGCAACAGGTCTATCGCCCGCCGGGTCTCCTCTGCATGGGGTGACTCTCTTACGGGGATGCGATCAAGTGCCAATGTTGCTGCATATACATTATCCATGGGGTTATTGAAGTGACCTGGTGGAGTATGAAATCGTGATGAGGGTGGTGGTACTGTATTGCCAACAGCAATCCTTGTCTGCAACGTGGGTAACCCGGCTTGCACGTTTGCCGGCTATCCTCCCAGGGTCGTAGGCTGATGTCCGGTTTCCTGATTCACAGCCGGAATTGGTTGATCCTGAGGTGTAATGAATAGTGCGGCCGGGTGTATAGTTCCACCCGTTTCCGGTAATCTCGATTGGTGTCTCTGATTGTACATCCTGGTCGACTGAACTTGGAGCCGGTTCTCCAATTCTTCTAGCTCGCGCTGGCACGCGGCTATCCCTTACTTCTCAGCTTCTACATCTCTCCTCTGTTGATCTAATGCACGGCGAGCCACATGCAGATCTGCGGCACGTGCTGCCGCGTTTTCTGGGGTTATCACCGTCGCTAGCACCGTGGGATATAAGATGAGATTATTGTTGAACAGAGCCGGATTTCGCGGATTCGACGGTCCCGCTCCTGGCGTTCTGTTCGCCATAAACCCAAACATGTTTCTCCGCTGCTCGCTCTCTACAGTACGGCTGGTGACTGAAGCCGACTCTCCGTCAACCCGGGCTATAATCGGGTTTTCATCAACCGGATTTTGCTGCTGGGCCAGCGCACGCGCCGCTCCGACCGCGGCCGTAGTCACATCCCCCTGATTGAGATTAGTTGCAGGGGCCGTGTAGACCGCGACCTGGTGCGCGATGCCTGGTGAAGATTCGTATTCTTTCTCATCACAACTATCCTCCTCGTACCGGTCCTCCAGCAGGTGCAGGATAGACTCGGTGTCATCTTCTCTTATGAACCGGCCACGCGGGGTCCATGCGGGCTCCTCCGGCTGTTCCCTCTTCATGGTGAGCTCTTCTACCGGATCGACTGTCCCGAACGACTCTTCTCCGTCCGACTGAACGCAGGTCACTTCTCCTGACACAGAATCATACTCGATATCATCAGGAATAGAACCGGACGTACGTACCATGCCACGAAGACGTTGACCCGGCCGATTGTGACGATAGATCCGGTTTCTAGCAGATCCGACTCTGGTCCCCAACCAAAGTCGTCCACCATCTTCTCTTCTTCAGGTTTTGTGTAGATCTCGCCAATGACGAGGTTCTTCATGCTTTCCGGAGCTTCTCCCATGATGTAAACACCCTTGGACGTAGGCCACACGGTGGGTGCCAACTGTCGTGGGATAATCACGGCAGACGTTACCGGGGGTAACTTATCTTGGGGCAATTCGACTCTGGTGTTTGGGAGAGGGTTTAGCTCAAAGGAAATCATGCTATGAATCGATCTGGTAGCTCTGGTAATCAAGTCGCCGAGTCTCCCATCTAGGGTTACGAATATCAACTCTCGTATTACAGGGATACTCGAATATCTGGTGAAGCTCTCTTTTCCTAACCCTAGGAGTCGGCTTATATCTAACCCGGCACCCTGGTTTCCTATACAAGGCACACTCAGAATCCTACCCGAAAACCGCACACAACCCTAAGTTTCCTAATATTAACCCCAAAGGCCGGGTTACAAGGCCTACGTCCTTCTTGGGCCTTCTAGAAACTCCTCTTCCTTGAGTCGGGTCTTGCGCGATTCCCTTTGGGCCGGGTTTCACCTTGGCGTTAGACTACCGGGTTATCATCCCTCCATCAAGAAAGATCTCTAATATTCAGTTTTTTTCTGCTTCCAAATAATTCATGTTTGTTTTGTTTCCAGCGGCATGGTATGAGTTTTTACAAACTTCTGGCAATCCTAGGACGCTCAAGTTGACCCTGGAATATCTCGTTTGATCCAAAGAATTTCTTTAGTAGCTTTGGGTTGCACCATAGTATGTCTCATATAACGGCATCATGGAAGGGCATTGTGGATTGGATCCACATGGGGGTCATGCTTATGAATAAGTTTAGATTGCGTCTCAAGATGTTTTCATAATGTCTGTGTGTCAATCAATCCGCAAAGTTAATCTAGCAATGAGAATTAACATACCTCGCATTACGTAGGTGATGACGATAGGGATCGTAGAACCTATAGCCACGCTAAAACATACAAACGAAATTTTACAGGCGTCTAACTTGTTTTTGCAGAGTGTGTGTGTGGTTTGGTATAGCTATTGTGTTATTGTGCTTTGAAACGATGGCCAATGGTAAAGGATTGTCATTGTTCGCCATCGATAACCAGGCGTTCACCGCGGAGCTTGGAGGAAGTAGATGATAGGAGAAATTGGTTATTTCTCCATCATGGAAAAACTTGAAGCAATTTTTGCTGGAGCGGAATTTCCTAAGATTTTCTGCTAAAATGAGAATAACGTAGATGGCTCATTGGAGATGCATCAAGAAATACCTGAAGAACAAAGGCTATACCGTATCACATGAATTTATAAATTTCATGTGATGTTTATCCTTTTTTTATTGCACCTTCATTGCGAGTAGTCGTTTATTAGGGTGATTCTTCACTTAAAAATATCAAGATTGTTCCTGTTCTCCCAATTGTAACACCGTCAAAACGGCATGGGTGCGCATTCATCACATGGATACAAGGGTTAACGTGCATGTTCTTGTCGGGAGGCGGGGTATAGTTTTCTCACTTGGTTACAAGGTGTATTCTATCGGGCTGAGTGAGTTGGTTGTCTTGTTGTTGAGGCATGAAAGTCATGAGCTCGAAAGACACACATCGAAAGACGAGCGAGAATCACATGTGTGATTGGCATGGTGGACTACTCTCTAGGTTATGGTTGGTTGATTTGGATACATCCTTCTAATCATAATATATTGGGATCTCATTGCACTAAAAGTTGATTGTGAGAAATATCAGTTTCAATGTGAGCATATCTTAATATCAATTTTATTGAATTAAGTAGTGCAAATTAACTTTAAACTATAGTGTCTAAATAAACTTGTTTTATTGTAGATATGGATCTCGTTGAAAACATAAGTCTGAGTGAGTTGTCGGGGTTAGAAAATTTGACCAAAGAAAGCGTGAACTTTTCTAATTGGGTTCACGATCTGAGAGCTACTCTCAAAGATCTTGGGGTAGAGAATGTGCTGGGAACTGAAGTTCCGGCACCCGATGGAGAGTATTCTCCATGGGGAGATGAGGAGATCAATTTTATATGATCATGATGGAAAGGTTGTGTTCTGAGTTGAGTGATAGTTCTCCACACTATCGACCTAGATGTCTCATGGAAACTTTGAAGGATCGGTACTCTATGCAACTCTATCATGGCCATCACAAAATTTATGCCGAACTGTTAAGGTGCAAACTCAATTTCCTTGGGCCTTTGAGGGAACACAAGTACAAGTTCACAGGGATACTTTAGAAGCTTAAGGATATTGGTTTCCCAATTCTATAAAGGTTAGCAGTTGACACACTTCTCATGACACTTCATCATATTACTTCGAATTTGCGGCTTGCTACAATCTGACGAAAGTGGAGAAAATAGTTGAAAAAGTCTTCCAGATGCTCATGTCAGCTGAGATGGATGTTTTCATTCATGTCTTGATGACTGCACTAGAAGGCAAAGACATGTTGAGAGTCCACATGAGGTATAAGAGTTGTACCGGTTATTGAAATTTTCTTGTCTCAAAGATATTTTGGTATTGGATATTGAAATTTCTCAATTTCCAATTTATTGCAGAGTGAGAAGGAAAAGAGGCAAGAGAGGTGGTAAGCGTGGAAGGCATAGTGGAAGACGCATTAATGGCGCCACACTAGCTACATCATGTGCAGAGTCCCAAGTAAACCAAGAGGATCAACACTAGGACTTCAAAATTATAGTTATTTTGAGTTCGATCATTATATAATCAATATTTTATGTTCGTGAACCCCTTTGAGTTTGAATCATAAAATATGTGCGGCAAATCCAAGATTGGGAATTCAAAATTTATGATCTTATTTATTGTGTTATGTCAATTAATTTCATTATTAGGTATTGAATATTTTGATTCAAATTATTGCTAAAGTTTGAGTAATAGTTTTATGGCTTCGTAAATAAACTGGATATAAGAATTTTATTTTATTTATGAAGGTTGAAATACTACCTCCAAAATATTTAATATGTCATAGAATGATTAAGTCCTAGGCACTAGTGAATTTCAAAATTCACATAAGTCTTGGAGGTTTTCTCAATTGACTTAATTCCATTGAATATTCAATATGATAAGTTAATCATATTGATTAAGTGGAATAGATGAAATAATTGACATCTCAATGTTTCACAAAAGTCGGTGGGTGTATTTTGAATAAAAAACTGAGATCAAGCAAAATTTGTTGAAATAGAAAAGGACTTAATAAAAATTATAACATGGTCGACAAAGAATGTTTTCTTAGTAAAAATTACTCATGATTAATTTTGAGAGGTTGAAATTATCGTGGTAATAAAATCTTTGTGAGATAAGGATATCAGAAATGTTATAATTGTCAAATGTCTTTGTGTGATAAAGTGATTGCGTGAAACGAAAATAATTCTCATTTGGATAAAGAAAATCATTTTGTTTGTTTGTTAAAGTTGGGACTATGTCATTAATTAACTTAGATTTATTTTAATGATAATTTCGTAGTAATCAATATTTCTCAAGCATGAAGTATGATTGACTAAAGGTTTTGCATAAAACCAATAAGTTTATTGGTGGTAAATTTCCACTTTATACTCGAAGTGTTTTAAACACTTTGGATTAAGGAGAAAAATGACTTCTCATGAAAGAGGTATGAAAATTATATTAAGTTAAGATTGTGAATCTTTGGAGAAGGATTCAATGAGAGGGGTAACATGAAAATGTTTCCAATTTATCACTTTATCCAGGAATTTATGTATGACATACATAAAGTTCAAACTTAATATTAAATAATGGTTATATGAGGAATTTGATGTAATATAAACTTTGTGATATAGTCATCAAAATTCCAAGACAATGACCACAATGTGCAAAACAAAACAAACAAGATAATAGTACTCATAAATATATGATATTGGATTATCATATAAATCCATGTTAAAAGAAGATATTCATTTTGACTCCAAGATTTTATCTTGAGAGTTAGTTGGAGTGATTTTATAAATCATAAGGAAAATTAATATTTACCTAAGAAAAACAAATATGAATATTTATATTCATAAAGACACTATTTATAAAATTGTTTTTATCAAGTACAAATAAATTATAATGATGAGTTGAAAAACTTATCATATCAATTGCTTGGTGATGTTATTGGATCAATTAGCAAATTATTTAGCTAAAGTGTAATTAATTTTTGATTACTAGAGTAATAAAAAATACTACATGTATGAGTATTAAGTCAGTCATGTTCAGGAAACAAGAAGGAATTTCTTTTTCATTATATAAAGCGAAGGGACTTATAAGTCACTAGGAGCTAATTATGATCTTTTAATTTGGCTAGGCCCAATTAAAAGAAATTTAGCTCAAGAAAAAAAATTAAAAAGGTTTTTAATGCAATATTAGAAAGTGTCATATTAAATTCGGGATCTATGAGAGGTTGAGAAATTTAATAAACATGAATATGTAGGGTGTGCTAAATGTAATTCTGAAAGGAATTTTGATTAAAGATTGAGATAAATATTTTTGTCTCAAAAGAAAAATGACATTATATTTTGCAATAGAAATGACCTTCATAGCCATGGTGAGAAAAATGTAAAAGGATGGGATCAAATCATAATATTTTGTGATTTGGGGAATCTCATTGTCATATAAGGGAAGCACACAAGAACGGATAGATTCCCATTGACTAAAATTGTTTTAGTCAATCCGGTATAAAGGAAAAAGACTTAAGTAAAGGTTTTTCTTACACGGTTAATTGTTCGTAATAATACCAAGAAATATTATGGTAAAAAGTTTCTCAAGGTGTAAAAAATCATTGGAAGTTTGTATAGATACAAATAATATTGTGAGAAGCATCCACATATGTTTTTGTGGTGGAATAACAAAATCAAATCTTTATTGATTTTAACTCAAATGATGATTCTTCAATTGATCTTACCGTATGTTGTATAATTATCAACATTATAGTATGTGTGGAATCTACGGTATTTGATATGGATAGTTGCAATGCAATGTTAGACTTTTTTTTTGGCAAGTTATAAGATAAAAGTCATTCAACTTGGTGAGGTTTCAAACAATGGTATAATGATTTATTCGAAGATGCTTGAATTATTAATATTGTCACGGAACTAGGTTCACAAAAATCCAATTCCTAATAAATACAAGCACAAGTTTATCACAACTATGAGATCAAAAGGTGAAAACAGAAATCTAAGGTACCACATGCATAGTGTGAGTAACACTGGAATTCCATAGGTGTTATGATATCATATTGATTAGAGCATTAATTGAATCTAGTGCAAGTGGGAGACTGTTGGATGTATGCATTAAAGACAATAATATTCAATTATTATTCTATCTCCATGTTTTGAGAACTAGGTTGTACCCTAGTGGGAAGTGTAGTGGTGAAAAACCCCTGCGCCCTGGGTTCGACTCCCATCAGGAGCGAATTTCTGGTGCCTCACTCTGGTGGGCTTCTTTCTACCAAAAAAAAAGTCATGGCTGCTAGTGCCCAAGGATCTCGTTTAAACAAGGTCATCGCTAGTCCATTAGTTATGTGCCTTGTTCACTTCTTGGTGGACCCAAGTTCAAACCCCAGCCTGCACTAATTATCACCTCCTTCGAGAACTGAGTGCTATCTCAGTGGAAGAGGCAGCGAGTGCGCGCCTAGCCCACCTGGGTTCGAGTCCTAGTGAGGACCAAATTAAATGGAGTATTATCTAGCATGGAAAATGTTGGTGGAGAGTCTCATCTTCTACCTAACAACCGTCAGACAAGGAAGGGATCCCCCTTTGGTCAACGTTTTTCTATTGATACGTCAAAAACACTTTTCCGAACAATATTCTTATTATTTGCCTCTAAACTTGTGGTTTTTGGATACCACTAACACGGACTAACTCTATTTTTAGTAGAATTACCTTGGTGTCTCGTTTTTGTGCAGAAAAATCAACTTTCCGGAAATTACCTGAAAAAGATCCCATTGAGCTTATATCACCAGAAGACCCCGGGAGCCAGAAGGACACCTAGAGGGGGACAAGGAGTGGCCCAGACCACCCCTGGGCACGCCCCCCCAGGTTGCGCCGCCTGGTGGTGTGGGGGCCACATCCACCCCCTCGGGCTCCCCTTTCGACTACATATGCCCCATAAACCTTAAACGCGAGAGGCTTTGTCATATTACACAAAAACACAACAAAGCGCCGCCGCCACCTCGAAACTCAATTCGAGGATCAGAAGTTCCTGTTATGGCGCCCTGCTGGGACGGGGATTCGGAGGAGATCATCGCCATCGACACCGCCACCTCTTCTCCATCAACTATCCATGATTCCTCCGTACATGTGTGAAAACACCGCTGTAGGCTAAGAGTGATGGAAGGGATTGGATGAGGTGGATCATGTAATAATGTCTGATTGTTAGGGCATAGTGCATAGTATCAATTGTTAGTGTTTTCTACTGTTGTTGCAACTTGTTATGCTTAATGCTTGTCACTAGGGCCCGAATGCCATGATCTCAGATCTAAACATGTTATTGTTTTATTAGTATAATTATGTTTCTTGATCATATCTGCAAGTTGTTTACACATGTCATTATCCGGAACCCTAGGCCCCAAAGTGACAGAAATTGGGACAAACAGAGGGGATGATTTTGATGTGAGGATCATGTGTGTTCACGGAGTGTTAATGCGCGCTTTGCTCCGGTGCTTTATTAAAAGGAGCACCTTAATTACCAGTACTTTACCTTGAGGCCCTGTTGCAACAGGATTGTAGGATAAAAGATGTTGTATAAGTTTCTCGTTGCGAGCACGTATGACTATATTGGAACACATGCCTATGGTTTGCCTAGAACTTGGATGCTTTATTATTACTAGCATAATACCCATGCGTTGCAACGGGATTTATAGTTTATTTTCTCGCCACACATCTAAACCTTTGTGTTTCTAACAAACAATCTTTTCTAAAATATAGATACACATTTTCATTGCTATTAGACAAAGGAATATCTATAAGGAAATTTGATCAAGATATTATTTTTGTTTTCTAAGGCAAGGAACATGTGTAGTTTTCAACCATGTCGCCATGGATGTTTGTCATATTTTTTTTTTCATTTGTGACACCCTTTTGTGCCATGGATGTTTGTCTTTTTTTTTTCATTTGTGACGCCCTTTTGTTCTGATTCATCCTAATATTGTCAAATCCTTTATCTAATTCGCCTTTTCCCCATGCCACCGCCCGCAAAGCTCGTCTATGTTGGTTGTCACTCCCGTGTTTTGTTTTCCGAGATGACTTCGCCACGTCCAACCTGGCTCGTCCCAAGCGATGCGTACTTGTCTGGGCCCATACTCTCATATCTTCATGTTGTCATGTATCACGTCTTCGTCACCTACACTACGGTAGAATAGTTTATGGCCAGGGGCATGAATAAATTAAAAGTACACCAATATGAAGAATTGGCCTTTTCTTTGGTACCTACGACTTGGTGGTTCCCCAAAAAAACGTGTGGGTCTAAGCTATTGTACTAAGAGAGATTCAATTTTTTGTTTTACAATTCAGAGATTTGATACACCTGAATCAGCCGCATGGAGCGGTAAATGCATTACTAGTGGGACAACATATAGAAGGAAAAAAGGGGAAGCTGCACATAGGTACACAGAGGTACTTTTTCCAGTCACGTGACTGTTTCTGGGCATAGCATTATTTTCTTATCCTGCATGTTTGTAGTCGAACCGGTTTTCATATATTGATGGCGACAATTAGACGATGGATCGGGACGCACCTACAATTAGTAATAGAGCCCGATGGGCCTTTTCAGCGATAAATGGGTACCGATCCGTGGTGACGCTGGTTTGCGAAGACACGCTGGTTAGCGCACCACATATGAGGGAAATAGCGCACGACGTACGTTGTACCAGTCGTTAGGGAAATTATACAGTAGAGATTATCTGCAATGCCTATGTTAAGATTATTACATGACCTATTTTACCCATGCAACACCCGTTCATCCACCATCTATGCCTATGGTACTTACATTCTGTTGTTTCGAGCAATTGCTACTGATGTTACTATTTTATTCCTGTTGTTATTTTACTACTACCACTTCTATAGAACTGTTACCAGTGATAAATTGTTGCGAGCAAGTCTATTTTCAGGTGCAGCTGAATTGACAACTCAGTTGTTAAGGCATATAAATATTATTTGGCTCCCCTTGTGTCGAATCAATAAATTTGAGTTTTACTTCACTTTAAGGCTGTTGCGATCCCCTATACTTGTGGGCATCAAGACTATTTTCTGGCGTTGTTGCCGGGGAGCATATATTTATTTATTTTCTCACTTGAACGTGATATTGTTCTCTGCGAGCCTTTCATCATGAGAAAAACTCGTGACGGAAAAGTTCCTATATGACCATCCACTACAAGGAGAGGTACAACTCTGAACACCACTGTTTCTCTTGATTCACCGTCTGTTATGAGTAAGCTTCTTACACCACCACATGCTACACACACTAGTACTTCTGGTGAGTATGAAAATGCCTCTGATACTTTTTATGGTGCTTCTATTGTGCTTGATGATACTGGTTCACTAGGTCCGTTCCTAGATGCTACAATACTAAATCCAAACTACTTGAAAGTGCTGAAATTCTTGTTGAAAATATTGGTACACATGTTAATTCACCTGAGTCTATTGATGATCTTGATGAAACATATATTGAACTTAATGATGACTTTATTAAGGAAGCTCAAGCTACTACTGGTGCAAGTGCTCTTAAGAGTCTTTCTGCAAGACATACTGTGAAATGTAAATGGTCTCTTGATGCAAAGTTTGCCACATATCCCATACACATTAGATACAAGGATTATGATTCCTCTCTAGATTTATCTTATATATCTATTGTTGAGGAGGAACCTTTTTGTGGAACTGAAAGTAAAAGTGCTATGGAACACATGAATGAGCTTTTATCTTTGAGTAGTTTATTTTCTGATGATACCAAGCTGCATACTTATTTTGTTACCAAGATCTTCCCTTTCTCATTGAAAGATGAAGCTAAAATTTGGTTTAACAATCTGTCACCTAGATCTATTACTAGTCTTATGGATTTGGTTAATGCTTTCTTTCAAAACTATTTTTCTGCTAGTGCCCAACATGCTGTTGTGCAGGGATATCTTTAACTTTGAGAAAATTGAAAGAGAGAAATTGCCTGAATCTTGGACAAGGTTTTGTTCTTTAATAAGAGATAGCCCTAGCTATCCTTTACCTGGATAATTGTGTTTGTTGTGTTTTCAGGAAAAGACCTCCAGAAGAAGCTGAGGAACTAATGGGTAAAATAGCCAAAAAATAATGATGATTGGAATATACCTGAGCGTGCACCTACACCAGAGCCAACACCAATACCAACACCCAAGAAGAGAGGGATGATTGAATTCAATGATGAAGTGATGAAGGAAGCCATGAAATCTCTGAAAGAGAGGGGTATTAAATTGTAAGATGTGAAGAATTTATCTCCTATAGAAGAATTATGTAAGCCTATTCCTCATCCATCAACAGTTGAGGTACAGTCTCTCCAATACTTTGATAATCTAGATATATTCCTTACTCTAAACCACCTGATCAATTCTTAGATGAATTTGATAATTATGTTGTTAAGCAAGACAACTTTAATATGAGAGTGCAAAATCACCTTATGGAAAACTCTAGAGCCATTGTTAGTTTGCATGGTATTATTGAGAGAACCTCTAATGATCTTAAAATGCTTGTTAAATATTTTCATATGGTTCAGACTCAAATTGATCAACTTACTAAAGTGCAAAACGACATGCTAGCTAATGCTTCTAGAGATAAACATGTTTGTGAAATAATTACTAGAAGTGGTGTTTCTACTCAGGACCCCTTGTGTCCTGAAGGACATCCTAAAAGAATTGAACAAGATTCTCAGCAACCTAAAAAAATAGTTCTCCTTCTAAGAAAAAGAGAAGAGACGTAAAAAAGTTCTAGAATCTCCTGAACCTGCTAAAGATCATAATAGTCTAATTCTGATGCTGAAACTGAAAGTGGTAATGATAAAAGTGATGTTTCTGATAAAGAAGAAACTGTAGCTGAGCCTGGAAAGCAAACTAAAACTGTGAAGTATACTAAGGAGGATTTCATTGCTAATAAACATGGTAATGAAATAGATCCTTGGGTACAAAAATTAATGCCTTTTCCTAATAAGAAACACAAATCAAAGGAAGAATAACATTATAACAAGTTTTGTGAGTGGATGAATCCTCTGTTTTTGCAAATCCCTTTGACTAATGCTATTAAACTGCCTCCTTATTCTAAATATATGAAAGATATTGTCTCTAACAAAAGGAAGATTCTTAATGAGGAGATTTCCACTATGCTTCCTAATTACTCTTTCAATGTCAAGGTTCCAAAGAATCTTGGAGATCCTGGTATTCCTACTATCCCTTGTTCTATTAAAAAATAATTGTGTTAGAACTGCTTTATGTGACTTGGGAGCTGGAGTTAGTGTTATGCCTTTCTATCTGGAAAAATTGATACACAGTGATATATCTTTGCAAATGGATGATTAATCTACTGTTATTACTGTTGGTATTTGTGAGAATGTTCATGTTCAAGTGACTACTAATTGTTTGATATTATCTGACTTTGTTGTGTTGGAAATGCCTGAATATGATAATATGTCTATTATTCTTGGGATACCTATTCTTAACACTACAAGGGATGTTATTGATTGCATACTCTTTTAATCTTAATGATAAAGAGCATACTCTTTATTTTCCCAAGAAGATTGATAGAAGATATGGTTTAAATTCAATTGAAAATATTGAGAACGTCAAGATTGGAGAATTTTATTGTCCCATTCCAATGCCACCAAAATAATATGAAATTATTATGATTTGGACTATGTCTATCAAGGTTGAGGCAACATAATTATTTAATGATATGTAAAGTCTTGCTTCATATAAAAATTCTTCTGGTAAGAAAAATTGATCACCCTTGTTAACAAAAGGATTTTGAATGAAGAGGACAATGTTTTCACTATGTTTTCACCTTCTTATCACCTTTCTACTTTAGTATAATCATGTTTTCCATCATCCATAGTCACGTTTTTCTCATGTTTTCATCTTGATTAGTATGGTTATTAATGTTTTCACCATCCATACTTTTGTTTTCACCACTTCCACCTTTGTTTTCTTTGGTTATTTTTCTATTGTAGTGTCTTAGAACCTCTATAGTTCTGGTTTTGGTTTTGTTTTCCACCTTTCCACATTTGTTTTCTCGGTATTAATTAATTATTAAATTCTGAAAATACCTCAAAAATAAAGTTTCTCGAAAAATTCTAGAAAAATTATAATAAATGATGCAGAGGGCCATCTGGGAGACCCCAGGGGGACCCACCAGTCATGCACACCATAGGCACGGTCCCCTAGCCCTCAACTAACTCCCTCTCCTGCTAAAGATTCCTCTCTCACCTCACAAACTCAAAACATTTCTTGGAACCCATGTTCTTGCTGTTTTTCCTCGAGATTCTTTTATCTCTTGTAACACCTGGGGTGTTTTCCCTATGTTAGAAAGTTGGTTGTTTTTCTTTTTGCTTTGCATCACATGCATCATATGCATTGCACCTTGTTTTCAAAACAACTTAAAAAGTTCAAACCAGTTTAAAACTTTCAAACATGTCCAAAGTTTCCAATTAAAAATTGCAAAATAAACAACTCAAATTGTTTTCAATAGTTTTGAAGTTGATTTATTTAAATTGCTTGTTAATAAAATTCCCTTTTATTAACACCCAAATGGTAAATTCAAGTTCAAATTCAAATCAAATCATTCATACTTGGCATGTTCCAATTGTGGTTTAAAATTAAAATCTTGCAAACATTTAAATTCAATAAGTTTTCATATTTGGTTGAGCTTATTGAATAAAATTGGTTATTTCAAAAATCAAATCCTTATGAAACCCTATTTGAAATTCAAATAGCAAATTCAAATCAAATGGACATTTCAAATTTTTGAACATGCCTTGACTTTACTGTTTTGTAAATCAATAAAAATTATTTCATAAAAAAATAAAACCCTAACACCTATTTCTATTTCTCTCCTTTTCTTTCCTACAAAAAAAAGAGAAAACAAAAGAAATAGAAAGAAAACCTCTCGGGCTGGGGAGGCAGGCCAAGGCCCACCTACAACCCAGCCCATCTCCCTCTCCTTGCAGCCCACCAGGCCAAACGCACCACACCCCCACGCGCACCTTCTTCCTCCTCTGTATGGCAGCACATTGACAGTGCCCACGTCGACACTGCGATGGATTTGACGGTCGCTGCTGCTCCTCCCCCTCCATAAAACCCTCACCTCACCCCCTGCTCACCCTAGCCCCACTCCCTCTCCTTCCTCCATCACCGCCACCTTCTCCCTTCCCATCCTTCCTCCACTGTATCTAAACCTCTGTCACGCCTCTGTGGCCGACAATTGCCGCCCATGGCGGCTGGCTGCGCTTGCCTTCGCGGTACTTTCTTCTTGGGAACGGAAAGGTGGCACCACCCTCTTCGTCCTCGCCGGAAATCGGGGCCGGAGATGCCCCGGGCTGTCCCCGCCGTGCACGTCTTCCTCCCGGGGGCGCAGCGATCGTCGTCGTCAGAACCACCGCACGCCTAGATCGACACCTCCCCTCGGTGAGCCCCCCTTCTCCCTCCTGTCCCTCCTCCTCTCGCACACACGCCCCACACCCTCCACCTTGGTTCTGCACACCACGGACACGGGAGCCCCGCCGTCGCGCGGTTGCTCACCGTCGATCACTGCCGCCACCTTCTGTCCCTGTGCACGACTGAAGAAATCACTTCAGTTCCGACAGGTTCCTCCGTGCTGCGTCACCTCAAAACGGACCGAGCCCCCTTACCATCACAAATCGTGCAGTGGCCCAGTGGCCAAGGCCTCTCCATGCGCAGCCGAGCGCCCGAGTTCGAAACCCAGGGGAGGCAAAACCCCACCTTTTTTTGCCATTGGTCCACGCCAGCGCGTGCGGTCCCACCCGTCTGTGACCCATCGGGTCCAGTCAGCCTCCACACCCTCCACCTTTGCGCCAAGCCGGCCTGGCCCCACTGGTCAGCCCCTCTGGGTACGGTACAGGGAGTGGATCTGGATCTGAAACCCAGATCTAGTTTTTCTTCCTTTCAACAAGGTCCCTAAAAATTGCAGAACAGTCCCTGAAATTCAAATACACCTAATAAATTCATTTAAACTCCAAATTCAAAATATAAAATATGTTTATGTATAATTGAATTATTTACCTGTTTAAACCATTTTGTTTACTGTTTTGAACATTTCAAATGGTTTCAAAAATTCAAATTCAAACAACTCTTTCAAATTTGGTCAAATTCATAACTAATTCAAATTTAATTCAAATGGCCCATATAAAATATGTTTTCCATGCAAAATTGAACAAGCTTTCCAAATATAAACTTTCTTTCCTGTTTTGAATAATTAAAATTGATCAAATAATTTAAATCTTGTTTAAATCATTTAAAATTGCTAAATTAATAACTTGGTCAAACTAAATTCCTTTTGAACATATAAAATATGTTTTCCATCCCATTTTTTTCATGAACTTTGCAAATATCAACTTTGTGTTCTGTTTTAAATAAATTAAATTGCTGAAAACAACTGTTTCTTAATTAATGCAATTAAAATTGTCAAATTAATAACTTGCTCATTTTAAATCCTTATTCAACAAATGAAATATGTATTCCATCTAAAATTTTGTGTTCTTTCCAGATATGAATTTTGTTATCTCTTTTGAACAATTAAAATGGGTGAAAACAATAAATGTTTGTGTAACTCATTTAAGAAGCCAAATTTCATAACTTAATAAATAAAATTCCAAACTTGGTAAACAACATTTCAAATTGAAGCTATTGTTGTTTTCTTATTGTTTTCATCATCCATGCATCATTCTAATCAACTTTCACATGATGGTTATTTGTAGATCATTTAATTCAACATTAATTCATGGGCTTTCCCATATGCAATCCAAATTGCATATGGGACCATTTAAATATGTTTACCATGTCAATTGGTTTACTTTGATGCATCAATTAATTGTCATGCATATAAAATAGGATCATGCTGGATCTTTTGCCGTAGTAGTAATTGTTGCATCCGGTGTTTGTGCTAGTTCGTTGCTTCTTCGCGGATAGGACGCTGAGATGATGTGAGCAACGACAAGTTCTGCGGATGTACCTCTACTTGCTGGATTCCATGCAAGTATACCCACTTGCTACCTATGGCTGCCTTTCATCACTTGTTACCGATTCTTCCCGTTGCCTTTATTCTGGCCTTATGATTCGATGCTTGTGTCTCGATCCTATAATATGTTTACCTTGCAACCATGAAATAGCCTTCCTTCCACTTCCTATTAACTGTTGTTTGTTTACCTTGTTGGCCCTCGTGTCGTAGTTGCATGCTTAGTGTTGTTTGCGCTCAAGTCTTGTTGTCCGTCTTATCACCTGTTTAGTTTGATAGTTGGGTTTCAACTTAATCAACAACATGTTAATGTTTGGGTAATAATAATTTGATGATAAGGCACCGGCAGGAGGCCCGGCGTGGTTTTGAGGCCTGCTAGTGTCGAACCTAATTAGGAAAAGGGTCTTGTCCTCCGATCCATGATGAGCGCACTAACCGCATGTGGGAAGCGAGTATGGGCGCCCCCCGCAACTTTGATTCGATTCGCATCTCGTCCAAATCGCCTCATTTAGTTCGGGTTTTCCATTTGCCGCATGCATATGCAGGTGCGAACACTTGGCGCCAGGGTGGAACTTTTGTAGTCGGCATTTAGGGAGACACGTTCTTAGAGTGCTATGAGGGTCCCCTTTTCTTCGTGGGGCTTGATTAGCCGTGCGCTCAATTGCACGGGGTTCTTTGGGCTTGATGCGAAGAAGAGTTGGGTTGTGTTGAGTGCCTCGCTTGGTGGAAGTGCATTTCCATCTGGCGGGTCATTCTTACGTCTACGGCCAAATTGGTGCATCCCTGTAGGGTTAATCTTCTCGAGAAGCCGTGTTGTCCGCGGTTATGGATGACTTGGTGAAAGTGCTGGCTAACAAGTACTCAGACAACTTACACTTAACGATGATAACTTGACTAGTAATATAGATTACCTCCACCATAACAATGAATGTCACCTTAATCAACCGTGTGTGTTTCCTTGGGTTGCTTCCTTAGTAGGCGGTAACATTGGATGGGTATTGTTTGGTGAGTAGTTGTAGTTGGTTCTGATACGCTATCTTATCCCTATCTTTTAGCCGGATGTTGTAGCGCGTCTCTGTAGTTAGTTAGTGCAGCCCGCTGCCGCTCCTTTGCAATAATCCCTTCCTTTCCGTTGTACCCAAAGTATTTGTATCTTGTGATGATTGGTTACGCTGGTATCTTGTGAGTATGGGTTATCCACTTGCCAGTACTTAACCGTACTGACCCACGAATCCTTTTCGTGGCTGCATATTCCACATTGCAGTCAACAGGTTTGAAGTCTGACGATATTAGCTTGGGAATCCCTCCGGATTGGCCTGGGCAGGGATTGGACGCCATCGGTTATCTTCAGGACTCTTAGTCCAATTTGTATCTTGTCCGTAGTCGGACACTATGTTGTTTCTTCCGCTGTTATTTGGATCTTTGTATTGTATCAGTTGTATCCTTGACCCGTTTGAGTCGTATTGTATATACCTCCTCTGTTGTTGTTGTGGATTATTCATGAACTGTTGTAATGTTATCACAAGTGGCAACCTGGAATCGGTTACTATGCGGATTTTGGCGGAAATGCTGAAATCTGCATAGTGCCCGATCTCGGGGCGTCACAAATGGTATCAGAGCATGGTTTCCGATTCCCGATATTGTTTCGATACGAATGGTTATCGAAGCAACGGGTCCGCAAAGCCTGTAGGTTAACCTCGCTAACGGTCGTGTTTCTAGAGTGTCAAAAACTATTTGTGCAAAACCTATTTTGGAAACCTCTCGATAGGATTCTTGTTTTCTCCTTATCTCTATTCTATTTCTCCTCTCATCTTATTTGTTTTGGAGTCTATCTCCCTCTCAATCTTTCAAAGTGTTAGGCTTTCTACGTGGGTGGACGTTCTCTTAGCCTTATATCCTAATAGGTTCGATCATCGGAAGATTCCTGGTGGGAGAAGATCGTCGTCACTCCGAGCAAGAATCTCTTGTTAGTGGTGTCGAGAAGCCCTTGTTAGTGGTGTCGAGGAGGTCAACTGGAAGCATGAAGAATCGATAGTCGAACTTCTTCTCCCTCCCAGGTTAGTGGGTGGATTGCGAGGGCGCAATCCCTTGTTAGTGGTGTCGTCTGTAACACCTGGGGTGTTTTCCCTAAGTTAGAAACTTGGTTGTTTTTCTTTTTGCTTTGCATCATATGCATTGCACCTTGTTTTCAAAACAACTTAAAAAGTTCAAACCAGTTTAAAACTTTCAAACATGTCCAAATTTTCCAATTAAAAATTGCAAAATAAACAACTCAAATTGTTTTCAATAGTTTTGAAGTTGATTTATTTAAATTGCTTGTTAATAAAATTCCCTTTTATTAACACCCAAATGGTTAATTCAAGTTCAAATTCAAATCAAATCATTCATACTTGGCATGTTCCAATTGTGGTTTAAAAATTAAAATCTTGCAAACATTTAAATTCAATAAGTTTTCATATTTGGTTGAGCTTATTGAATAAAATTGGTTATTTCAAAAGTCAAATCCTTATGAAACCCTATTTGAAATTCAAATAGCAAATTCAAATCAAATGGACATTTCAAATTTTTGAACATGCCTTGACTTTACTGTTTTGTAAATCAATAAAAATTATTTCATAAAAAAATAAAACCCTAACACCTATTTCTATTTCTCTCCTTTTCTTTCCTACAAAAAAAAGAGAAAACAAAAGAAATAGAAAGAAAACATCTCGGGCTGGGGAGGCAGGCCAAGGCCCACCTACAACCCAGCCCATCTCCCTCTCCTTGCAGCCCACCAGGCCAAACGCACCACAGCCCCACGCGCACCTTCTTCCTCCTTTGTACGGCAGCACATCGACAGTGCCCACGTCGACACTGCGATGGATTTGACGGCCGTTGCTGCTCCTCCCCCTCCATAAAACCCTCACCTCACCCCCTGCTCACCCTAGCCCCACTCCCTCTCCTTCCTCCATTGCCGCCACCTTCTCCCTTCCCCTCCTTCCTCCACTGTATCTAAACCTCTGTCACGCCTCCGTGGCCGACAATTGCCGCCCATGGCGGCGTGGCTGCGCTTGCCTTCGCGGTACTTTCTTCTCGGGAACGGAAAGGTGGCACCACCCCCTTCGTCCTCGCCGGAAATCGGGGCCGGAGATGCCCCGGGCTGTCCCCGCCGTGCACGTCTTCCTCCCGGGGGCGCAGCGATCGTCGTCGTCAGAACCACCGCACGCCTACATCGACACCTCCCCTCGGTGAGCCCCCCCTTCTCCCTCCTGTCCCTCCTCCTCTCGCACACACGGCCCACACCCTCCACCTTGGTTCTGCACACCACGGACACGGGAGCCCCGCCGTCGCGCGGTTGCTCACCGTCGATCGCTGCCCCCACCGTTCTGTTCCCGTGCACGACTGAAGAAATCACTTCAGTTCCGTCAGGTTCCTCCACGCTGCGTCACCTCAAAACGGACCGAGCCCCCTTACCATCACAAACCGCGCAGTGGCCTAGTGGCCAGGGCCTCCCCATGCGCAGCCGAGCGCCCGAGTTCGAAACCCACGGGAGGCAAAACCCCACCTTTTTTTGCCATTGGTCCACGCCAGCGCGTGCGGTCCCACCCGTCTGTGACCCATCGGGTGCAGTCAGCCTCCACACCCTCCACCTCTGCGCCAAGCCGGCCTGGCCCCACTGGTCAGCCCCTCTGGGTACGGTACAGGGAGTGGGTCTGGATCTGAAACCCAGATCTAGTTTTTCTTCCTTTCAACAAGGTCCCTAAAAATTGCAGAACAGTCCCTGAAATTCAAATGCACCTAATAAATTCATTTAAACTCCAAATTCAAAATATAAAATATGTTTTCTATGTAGAATTGAATTCTTTACCTGTTTAAACCATTTTGTTTACTGTTTGGAACATTTCAAATGTTTCAAAAATTCAAATTCAAACAACTCTTTCAAATTTGGTCAAATTCATAACTAATTCAAATTTAATTCAAATGGCCCATATAAAATATGTTTTCCATGCAAAATTGAACAAGCTTTCCAAATATAAACTTTGTTTCCTGTTTTGAATAATTAAAATTGATCAAATAATTTAAATCTTGTTTAAATCATTTAAAATTGCTACATTAATAACTTGGTCAAACTAAATTCCTTTTGAACATATAAAATATGTTTTCCATCCCATTTTTTTCATGAACTTTGCAAATATCAACTTTGTGTTCTGTTTTAAATAAATTAAATTGCTAAAAACAACTGTTTCTTAATTAATGCAATTAAAATTGTCAAATTAATAACTTGCTCATTTTAAATCCTTATTCAACAAATGAAATATGTATTCCATCTAAAATTTTGTGTTCTTTCCAGATATGAATTTTGTTATCTCTTTTGAACAATTAAAATGGGTGAAAACAATAAATGTTTGTGTAACTCATTTAAGAAGCCAAATTTCATAACTTAATAAATAAAATTCCAAACTTGGTAAACAACATTTCGAATTGAAGCTATTGTTGTTTTCTTATTGTTTTCATCATCCATGCATCATTCTAATCAACTTTCACATGATGGTTATTTGTAGATCATTTAATTCAACATTAATTCATGGGCTTTCCCATATGCAATCCAAATTGCATATGGGCCCATTTAAATATGTTTACCATGTCAATTGGTTTACTTTGATGCATCAATTAATTGTCATGCATATAAAATAGGATCATGCTGGATCTTTTGCCGTAGTAGTAATTGTTGCATCCGGTGTTTGTGCTAGTTCGTTGCTTCTTCGCGGATAGGACGCTGAGATGATGTGAGCAACGACAAGTTCTGCGGATGTACCTCTACTTGCTGGATTCCAGGCAAGTATACCCACTTGCTACCTATGGCTGCCTTTCATCACTTGTTACCGATTCTTCCCGTTGCCTTTATTCTGGCCTTATGATTCGATGCTTGTGTCTCGATCCTATAATATGTTTACCTTGCAACCATGAAATAGCCTTCCTTCCACTTCCTATTAACTGTTGTTTGTTTACCTTGTTGGCCCTCGTGTCGTAGTTGCATGCTTAGTGTTGTTTGCGCTCAAGTCTTGTTGTCCGTCTTATCACCTGTTTAGTTTGATAGTTGGGTTTCAACTTAATCAACAACATGTTAATGTTTGGGTAATAATAATTTGATGATAAGGCACCGGCAGGAGGCCCGGCGTGGTTTTGAGGCCTGCTAGTGTCGAACCTAATTAGGAAAAGGGTCTTGTCCTCCGATCCATGATGAGCGCACTAACCGCATGTGGGAAGCGAGTATGGGCGCCCCCCGCAACTTTGATTCGATTCGCATCTCGTCCAAATCGCCTCATTTAGTTCGGGTTTTCCATTTGCCGCATGCATATGCAGGTGCGAACCCTTGGCGCCAGGGTGGAACTTTTGTAGTCGGCATTTAGGGAGACACGTTCTTAGAGTGCTATGAGGGTCCCCTTTTCTTCGTGGGGCTTGATTAGCCGTGCGCTCAATTGCACGGGATTCTTTGGGCTTGATGCGAAGAATAGTTGGGTTGTGTTGAGTGCCTCGCTTGGTGGAAGTGCATTTCCATCTGGCGGGTAATTCTTACGTGTACGGCCAAATTGGTGCATCCCTGCAGGGTTAATCTTCTCGAGAAGCCGTGTTGTCCGCGGTTATGGAGGACTTGGTGAAAGTGCTGGCTAACAAGTACTCAGACAACTTACACTTAACGATGATAACTTGACTAGTAATATAGATTACCTCCACCATAACAATGAATGTCACCTTAATCAACCGTGTGAGTTTCCTTGGGTTGCTTCCTTAGTAGGGGGTAACATTGGATGGGTATTGTTTGGTGAGTAGTTGTAGTTGGTTCTGATACGCTATCTTATCCCTATCTTTTAGCCGGATGTTGTAGCGCGTCTCTGTAGTTAGTTAGTGCAGCCCACTGCTGCTCCTTTGCAATAATCCCTTCCTTTCCGTTGTACCCAAAGTATTTGTATCTTGTGATGATTGGTTACGCTGGTATCTTGTGAGTATGGGTTATCCACTTGCTAGTACTTAACCGTACTGACCCACGAATCCTTTTCGTGGCTGCATATTCCACATTGCAGTCAACAGGTTTGAAGTCTGACGACGTTAGCTTGGGAATCCCTCCGGCTTGGCCTGGGCAGGGATTGGACGCCATCGGTTATCTTCAGGACTCTTAGTCCAATTTGTATCTTGTCCGTAGTCGGACACTATGTTGTTTCTTCCGCTGTTATTTGGATCTTTGTATTGTATCAGTTGTATCCTTGACTCGTTTGAGTCGTCTTGTATATACCTCCTATGTTGTTGTGGATTATTCGTGAACTGTTGTAATGTTATCACAAGTGGCAACCTGGAATCGGTTACTATGTGGATTTTGGCAGAAATGCTGAAATCTGCATAGTGCCCGATCTCGGGGCGTCACATCTCTTTGCTCAGCCCACCATTGTTGTTGAAATTTGGTTCATTTGCTCTCTGGTGTGTGACTCCTCCGATTATCCAATTAGAGTTTTTTTAGGTAGAGTATTTCTTGAGTATTTTGGTACTGTAGATGATAGCTTATGTGAGTTTGAATGCTTGGATTTGAGTGGAAATAATATAGTTTTGATGCATGTTTATCTATCCTATAAGTCTCTATGGTAGTTTCCACCTTACAGTTGATTGAAATCAATTTTTGTGTTGATTGTTAAAAAAATTCAGAAATGGACAACCATAACTTTGGAGAAATATTTAGGAGTGATGCTCCTAGAAGAACAAGTCCCTCGCGTTCATCCACCTTATTGAGGCAATCTTATAATGAAGACCTTACTGCACCGAACATCGATGATGCAGGAGGTGATGGAATTGCTAATCCATCTAGCTTCCCATGTTATACATTTATGAGAAGTGCAGGTCTAATGGATGACTTCTTGATGCTGATTTAAAGAGGGTGTTTAACCAAGTACATGGAGGATGGAGGTCCCCATTATGCTACTCTCACATAAAAAAGTTGAGAATTTTAAATTTCATAACTCACCATATAGCCCCACTGTTGCTTTTAAAATATATGGTAGTTCTTTTTCTTTTCCCTTGGAGACTTTTTATAACATTATAGGTATCAACGCCTCCGAGACAGCATGCAATATTCGGGAGTGACCCACTAATCTAATGGAGCTCTATCGAGGAGTTACCAATGACGAAAGCCGCTCAGCGCGGGAAGATAAGAAACATCCAACTTCCTGCTATCAGATGTTTCACTTACTATCTTGCTACTCGTATCCTTGGTAGGGATAACACTAGCAACATTTAAAACTATCATTTTGCTTTTCTTGATGCTTCACTTAACCGTATCAACAAGTATA
The DNA here is from genome assembly GCA_028641055.1 of Alopecurus myosuroides. Taxonomy (NCBI): domain Eukaryota; kingdom Viridiplantae; phylum Streptophyta; class Magnoliopsida; order Poales; family Poaceae; genus Alopecurus; species Alopecurus myosuroides. The sequence goes on along the minus strand of CM054057.1, from coordinate 205,830,068 downwards.
ACCTTGGTTCTCTCATTGCTCGCCGCATAGCTGCTAAGGGACCCGTTTATGGGGGCATTATTTCTACACGTGTAGTAACTTCTCTAGGCCTTCCTATTGGTTCTTATGATGAATTGATAGCATTTATATACTTGATCTTTCTGGCATGAAGGCTCATCATTTTATTACTACTAACTCTACTGCTGAACATTTAGTATATGAAGTTTTATTTGTTGACAGAGAAGAGAGGGAAGTTACTTTGCCGCAGCCTATTTCGTTCAAAGTTGACAGGATGCCATGGTCGCGCCTAAAGGGAGAGGTAGATGAGAAGGTGCCCTTGATGGAGTTCCATAGGCAGCAGACGAGGCGACATGTGCCTTCCGAAGACTACACCACTTAGTACACCGGGGCGTCCTCGAGCACATATGAGGAGGATGGCTCATCCTCGGTAAACTACGGGGAGCCACCTAGTGGTCCCCTTGGGATTGATCTCCACTTAGGCAAAAATCCTAAGCTTGGTGGAAGGTATACTGGCATCACACTCATCTCTATATCATAGTTCTGTCGGTTCTTTGTATATCCATGTTTTCGTTTCTTTCACTTCTTTTGTTTCTCTTTTTTTTTTTGTTTTGTTCTTGCTTTCCAAAACACAAAAAGACCAAAAATATTTCTGTTGTTTCTCTTTATTTGCTTCTTTAGTTTCTTTTGTTGGTTTTCTTTACCTTCTCATTTCAGTTTAATATCAAAAAATCCAAAAATATTTTGCATTGTTTTCTTGTTTCCTTCTCTTCTTGTCTTAAATTCAGTTGTTCTTCCTTGGTTTTGTAAAGTTTGTTGCAGAGTTCACCGGACTTCCATGTCTCCATAGGAGCTTGGTTAGCATTTTATATTATTCGATCCACACGAGTGAAGAGCAGTAATGACGATTTGCGACAATTCAAGTTGTGGTAAGAGGCTGGTATGTATTCTATTTGTTTTATTTTTGTACATATACCCATCCATGTGAACATGCTTAGTTCATTCGTGTAAGGTGTATTTTATTTAATTGATGCTTAGTAGTTCGTTTCTCTCACGTGTTTAGTTCCAGCTTATTAATATAAGATAGCATGTCGTATGAATGTTTTCTTGCATTGTTTTATTCATAGAAGGGTATGACATTGTGGTATCTCCCTCTGATTGTTTCGGTTGAATCGACTTGGCACATGCTCACGCATGTATATGACTGAAAACAAAACGTCAACTAAGCCTCGATCATTTATTTTTCCTTAGAGTATTTGTATCATTTTTATGCCCCTGTTAATTATTTTGTTGTTGCAATCATGATTATGACAGTTGTTGCTCTCTTGATTGTCACTCCCCGTCTATTGCTAGCCTTCACCTGTAGCGATTATGAGCTCTACTCGCTCATCCAACTTCCAAAAACCAAAGTTTGCCAAATGTGTCCACCATACCTACCTATATATGTGGTATTTAACCGCCACTCCGAGTAAATTTTTCATGTGCTACCTTTAAAACCTTCGAAACATTATTCCTGTTGTGTGCCCCTGTTTTAGCTCATGAGGATGTGAGTAGAGAATCTTTATCTCACTTGTTGATTGGATTTCACACCCTGTACTAGTGGCTTCATCCGCTTATCCAAACTAATACAACAAATTCACTTCACTATTTTTGCCCCTGATTTATTAGTCAAAACATAATTGTGTAAACAAAAGAGAAAGATGGATGACCTTCTACCCATATGCGTCCTTCTATGGGAGCCGCTCTTGTGAAGTTTAGTTGGCTTGTGATGTACTGTATTGTCTATTTACCATTCGTTGACATAAGCATACACCTCTCTAAAAAATGTTTTCAATACCTCTGTTTAATACAATAAAAAGCTCTAGGACATGAGCTAATCTCTGCTTCCCTCTGCGAAGGGCCTTTCTTTTATGTTTATGTTGAGTCTTCACCTTCTCACTTTATGCACCTTCTTGAGAGCATGGCTGTCATTCTTAGTGTAATGTGTTTGTCCCAAAACACGGTTGATTGTGGTATAACTTTGATGCTTGTATTTTTAATATCTTTAATTATAGTCTTCATTTGAACTTCAGTGGTGCCCTAGCATTTATGATTTTCTCCATTCTAAGGGAAAGCAAGTGCACTTTATCATACCCTATTATGAGCATTGCAATCCTGCAGATTGATTTACTTCATGTTGTTTATTATTAGTTCGTTAGCATCTCTTCATGGTTTGCATAACTGCTAGGTGACTTTTATCTTGCATACATCTTATTATTAATTGCCTCAGCACTTGATCATATAGTGAGTCTATTTACATCATATGAAACAAATGTGTTCGCAAAAGTCTTTTATCGCACTCAGTTGTCACTGAATTGCTTGAGGACAAGTAATAAGCTAAGATTGGGGGGAGTTGATACGTCCAAAATGTATCTCCTTTTCCAAACACTTTTCTTATTGTTTGCCTCTAAACTTGTGAGTCTGGGATACCACTAACACGTACTAATGTTGTTTTCAGCAGAATTACCTTGGTGTCTTGTTCTTGTGCAGATAAATCAACTTTCGGTAAAATGCCAAGAAAAGATCCCCGCAGACCTTAAAACACCCGAAGATCCCCGGAGCCAGAAGGAGCCCCGTAGAGGGGACACACCATCCATGGGCGCCCCCACCTCTTGGTCGTGCCACCTGGTGGTGTGGGACCCACAGGCACCCCTCGGGCTCCCCTTTCAATTACTTATGCCCCGTAAACCTAAAACGCAAGGGGGTTCGTCATATTCCACAGAAACACGATAGAACGCTGCCGCCACCTCGATACTCAATTCGGGGATCAGAATTTCCTGTTCTGGCGCCCTGCCGGGACGGGGATTCGGAGCAGATCATCGCCATCGACACCGCCACCTCTTATCCATCAACCATCCATGATTCTCCCATCCATGTGTGACTAAACACCGCTGTAGGCTAAGAGGGATGGAAGGGATTGGATGAGACGGATCATGTAATAATGCCAGATTGCTAGGGCATAGTGCTTAGTATCCATTGTTAGTGTTTTCTTCCATTGTTGCAACTTGTTATTCTTAATGCTTGTCACTAGGGCCTGAGTGCCATGATTTCAGATCTGAACATGTTATTGTTTCATGAGTATAATTATGTTTCTTGATCATATCTGCAAGTTGTTTACACATGTCATTGTCCGGAACCCGAGGCCCCAAAGTGAAAGAAATTGGGACAAACGGAGGGGATGGTTTTGATGTGAGCATCACGTGTGTTCACGAGTGATAATGCTTTGCTCCAGTGCAAGTTTCTCATTGCGAGCACGTATGTCTATGGAACACATGCCTATGGTTTGCCTAGAACTGTGACGCTTTATTATTGTTATCTGCAATGCCCATGTTTAGATTATTACATGACCTATCTTATTCATGCAACGCCCGTTCATCCATTCCATCTATGCCTACGGTACTTACATCCCGATGTTTCCCGCAATTGCTTCTGATGTTACTATCTTATTTCTGTTGTTATTTTACTACTACTGTTGCTATAAAACTGTTACCACTGATATAATGTTGCGACCAAGTCTACTTTCAGGTGCGGCTGAATTGACAACTCAGTTGTTAAGGCATATAAATATTCTTTGGCTCCCATTGTGTGGAATAAAAAATTTGGGTTTTAGTTCCCTCGAAAACTGTTGTGGTCCCCTATACTTGTGGGTCATCAAGTGGTTCCGAAGGAGTTCTGGAGACATTTCATATAAGGAAGAAGTGTCGGGAGGGGGTAGATTTCCCTCTCATGGTCGAACCCTATTTTGGGGGATGTCAGGTGGACCCCACTGGGTTCACAAGTTTGTACTCATCGTCCGGGTATGTTTCTAGAATTTATTTGAGACAAAAAGAGAATGGAAAAAAAAGGCAGGGAGAGAAGGTGGAGTAGGACTCCACCTTCCAATCCGAGATTATCTAGGAAGCCATGGCGCGGCCACCACCTCCTAGTCCATCTAGGACTCCCCTCACTTTTTGGCAAGTATCTCCTGCCTCCCACTATATAAAGCACCCCAATCCTCGTAGCAAACCACACAGTTGGATCTCAAGACTCTCTCTCTCTCTCTAGTAGAATTAGACAATATAGTTAGAGCTTGTAATTAGAGATCCTCTAATTGAATTAGAGCCTCTTCTAATCGGGTTTTGAGTTATAATCTTCCGAGTAGACCTAGCTTTAATTATCTCTTCTCTCTCATGTGTTGAGAACTTTTAGATTCATAATATCTCTAATCATAGTTGATTAGAGCTACCAATTAGCAACGCCGGAAGGTTGTGTGACTTCATCGGTGCCGATCCCTGGACGGCGGAACGCTGAGGGGTTGACACGAGCGTACGCGTGCACACCGTAAGTGGGATTACACTTGTGATCCTTGATGAAGAAAGACTTAGCGAGATCCTTGCAACTAGGCCTAGTTGTAAGGATCTACGATTGTTCATAATTCTTCTACGACTGCATCGAATCTACTACCCGGTGAGTCGTGGTCCTGATGCTCGTATGTATGGGCGTGCCTCGTTATCTCCATATTGATTTTGGCGGACTACGTAAGATAAAAAAAAATTAAATTCTGCAGCGTAGAACAACAACTCGCCAAGTCTCAAAATAATTGTCATTGAAATGGACGTATCTAGATGTATCCAAGTAATAGATACATCCATTTCAACTCATTTCAACGACAATTATTTTGAGACGGAGGGAGTCTATAAATTTCGGGAATCGTTCTTTATTATAGTATCACTTGATACTTTTGTGGAAAAAGAGACATGCTTATGGTTGTGAATCTTTGAGTACGAAGTGAACATATAGGTAAACTTTAACCACAAACAAGCTATATAGTTATATAAAAAAAATCAATGAAGAACTATACAAAAGCATCTTGTGTACAATATGGCTGTCAGCTAGGTTATTAGCACTGTGGTTTCAAGTTTCAACTTGAATTTTGTACAAGTCTTGTTGTCTAAACTCGACTGATATGCGTCCAAAAATTTCACACACAAATATATGGATAAAAATAAAGTGGAATTGCATAAATATTAACGTCCATCGGCACTGGTCAGCAATGCATGTGTCTTGTCGGTCCACCTGGGCATAGTATACTACCATAATATCTCTTAAATCCTCATGAACACCAATACTTCTTCTTGCGGCCTATATATACAAACGCCTCTCCTTCATTTCTTAGCACACCTTTATCATGTCGACTACTCACAAAAAAAAGTGTACACATTTCATACTAATAGTTATAGTTATGAATTATAGGAGTATATAAAGTTTTGAAAGTTGTTTCCTTTGTTTATTTTCTTAAGGAGTAATTCGGAACTTTGAGAATGGAAGGCATCGGGATAAGGAAAATTATAGATATCAGAACCACTGGCCTGTGTGTACATGACAGGGGCACAGCATGTTTAGTTGAGCCTAGTTGTTATGGACTTTATGGTGCTACGATCTGCAAAGGCCTGAAAATTCTTTGCTTGTGGTCATGAAATTGTAGAACATAAAGCTAGAAAAGGACTCACACAAGAATAGGGATACTTGATTTCACTGCGTGCTTCATGTGGCCTTGCTGAATCGCTGTGAAGGCCAGTCCCATGGCACGTCTCATGGGTAAGTATACGTTGGGGCTCCAGCGGGAAGCAGATGATTAGAGTAACGTACATTAGCCTCGTCTTCCCTGGGTGTTCATCAATGATAAGTTTATACACATAATTCACTGAGGTTTTGGTGAAGAACTACTCGAGCTGTATCAGGAAATTTTGTTGTTGTTGTCAAATGCGGCTGCTGAATGTGGAGATAACTGCAAAAAAAAAAAAAAAAATCGACGAAAACAGCATAACGGCGACACAAATCGTACAAACTTGCCTCGTCCAGTTATATGTGTGCTCAAATATTCATGCACATGAAAAAGACCGATAACAGATCTGATAATCCCCAAGTCAACATTAGTTAAGTATCATCTTACCAAGTTGCACACTACTAGGTCTATCTGTAGCCGCACAAACAAATTGTATCGTGTGCAGTTTAAGATAGAAATGGGCACCTGCCCAGAGCCTTTCTGAACGAGAAGTTGTGTACAAACGTGCAACTGCCAACGCACTTCCAAAACATAAAGCCCCATACAATCTATAAATGTGCAAATACCTACCTCGTTTCTTTTTCTTGTTATTTGACTTCTTGGAATGGAATTCTTCTCATGATAGTCACACAAGCGAAGGAGAAGAGGATGGGTCCCGAGGGAACTCTTTTTCTTCTATTCTAAGTTTTGATTGCACGAGCAATTACCATTGGATCATATACCTACGAGAATCACAATCACTACAGGAACCGCCCGATATGCCGACGGCCAGCAGCCGTCGGCACAGGCTAAAACCCCGTCGGCATATGGCCGCGTCGGCATAGGTCAAATGACCGTCGGCACACTAAAAGCCGTCGGCACAATATTTCCAAAATAATTGGAAAAAAAATTCAAGAAAAAATTTGAATTTTTTTGAACCTTTTTTTTGAACTTTTTTTAAATTATGTTACAGAATTTTTCATTTAGCCACATATTTAATCTCTAATCTCTAATTACACCATTAATCTAGTCAACATACTTAACTTAGTCAAACTTCCTGTTCGGTCACCCATCCTGAAATTCCTCCAGCCCAAGCACGCTTAATCTTTGAGTTCCTTCCAAAATCATATTAACGTGTGGGGAATGATGTTAAACTTTTCTATTGTTTAAATTTAAAACAATATTTAAAAAAATAACAATGATTATATAATTATGTTTATTGACTAAATAACAATATAATGTTAGAAATTACTTTATTTTTTGAATAAATTATTTAATATACAATAATTTATATCTTTAAATCCGTAAATCGAAATTTGACAAATAAAATATCTAAATCGATTAGAAAAATTAGACAAATTCAAATATGACATCCATATCATAAAAACATCGGTAGTTTTTAAAAAAAATTAACTCTTTTGATGAATAGTCATGGTGGCCATTTTGACAGTTTCTGCCGATTCAGCTGGAAATGGGCCAAATGACGGGTGTAATGGCCAACTCCATCACATAGTTTGTTTAAATGTGCCCATATTCCACACAAATATGCATATTGGAAGCACGGACAATGTTCCTGAAGAAAGTTTTCCTTTTCATTGAATAAGAAAACCATTTTCCATTTTCCGAGTGTGAAAAATGGCTTTTTTGTGAAGCATCAACCACAAATATGTTGCAAAACCTGGGAGCTGCATTTTTTGAAAATAATACACCATGTTATATGCACAAATAACCAATTATTTACCTCTGAAAAGGTTTTCATCCACCTCTTTTGAAAAACACAAGTTTCTGCCGATTTAGCTGGAAACGGGTCAAATTTCAACTACAGGTGCCTCGTAGTTTGCTCATGATTTTTGGAAAAAATCATTTTAGGTACAAAACTACCTATTTCATCAGAGATACACCAAGAGTTTCTCAATATGCAAGCCCTAGCTACGAACGGTCATGCCCGCCGTCTTGACTTTTTCATGAAACCGACTTAGAAAATTCCAGAAAATTTAAAAAACCCCAAAATGATGCAAGACTTTCGCGTGGTGTCATTATATATGTCCTAGTATCCACCAAAAATAATAAATTTTGAATACGATAGTTGTGTTGAAAATATGTTCACATAAATGAGCTATCTCCTACGAACATTCTAGGGTTTCAGGCCAAAGGACGGGTGTAATGGCCAAATCCATGGCATAGTTTGTTTAAATATGCCCATATTCCGCACAAACATGCATATTGTAAGCACGGACAATGTTCCCGAAGAAATTTTTCCTTTTCATTGAATAAAAAAACCATTTTCCATTTTCCGAGTGTGAAAAATGGCTTTTTTGTGAAGCATCAACCACAAATATGTTGCAAAACCTGGGAGCTGCATTTTTTTAAAATACTAGACCATGTTATACGCACAAATAACCAATTATTTTCCTCTGAAAAGGTTTCATCCACCTCTTTTGATAAACACAAGTTGCTGCTGATTCAGATGGAAACGGGTCAAATTTGAACTACATGTGCCTCGTAGTTTGCTCATGATTTTTGGAAAAAATCATTTTTAGGTACACAACTACCTATTTCATCAGAGATACACCAAGAGTTTCTCAATATTCAAGCCCTAGCTACGATCGGTCATGCCCGCCGTCTTGACTTTTTCATGAAACCGACTTAGAAAATTCCAGAAAATTTAAAAAACCCCAAAATGATGCAAGACCTTCGCGTGGTGTCATTATATATGTCCTAGTATCCGCCAAAAGTCATAAACTTGGAATACGACAGTTGTGTTGAAAATATGTTCACATAAATGAGCTATCTCCTACGAACATTCTAGGGTTTCGGGCCAAATGACGGGTGTAATGGCCAAATCCATGGCATAGTATGTTTAAATATGCCCATATTCCACACAAACATGCATATTGGAAGCACGGACAATGTTCCCGAAGAAAGTTTTCCTTTTTATTGAATAAAAACCATTTTCCATTTTCCGAGTGTGAAAAATGGCTTTTTTTTGTGAAGCATCAACCACAAATATGTTGCAAAACCTGGGAGCTGCATTTTTTGAAAATACTAGACCATGTTATATGCACAAATAACCAATTATTTTCCTCTGAAAAGGTTTTCATCCACCTCTTTTGAAAAACATAAGTTTCTGCCGATTCAATTGGAAACGGGTCAAATTTGAACTACAGGTGCCTCGTAGTTTGCTCATGATTTTTGGAAAAATCATTTTTAGGTACACAACTACCTATTTCATCAGAGATACACCAAGAGTTTCTCAATATTCAAGCCCTAGCTACGAACGGTCATGCCCACCGTCTTGACTTTTTCATGAAACCGACTTAGAAAATTCCAGAAAATTTAAAAAACCCGAAAATGATGCAAGACCTTCAGGTGGTGTCATTATATATGTCCTAGTATCCACCAAAAATAATAAACTTGGAATACGACAGTTGTGTTGAAAATATGTTCACATAAATGAGCTATCTCCTACGAACATTCTAGGGTTTCGGGCCAAATGACGGGTGTAATGGCCAAATCCATGGCATAGTTTGTTTAAATATGCATATTAGAAGCACGGACAATGTTCCGAAGAAAGTTTTCCTTTTCATTGAATAAAAAAACCATTTTCCATTTTCCGAGTGTGAAAAATGGCTTTTTTTGTGAAGCATCAACCACAAATACCCCTTTTCCGCCATGGCGATTCCACGCCGACTGGCCCGCCTCTCCGGGAGGGGCCTGTGCGCCCTCCGCGGCGCCGCCGCGCTGCCGTCGAGCTCTCGCGGCTGCTCCACCAGTTGCCTTCGCGTCCCCGGCTCGTTTTGCTCCTGCTCCAGTTGACGATCTTCACGCTGAGCTCGAGGCCGCTTCCTGTGCTTCGACGGCGTCGTTTGGGAGCTCGCCAGGCTGCGATTCCGTCGGAGTCGCCTCGCCGCAGCGTGAGGTGCTGAGGTTTTCCTCTCCGACAGGTCCTTCCGCGGCGGCGCCTCCGCGCTCCTCGGTGAGGGTAGGGGCGGTGCAGGTAAATCTCCCCAATCCTCCGAACCCAGCACCGCCATGGCCAGGGGATCGCGATTCCTTCCCCGATCTCATCAATGGCGGGAGGCCCAGAGTGCGGGGTGCGGGGGCACCAATTCCTACCAACGTGGTCCCACTTGTCAGTGACACATGTGTTGAGGTCGAGGAGATTGTCTCGATTGATGACCAGGCATGGGCAATTCCGTCCTTTCGCCGTGGAGGGGATAAAACCAACAGGCTCCTGGTCTGGATTCCAAAAGGGATCGGAGACGATAAGGTCTCGATCTCCGACTGCTTCCCCGCCACCGCATCTGCCCTCCTCCACCACCGCGTCCGTACCCTTGAGAGAACCTCTTCTCTAGGCTCCTTTGCTGAGGTGTTGTGTAGGAAGATGCAAGGAACTTGCCCTGCTCCTGGAAGGGGGCGTGGCAGATCTGGCGGCCCCTTGACGGCTCCGATTCCGGCTGCGGGAGTGGGAGCAGCTCCTGCTGCACGTCTGCCTCCTGCCCAAAACCAGAATCTGAGATACAATCGGCCTCCGCAACGATTCTACCAGAAGAAGAACCAACCTCAAATCAATCAAGGTCAGTCAGCGAGCGTTCCTCTCCAGCAAGGATCATCTGATAGGTCAGTTTCTTCACAGTCTGCCTCTTCTGAGAACCCGGTTCAGTTAGAACAAGTTCTTGATCCAAGGTACAGCAAGCTGATCTGCTATAACTGCGGAGACCCTGGACATTTTGTGGGTAACTGCGTCAAGCCTAGGGTTTGTTTTATCTGCAATCTTCCTGGCCACTCTGTCAATTCTTGCCCTGAGTGGCTGAAGGAACACCCAGCGGCAGAATACTTTGGAAGTGGTAACCCAGGTCTAGGGTTTTTCCACATTGATGTTCCATCTGCAGAGTCCACCAAATGGCTCAATTTCTCAAACTGTGGTGTTGTTTCTGTGAAGAAAGGAGACTTGACACTGGCAGAGTTGGAAGCGAACTTTAACTCCATGTTCTGTAAAGAGAAGAGGTGGCCGTGGCAGATGCGTGAACTCGAAGCCTGCTCGTTCTTGGTCAGGTTTCCCCCTGGAAGGTCGGATCTGAGGGAATTCCCTGCTTTTGACCTGGAGAAGGAAGGAGTTACTATTAAAATCACATCCTGGGATGGTGAGGTTAAAGAGTATGGTTTCCTTGATGAACTGTGGGTCAAGATTAGAGGGATTCCTCCAAAATGGTGCGCTTGGAAAACCTTTGCCCAGGTAGCCTCTATTCTAGGTGTGTTGATAGACATTGACTGGTCTCTGCTCTTTAAATCCATGTACTCTGAGGTGAGAATGCTCGTGGCTGTCAAAGATAGATCCAAAATCCCTCCTCAACGTGTGGTTGAGATGAATCAGACATTGTTCCTGCTGCTTATTGAGGTGGAGAATGAAGTAGATGGTGCTGCTGCTCCTGATGATGGACATGATGATCCTGGCTCTCAAATTGTTGCCATGGAAGCTGATGCCCCCCCTGCTGGTGTCAACACCCTGTTCCTGATACTTCTACTACGGCTCCTTCTATTGGACAGAGAGCTGGCAAGGGAGTCATGGAAGATGACACAATGAGCTGCCCTGAATTCACTGCTGCTGAACATTGCTCCAGTCCTACTGATTCGTTACCTGATAAGCTGCAATATGATAGATTTGATGATAGTGTCTGGGATTGGGAGGGCCCTTTCCCTAAACCTCTACAAGTTGTTCCTGCTCCTACTCCTGATCCTACTGCTCCTAGATGCATTCTGCAATTGGAGAATACTACGATTGACCTGGACCTCTATAAAGATGTGTTTGATGCTGGGATGGATACAGATGAGGATGCACCAGTGGAGGATCCCTGCACAGAGCACCTGGATCCTGATGTGGTTACACTAATCAGTGGTACCAAGAGAACCCTGCTGCCTGCCTTAGATGAAGCCTCTTCTGTCATTCTGCCTGTGAAGGAACCCAAGAAGCAGAAATGGGGCCCTACTGTTGCAACCAGGAGGAGTGCAAGAAACGATGGTGCTGCCAACATTGTGGAGAAGGCTGAAAAATACAAAATGAAGAAAAATTTGGAAATTCCTTGTACCTTTAAAGGTAACTCTTTTGCTGTCTTAGATCCTCATGTCCTTGGTGATATGTTGGATGTTTTAAACATTTCTTGTGGTGCTAGTGTGGCTGAGGAACAAAACAATATAAATCAAATTATTCAGGATGAGATTGTTCTCAATCATACCTTTGCTGTTGATCTTGATGATAATACTCAATTCCCTGCTATACCTTCCCTAAAATTAATGAGGATACTTGCCTGAGTTCTGATCAGTTCGATGATCCTGAATCAGGCCTTAAAAGTAATCCTTGGGTGACTGTTAGTAGAAAAAACAGAGTTCTCATGATAGGAGGCCTATGGAATAGTAGAGGCACAGGGAGACCTGGCCGAAAACAAGCATTAGCTGATTTTATTTTCAAAAATAAACTGGACTTTGTTGGGATCCAGGAAACTAAGAAGATGAGTTTCCTCCTAGTTTCCTAAAATTTATATCTGGTCCCTGGGATTGTTCCTGGATTTCTCTTCCTGCCAAGGGCACTGCTGGTGGTATCCTTGTGGGATTTAGAACAGATAAATTTGAGATTATTTCTCACACTTGTTTTGAGTATTGTGTTGCTGTGACTGTTAGGAACATCTTGGATGATTTCTCCTGGCAATTGGTTGTAGTCTATGGCACCCCTTACTATGATTTTAAGGTGCAGTTTATTGCTGAACTGCACAACATCATGGATAAGAGTTCACTCCCCACTTTGATAGGAGGTGATTTTAACCTTGTTAGAGATGCCTCTGAGAAAAACAATGGTACAGTTAATGTTAACTGGACCTTTCTTTTCAATGATTGGATTAATTCCTGGGCTCTAATTAACTATGAATTATCTAATAGGAGGTTTACTTGGTCTAATAACCAAGATGACCCCATTATGGCCACTTTAGATAGAATCCTTGCTAGCACTGATTGGGATGCAAAATACCCTCTCATTACTGTCAGGGCTTTGCCTAAACCTATCAGTGATCATACCCCTCTCTTACTAGACACTGGTTCTGATGTTGCTCCACCTCCCAGGCTATTTAGGTTTGAGAAGTGGTGGCTTGAATATCCAGACTTTCATACTCTTGTTAAGAGAGTGTGGGCTTCCCCTTGCACCTTGACCTCTTCTATTGATAGGTGGCAGTTCAAGTTGAGAAATCTCAGGAAAATCTGCAAGGGGTGCAGCATCAATATTGATGCAGCTAATAGGAAAGAAAGGAATGATCTCATTCAGGAATTTGACATCCTGGATACCTTCTCTGAGTCCAACCTCCTGTCTGAACAGGAAAAGGAGAGGCTCAAACAAATCAAGTGTGACCTGGATAGATTGCTTAAATTAGAAGAAACTAAGGCTTGGCAAAGATCTAGAGATAAATTCATTAAGGAGGGTGATAGGAATACTTCCTATTTTCATGCAATAGCCAATCAAAGAAGGAGAAAAAACAGCTTGCTGTTCTGGATGGGCCTAATGGTCCTGTTGAACAAACTGGAGATATGCTCCAAGTGGTTGTGGACTTCTATAAGTCCTTGTTTGCTGCTGAGACTAGGATGAATCTTGGCTTAGGAGAGGGGTTTTGGGAGCAGGAGGATTTAGTTACCTCTGAGGAAAACCTTATGCTCCAGAGCCCTTTCTCTGAGGAAGAGATTAAGGAAGCTGTCTTTGGCTCTTATGCTAATGGAGCTCCTGGCCCAGATGGGTTCTCCTTCCTCTTTTATCAAAAATTTTGGGAAACTATTAAAGATGACCTTATGGCATTAGTTAAAGACTTTGAACTTGGTAACTTGCCTGTAGCTAGGCTTAACTATGCTATAGTAACTTTGATTCCAAAAGAGCCTGATGCTAGAGAGATGAAGAAGTTCAGGCCTATTAGCCTAGGCAATTGCAGCTTGAAAATAATTTCAAAAGCAATTACTAATAGACTCTCTATGGTTGCGAGTAGATTAATCTCTCCCAACCAAACTGCCTTCATCAAGGGTAGGTTTATCCTAGAAAGTGTGGTATCTGCTCAAGAATTAATTCATGCAGCCCATTCTAGGGGGACCCTGCCCTGGTGTTGAAATTGGATTATGAAAAGGCTTATGACAGAGTGGATTGGGATTTCCTAGATGAAATGCTTGCTACTAGAGGTTTTGGTCCTATTTTTAGGATCTGGATTTAAAAACTTTTAGTAGGGGGCTCTCTCTGTGTCAGGATTAATGACACCAATAGTTCTTACTTTAAAGTGGGTAAAGGCCTTAAGCAAGGTGATCCCTACTCCCCTATCCTCTTTAATTTGGTAGGGGATGTGTTTTCCAAAATGCTTTCCAAAGCAGCTGCTGGTGGCCTGATCCTAGGTTTGCTTCCTCAAGTTATACCTGGAGGGATTATTAGTCTTCAGTATGCGGATGACACAATTCTTTTCCTTGAAGCTAAAATAGAATTTGCTAGGAACTTAAAATGGATCTTAGCCTGCTTTCAACAAATGTCTGGCATGAGGAGAAATTATCACAAATCTGATCTAATGTCTGTGCATATTGATGAGGATCAAAAAAATCTTTTTGCTCAGATTTTTTGTTGTAAAAAAGCTGAGTTTCCCTGTAAGTACCTTGGTGTACCTATGCATTATTCCAAACTGAAAAAAGAAGACTTACAACCTATTGTGGATAAAACTTTTAAGAGGTTTGCAGGTTGGAGAGGTAAGCTTCTTAACTATCAAAGTAGACTAGTGCTTTTGAAAGCCTGTTTGGCTAGTATACCTATGTATCTTTTGTCAGTTATCAAATTCCCTAAGTGGGCTATTAAAGCCATTAATTCTCAGATGGCTCGCTTCCTGTGGAGTGACTCTGAGAATAACAAAAAGTACCACCTAGCCAATTGGGAACTTGTTTCCATGAAAAAAGAATTTGGTGGGTTGGGTGTACAGAATCTAGGTGATTTTAATTTATGCCTATTAGCTTCTTGGGTTAAAAGGTACCACAGTGATTCTGGCAAAACTTGGAAACAAATTTTTGATTTCAAATATGATCCTGACCCTAATGTTTTCTCCTCTGCCCCCAATATCTGCTCTCCTTTCTGGAAAGGAGTAATGTGGGCAGCTAGAGCTGCTAAATGCGGCTACAAATGGAGAGTGGGCGACGGTAGAAAAACCAAATTCTGGAGTGACGTTTGGATAGGGAACTGTAGTCTAGCTGTTTGCTACTGGAGTTTATTTGAAATCTCGAATGAGCCAGAGATTACAGTGGCCCAGGCCTACCAGAATGGTGAATTACACCTTACCTTTAGGAGGAATGTCTCTCCTGAAGGCTATGCCTTGTGGCTTGAACTTGTTCAACTAGTTAATACTGTTACGTTGACAGAAAATGAGGATATGCCTGTATGGATGTTTCATTCATCAGGTGTATACAGTGTGCGTTATTTCTATGGTTTTGTCAACAACAGAGGGATTGTTCCCATACATACCCCAGCTGTCTGGGGGCTCAATGTTCAACCTCGTCTGCATGTTTTCCTTTGGCTACTCGCCAATAATCGATTGCTAACTAGGGATAACTTGGCCAAACGCAGAACAGTTGTAGATGGTTCCTGCTTGTTCTGCTCTGAAGCAGAAACTTGCTGCCACTTATTTTTTGACTGTTTTGTGGCAAAGCAGATCTGGCCTGTTATCTCTGAATTGCTAGGTGTGGAAGTGGGGGCTGATTTTGAAAGCATTGCCAGATGGTGGATCAGTGAAAAAAAGAACTCACATATCAACTCTACCTGTGCTACAGTGTTGTGGGCATTGTGGAAACTAAGAAATGATATGTGCTTTCAGGGGCTCGTTTGGCCAGGTGTTCGGGACGTCTGGTGAAGAACTGTGGAGGAGCTGGAACAATGGAGGGTCTTGGCACCTCCATCGTCTACGGCCATCCTGGAAGAGGTCATCCTGAAGCTGAACAGACGCCGAGGGGATCTACTACGAATTGCCTGGAGGTGATGGTGCTGTCGGAAGCAAATGCTGCTCAGGAAGCAACGTGCAAGAAGGTTCTTGCCAACTTCTGGGCCAAGTCCCTGCCTTAGCTGCTGCAAAACGTTGTTTCGTTTCTCCTTGTCTCTGTGGGAGGTGTGCTAGTTGTTGAACTTATGTCCCCTTCCTGTGTTGAGTTTTTGGTACTCTGGGTTACCAGCTCGCCGTTCTGCGGTTTGCTCGTGTGCTGTAATAACTTTGAACACTTTTTGGTTTCAATGAAGCCGGGGGGCGCCCTTTTAGTCTAAGAAATCAACCACAAATATGTTGCAAAACCTGGTAGCTGCATTTTTTGAAAATATTAGACCATGTTATATGCACAAATAACCAATTTGTTTCCTCTGAAAAGGTTTTCATCCACCTCTTTTGAAAAACACAAGTTTCTGCCGATTCAACTGGAAACGGGTCAAATTTAAACTACAGGTGCCTCCTAGTTTGCTCATGATTTTTGGAAAAAATAATTTTTAGGTACACAACTACCTATTTCTAATGATTTTTAGGTCCACCTAGATTTTGGTTGGATTCAGACGCCTCACAACCCTCTCAGACGAAACTGTTAACCCATTATTGTTAGTTGCGTTCTTTCTCATGATTTTTTTCTAAGAATTTAGCTTTAAAAATATGCATGATAATTTAGATATGTTTCTCCTTTTCTAAACGAGCTAAAGAACATCAAAATCCGAGTTGGAATGCAAAAGTTAAGATCAAAACGGTGATTACGTAAAAAAAAATGAGCTTGGCTATGCCGACGGCAGCTCAATTTTTTTTCGCAATTCGGAATTCCCTCTTAGGGTCGATGCCGACGGCAGCCATCGGCGTAGCTCAAAAAAAAAAGGCCGTCGGCATAGCTATTTTTTTCGCAATTTGAGATTTCCTCACTGGGTCTATGCCGTCGGCATAGAATTTGGCCGTCGGCACCTTGCGCCATTCCTGTAGTGAATCTGCTTAGCCTTATACAATTCCAAATGAATGTTACTGGTACTGATTTTCTTTTCGGATTAGCCAAGAGGAAGGGGGTAAGCTTTCGTAATATTAACATAAGAGGGGCCTTAAGGGTCCGTTTGTTTGGGCTTCAACTTCAGATTTTGGGGTCCAAAAGTGGCAGCCCAAACAAACGGCCAATTATTGATAATCGCATCACACAATCGCTGCCCCACTTTGCAGTGGAAATCTATCGCGAGCGGAAAGCTGGCTCCGAGCCGATTCCCGCCAATTCCCGAGCTGCGCGGGCAAGTATGCCCCTAGCACTTCAGAGAAATTATGCCAATCTGCCACCCCACCAACCGCAGGAAAAATCTCTGCCCCGAGCCCCCCCCCCCCCCCCCCCCCCGAGCCCGACTCGCTCGCCCGTGTCTTTCCTCCTCTCCCCACGACCGAAGGAACCCATGGGTTAGGGTTTCGCCGCCCCCGTCCCCGCCGTCCCCTCTACTACCCGTCCTCGACCTACCCCTCTACTCCCCATCTCTGGCCGCCGCCGCTGTCCCTTCTACTCCCCGCCGCCGCCGTCCGTCAGTAGCCCGCGCCGGCGCCGCCTGCTGCCCGAAGACGACGCGAGGGAGCCACGGCCGGCTCGAGCTTCCCCCGTCGGCCGCCGGAGAGAGGAGGGCCCGGAGACGACGCCACATCTCCGTTCCACGTGCGTCACCGTCCGTGGCTGCAGCAGGTACTCCGGGGACCGCGCCTCTTCTACGACGACGACGACAACCTCTGGCAGGACTGCCTCGCCCTGTTGCCTCCCCTACTCCGACCAGCAAGGTGAGGGCCCTGTTTTCTCCATGTGATGTGCTGTGATGTGCTCTGTTGTGGTGATGTGATGAGTTCTGATCGTTAATTTGTGCACCGGATAATTTGTGTTGTGAAGTGCTGTGATGTGCTGTGATGGTTAATTTGTGCACTCTGCTATTGCAAATTTGTGCACTGTTTTGCTAGTTAACATGTGTAGGTAGTAGTACTGCTAGTTCATTGCTAGTTAATTTGTTGCTAGTTCATTGCTAGTTAATTTGTGAAGTTATGTGATGGATTTGCAAGATGATTGTTTGTAGACATGATATATTAGAAGCACTTTTTCATATACTCCCCTTACGCAATTAGATGGATCAAGATAAAACACCGAAGGCACATTGGGATGCAGCTTCCACTACTATATTTTGTGAAATATGCAAGAAACAGAAAAGGGCAGGGAATAGGCCAACCGCTTTCCTTAGTACGGAGGGGTACAAACAACTAGCTAGCGAATTTGCTCTTAAAACAGGAAAAACCTACACCAAGATGCAGTTCAAAAATAAGTGGGATTCAACCAAAGCAGTGTACCAAGCATGGGTGTATTACACTACCAAATGTACCGGACTTGGTTGGGATCCGGTGAAGAAAACATTTACTGCATCTGATTCCTTTTGGGATGAATTGATCAAGGTATGGCATGTTCCCTGTTTTATGTCATTTTGATATTTTGAAAACCTGAATGACTATGGTTATTAACTTGTGAAATGTTATGTAGGCCAACAAGCTCATTGCGGCTTTCCGGAAAGGTCCTCCGGACAACTTGGAGTTGATGGAGGTTATGTATGAGGACGCATTTGTTGATGGGACATCGGCGGTCATGCCGGGAGTGGCAAAAGAAGTGCCCGCTGATTTGTCTCATTTGGTAGATGATGAAGGTTTGACGCCAACACCTCCTAGTGGGAATAGAAAGCGTGGGGCTGCTAGGATTGCATGTAGCCCGGGAAAGAAAATGAAGAGCCCCATGCAACAAGACTTCAAGCGTTTTGTTGACCATTGCATTAATGAAGATCATGTCATATCTTCTTCAACCCGAGTGGTGGAAGACATTGAAGTCATCATGAAAGAAGTTGTGGAATGTGGAGCGGTTGAGGGTAGTGTTGAGCATTACATGGCAACCAAGTTGTTTGGCAAACTTGAAAATCGAGCTTTCTTCAATACTATGAAAACAGCGGAGGGCCGGCTTCGTTGGTTGAAGTTGCAATATGAGGATAGGAAGAGAAATTAGAGCTAGTTTGTTTCTTTCTTTATTCCTAGTTCATAATGTACCGTAAGATTGTATCCTTTTATTATGCTACCATGTTATGTTCACTACTCATAGGACGTTGACGATGAAAGTGTTATCTATGGTGCTGTTTTGGCATATATAATGTTGTTTTGGTGTAGTTTTTATCATATATAATGCTGTTTTGGTGCAGTTTTTGACATATATGGTGCTGTTTTGGTGCTATTTTATCATATATAATGCTGTTTTGGTGCAGTTTTTGACATTTATGGTGCTGTTTTGGTGCAGTTTTTATCATATATAATGCTGTTTTGGTGAAGTTTTTGACATATATGGTGCAGTTTTTGACATATAATTTGTGCAACATAATGAAATTGGCTTCCTATGATATGCATAAATATAGCAAAATGTTGTTGGCTTTTGTTCGTTACTATATGAAGCAAATGTTCGGTTTATTTATTACCATATGGCGCAAAAAAGCCGTTGGCTTTAAAGGAAGTGGGGGGCAGTATAGTCACAAATCATACAAGAAAAGGCATAATAAAATATACCAAAAAATTATTACAACTAACAATCTATATATTTCTAAACTTTCATGAAGGATTTTCCAAGGTAAAGTTCAGTATAAGATGATAACAGGCTAGTTTTGTAAGTAATATGCACTAGTGGAAACAACCCCTATCGTCTAGGGCGCAAAATTCCATTCATCCTGGTTGCACAAAAATCCGGGACCAATGCTATGCATTGGTCCCGGTTTTTGCGCAAGAGGAAGCAGAAATCACCTGAGGGCATCGGTCCCGGTTCCTGGGGAGGCACTGGTCCCGGTTTGTGGCATGAACCGGGACCAATGCCTCGCCACAGGCCACTTGGCACGCGCATGGGCATTGGTCCCGGTTCATTCCACAAACCGGGACCAATGCCCCCCTTCCCCTACATATACTGCCTCACAGCCCCCCTTCCCTCTTTTTTTTTGCTTGGAGGAGTGAGAGAGGTGGGTGTTAGTGTGTGTTATTTTACTATGCACACGAGGTGTTCAACGAAATACCCGAGCCACACACAAGCTCACTGAAAATGGTATCTTCGACAGAGGTTAACAAACTTATCTTTTTCATCTGTAATTGATACATAAAAAAGTAATATTTGTCGATGTATTGTGGTCATTTATCTATTGAATATGTTATTGTAATGTTTTTTGATAAACTTAATTATACGATGCAGATGGATGCACGGCAGCGATGGATGTACGGTGACCGACGCACTTCTGAGTATATGGCAGGCCTGAATGCATTTCTCGTTGTAGCTCAGGCGAACAAAGATAATGGCTTTATGTGTTGCCCATGTGTTGATTATCGGAACGTCAGGGAGCACTCTTCCTCGAGAATCCTTCACGGCCACCTACTTCAGAGAGGTTTCATGCCCAGCTATAATTGCTGGTCCAAGCATGGAGAAAGAGGGGTTGTGATGGAAGACAATGAAGAAGAAGAAGAAGAAGATCCTTTGTTCCATGAATACGGTGATACTGCAATGGAAGACAATGAAGAAGAAGGAGGTGATCAAGAATAGGCATCAGAAGAGCACGATGATGATCTTGGCCGAGTTATTGCAGATGCAAGGGAAGACTGTGAATGTGAATTGGAGAGGTTGAAGCTGGACAACATGTTACAGGATCACAAAAAGTTGTTGTACCCAAATTGCGAATATGGTAGCACAAAGCTCGGTACCACACTGGAGTTGTTGAAATGGAAGGCACAAAACGGTGTGACAGAGAAGGCATTTGAGAGTTTACTTCAACTAATGAAGCCGAAGCTTCCAAAGGATAACGAATTGCCTGAGAGTACGTACGAAGCAAAGAAAGCTCTCTGCCCTCTAGGATTAGATGTGCAGAAGATACATGCATGCATTAATGGATGCATCCTCTACCGCGGTGAGAAGTACGAGAATTTGGATGAATGTACGGTATGCACTGCACTACGGTATAAGATCAGAGCAGATGACCCTGGTGATGTTGACGGCGAGCCCCCCCCCCCCCCCCCCGTAAGAGGGTTCCTGCTAAGGTGATGTGGTATGCTCCTATAATACCACGGTTGAAACGTCTGTTTAGAAACAAAGACCATGCTAGGTGTTTGCGATGGCACAAAGAAGACCGTAAGAAAGACTGAAAGTTGAGACACCCCGCCGATGGATCGCAGTGGAGAAAGATCGAGAGAGGTTTCCCGGACTTTACAGGAGAGACGAGAAACTTATGGTTTGGTCTAAGTACAGATGGCTTTAATCCTTTTGGAGAGCAGAGCTCCAGTCATAGCACCTGGCCCGTAAATATTTCTATGTACAACCTTCCTCCTTGGTTGTGCATGAAGCGCAAGTTCATTATGATGCCAGTTCTCATCCAAGGCCCGAGGCAACCTGGCAACGACATTGATGTGTATATAAGGCCATTAGTGGAAGAACTCTTACAATTGTGGGGCAAACCAGGTGTACGTCTGTGGGATGAGAACGAACAAAAGCCATTTGACCTACGGGCGTTGCTTTTCGTAACCATCAATGATTGGCCTGCTCTTAGTAACATTTCCGGACATACAAACAAGGTATACAAATGCATGCACACACTGTTTAGATAAGACTGACAGTGTTTATTTGGATAAATGTAAAAAAGGTTGTATACCTGGGGCATCGTAGATTTCTTCCGATCAAGCATCCCGTAAGAAAGAAAGGTGGGAAGCATTTCAGAGGTGAGGCAGATGACCGAAGAAGCTTGACCTCCGTAGTGGTAATGATTTATTCGATATGGTCAAGGACCTAAAAGTAATCTTTGGGAAGGGTGATGGAAGCCAACCTGTTCCGAACGGCCCTGATAAGCGCGCACCCATGTGGAAGAAGAAATCTATATTTTGGGAGCTACCCTATTGGAAAGTTTTAGAGGTCCGGTCTTCAATCGACGTGATGCACGTGACAAAGAATCTCTGCGTCAACCTGCTATGCTTCCTGGGCGTGTATGGGAAGTCAAAAGATACGCCAGAAGCACGGGAGGACCAGCAACGTATGAAAGATCCAAGCAACAAGCACACGGATACATGGCGCCATTACTTAAGCAGCTACGCTCTTACTAAAGCAGAGAAGGGAATATTTTTTTGAAGTCCTTTACAGTATCAAGGTTCTATATGGCTTCTTGTCGAATATAAAGGGGATAATAAACATGGCAGAGAAAAAATTCCAAAACCTGAAGTCTCATGACTGCCACATGATTATGACGCAGTTGCTTCCGATTTCATTGAGGGGGCTTCTACCGGAAAATGTTCGAGTACCCATTGTGAAGCTATGTGCATTCCTCAACGCAATATCTCAGAAGGTAATCGATCCAGAAATTCTGGCAAGATTACAGAGGGATGTGGTCCAGTGTCTTGTTAATTTTGAGTTGGTGTTCCCACCATCCTTCTTCAACATTGTGACTCATCTGCTGGTTCACCTATGTGAAGAGATTCATATTCTCGGTCCGGTATTTCTACACAATATGTCCCCCTTTGAGAGGTTCATGGGAGTCTTGAAGAAATATGTTCATAACCGTGCTAGGCCAGAAGGAAGCATCTCGAAGGGCTATGGAACAGAGGAGGTCATTGTGTTCTGTGTTTACTTTATTCCTGACCTTAAGACGATTGGTGTTACTGAATCGCGACATGAGGGGATACTGAGAGGAAAAGGAACGCTGGGAAAGAAAACAATGATACCTAGGGACGGGCATTCTTTCACTAAAGCACACTACACAGGTCTACAAAATTCTATCTGCGTGGCTCCGTATATCGAGGAACATAAGAATATTGTACGCTCCACAAACCCGGGGAAGGATGACTCATGGATTAAACGCAAACACATGGAGACTTTTGGAAGTTGGTTACAAACACATCTTATAAATGACACCACTGTTGAAGATCAGCTCTACATGTTGGTCGGGTCACCATCTTCGACTATTGGGAGTTTTCAAGGGTATGAGATAAATGGGAATACATTTTACACGAGCGCCCAAGATAAGAAGAGCACCAACCAAAACAGTGGTGTCCGCTTTGATACAACAAACGAGAATGGAAAAAATGACACATACTATGGTTACATAAAGGAGATATGGGAACTTGACTATGGACCTTATTTTAAGATCCCTATGTTCAAGTGCAAATGGGTCAACCTGAATGGAGAAGGGGTAAAGGTAGACCCGCTTTACGGAATGACAACAGTGGATCTCAACAATATTGGTTACAATGACGAACCATTCGTCCTAGCCAATCATGTGGCTCAGGTCTTCTATGTGAAGGACATGTCCTCCAGACCAAAAAAAAGAAAAAATAAGCAAACAAATACATCATACGATGAGCCGAAGCGTCACATAGTTCTTTCAGGGAAAAGAAACATCATGGGAATCGAGGACACGACAGACATGTCAGAAGATTATAATAAGTTTGTCGAAATTCCACCCTTCACAGTGAAAGCTGACCCAACCATCCCGTTAAATAATGAAGATGCTCCATGGTTACGGCCGAAGCGATCATAAGCAAGGGACAAGGGTTCATGGACCATCTCTACACGAAGAAAATTCAGAAGACTAGATAGGGATGTTGTTGGTTATGTGTAATAATAAACGTGGAATACATGATCATTGTCGGGGGGCTACCCCGGGTAGGGGTAAGGCGAGTGCTAAAATGAAGGTCAAGGTGTTGTTGACCGGGTAGACGGCTACCCGGGTACTTGCTACCCGGTAGGTTCTATCCGGACGTATCCACTGAAGGCCAAGAGAAGATATTGAGGAAGATTATATTTCGTCCGAGTAAAGAAGTTATGGTCCGAGTAGATGGACAGCAAGGCTACTCGGGCCAGAAGTCAATGGAGCCGTTCTGACAAGGATCCCGCGTATCCTGCGTCTGTACCGGCGTGCGGTTCAACTTACTAGGTTTGTGATCATCCGTGACGCAGCGCGGTGACAGAGAGTTAGGCAGCTATCTTGTCTTGTCAAGGACATAGGGGACAGGACAGGATGGGGGTCTACACTGTGAGGCTGACAGAGTAGGCAGTACCTGTCCGCCGTACGGCGCGGCGGCTTCTCAACGTGAGATCCCGGAAGCGTGCTCACGTCACAGTGCTTAAGTCACATCAACTGTACTTTCTATTCGTTGTTTATTCGGCTGGGCACCAGTATATAAGGTGCCCTGCCCCCTCCTGCGCGAGGGACGTTGCCTCACTTTGCATTTATTGCTAGAGACAACACTAAACCTAGATAGAATTGCCGAGTGGCTACTCGGCTGAGAGGCAAACTTGTACTGTGGCTACTCGGAGATTATAGATACAGAGAGATAGGCAGGAGTAGGGGTGTTACCTCCACACGAGGGCCCCGAACCTGGGTAGATTGTGTTGTTTCAGTGTTTCTTGAGCGTGGCTACTCGCCGTGCGATCCCTCCACGGATACCCCCGGCGTCCATCGGCCCCAACTTTAGCCATCCCATGGCATCTGTCTTCTCCACACCACGACAATCATAGTTCTGTTGAAAAAGTGTTCACAAAAATTGTTGCACCGGCGCTCGCGCCCATATTGCACACAAACATGCATCTTGGATAGATAAAAAAGGCAGTACATAATGGAAAGAGTGGATCTAAACCTAAATGGAGAGCATAGATCTACATAATGGCAAGACTGGATCTAATATCTGCTAGTCATACTCCTGCCTAGGCCTATAGTACTTCGACTCGTAGTCGTCGTAGTCGCCGCCGTCGTCGTCACTATCGTCGGACGGTGCTCTGGACTCCCTCGGAGGATCACGACTCCAGGACTGGGCGTGATGGTAGCGCAGGCGGGGGTTATCGCCAGCCCTGATGTAGTTCATGACGCTCTGAAGAGTCCGTCCGCCGCCCCACCACAGCCGACGATCGGCCTCGTTGAAGTTCGAAGGAGGCGGGCCGTTCTCCTCGTACCTGGCGAGCACACTCTCACGCCGATTAATGAAGAAGGCGTCCCAAGTAGGGCGGTAGTCAGGATTCCAACTGGGATTCCTCCGCTGCTCTGGCGTGAGCTCGTGGTAGTAGTGGTTCGTGATGGCAGCCCGACGCGCTACACCTTGAGGAAGAGGAGGGACCGGCACTCCTCCGGCGCTCAGCATCCAACCGGCGGGAACGCTCTAGCCGGGCGGGCAGGGGTAGTTCGAGGCGGAAAGTGCCTCCACCTAGATGAAGGTTAGAGTGGGTACGGTAGAAGCTATGAGAGAGTGGTGAATCTATTTGTGTTTATGCCAATGGTGTGGCATACATATATATAGTGAGAATAAAACATATCCCTTTAGTCCCGGCCTGTTTTACTAACCGGGACGAAATGGCTCGGGTTTCGTTGGGAAACGGATCGTCCCTTTAGTCCCGGCCTGTTTTACCAACCGGGACGAAATGGTTAGGGTTTCGTTCGGACCAATCAGAAAGAATCACACGGATCGTGTGTTTCTTTCAAGCGCTTGTGAGTCGTTGGATCAGGGGTGTGTTTCTTTCGAGCGTTTGTGAGCCGTTGGAATAGGGGTGTTTCTTAACCGTTGGATCAAAACCCTAGCACAACACTTTGTGAGCCAGATGACCCTATATATAGCCCACCTTCATACACTAGTGAGTTCATCGACCAAATACAAAACATCCGGATTCGCCATCATACATCCTGTCGTGCATTTGGTATGCATATATGCACTCAGTAGCCACGGCAGGGCTGTTTGCTGGCGATACCGATTGTTTTGTTCTACATACCCCCTTTAAGGTTTTATACATCATTCAGTTCATCGACACAATAAAAATCATCCGGATTCGCCATCATACGTCCTGCCGTGCATTTGGTATGCATATATGCACTCAGTAGCCACGGTAGGGATGTATGATGGCGATACCGATTGTTTTGTTCTACATCCCCCTTTAAGGTTTGATACATCATTCAGTTCATCGACCAAATACAAATCATCCGGATTCGCCATCCTACGTCCTGCCGTGCATTTGGTATGCATATATGCACTCAGTAGCCACGGCAGGGCTGTATGATGGCGATACCGATTGTTTTGGGCTACATCCTCGATCCCTTGAAGGTTTGACAAATGGTTTTATACATCATTCAGTTCATCGACCAAATAGAAATCACCTGGATTCGCCATCATATGTCTGACCGTTCTTTTGATATGCATATATGCACTCAATAGCCACGGTCGGGCTGTATAATGGCGATACCGATTGTTGTTCTACATCCCCCCTTGAAGGTTCATCGACCGAATACAAATCACCCGGATGCCTTGTATGCGACGAAACGATGTAAATGCATGGATCAACTGGTCTGAAGTGCACTTATTATAAATTTAACGTACCTTGTTCTGTATTTGAAACGTGTGGAGTTATTATTTGAAACATAAAGGATATAATGCAAAAACAAAAGAAAACAATAAAAAATATAAAGAAAATAATGAAAAGCATAAAGGAAACAATAGAAAACAAAAAAGGTAACAACAGAAAACAATATAAAACATAAAGGAAAACAATAGAAAACATAAAGGAAAACAATAGAAAACATAAAGGAAACAGTAGAAAACAAAATAAAACAAGAGAAAACAAAAAGGAAACAAGAGAAAACAAAATAAAACAATAGAACACATAAAGGAAAACAATAGAAAACATAAAGGAAACAATAGAAAACAAAATAAAACAAGAGAAAACAAAATAAAACAATAGAAAACATAAGGGAAAACAAAATAATATATAAAGGAAAACAATATAAAACGAAATAAAACAAAAAGGAAACAAGAATAACAAAATAAAACAATAGAAAACATAAAGGAAAACAATAAAAAACATTAAGGAAACAATAAAAACAAAATAAAACAAAAGAAAACAAAAAATAATTATAAATAGGGCATTCGTCCCGGTTTTGCAAACTACCGGGACGGATGCCCCCACCAACGAGCGCGCTCCACCTGCCCCATCCTCCCGCTGCGGGAAAAAAAAGTGTGAGGCATCCGTCCCGGTTCGTAGCAACAACCGGTACGGAAGACCCATTCATCCCGGTTGTTGCTACGAACCGAGACGGATGCCCCTCCCTATATATATATGCGTCGTATCCCTCCCCCAAAATCATAACTCCCCGCGAAGGTTTGGATCGCGACCCCGCCAGGCTGCCCGTACGTCTCCCGTGCCCTCGTTGTCGTCGTCCGTGGAGGAGCCCGCCATCCGTCGCCGTTCGTCGTCGTCTCCCGTTACGTGCGCCCGCGCCTGTACGTGCCCGTGGAGGAGCAAATCGCGCGCCCGCGCCGTCGCCCCGTATGGACACGAGCTCGCCATCGCCACGTGGATCGCCGCGCCGCCAACGCCGGCCCGCGCCCGCGCTGTCGCCCCGTGGTCCCTTGCCATCGCCCCTCGCCCCTCGCCGTCGCCCCGTCGGGCCGAGCTCTATAGGTAAGAAAACAGAGAACAATTTTTTTTAGTGCTTTTGTTTTTACAATTTTGTTTAGTGTTATAAATTTAGTTAGAAATTTAGTGTTAGAATTTAGTGTTAGAAATTTTTTAGTGTTAGAATTTAGTGTTAGAAGTTAGGAATTTTTAGAAAAAAATAGTGTTGGGAATTTCTATTTAGGAATTTTCAGTGTTAGGAATTTTTACTTAAGAATTTTACTTAGGAATTTCAACTGAGGAATTTCACTTAAGAATTTTTAGAAAATTACACTAAGTTAGTGTTAGAAAATTTTCACTAAGTTAGAAAATTTTCACTAAGTTAGAAAATTTCACTAAGGTAGAATAATTTCACTAAGTTAGAATAATTTCACGAAGTTAGAAAATTTCACTAATAAGTTAGGAAAATTTCACTAAGTTAGTGTTAGAAAATTTCTCTAAGTTAGAAAATTTTACTAAGTTAGAAAATTTTCACTAAGTTAGAAAATTTCACTAAGTTAGTGTGTTAGAAAATTTCACTAAGTTAGTGTTAGAAAATTTCACAAAGATATAATAATTTCACTAAGTTAGAATTTTTTACGTTTGTGTTAGAAATTTCGAGTTGTTATTGTATTTTTACTTGTGATGTCCGTTCGATCTTTTGAATAAATGCCGATGATTGAAAGAGTTGGTTCACACTCAGATAGCATTGGTGGTTCAGTGCGCCTTGTGATTTTCACAAAGTTAGGATCTTGTTCACCCCACTTGGCGTGCCGGGTCCACCAAAGGATGCTTGTATATGTCCACCCTAAATATAAGGCACACAGAGCGATGACCATCTTGTTCCTGTTAAGAGGTACTACATGCGGTGGTGATCCGGGGAAAGGAACGAATGCGAGGGTTTCTGGATGTCTTTTTAACTAAATAATGTCACATATGTACTATGGTTCGTGAGATCCGGATGAAGCTGAACCCTTTAGTGCACATGCGTAATGGTGACATTCCTCAGAAATCCCTTCCGGAGTTATGAAGAATGCCATCGTTATGTATGGTCCAACCTTGTCCGGATCTCACTATTACATATATGATTTTGTTTAGTTTCAAAGATTTCCAGAAACCCTTCCTTCCCCCGCATCGCCATCACGTGTACTTACCTCGTAACAAGCACAAAATGTGAAGGTCCAACTGCACATCAAGGCCCGATGACCATCTTGTTCCTGTTAAGAGGTACTACGGGCGGTGGTAATCCGGGGAAAGGAGGAAGATGGGGGTTTCTAGATTTCTTTGGAACTAAATAATGTCACATATGTAATATCGTGAGATCCGAACGAAGTTAAACCCTTTTGTCGACATACGTAATGGTTACATTCCTCAGAAATCCCTTCCGGGGTTATGAAGAATGTCCGCATTATGTACGTGGACAAAAGGGTCTAACCTTGTTTGGATCTCACGATATTACAATATGATTTTGTTTAGTTTCAAATATTTCAAAAAAATCCTTGTCTTCATCCTTCTCCGGATCGCCATCACGTGTACTTACCTTGTAACAAGCACAAAATGCGAAGGCTCAATGACCATCTTGTTCCTGCTAAGAGTTACTACAGGCGGTGGTGATCCGGGGAAAGGAGGAAGATGGGGGTTTCTAGATTTCTTTGGAACTTATAACGTCACATATGTAATATCGTGAGATCCGAACGAAGTTAAACCCTTTTGTCGACATACGTAATGGTGACATTCCTCAGAAATCCCTTCCGGGGTAACAAAGAATGCCGCCGTTATGTATGTGCACAAAAGGGTCTAACCTTGTTCGGATCTCACAATATTACAATATGATTTTGTTTAATTTCAAAGATTTCCAAAAATCCTTGTCTTCATCCTTCTCCGGATCACCATCACGTGTACTTACCTCGGAACAAGCACAAGTTGTGAAGGACCGATGACCATCTTGTTCCTGTTAAGAGGTACTACAGGCGGTGGTGATCCGGGGAAATGAGGAAGATGAGGGTTTCTGGATTTCTTTGGAACTAAATAACGTCACATATGTAATATCGTGAGAGCCGAACGAAGTTAAACCCTTTTGTCCACATACGTAATGGTTACATTCCTCAGAAATCCCTTCCGGGGTTATGAAGAATGTCCCCGTTATGTACGTGGACAAAAGGGTCTAACCTTGTTCGGATCTCACGATATTACATATATGATTTTGTTTAGTTTCAAAGATTTCCAAAAATCCTTGTCTTCATCCTTTTCCGGATCTCCATCACGTGTACTTACCTCGTAACAAGCACAACATATAAAGGTCTAGGCAGGAGTATGACTAGCAGAACAGATCCACTCTTTCCAAATAAACTTGCGACTCAAACGGGGCATACCATCATTCCACATTATCCTCTCGTGTGTGAAAACGTTGTAGATAACTTCCTCTTCTTCTTCAAGAAGAAGAGGAAGTGATCTGCAATGTTTTCACACATGATATGGATAATCTGGGATGCTACATCTGTTATGTCCGGTTCGATTCGCAACTTTATTCGGCAAGACTCGATCTGATCTGCTAGTCTAACTTTGTTCGGATCTCACAAACACTTACGTCTTTGATTTTCTTTAGTTTCTCAGAAACCCTTGTCTTCATGCTTTGTGTTTAACTTTCATCTTATTTTTGTCATATTTCTCCATTTACTATTTTTTACTAAGTTAGAAACACTATGGTATTTTACTTAATTACGGAATATTTACTTAGTCCGGGCCTGTTTTTAGTTCATGTCTCTATTGGACCCGCCGGGCGATGTCCGGGACTAGGCCCCGCCGAGCTGGCACTGGGAGCTCCTTAGGTACCGGGGCACGCGGCTTGGTGAGAAATCCTGGTGACGTGGTCGACCCGGGTATTCTTTGGTGGCCATCGCGTGGGCCACGCTCGGTGCGGAGAGAGCCGCCCCTGAGGAGGTGGTACAACAGCGTATCAGGGAGGAGGACAAGCACGCCCGTCGCTACATATACTTGCTCGATAGGCAGTATAGCAGCAGTTGGTCGATTATTCGGAGGGTTACTTACCACGTGAGCTATGACCCTGTGAGGGTTCCTTATCTATGGATGCGTAGCACCCGCGACTCATCACCCTGCGGCTTAGGACCCGGTCGGAGTTAATTAGTTTGAGAGATGTCATGAGATTGTGTATAAGTGATATTATTCGATCGTGATGTATTAGGGTTAAAGAAAATGAACCCGAGCTATGTAACTCTTGGTGTGTATTATCATACGTTTAAATATTTCATGAATATGTTGCTCTTTTTGTGTATTATCTATAAGAAATTTTAATGAAATTAATGGATCATTAGTTATTATCTATAAGAAATTTTGATGAAATGGATCTGGAACATATAGTTACTCTTTTTGTGTATTTTTAGAATATATAGTATGGAGCCAAGAGACGAAGATGCGGAAAACTTGCTCGAGGGTTTAATCCGCGGGGTCGATGGAGGGACCGATGTGAGCCAGTGGATGAACAACTCCGGTGAGGGAGATCCGGAGCTCACCCGGGGAGACGTCTCTGCTGAGGGAGAAGCTGACGACTCCGATGAGGGAGAAGCCGACGACTCCGGTGAGGGAGACGTCGACGGCTCCGATAAGGGAGCAGCCGACGGCTCCGGTGGAGCCGTACAAATTACAAACACCGGCTCCGAGGTGCATATATATAGATTTGTTAATTAATGAAGCATCCGTTGTCTATATACATGTATTAATAGTATTTATATTTTTAGCCATCCGGTTAAAACATATCAACCGGAAAAAAGACTAAACGAGGCGCAACAAAGAAGTTGAAAGATACAGAAAGATATAGGATCGACACGATCGCAGCAGACTGCACACCCAAGCTTCCCGCTGATATTGCCCAAAAATTTGTGAAGCAATGCGGAGTGCTAGTTAGGGATCACATCCCGATCACTGTTCATGAGTGGAATCAGCCAAAAGATCCGCGGAGACAAGGAATTTCATATGTCAGCATAAAAGCCAAAGAGCATATTTTCTCGAAGATCTTGTGTAATTTCAACTTACCCTTGCCGGAGGTGGACTAGAATGAGGCGGATGTGAATGAGGCCGATGTTACTAAAATGAAAATTGAGATACGGGAAAAGGTCAAGGCGTGGACCCTGAAAAAGATGGCCAAGCGATTCGAAAACTGGAAGAAAAGATTGAACCTTGACTATGTTAAGAACGGCAAGACTCCAGATTTCACTCCAGGGTATGAGAAAATAAAACCCTTATGGGCAGAGTTTGTGAAGTACAAGCTGTCAGAGAATGAACTGGAAAGGATAAACACAAATGAGAAAAACGCCGCCAAAAAGGTATATCACCATATTATGGGGCAAGCTGGCTACAAGGTTTCCAGTCCCAAGTGGGAGAAAGGAGAACGACCTGCTTCAGCTTGGGATCACTCCCGAGCCGTTCTTGTGGGTCGAGCGGACAAGGTCATGGTTCTACGGGCATGGGGGCACGTTGGACGCCGAAGGAAAAGCAATCTATAACCTAAGGCATAAAGAGAATCCTCCACCCATAGAAAATCTGAGAAATGCAATAAAGAACGTTAAAGAGGGGCAGTTCGTGCCAGATAGAGAGAACGACGAGCTCACACGCGCCCTCGGGAATAAGGAACACGTAGGGCGTACACGAGGCACAAAATGCAATCCTCCGTAGAGTATTGGGTTCCACGACACCAAAAAGAAATACCTCGATATAAGCCGTCAACGGAAAAAGGACGCGGAGGCAGCTAAAGTAGAGAGTCAGGAAAGCTGGAGGCGTCAAATTGAAGTTCAGATAAAGCGGACGCAGGATGTAGCAAAGAAGCAGCAGGACCAAATTAACACACTTAGCCAGCAGATAGTGTCTACCGGCGTACCACACATGGTAGAAGGTGAAGTCGAGGCTACCGGCGCTGCACATTCTCATCGGAAAAGCAGCGTTGCGTCCACGCAGCTTCTGGGTGATGATGCACCGCCGATGATTCACCCGGTGGATGATATCACGGAGATGACAACCTGTGATCTCCACGTGAAGGTCGTCAATATAACCATCAAGGCGGCGGTCGGCTATGTCTTACCAATTGGTAATGAACCAACTCACCATAGTCTTCCGGTTCAACGGGGCTACGCTGTTGTTGGGGTCGATGAAGTTGTCAACGGATTCGAGCGGGTGAAGCTTGATTTCCCTGAAGGTGAAGACGGAGAGTTGACTTAACTCGGAGAAGCCAATAACTTGAACGTTCTATGGCTAAAGGAATGCATTGTTCTTCCAAATCAGACGACAAGGCCATCGAATGCTCGCCATTCTCCAGTGCAACAGTCTCCAGCACGGTCGTCTCCGCCATGCGTGCCGTCTCCAGCGCGGTCGCCTACGCCGTGCACGCCTCCACTGCGGTCCCCTACGCCGCCGTGTCAGCCTTCTCCACCGCGGTCGCCTACGCCGCCGCGTCAGCCTTCTCCGCCCACTAAGTTTCTGCCGAAACGTAAAAGATCACCCAAACGTCAACGGTCACCCCTCCCGAAGGTACCTAAGGAGGTACCCAAGTTACCTTACGACTATACTCCTGAGCAAACCCAGAAAATCGCAAGGGACGAATACGAGGCGTGGAAATCGAAGCGGAAGGAGCAGAAAAAGGCAGATTTCCCCGAGACCGAAGAAGATGTAGAACGAGCTTGGAAAATGGTGAAGTCTCTTCATCAACCCGAACCGAGTCTGTCATCTGACTATGACCGCTCTATTCTGAAGTCACACCAGGAAATGGTGCGGTCGACGAAGAGTAGTAGCGCAAGCGGGAAAAGGGGGAAACCAGTTGCCTAGCTCGGAGAGCAGATAAAACAATCCATCTCCCCGCTCAAAGTGATTTCCAATATCCAGGTGGGGCCGAGCACTAATGTTGACGAGCAAATTGATCCGAAGTTTATAACATTGTGCGGAGAAAGGGCAGCTGCTGCGGGTTTGTCCATTGTTGAGTATATGCAAACAATAGACTACTTCGCCGAAGCTGAATGTGCGTACAAATACCAGTACGGGAAGCCTCTCGTGAAACCCGAGGAGATAAAGGATCTACCAACGAAAATGCGAAGAGTGCATAGTTGGTATATGGAAGCCACTGAGAAATCTCAGGACTGGATATGTGTCGCAGTTAGAGATGAGCACTACGGGTATGGAGATGGAATGGTTCTGATTGAATTTGACGAATTGTTTCAGTTATTCCAGCACGCTCTCGACAAATCTCTCGTTAGTGCCTATTGTATGTAAGTACTTATTTCGCTAGCTCACTTCGTTCATTGCATATTCATATATATATAGTACACTCATTATATTATAATTGCAGAATGAAGATTCTCGAATGCAGAAGAGGTGGAATCTATGATATTGGGTTCATTGACCCACATTTTGTTAATCATAATACTCCATGAGCTATCTCCCAAGGATACAGAACATAATATTCTGAGGGAAATAATGTTTCACCAACACCGACGGGAAATACTATTTCCTTACAACTTCGGGTTAGTGTTACTGTGTTGTGCACATTCTGTTTTCTTTACTCGATGTTCAGTGTATAATTGATGAGTTCTGCGTGCGTAGCTTCCACTATATTCTGCTAATCTTCCAAGTTGACAAAGGAAAAGTAATGGTAATGGACCCAAAACGTAAACCCCTAGCGATGTGGGTGGACATGCAGGAAATGATCCAACGGTAATTTCAATCTTTATTAATTTCAGTCTTTATATATGGCACTATATCGACTACTTTGTTTCATTTTCGGATATCAAGTAATTACTAACTCTTTTTATTCGTTTTCTTTCTCGGGCAGCGTTTGGAAGAGGTTCACAAAACAGTCTCCCGGTGAATGGAAATCAGAGCTTACATTTGATATTCTGCAAGTAAGTACTACTATCTAGATCCGCACATCTCCTTGATTCTAGTGTCGATACCATTATCATGGCTGGTTGATTATTATTTTGATTGAAACCATGTTCTCGTAAAGTGCTTGCAACAAGGACACGGGAATCACTTGTGTGGATACTACGTCTGCGAGTTCATTCGTCAGACGACATGTCCCAAGGGCAGAGATTTAAAGCACCTTCATGTACGTTAGTCGTCAATTATTCTTATTACCATCTATTTTAGTTACTTAGTTTCATTAATATATATTGACCACTCTTCTTTATATTAGATCGAACGGCTCCGGGACGGTCTTCTACCAAGGGACCACATACGAGCAATTCAGGAGGAAATTGCGGGCTTCTTAGATGCAGAGGTCCTAAATGTAAATGGAGAGTACTATAGCGCCGGTTGGAACTGAATTTGATTTTGTAATTCACTCCATCGGTCATATAATATGCTCGATATACTTTGCTTCTGTAATATAAGTGTTCGTTCTTTTGCTATATATATGTATTACTTATTCACTCATGGGATCCGGGAGCTCTGGGGAGGGGCCACCGAGGCTCCTCTCTTCTTGTGGGATTCGGGAGGTCCGGGTAAGGGCCACCGGGCTACTCTCTTCTCCTGGGATCCGGGGAGGGGCCACCGGGGCTCCTCTCTTCTCATGGGATCCGGGAGGTCCGGGGAGGGGCCACCGGGAGGTCTGGGGATCGTAAAACATAAAAAGGAAAATAATAAACACAAAACATAAAAACTCTGCCGCGGCAGAGAAAAGGGCAAAAACCCTGCCGCGGCAGAACGGGCATGCATCCCGGTTCGTGGTAAGAACCGGGACTAATAGCCCTGGCCAGGTTCCAGCCCAACTGCCACGTGGTCAGCCCCATTAGTCCCAGGTCCTGGCACAACCGGGACCAATGGAGGGAGGGGCATTTGTCCCGGATGCCCCATCCCGGTTGCACAACCGGGATGAATGGGCCTTACAAACCGGGACAAAAGCCCCTGTTTGTACCAGTGATGGTTTTGAATTTCAACTTGAATCATGTACTAGTGTTGCTGGCTAACTTTGCCTCATATGTGCTTAAAAAGTTCAAGCACAAAATTTAAGCATATAAACTGGAGCTGAATAATTGAATCATTACTAACTAGTGATATCTATTTTTTTCAACATAGAATAATTCAAGAGGAACTTCAGTACAGAGCAGAACAGGATTCGTCAAATACGTTTCAGGATACGCATAAAAGATATAAATTTACTTCTTAGAAAGAAAATAGGAAAACCAATCGAGTACCATGATAAATGAAATAAATAATAACAAGCATTAAATCATGTTGAATTTCATCCACCACTTGTAAACCATCTACATATTCTTATCTTGAAGGAGTATTATCCAAGAGAAAATTCATTACATGGTGATCACAAGCTAATTTCCTCACCACTATGATTTCATGTTTTAAACTGGATCTTGTACAAGTAATACTAGATTACAGCAGAGCCGTATAGCTTGAAGAACTTTCCATTATGTCTCCTCGAGACTTCACTCAAGAGCCAGTGCTACCTTATAAAGGGAACATAGCTCCAACATCAACAGTAGAAGGATGCACACCGCTTTGTTTTTATATTAAAACGATAAGAGTAACAAAAGTATGAAGTGCAACATCTTATTACAACCATGGATCATACAAAGTGAAGGTGAAAATCATGTAAATAAAGAATACATATCCATCTACTCTTTTAAGATGACGCCAACCACCCCGGTGAAGGTAGCCCAAACGATCGCAATCATTTGAGAACATCCAGAATCCATATGACCCCGGTGGTCGGAAGAAAGGAGGATATACCATATTTGGACCCAATACGTGTTGACGACCCGCAAAAAGTGAGGGATTTGTGTTTTGTTAAAAACAAAATCATTCGGCAATTCCAAATTCTCCATAAGAACACATAAATGCCCATATGTATCCGTGTCTTAGAATGCTTTTCAACTCCATTCAACCAGCTTCCAAACAAATTTGCAAAACTCTAAGTGAAATTAATTAATCTCCATATATTTTGGTAAACGGACAGGATAGGAATAATTCAGTGCTCCACACTGATTTGTCTCGCAAAATAAACACTTTTCACATCTTGTCGGCTCCGCTCCGTCCGACCGCACCATGCCGCTCCCTCGCCCCGTGCTCGACCTCGACTCCATCCAGACACCGCACTCCTCGGCGCTCCGTCGCGGTATCATCCACACCGGCTCCGGCTCCGCTCCGTTCCACCCCACCATGCTGCCCCCTCGCGCCTTGCTCGAGTCCATCCAGACACAGCACTCCTCGGCGCTCCCTCGCGGTACCCTCCACACCGGCTCCGGCTCCGGCTCCGCTCCGTACGACCACACCATGCTGGCGCTGCTCGACTCCATCCAGGCCCCGTACGTCCACTCGTCGACGCTCTTCTCCGCGCCTCGCCCTGGCTCCAGCGTCTCTTAGAAAGATTATCCTTGGTTAGCAACACTCATTTATTCAAAAACCATACGAAGATCTTAATATTCAGTGTTACTTTGAGCTTCCACAGATATTTATGTAAAAATACCGTGTGGCCATTCATTAGGTCGGCATATAGAGATTTAACCGAGAAGTTCCATTTGTACTTAACTTTCAATTAAAAATATCTCTCGCATGTACTTCCTCCACAAGGGTTAACCAAGCACCCCTTTTATTTCCGATCGGAGCACGTCGAAACTGAATATTCAGCGTCTCTGCAGCCATTACATCCCGAACCAAAACGTTTTTATGCCGCAGGATGTTGTACACTGAGGGTGCTAGCTCAGTTGGATTACCTTTAAACACTAATCATTCCATAGCCTTCCCTCGGTGGCGCAGGCGTACAAGCAATGGCGGCGCACGAACGATTTGAGGGATCGAACGAAGCAATAACAGCTATGAGCCTCTGAGGAAAACTATAGAGGGGCTGAAACGCTAGGCCCACTTGACCGTTATGTGGCCTGATTAACGAGCTGCGGCCTAACTAGTTTTGTGGAGTAGCAGCCTGTTAACGAAAGCTGTCTTTTTCTAAGGGGGTCGAACCAAGTAAAAACTGCTTAGCGACGGTTCGGGGTAAATGGGTTGCTGTAGACCATTAGATGAGAAGATCGGACGGCTCCGTATGCCAAATCGCTGTGAGGGGTCCTAGCTAGGTGAGTTATACTGTTTCTTAATTAGAGTTGGATGGTTCTGCCTCTTCGGGGAACTTTGTGTCAGGGATTCCTGGAAAGAAGGAGTCTCTCAGAATTATGTTGCCTCGTCGTTATATGTAGCCACCGCGAAGCCACATGCAACCAACTGGCAAATATGCAAAATGAACCGGCAGACGTTAAGTAAGATCTAAAGACATACTCCCTCCGTTCAACAATAGATGTATCTAGACATGTTTTAGTTTTAAATACATCCATATATAGATAAATGCAAGTCATCTATTGTTGAACGGAGGGAGTATGTAATTTCTCACTTGCATGAGAGTTAAAATGAATGGATTAATTTGATGCTAAGAGGAGGGATAGCATGTAGAGCTATCTATGCAGATTTAGTGGACGTCTGCAACGACATGTGGTTAAGTTGGTGCTCGACATAATCAAACACTAGGGACGTTTACTCAGCGACATAATACACGTAGATTATTTTAGTTATAGAATCTGCAAATGCAAATAAATAACTTCATTTACGTTTTTTAGAAATCTCAAGACACGCTGCCACTATCGTTCAGTTGAGATTTGGAACGCAGTTCGGTATATCACAATACTACAAACAGTGATTAAATCATATAGCGTGAACGCGATTACATAATGATCGGGATGTTTACGAACAGACAAGGATTCTGGAGTAATTATTCGTGATCTAAACAACTTTCATGCTAGCTCTGACTCCTCAATCATGGCTGTGCCGTGTCATGGCTTGTCGATTTTTTTTTAAGGATACGTCATGGAAAGACGCATCGTTTTCATTGAAGAGGGTCAGACGGCCAATTACAACGCGGCTAGCACAGACGCATAGCACGCAACTCACACATTAAAAAAAGGATCACTCGCCAAATCTCCATTTTCAACCTGCCGAAGACTACCCCTTAAGAGGCCGGCGGTGCACCACAAGGTTTTTTCTGCCTCGATCATCCTGGGCACCCTCTCTGGCTGGTGTCCCTCAAACACCACCCCGTTTCGGTGCCCCAAAGACACCAACATATGAGAGTGATTGCCATCCACAACTCTCTCTTATCGACCCCACCTCCCAGTCTGGCAGGAAGCTAGTGTGCCACAAGGTCCTGCTGTCTTGGGATCCACTCATCTAGGCCCCACCTGCGTAGCAACATCGTCCAAACTTGTCTCGTGAGGATGCAACCCAACAGCAGATGGTCAATGTCCTCCCCGTGCTGGTCACAGAGAGGGCAGGTGGCTGGGTGTGGTAGCCCTCTACGGTTTAGTCTGTCGGCCGTTCATCATCTATTTTTTAGGGCCAGCCACATGAAGAACTTGCATTTGTTGGGAGCCCGAGAGTGCCAAACTTGCTCAGCACCGGCAAGCCCTATGGCCCCTCCAAACATGGCTCGGTAAGCCGATCGAGCAGAGCAGACGTTGTTCGGATCCCAGATCCAACGGAATTCGTCATCCACGCCCTCAACAAGGGCAAAGTCTGATAGAAGGTCAGCTAGGGCAAGGAGTTCTCGCAGCCCCCACTTCACTCAGATTAGGGGGAACGTCCTCCAGCCATCCACCATCTAAGTCTTCCCTCACTGTGCGGTTTGCCCGCGCCCGTTTGGGTACTGCCTTCCACAAATACGGGGCCACGTGTTTGATACTACTCTCTGGCAGTCATCTATCGGTCCAGAAGATTTGTTACCACCATCGCCGACCACAGAGGTATTCCCTGGCACAAATAGGTTCCATGCCACTCTCCGCACCTAGATGTTGAATTCATTCCACGGCTTCGAGGCGTCCGTCCTACGAAGCCAGAGCCATCTATCTCTCAACGCATGGTTCATCAATTGGAGATTGGGTATCCCGAGGCCTCCGAGTCGTTTGGGCATGCATACTCTGTCCCAAGCCACGAGGCAGTGCCCCCCCATAAGTCTCCCTCCATTTCCATAGGAACCCACTAAGAATCTTGTCAATGTCCGTGACGGTTTAAGCTTGTCGAATTGAAGGGGCTGTTATGTGACTTCAACAGTTCGACTTCAAACTTATCCTGGATTAATATAGGAAATAGAATAAGGTGATCTATATGTGTCATAAACATACATGAATACATCGTAAACAGCAATACATGCATGACAAGTTGTTCATTAATCAAATGGGTATGTGTGACTTACTAGTAACGGGAGTCGTTTGCGTTCTCCCTGTAACATGGCCAGCACTGGTAGAAAATAGGCATATAGTCCTGGTTCGCCAGGGCCAGTAGTCCCGGCCGCGCAACCGGGACTAGCTCTGCGCGACTAAAGACCCCCCCCCCCCCTTTAGCCGCGCCTCTTACGAACCGCGGCTAAAGGCCCGGCCACGTGGGCGGGCGGCGGAGCCGGGGGGCGGAGGACCTTTAGTCCCGGTTGGCCACATGAATCGGGACTAAACTTTATTTCGTAATTTCTTTAATTCATTTGGGTTTCTAATTATTTTTCACACCAATTTTTCTCTCCCTTTTTTTCACTCCCTTTTTTTTTCAGAATTTGTATTATTTGCTTAGTGTCTAACTACAATTATCTCTAGTCAAATTACTTACTCGTGGTCAAACTTCCCGCTCGGTCACCCATCCTCCCACTACTCTAGCACTAGCACGCTTAACTTCCGAGTTCCATCCCGTCCCGCATCCAAGTGTTTCGCACGCATGTATGTGATAGTAGTATCATATCAATCTTATTAACATGTTGGTCGATGCCATATTTCTTTATTGTTTGAATTTCAAATAAATCTTTTAATAAACAAAAGTAATGATGTAATTAATAATTTTGAATAAATAAATAAACATTAACTTTTTAATTTGTATTGTTTCTAAAAAATACTATTAATATATCAAGATATTCAGAAATAAAACTAATTCATTTTTAAATCTTAAAAAATACAAATAATATATCAAAAAAGTAAGAAAAATAGAACTAATTCATTTTAAAATCTTAAAAATACAAATAATATATCAAAAAATTAAGAAAAATAATACTAATTCATTTTAAAATCTTAAAAAGACCAGTAGGCTCTTCTATTATTTTTAGAATGAGTTCAAAAATGTATTTTGAAATAAATCCAACTGGATGAGTTTGGTATTGACTAGATATATGTTTTCCTGGCTTAGATTAATTTTTGGTGAACAGATATATAGAAACTGTAGTTTTTCTGTTTTGTTTTCTTGATGTGTTTTTGTTTGTTTTCTTGATGTGTTTTTGTTTGTTTGTTTTGAAATGTGTGTTTGACATACTATAGAAATAGTATAGCTAGGAATTAATATAGAAATAATATCCATTACATAATAATATATCCATTACATACTAAGATATCCATTACATGCATATATCGAACGCATACATCTATGGCTCCGTCGAGTAGATGCGGAACAACTCGTAGGAAACGTATGCATCTATGGCTGCATACTTGACGTTGGTCCAGTCCAGTGGGGTCTTCTCCCAATACCTGTGATTCCTGGAGGGGAAACGAGACTTCATGGTTTCGTAGCCCTCGTGGATGAAGGCAGTTGCCATGGGAGCCATCCCGGTCTTGTGCCCGTACAAATCATCAAAATGGATAAGGTCCTGAAGATCAATGTAGTGATCTTCAGGTATCACAATACCCAAGCGCATCAACTTCTGACGGTCTTGAGTGATGTCAACGTTGCAGAAGTCATACCCCTTGTTGACAAGAAAATCAACAAGTGCCGGAGAATGCTTTGAACTACTGCAACAACAAAAATTTGATACGTGTTAGATATGTTGCAACACATGTATTCTTCAGATGCAACAAACAAATCGAAAATGCAAGATTGTAGTGTGCGTTACCTTCACCATTGGAAGACCAAAACGGACTCCTTGAACGCAATCTGGATGACGGCAACATCCCGTTGATCCGCCGTATACTCTAGATCAAGCCCGAAGAACCGGTGTTCATCGGGAGAGGAGAAATAGAGATCGGTCAAATGCTCAAGAGCACCGGGGAGCCTCTCGCAATTGTCGGTGTAGGCCACGTCGAGACTCTTGCCGCATGGTGTGGCCACACGGAATGTCTTCCAAACTTCATCCATGG
The DNA here is from genome assembly GCA_028641055.1 of Alopecurus myosuroides. Lineage (NCBI taxonomy): Eukaryota > Viridiplantae > Streptophyta > Magnoliopsida > Poales > Poaceae > Alopecurus > Alopecurus myosuroides. The sequence continues at coordinate 205,788,878 of CM054057.1, read as the reverse complement.
TGCTTGGTGGAGGAAGATCGAAGAGAGGGAAGAGACGAGAAGAGAGAAGAAGAAACAGAGACTCGGATACGCACTGTAGCAATGGCGCCCTTCTGCCTCTCGCTCGCGAAATAAAAACCGCCGCGCGGGAGGCGAGCAGTTTGTATCTTTAGTCCCGGGTGGCCAGGCCAACCGGGACTAAAGACTGGGAGGTCAGCAGACTGGACCATTAGTCCCGGGTGGCCAGGCCAACCGGAATTAATGCCCTCCGCGCGCCTCCACGCGCTTCCCAACCCACGACGCATGACCTTCTGTCGCGGGTCTCCTCCCGACCCGGGACTAAAAGCCCTTTAGTCACGGTGCGCGATGTTTGAGGACTGATGGGGGCGTATGGAAGGCCTTTTTTCTACCAGTGCAGGAGGACGAGCAGGAGCAGGCCCATGAGCAGGAGACCCAGCACGGACACCTAGATCCGCCGAGCTGTCAGTCGTCGTGCTCGAATCACTTGTGTTTGTGTGACCATCGTAACAAACCCACTGTTAAGGACCAGGGAATGGTGGCAGGTGTGTAGGCATGCTAACTGCGGCGTAAGTATATAGGAACACCTGGCAATTATGCTAGCGTTCTCGTGCAGCCCGACTACCCCAGCCATGCATCGTGCGACCGGATCTACAAAGTCCTCTTACTTGTAGAACATGTCAACATTACACTTGAGTGAGGAACTGAGATTAGGTCTTCATTGCCTGTCTTTTTCGTTCCTGGCCTTTGCGAGAATTCCATTTCCGACTCTCGACAACAATGCATATGTCTTGTTAGTCCACCTACTAGGCTATAGTACTGTATAACTTCTCATAGCTCCACATAAATACCAATTGATGGATCTTCTTGCCAGTCTATATGTTGCTCTATCTGTATATACACACATACGCATCACCTTGGCTGCTTAGCTCACCTTCACTCTACATATCCTCGCTAAAACAAATCTGTATAGTTTGCACAGATAGTTCTCAGATGTAGGAACAGACAGAAATGCCGAAGTTGTTGCCTTTGCTTCAGACTTGGAATCTGCAGACACATTAATTACCACTACAGTTCTAGAGAGCGGAAAAGAATCACTCTTTTGGTTCAGATTTGGAACACAATTCAGTATCTCATAAAATGTGAACATGATTACATGAAGACTTGTGGACTGGCAGTGGCCCAGTGGCAAGGGCGGCACGGTTGCCCCCAGCCGACCCAGGTTCGAATCCCGTAATGGGCAGAATTTTGGTGTGCACACAGGACTTCTGTGGACATCTTCTATAAAAAAAAACGCAATCAGGTGCTAGTGCCTGGGATGATCCTATTTTTTGATTACATGAAGACTTGGTTGTGTAATAGAAATGGATTCTGAAGTAATTATATTAGTGATCTAACTATCTTCCATGGCATCTATGCCTCCTCAGGTTGTGCCATGTCACGGCTTGTCGAATTGAAGGGTTATTTCACGCTGACTTCCACTTTAAACTTATCGTAAATAGGAAACATAACAAGGTGATCTATGCAGGGAGAAGCTCCCCATATATATGGCAACGTAGGGAAGCTGCCCTACCTTCCATTTTTAACAAATATATTTAGATGCATTTTCTGAACAATTTGGGTGGTCGTGTGCCAGAAACGGAGTCCAAACGAGAAGGTTATGCATGTTTTACTGAATACTGCGCAGAATCGGTGCTGAGCCGAAAACAAGGACAAAATCTAGTTTAGTTGGAAACCAAACTTTATTTTTGTAATATCTCATTATATATCTAACAAAGAAATGTCCTGGTTGTGGTATTTAAGAACAGTTTGAAAATATGTTGGCATTATGTCGTGGCCGAATATCGAAACCTGTGTTAGAGTATTTCAAGAATTATATTGCCTTTGCTCAAGAGACTCATTTCTAAATTAAATGTGAATTTTCTTGCTTGTCTTACACAAAATTATTATATTTCTCTAATTATGAGCATAAAATATACATGATAATATTAAAATATTCATCACTCGTACATGGATAATTAAAAATCTTATAGATTGTCCTTATATTTGAAAGGTATATCATGTTATTTGTGCTTTATCATCTCATCGAGCTGTCATTGCTTTTATCGATGGTGACAAAAACAGTTAAAATGGACTTCTGTTTCCGGGCGATAAAAATCATCAAGACCAAGTTGCGAAAAAAATATGTTTGTGATGGTTTTTTAATTACTTGATGATGTGCTACATCAAGGGATATTCAAAAGTATTTATGGACAAAATTACATAAGATTTTCAAAAGAAAATAGAGCTTTTTCATTGGTATGTTTTAGGGTTACTTATAATCAAATATGTTTAATAAGTGATTATAAATTATATAAAAATATGGGGTCTTTTACGGTACAACTTACTAGTCCAAAGGAGTACTAGTATTGGAGGGCTATTATAGCTAATTAATTGGGTAAGAAATCTTGATACGGGAATTGATTGGATTTAATTTGTTACTACGTAAGGGCAATGGATACTTACCATACATGTGACTCCACTGAGCCCACACCAATTTTTCTACTCTATCTGACTGTGACACTGAGTTAATAAATTGTGTGAAAAAAAATGAAGCGCATGAGTTTGTGAAGTGCAAGCATGATTTGCTACCAGCGTCCACCTTTGGTGCGTTCTTTTGAAAGGCGACCATAATCGCGAGCGTCGTTGCCGCCAGGTTGATCATGATCGAGCCATGCTTTTGTCGGCAGCCATGCAAATCCGAGCCCGAGAACGGCCGCCACACCAAATTACCACCAGCACACTGTGCACCGGAAACCTTCCGAAGCGACGCGTGCGACAGACGCCGCCACCACCAACAAAGTAGGGCATCGTGGGCCAGATTCGCCAAGATCCAAGCCGCCCCGCACCCTGTTGTGCCACCAGATAAGGATCGTCGCCCTAAATTCGGGTGCGGCCGCCAAGCGCACACCCATCGTCGTGCACGACCACCCCCACCGCCGTGAATTCGGGTACTAACCTATTTTAAACTTTATTTTGCAAACCGTCAATCAACCGAGAACCATTGAACCTACATATAGATCCATGCAAAAGCTAACGCCTTTTTTTCACATTAAAAACAAAAAAGCACATTCTTTTTCATTATTTGAGAAAATTATTACTACATCAGTCTAATATTTTTTTTAGACTCGTATTAATAAATTTGCGAAACTAACTAAGGTTATCCGTAGATTGAGATTTGTATAATTACTTTAAAGTTTCCTTTATTTCAGTTCTTGACAGATAAGGAATACATTCTCTTTTCTACAGGGACGTATAAAGCTGTGGAGTTGCACGCGTGCACGGATAGTTTGTAAAGGAATAAATAAAATAGTTACTCGATTACAATGAGTTAAGTAACGTAAACTAATACGTTGGAAGTTTCCTGTTTTTTGTCTCCTGAATATACCCTTGGATGAAAATATACTACTCTTCCTATCAATAAGTATTCGTCAATCTGGATCATCGGATCTACTAACCTGGACGGCCAATATTTTCCCGTCCCTACCGTAAAAAGCCCCAAAAATATAGCATTATTTTGATTTTAGTTCGCCCTACCTTAATTTTTGTTTTTGGCCCCTGCCACTAAATCTCTATGTGTCATTCATGAACATACATGAATACATCGTAAACAGCAATACATGCATGACAAGTTGTTCATTAATCTGATGTGTACGTGTGACTTACTAGTAACGGGAGTCATTTGTGTTCTCTGCTGTCACGACCAGGACGACGAGCAGGGGCACCCACAAATCCGCCGAGCTCTCTCTATAGCCGTGTTCGAATCACTTGTGTCACCAACTCACCATCATAACGAATCCACTGTTAAGGACCAAGGAATGATGGCAGGTGTGCAGGCATGATGCTAGCTTTTTTTATATAAAGGACATGATGCTAGCTAGCTGCGCGCGGCGTAAGTTTACTTTTGATAATTTTTGTTTTAGAAATGGAGGTTCTGCATCAGCCTCTACATCAAAATGATGCACACATCCAGTTTTTTTTTTATAATAAAGACGTGCCACGAAACCTTACAAGGATTTACAGGGATCAACCAAAAGCCATCTGTCTGAAGAATATCGTCACACCTAAAAACTCTTGATGAAGGGGTAGTCATAATCGGGGCCGATACCCCGAACTAACATACCAACGCGCATCATCTAGAAGTAACCCGATAGCGAACTGGGAGCACATATCCGGTTCAGCTGGCCCGCAGTATACACCGACATGCACACTCGGAAGCCGCTGCCGTCGATATCCGCAAAACCATCTTCTGGAGAGATAATTGCAGCCCCTATGCCAGGCATGCTATCAACGCCGCCATGGCGCCAAACAGCTCCATCTTCCTATGCATGTCCAACATCCCGCGTCCATCGCCGAGGCCCCGTGGCACCACGCCACCAAGACTCCACCTGCACACCCCTCTGCAAGAGTGTACTCCAAAACGATGCCCCAAAGAGGGAGAACGACACAGATAGCGTCATTATCGTTCGATCCGGGAAGATCCAGATCTAGGGTTCCCCCCGAAGTAACAGGGCGGGACGCTCGAAGTCGCAACGACAACGCCTTCATGAAGGTAACGAGGCACATGAGTGTCGTCGGCGGCGGCTCCTACTTGGAGCTCGGCTTTTGCCGGCCGACCACTAGATCCGCACAAGATCCACCGCGAAGGACATCCGAGAACCACGGATGCCCCTTGCCGGGATCAAACCCTCGCCCTTGCGAAGCTGCCGCCGGGACACGGTGTGGGATCCAAAGATCCCCCACACCAATCTGAACCGGCTGACTCCAGCAGGAGGAACCATCACCGAAACCCGGGGCCGCCACCCCGACTCCCAAGTGCCGCGGGCAGAGTTGTAATCGGCCGTCGTCGACATGCGGAGGAGCAGCAGCCGGCCGCCGCCGACACGCAGCCAGCGCCTCAAGGCCGCCGCTACTACGCAGGCAGTCCGGTGCCTCCTGGCCGCCGCCTCCGCTCACCACCGCAGTCGAAGGATCTTGATGACGCAGCCTTCAAGATCCGTTAGCGTGACCAGCACGAAACCCGCTGCCGCCGTGCCCCACGCGAAGGTGAGAGGAGACACCGACGGCGGCAAGATAGGAGAGGAGGTTGGTGGCCTACGGGGAGGGACGTCTGGGGCGGCGCGGTGCCGCCGCCACGGGATCGTGGGGTTTGGGCCAATTGGAGGTGTCGATTTTGGAGAACTTTTTTTATATAACTAGAAAACTACCCCGCACGTTGCAACGGGTATCTCTTTAAAAAAAATCTATAAACGAAAAATGTGTATAAGCTGTATGAAATACGCCATTATCAAGATTCAATTGATCACATAATCGATATACTAAATTTAATTCGCGTGAAATTGTTGTTTATTTTGAGAAATAAATATTAGTGACATGGATAATTATATGGCTAAAAAGAGATAGCATGGTTATGTGGCATAAAATATGTAATATTACAATTACTAATGGAGATGACATGGATAATTGATTCGCTAAAATAATAGGTGATGTAGATATCTTGCATGTTGAGACAGACATGTTAGTGGGGTTTTGTTTTATAAGAAGTATAGATTAGCAGCGGCATAAGTATATAGGGACACCTGGCGTTCTCGTGCAGAGCCCGACTACCCCCAGCCATGCGTCTTGTGATCGGGGGTACAAAATCCTTTTACTTGTAGAACATGCCAAGCTTTAACTTGAAGTAGCTGTGGAAAGGACTCGAGTGAGAAACTGAGGATTAGGTCTTCACTGCCTGCCTTTTGCGTTCCTGGCTTTTGCGAGAGTTCCATTTCCAGCTCTCGACACCAATGCATATGTCTTGTTAGTCCACCTACCAGGGCTATAGTACGGGCCAATAGCTCCTGTGCGACGGGTTTCAGTTGTATTGGAAGGAATGCGACGTTTTTCGACGAAATAGCCTACGTGCGACGGATTGGAGGGAGAAAATAGCTCACGGGCGAACAGGCATTAAAACCTTAGTCAATTAGTTCCATTTGCGTTAAGACATGTCATAACTAATTTGCCCCCAAATTAATTAGCACCGCATCCCCTCAAAGTGCTCGCGCTCGAACTGAACTGTCCTGCCCGCGCTTTTTTCTACAGCTCTGGCGGCGGCGGCGGCGGCGGCGGCGGAGCCCCCTTCTCGGCGGCAGCGGATCCGCTCCCCTTTCGGCGGCGGCGGCCATGGTGGTGAGTGAATAGTATAGGCAAGCATCTAGTCCCAATTTCATGTGCCTGTATGTAGATCTGAGCTCTGTTTTGCTTGTTCAAACCGATAGAAGGTGAGAGGTGGCGGCGCGGTGAGAGGAGCCCGTGGTCAGGTCGAGAAGGAGCTGCCAGATTCAGCTTCGAACAGGTAATGCGGCCCCTCCCGCCCTTTTGTTCATGCGATCCTTGCTCTGTCTGACACTGCCGCATATAATAGAGGGGATGCTGCTGAAACCTTCGAATTTGTAATCAATTTCTTTCCATCGACGGCAAAATTAGTTGATGGTAGCATTCAGAGTATCCAGAGAGACACAACTGTGAAATGGGATCAAGTGTGATCATATCAACAAGGTGAAGCAACTGAAGTTGAAGCTGAAGCTGCTGTTGTCACTGTCGAAACTGAAGTTGTGCACAGTGTCGAAACTGAATCTGCTATCCCCGAGTTTCATGAGGTGGTATCATCGTGGTCCCCGAGTCCAGTGAAAAAAACCAAGATGATGAGTGAACTTGTGTGCGTAGTAGAACCAAAAAAACCAAATGGTAAGGCGAAGAAGGGTACACGTCGTGGTCGGAAGAGATAGAACTGTTGATCATTTCAAATTTATGGCATGTAATAACATTTGTTGGGCACATGTTTCCATCAAAAATTATTTGGTTATTGTTTGGCATGTACCGGGAACTTATTTGGCATGTAATAATATTTGATGACAAATTCAAGTTTAGGTTCAAATTCAAATTTTGACTCAAGTTGAACTTATTTGGCATGTAATAATATTTTGATGTTTCAATGCTACCTCAACTCAAATGTGATTTTTATCTGATCATTCTGAGCTCTTTTGTTAAGTTAGACTCATAGTCATGAAAAATGTGTTTCAAACGGCCTCATAAGGTAGGGTAAACGCCCCCTTTCTAAGAGGGTTGTTTTTTGCATCTTCTCTAAATCATCCAAATAAAATTCCCACACCTCTCTCGTACCTATATAGTGTAAATATGAAGTCTCATTATTTTTTGAATTAATTTTGTATTTTATTCTTTTATTTTTTCTGAAATCATTATTTAATTAAAAAACACATATTTTGAATCTTATTTATATTTATTTTTGGTTCCTACACGACATAATAATACTATGTGCTCAAGTTTTCTTAAAATCCATAATAAAACATATACATATTTACTTATGATCTAAAACACACAACATTTGCTCTTTGAAATCCATAGTACATGTACAAGAATCTCATATTCTCAAAGGCATTTTCATGTAATTGTACATAAACCATGTTTATAATTTTTTTTGGTTTCTATACAACATCATACGACTATGGGCGAAAGCATTTTTTTTTGATTTTTTTTGAATTAGTTATGATCTAGAACACACCAACTTCGATCTTCGAAATCCATACTACTCTGTACAAGTTTCCCATATTCTTGAAGACATTTTCATGCAATTCTATATAAACCATGGTTATATTTTTTTTGGTTTGTATGCGACATAATAAGACTATGGGCCAAAAGCATTTCTTTTTTTGATTTTTTTTAAATTATTTGTGCTCATTTTAAAAAAAGTCAACGTTTATACAAAAACGTTGACCGACTCAAAATCAAAGTTTTTAATTTTTTTTGATTTGTATGCAACATAATAAGACTAAGGGCCAAAAGCATTTCTTTTTTTGAATTTTTTTGAATTACTTATGTTCAACCCTAGCTCATTTTGTCAATATCGTCAACGTGTGATTTTTGGTTTTAACATTTGGATGTAACAATTTCGCTATTTTTTGGTTCCTACACGACATAATAATACTATGTGCTCAAGTTTTCTTAAAATCCATAATAAAACATATACATATTTACTTATGATCTAAAACACACAACATTTGCTCTTTGAAATCCATAGTACATGTACAAGAATCTCATATTCTCAAAGGCATTTTCATGTAATTGTACATAAACCATGTTTATAATTTTTTTGGTTTCTATACAACATCATACGACTATGGGCGAAAGCATTTTTTTTTGATTTTTTTTGAATTAGTTATGATCTAGAACACACCAACTTCGATCTTCGAAATCCATACTACTCTGTACAAGTTTCCCATATTCTTGAAGACATTTTCATGCAATTCTATATAAACCATGGTTATATTTTTTTTTGGTTTGTATGCAACATAATAAGACTATGGGCCAAAAGCATTTCTTTTTTTGATTTTTTTTAAATTATTTGTGCTCATTTTAAAAAAAGTCAACGTTTATACAAAAACGTTGACCGACTCAAAATCAAAGTTTTTAATTTTTTTTGATTTGTATGCAACATAATAAGACTAAGGGCCAAAAGCATTTCTTTTTTTGAATTTTTTTGAATTACTTATGTTCAACCCTAGCTCATTTTGTCAATATCGTCAACGTGTGATTTTTGGTTTTAACATTTGGATGTAACAATTTCGCCATTTTTTGGTTCCTACACGACATAATAATACTATGTGCTCAAGTTTTCTTAAAATCCATAATAAAACATATACATATTTACTTATGATCTAAAACACACAACATTTGCTCTTTGAAATCCATAGTACATGTACAAGAATCTCATATTCTCAAAGGCATTTTCATGTAATTGTACATAAACCATGTTTATAATTTTTTTTGGTTTCTATACAACATCATACGACTATGGGTGAAAGCATTTTTTTTTTATTTTTTTTGAATTAGTTATGATCTAGAACACACCAACTTCGATCTTCGAAATCCATACTACTCTGTACAAGTTTCCCATATTCTTGAAGACATTTTCATGCAATTCTATATAAACCATGGTTATATTTTTTTTTGGTTTGTATGCAACATAATAAGACTATGGGCCAAAAGCATTTCTTTTTTTGATTTTTTTTAAATTATTTGTGCTCATTTTAAAAAAAGTCAACGTTTTCACAAAAACGTTGACCGACTCAAAATCAAAGTTTTTAATTTTTTTTGATTTGTATGCAACATAATAAGACTAAGGGCCAAAAGCATTTCTTTTTTTGAATTTTTTTGAATTACTTATGTTCAACCCTAGCTCATTTTGTCAATATCGTCAACGTGTGATTTTTGGTTTTAACATTTGGATGTAACAATTTCGCCATTTTTTGGTTCCTACACGACATAATAATACTATGTGCTCAAGTTTTCTTAAAATCCATAATAAAACATATACATATTTACTTATGATCTAAAACACACAACATTTGCTCTTTGAAATCCATAGTACATGTACAAGAATCTCATATTCTCAAAGGCATTTTCATGTAATTGTACATAAACCATGTTTATAATTTTTTTTGGTTTCTATACAACATCATACGACTATGGGCGAAAGCATTTTTTTTTTGATTTTTTTTGAATTATTTATGATCTAGAACACACCAACTTCGATCTTCGAAATCCATACTACTCTGTACAAGTTTCCCATATTCTTGAAGACATTTTCATGCAATTCTATATAAACCATGGTTATATTTTTTTTGGTTTGTATGCAACATAATAAGACTATGGGCCAAAAGCATTTCTTTTTTTGATTTTTTTTAAATTATTTGTGCTCATTTTAAAAAAAGTCAACGTTTTCACAAAAACGTTGACCGACTCAAAATCAAAGTTTTTAATTTTTTTTGATTTGTATGCAACATAATAAGACTAAGGGCCAAAAGCATTTCTTTTTTTGAATTTTTTTGAATTACTTATGTTCAACCCTAGCTCATTTTGTCAATATCGTCAACGTGTGATTTTTGGTTTTAACATTTGGATGTAACAATTTCGCCATTTTTTATAGCAACCTAGTTGCATAAGTAGACCATGTGCGCTGGCTGTACATAGTTTTGATTTTTTTGAATTAGTTATGCTCAACCCTAGCTCATTCCATCAATAGCATGAATTGTATGAATATTTTTCATTGCATCGTGGATCTAACAAGAATACAATTTTTTATAGCAACATAGTTACATAAATAGAGAGTGAGCGAAAGCCGTTTATTTTTTTGATTTTTTTTAAATTAGTTATGTCAAACCCTAGCTCACTGAAACCCTAAACCCCGGAAACCCCAAAACCCCGGAAACCCCAAAACCCCGGAAACCCCAGCTAAACCCTAGCTCACTGACGCCACCGTGTGCACGTGACGCACGCCCCCGATCCGCGTGTGCGCTCGTTCTAGATGCTGATTGGCTCGTTGTGCATGGATGGATTCGTGCGCGCTGAGTGGCTGGGGTTTGGATCGGCTCGTCTATTCGATCTAGACCGTTCAACAATATCCGGCGCCTGACGTTGGTTCGGTGCATGGAACTGGCGTACGAACGTGTTCCCTAGTGTGTTTCTCCGTTCCGTGTGTGATCGGGGCCGCCTGCCCGTTGCATGCATGCATACGCGTCGCATCTAAGCTATTAACACACTGAACGCGGTGATCCACGCAGTCTGACTAGCGTGCTCCAGTGATCGACGAGACACCTCTTGACCCAGTAGAGAAACGCGGGCACGCGAACGAAGGGACGCATCCATTAATGTCTTACCTTCTATTTAATCCCTCCTCTAACCTTCATCTTCCTCACGCCATTCTCCACTCGCATCACATCCAAGCAAGCCACCGAGCAAAGCACGCACCACATTCAAGCAAAAGCAAGCATGCAGTTCACCGGCCAGACCTTCCTCGCGCCAAGGACCGTGCGGGAGAGGCAGTACCCCGCAGGGGTCGTCGTCGAGGACCGGCTCCGCGTCTGGGCCATGTCTCGCTGGCGCGGTGCAAAGGAGCTGGTGGAGGTCTTCCTTGGCGCCCTCTATCGCCACATGCCTCCGGGCACTCCGCCCATGTTCACCGTCGACGAAGCCCGCCCGGGAGGAACGGGCATTCTTGTCCGCTTCCGCAACCCCTACGATGCGTACCACCTCCTTGGTCGTGTCTGGTACGGGGGGTGCGAGTTCATCTGCTTCACGGGGTACAACTTCTTCACCGACCTCGACAGCCTCTGGCCCAGCCGCACCGCGATGCACACCCTCCCCTACAGGGTGCCGGCCGCCGACGACGAGGAGTGAAGACGGTGCTCTCCCCTCCATCTCGATGGTGCTCTCATGGCGGTGATCTAGGCTTCGTGTCGTTCGAGTTTCTACCGTTTTTTTTTTCTTTTACTTTTACTTTTTATCTATGTTTAGTTGGGCCCGTGCCCGTGTCGTTCACTAGTATATGTAACCGTGCTACTACTAATATATGTCGTTTACTAGTATATGTCGTTTGCTACCAATTGTCTCCCTCATTTTACTTATGATCAGAGTGTGTTACTTCGAGCGTCCGTTAATTCATAAAACGAATGCATGCAACTAGTAACAAATATATTCGGTGAACAATGCATGCAACTCTTTTATGAAGTAAATAATACAAAAATGAAAACGAATCCAATTATTTGGGCCTACAAAAACGAAAACGAACCCAAGACATGCAAAACAATTGTTTTTACAAATTAAAATAAGTCAAATCTAGGCAGGTGGGTTTGTTTTCTCTTTGGGCCTAATTGTTGGCCCAACTACACTCTTTCGGCCTTTCTTCAACTACTCTTACGGCATGAGAACGAATAAGTTTTTTTCTACTGAAACTGAACTTTGGTGACTGCACTGAAACTGAACTTCAACTGAACATCGAAGGGCATATTCAAATTTAACATCAGACACTTCACTGAAACTAGCACGGCGCACAGATTGCTACCTCTGCATAGCTAACTCAAGTAAAATCTAGATTAATCTAGTCCATTCTAACGACGGATGAACAAGAGGTAAACAAAAAACAGAGCAATGATACAAGAATAGAATGCTCCTGACATGAGATTCGCTTGCTTCTGCAAATCCACCATTTGCTTTAAAAACTTCTTGATCTTCTTCAATTCCTCGTTTACTTCGGCCTCCACGGGCAGTCCAGCAATAGGGCGCGTGATCCTCGCCGCCGGCCCTCCTCTGCCCGAGCTGACATCGGGAGCAAACCCACCTAGATTTGGATCTTCAATGTGGCCCTCAAATTCAAGCCTAGCAACGTACTGATCGATCCACTCAAAGTGCGAACATTTCATCAGCATCTGTAACAGTAGACATGAATCTAGATCCCAAAACCGAGGAGAAAAAAACGCGAATTGGAATGCCAAATACTCCTATCATCTCTCTCCTCCTCATCTCAGTTTTAAGATCTTACCTTGCCATCCCGTCCCATCATGGAATGCTCAAACAGGACACAAAATGGCGCCCCAGATTCCCATTCTCGTCAGTTTTACTGACCCTCCGCTTCAGAGCCTCTGGCCGTGGGCATTCCGGGCACCTTGTCATCGGAACTGCACCGTACTCTGGCCATCTTGACTGCGTGGCGGAGGAGCTGGACATCCCGTGCGCCGTCGCCGGAGACGAGGAAGAATGGGGAAAGGGGAAGAAATGGCACAGACACCAGCTCGGGCACGGGCGCAGCCCTGTTTTAGATTCACTGTGGTGGGTCCCGCGCTGCTGAGGTGGATAAGTTGTGGGGCACAGGCGCATCTCTGTTTTAGAATCCGTGAGGTGGGTCCCACGCTGCTGAGGTGGATAAGTTGTGGGTCCAAGCGTCGCATAACCCTAACGGCTAACCGATCAGCTCCGCTTAAGAACCATGTTGGCTGTGAGCTATTTTCTTCCTCCAATCCGTCGCACGTAGGCTATTTCATCGAAAAACGTCGCATTCCTTCCAATTCAACTGAAACCCGTCGCACAGGAGCTATTGGCCCCTATAGTACTGTATAACTTCTCATAGCTCCTCATAAATACCAATTGATGGATCTTCTTGCCGGTCTATATATATGTTGCTCTATCTGTATATACACACATACGCATAACCCTGGCTGCTTAGCTCACCTTCACTCTCCATATCCTCGCTAAAACAAATCTGTATAGTTTGCATAGATAGTTGTCAGATGTAGGAACAGACAAAAAATGCCAAAGTTGTTGCCTTTGCTTATTATCTCCTTGAGGAGTAATGCAAAGCTGTGAGAATGGAAGGCATTGGGATATAAACGGTCACACGCCAGGAATGTGACAGTAGTGCCATGGTAATCTGATGTCCTAGGGGCTGCAAACTTTTCTCTTTTTTTTCTGCCGGGTCATGAACAACCGAAAGAACTTGTGAAAGAACCTCAAGGAACTAGACCGGTGTTATTTTGTGGTGATCCAAATTCATGTATGCTGATAAAAGGTCGAACTTCTGATGAGTAGAGCGGAGCGCCTCGAGTACGGTACGGTACGGTACAACTTGTTACCGAGATGGAGTTGAATACACCGTTACCGACCTAGTTAGGTCAGGACCGCCTTTATATACCTCTTATAAGCCGCCGCACGGGATAAGCCACACATTGTAAATTCCGGCGCGTTTGTAACCTCACCCGAAATAGTGAAGTATTGCTGGCTGGCGCCCGTGGTTTTTTCTCTTCCTTGTTGGAAGGGTTTTCCACGTTAAAACTCGTGTCCCCGTTGGTTCGATCTTGTTTGACTTCATCATTGTTTTGCTATTACGTGTAGCAACCGGAAGGATTTGGCGTTCAATGCATGTTTTATGTGTCCCTAGTCTCAGTGGGAAGTACATTCCCCGCACTCATCTCATGGGCATTGATCGGCTGGGGCTATTGTACAGAAAAACTATCCCATAGCGCGATGATTCATGAATCATGAACGATGAATCATAAGTTGATACGCATAATTAAGGAGGTTTTAGAGAAGATCTACTTAACCTGAATCTGATGAGGTATTCATGTGGTCGTCAAATGTTGAAGTACAAGATAACGAATTATTCAGACGAAATAACATGTGTATTTCTTGTTTTAACAAGGCAAAAGATTTGCATTTCATATTTAGAGGAACAACCATAGAGCGAACGAGGCCAACCATGAAGAAATTGTTGGAGAAGAGATTGCAACACACAAATATTATTGGTGCTATGCACGTGTATATATAGGTACAAGGGTGGGCCAGGCCTCTACTATACCTGGAAGGATGCGGGGCCTAACACACGCGTACACAATATATTCACCACCCCCCCCCCCCCCCCGAAGTCGAAGCGTCGCTATGGACGACACAAAGACTGGACCGAAACTCCTCAAACGCCGTTGTGGGTAGCCCCTTGGTCATGATATCCGCAAACTGTTGCGAGGTAGGCACGTGTAGAACACGTATGTGACCAAGAGCGACTTGCTCTCGAACAAAGTGGATGTCGAGCTCAATGTGCTTAGTGCGGCGATGATGAACCGGGTTGGCGGAGAGGTAGACGGCGGAGACGTTGTCGCAGTACACGATGATGGCCTTGGAGACAGGACACGAGAGTGCGAGAAGTTGGCAACGCCACGAGCACTCGGCCACCGCATTAGATACGGCACGGTACTCAGCCTCAGCACTGGAGCGAGAGACCGTGGGCTATCGCTTGGACAACCATGAGATGAGAGAGTCTCCAAGGTAGACGCAGTATCCGGAAGTAGAACGTCGCGTATCGGGACAGCTGGCCCAGTCAGCTTCCGAGTATGAAGTGATGTCCGTCGAGGAAGAGGCATGGGCGTGAGGCGAGATCCATAGTACCGCGGATATACCGAAGGATCCGCTTCACCGCGGCCCAGTGAGCTTCACGAGGAGCTTGCATGTGAAGGCACAGCTACTGAACGGCATACTAGAGCTCTAGTCGCGTAAGAGTGAGATACTGAAGAGCACCCACAATGGACCGGTAGAGCGATGCATCCGGCGCTGGAGTACCATCCATGGCGGAGAGCTTGGCCTTCGTGTCGACTGGAGTAGATGCGGGTTTGCAATTAAGCATTCCCGCACGGTCAAGGAGCTCATGAGCATACCTCCACTGGTGGAGGAAGAAGCCAGCGTCTCGGCGAACCACCTCGATCCCAAGGAAGTAATGGATAGGGCCCAAATCCTTGAGAGCGAACTCGGCACGAAGTCAATCAGTGAGTTGACAAAGAAGAGCCGAAGTGGATGCCGTCAAGATGATGTCGTCGATGTAGATGAGAAAGTAGGATGTGGCGCCACCCTAGCTGTAGAGGAACATCAAAGCGTCGGAGCGCGTCGAGCGAAAACCGAGGTGATGTAGAAACGCGGCAATGTGCTGGTACCAAGAGCGCGGAGCCTGCTGGAGCCCGTACATCGAGCGCGAAAGCAGGCACACCCGATCCGGGTGTGTGGCGTCGACGAAACCGGTGGGATGCTGGCAGAACACCTGCTTCTCGAGCTGACCATGGAGGACGGCGTCGGAGACATCCAGCTGGTGCGCTGGCCATGCGCGGGACACTGCAAGCTGAAGGACATTGCGGATCGTCCCCGGTTTGACAACCGGAGCGAACGTTTCGGTGAAGTCGATGTCGGCGCGCTGACGAAAGCCACGGACCACCCACCGGGCCTTATGGCGACCGAGTGTACCATCGGGTGGAACTTGTGCTTGAACACCCATTTTCCCGTGATGACGTTGGCATTGGGAGGTCGAGGAACAAGTCGCCATGTCTCGTTACGCTGGAGGATGTGGGAAGAAGCGAGGGCAACGAGGCGGAGGTAGTAGCCATGCAGGCGTATTCAGCGCCGGTGTAGCGCAGGTTGGGACGAAGACGCCCGCGCGGGCGCGGGTGCGTGGACCCGCGGGAGGGGAATCACCCGAGGTAGAGCTCGAGGGCGATGCCGAGGACGCCGAGGACGATGGCGTCGTGGTACGTGCGGGAACCAAAGAGGGTGGCGACCTGACCAAGTCGGCCGGTGATGCGGAGGAGGGCCGCAACCCGGCGGAGGCTGGCGTCGACGCGGCGGACGGCGCCATGCTAGGCGCCGAAGAGGGTGGCGAGGACGACCCGGGCGCGGCGAGAGGAGGGTCCGTGCGGCACTGAGGAGGGGCTCCCACACTCCTAGGTGTAGGCGTCACCTGCTCCATCGATCCCTGTGAAGAAGGAAAACAGTGCTCATCAAAGTACACGTGCCGAGAGGTGATGACTCGGTGAGATCCGGGAACATAGCAGCGGTAGCCTTTAGTGTTAGCCGGGTAACCGAGAAAGATGCAAGGAAAAGACCGGGGGGAGTTTGTGGGGAGTGGTGGTGGCGATGCTCGGGTAACAGCAACAGCCGAAAACACGGAGATCATCGTAGGACGGGGGAGAGCCGAAAAGAAGATGATGAGGAGCGTAGCTCCAGCGTGTGCGACATGGGCGAAGGTTAATGAGAAGGGTGGCGGTGGCGAGGGCGTCAGGCCAGAATTGAGGTGGTATATGTGCGTGGAACAGAAGGGTGCGGGTGCAGTCGTTGAGAGTGCGTAGGGCACGTTCAGCCCGACCGTTCTTTTGTGAGGTATAGGGACATGTAAGGCAGAAGATGGTGCCATGAGTAGTGAGAAGTGTGCGGATGGCAAGGTTATCGAACTCTTTCCCGTTATCGGTTTGAAAAGCAAGAATATGGCGACCAAATTGTGTGGCGACATATGAGTAAAATGAAACAAGAGTGGTCGCAACATCAGACTTCTTGCATAAGTGAAAAGTTCACACAAAGTGAGAGAAATCATATAAATAACGAGATAGTACATGAACCCGGAATTACTAGGAATAGGAGATGTCCAGACATCACTATGAATTAACTGAAAGGAACAAGACGCAACTGTAGTGGAAGCACTAAAGGGGAGGCGAACATGTTTTCCCAGACGGCATAATTCACAGGTGTGAGCTTCCGTTTTATTACATGAAAAAGGAGAAACCCCTCATTATTTGACGCAAAGGGGTGGAACTAGGATGACCAAGACGAGCATGCCAGAGGTTGACGCCGACGGAGAGAGCCCGAGGTTTAGCGGTGAGAGGAGGCGACTTAACGGGGTACATGTCGCCGTGACTGTCACATCGTGGAGAACCATCCTGGTGCGGGCGTCCTTATCAGAAAAACCAAATGCGTCAAATTCAACATTTACGGAATTGTCACGAGAGAAATTACGAACAGAGACTAAATTGTGAATGAGATGTGGAGAGACTATGAAATTACGGAGAGACAGTGGTTTGGAATTAGAAAAAAATTGACTATGACCAACGTGGGAAATAGGGAGTCCAGCACCATTACCGACGATGATGCGAGAGAAAGTGGAGGTGGGATGTCGCACCCTGATTTCTAGGGGATACTCACCGTACGAACTGGATAGCAGATGCTTGGATTATGGGGCATAACTGCTCCCACGTCCCAGCTTCCTGGTAGGCCTGCGCTTATGCGCGACAACACAAGCCCTGCTATTCCATCGTCGATGTAAACTATCCACTAGAGATCAAAGGCACTTCCGTCGACGTACTTCAAACCATACACACATGGTACGTCAACGGCGTTGAACAACTGATATCACAACAGATCTCTACGACACAAAAGATTGAAATAACTTGCAAATGGCTCTCATTAGAGCAGAGATAGCAAATACAATCATTCAGAGGACACATGTCCCAACATTACATCAGTACATCACAGCGGAAGCATTCAACATGTCTGAGTACAGACAAGAACCAAATAGGCCTAAGAGGCCGGAAACGAAAAGACGGAGCCCATCCACGAAGTCTCGGATCCTGCCCGGGTCCGCTATCTACTCGTCAGCAGTCTCGTCATACTCCACGTAGTAGCCACCATGTAGATCTTCGGAAACGTAGGTCTGCGGAAACCACAGCCCCAAAGGGGTCAGTACATAAACGTACTGGCAAGCAAGACTCACAATTCACCAAGGTGTAGCCCGTCAACACCAAGCACAGATGCCTTGGGTTCAACGGGAGAAAAGGGATATAAAAGATGCTGCAACTGGCTGCGCTAACTAACTACAGAGATTCTACCACTTCCGGCTAACAGAAAGGAGATAAGATCGAGGACTGTAACCAACTGAAAGATAACTTCAAACAAACCCATCCTGGATCTCGCCCCTTATCCAAAGAAGCAATCCGAGGATAACTCACACAGTTGTATTAAAGGTGAATCAAGTTATTGTGTCATCAACCTATTACTAGTCAAGTTATTAATCATTGAGTGTAACATGTTTGATCATTATGTTTAAGTTGTCCTGAGTACTTGTTAGCCAGTACTTTCACCAAGTAATCCATAACCGCGGAAAACACGGCTTCTCGAGAAGATTATCCCTGCAGGGTTGCACCAATTTGGCCGTACACGCAAGAATAACCCGCCAGATGGGAAGCTAACCCACCAAGCGGGGTACTCTACACAACCAACCATTCTTCGCATCAAGCCCAAAGCACCTTGGGCGCACGGCTAATCGAGCCCAGAAGAAAATGGACCCTCATAGCGCTCTAAGAACGTGTCCCCCTATATGCCGACTACGAAAGTTCCACCCTGGCCTGGGCTCGCAAAAACATGCATGCGGCAAATGGAAAACACGAACTAAATGAGGCGATTTGGACGAGATGCGAATCAGGTCAAGTTGAGGGGGCGCCCATACTCGCTTCCCACATGTGGTTAGTGCGCTCATCATGGATCAGTAGACAAGACCCTTTTCCTATTAGGGTCGACACTAGCAGGCCTCAAAACCACACAGGGCCTCCTGCCGGTGCCTTATCATCAAATTATTATTTAACAATAACAGTAGCATGATTGATTGATTGATTAAACATCGAGCCCCCAGAACATAATAAAATAGTAACAGAAAGTAACGGGTAACAGACTCGAGCAAAACAACCTAAGCATGCTAGTAAGACACGGGCTCAAACAATGGGTTGTAGGAAGGGAGATGAGGCAATATCAGGGTTAAGGGATTGATGTGATAGGTTCGTAACAGAAACAACTACTACTAAGGCTAGCAGAAAAGAACAACGGAAAGTATCGGTAATCAATGTTGAGAGGAACACAATGGTTCATGTGAGTGATAACTTGCCTGCAAAACCCAGTAGCCTGGTACTGAGCTAGATCCTTAGAAGGGGTGTCGTAAGTATCGTCGGTCTCAACGTCGTCGTGTATCCGAGAAGAAGCAAACAAACATTGCGGAAAGATAAACAATCAATATAATGGCATAGGTGCACAAACATGGGATGATGCATGTCATGTTAATAGATGCATCAAAATAAACTACTTGACAAGATAACACAATTTAATTGGACCCATATGCAATTGGATTGCATATGGAAAAGATCCATTGAAATAAGTGGAAACAAATGATTTACAATTAATTATTATGTGTGAGTTGTTAGCATGATGCATGCATGATGATAACAACAAAATAACAACAATTAACAATAATAGATGCAAAGGAAAAGGAATAAAACAAGTGTGGAAATTATTTATTAAGTTTGGAAAATTTGGTTACTTAAACATGTCACACAAACAATTATTGTTTTCACCACTTTTAATTATTCAAAATGGATAACAAAGTTTATATTTGATAAGAACACACAATTTTAGGTGGATTGCATGTTTCACTTGTTGAAAAAGGATTTCAAATAAATTATTTATGAATTAAACAAGTTTAAGCAAGAATTAAATGAATTTAATTCAAACATGAACTTATTTGAGTTTTTTATTTGTGCAAAACATTGAGTGAAGTTCATAGTTGAAAAGGTTATGCTTTGATGGTTTGAAAACATATTTTATATGTCCCAAAAGAATTTGTTTTGAGCAAGTTATAAATTTAGCAATATTAAATGAATTAAACAAGGTTTAAATCATGTAACCAATTTTAATTATTCAAAACAGAAAACAAAGTTTATATTTGAAAGGGTGGTTTAATTTTGCATGGAAAACATATTTCATTTGTTGAAATTGGATTTAAAATGAGCAAGTTATTATTTTGGCAATTTTAAATGCAATTAACAAGAAACAGTTGTTTTCAGCAATTTAAATTATTCAAAACAGCAAACAAAATTTATATTTGAAAAGTACATGAAAAGTTGATTGGAAAACATATTTAGTTTGTGCAATTTGGAATTTTTATGCCCAAGTTATGATTTTTGCAAGTTTAAGTGAATTTAACAAGAATTCAAATATTTCACCAATTTAAAATATTCAAAACAGTAAACAAATTTTATATTTGGATAGAACATTCAATTTGGGACAGAAAACATATTTAAAAAGTTAAATTTGGAGTTACAATGATTTTCTTATGCAATTTACAAGATATAGTGCCAATCTGCCATTTTTTAATGAACCAAGGACTCGGAAAAATATTTTGCAGGGCTATAAATAATTACCAGGGGCATGGATGTGAAACTGAGATGTTTCTGTGGCCAAAAGGATGAAAAACAAAAAGGTTGGATTAATTGAGGGAGGTGGGATTCGAACCCCCCACCTCCTAATGCGCTCAAGGATGCCTAACCAGTGGGACTAGATGCAGATGTGTTGACAGAAAGGGGCTGCAGGGGGACTTATGGTTTAGATGCTGCACGGAATTGTAATTGGAAAAAATGGACAGAGAAAAGGGTGGGGATGGGGAGTCGAACCTGGGAGCTGTGGGTTCGCTGCGCACGGACGCTACCAGTAGGGTAGCTGCTGGACTCGTGTTTGGAAGGGGGAACGAGGGAGGATAAGCTCTGTTCTGCGGGATTTTTTTATCTGAACCTAAAAACTGCACGTAACTGAACCTCAATCGGACAGATTACGAGGATGGTTGCCGGCAGCGATGCGCTCGCCGGAGGGGGCGCCGTGGGGGGAGCGGGCCTAGAGGAGAGGAGGGAGGAGGGCGAGAGGAGGAAGGGGATCGGAGGTGCGGCCTCACCTTCGAGCGATCGAGGGAGTCGGGGCGGACAGCAGCGCAGCGGCAGGGAGGCGGGCCGGCCGGAAACCTCGACGGCGGCGCCGCCTCGGGCATCCACGGCCGGCGACGTCTACAGCAACCTTGGAGCAGGAGGAGAGCCGGTTCCATTCCCGCCCCTGCGGGACTCTCTCGTCGACCACACCCTCCAACCCTCTCCACGTTCAAGCTCCGTCCATGGTGATGGCCAAAAATTCAGAGAAGAAAAGGTAGAAAGAAGAAGGGGAAATTGAGAGGGATGGCGGCGGAGATGGTAGGAAGAGGGAAGAGAGTGCGGGTTAGGGTTAGGGTTTGCCCCTTGGGGGGGTTAGATAAGGAGGGGGGGTGGGGTGGAGCAGTGGGGAAACCTCTGTCGTTTTCTCCATTGATGACGTACGCTCGTACGGAGGTTGGGGGAGAAGGGGTACTGGGCCAAAAGAATAAGAAGTGGGCTGGGCTTAGGTAGAGGTTAGTTAGCTGCTGCTCCTTTTTCTCTTTTGTTATTTTTTGTTTTACTGTTTTTTTTTGTAACAAAAGCAAATGGAAGCAAAACATGAGGGTTTGGGTAGTAAAAATTCTAGGAAAATTCAGGTTAGTTATTTAGGTTAAAAGAAAACAAATTCCAAGATTGGTTTGCAGAAAGGTGACATTTTAAAATAGTGTTTGCATTTGAAACCCAATTTGAAAGAATTTTTCAATATTAAATAAACCTTATTTAAAACAACATTTTTAATAGGGTTTCCCCTAAGATTAATTTGATTGAAAATAGTTGATTGGCTTGTTAAAATTTATAAGTTCAAGAGTGTTCTGTTTGATGCATTTGATTTGAATTTGTGCAATTTAGAAATTAATAGATTAATATTTAAAACAAGGATTTTAATAGGGTGAACCCTATTGATTAAAGTGATTAAAATGAGTTTGATTGTTTTGGAGATTTGTTATAAACTCAAGTTGATTGATGTTTTAAAGATTTGATTTGAATTTGAGATGATTTGGAATTATTGATTGAATTAATTGATTGATTATTGGTTTGATTAAAACCACCAAAATAATGAGTGACCAACATGGAATAAAAATGGAACAATTTGGTTGTTTTTATTTGTGATTTTTATTCCAAGAGTTGTAACAGAACAAGTATGAAAACAAAGCAGTTGAATTTGTTTGAGTTTCATTGTGAAAACAAAGAATAACAGATGCAAAACAAAAGGAACAAATGCAACAATATGATGACATGATGCAATACTTTAATAACAAGAAATCAAACATTCTAAATGGTAAGTTTTCATACTTGGGATGTTACAAAACGCCCCCCCCCCCCTTGAAGGAATCGCGCCCCGAGATTCCTACTGAGAAAAGAAAAGGTCCGGAAACTTCTTGGGAAGATCCTCTTGAGCTGTGACACGTGAAACACATCGTGCACATTGGATAGACGTCAGGGAATTAGCAAACCACCGGAACATTTTCAAGTAAAGGGAGTGGTTTGTATTGAGGGTGTATAGCTGGATAAAACTTGATTCATTTGGAGAATAGATTATCTGGCTAGAATGGTGGAACAGAGTTATTGACATCAATGCAACACCAAGAATGATATCAATGTCAGAATCAGCAACATGAGAGTAACGAGGAATATGTGGCCTCCCATTAGAATTGGATTGTTCTCACTTATGTTGGAGTCCACCCTTGAGATTCCGGAGAGTGAACGGTGATTTGATTGCTTATTGGAACCAGAAATAGGTTGTATGTTGTGGAAAAGATCTTGACACAAAGGAATGTGATGCTTCAGTATCAATTTAGCTGAAACAGAGTTTACGAGGAAGTTTTGATTAGACGCCGGTAGAAGATTTGAAGTGGAAAACAACAACAAGATTTCAACGGACGAAAAGGTTCTTTAAAAGAACAGGATAACGAAGCAACACCGGGGAAAACGAGAACAAAACTCCTGAGGTACTACGGAGAACCCAAAACACGTGAAATCCTAACTTGAAAGTTTAGATGAGAATGGAGAAATCAACGTTGCACTTCCTTTACCAGAAAAGGGAGGGAGGGTGGGGAAAGAAGAAAAAGAGCAGAATTCCTACTCTCACGTTTCATTTTTCCTGTATAGCTACAAAATAGTTTTCTAGACTCAACTGCGACCAGTAAAAAGGGATCCTACAGGCAGACAGGCTCTGATACCATTTGTCGCACCCTGATTTCTAGGGGATACTCACCGTACGAACTGGATAGCAGATGCTTGGATTATGGGGCATAACTGCTCCCACGTCCCAGCTTCCTGGTAGGCCTGCGCTTATGCGCGACAACACAAGCCCTGCTATTCCATCGTCGATGTAAACTATCCACTAGAGATCAAAGGCACTTCCGTCGACGTACTTCAAACCATACACACATGGTACGTCAACGGCGTTGAACAACTGATATCACAACAGATCTCTACGACACAAAAGATTGAAATAACTTGCAAATGGCTCTCATTAGAGCAGAGATAGCAAATACAATCATTCAGAGGACACATGTCCCAACATTACATCAGTACATCACAGCGGAAGCATTCAACATGTCTGAGTACAGACAAGAACCAAATATGCCTAAGAGGCCGGAAACGAAAAGACGGAGCCCATCCACGAAGTCTCGGATCCTGCCCGGGTCCGCTATCTACTCGTCAGCAGTCTCGTCATACTCCACGTAGTAGCCACCATGTAGATCTTCGGAAACGTAGGTCTGCGGAAACCACAGCCCCAAAGGGGTCAGTACATAAACGTACTGGCAAGCAAGACTGACAATTCACCAAGGTGTAGCCCGTCAACACCAAGCACAGATGCCTTGGGTTCAACGGGAGAAAAGGGATATAAAAGATGCTGCAACTGGCTGCGCTAACTAACTACAGAGATTCTACCACTTCCGGCTAACAGAAAGGAGATAAGATCGAGGACTGTAACCAACTGAAAGATAACTTCAAACAAACCCATCCTGGATCTCGCCCCTTATCCAAAGAAGCAATCCGAGGATAACTCACACAGTTGTATTAAAGGTGAATCAAGTTATTGTGTCATCAACCTATTACTAGTCAAGTTATTAATCATTGAGTGTAACATGTTTGATCATTATGTTTAAGTTGTCCTGAGTACTTGTTAGCCAGTACTTTCACCAAGTAATCCATAACCGCGGAAAACACGGCTTCTCGAGAAGATTATCCCTGCAGGGTTGCACCAATTTGGCCGTACACGCAAGAATAACCCGCCAGATGGGAAGCTAACCCACCAAGCGGGGTACTCTACACAACCAACCATTCTTCGCATCAAGCCCAAAGCACCTTGGGCGCACGGCTAATCGAGCCCAGAAGAAAATGGACCCTCATAGCGCTCTAAGAACGTGTCCCCCTATATGCCGACTACGAAAGTTCCACCCTGGCCTGGGCTCGCAAAAACATGCATGCGGCAAATGGAAAACACGAACTAAATGAGGCGATTTGGACGAGATGCGAATCAGGTCAAGTTGAGGGGGGCGCCCATACTCGCTTCCCACATGCGGTTAGTGCGCTCATCATGGATCAGTAGACAAGACCCTTTTCCTATTAGGGTCGACACTAGCAGGCCTCAAAACCACACAGGGCCTCCTGCCGGTGCCTTATCATCAAATTATTATTTAACAATAATAGTAGCATGATTGATTGATTGATTAAACATCGAGCCCCCAGAACATAATAAAATAGTAACAGAAAGTAACGGGTAACAGACTCGAGCGAAACAACCTAAGCATGCTAGTAAGACACGGGCTCAAACAATGGGTTGTAGGAAGGGAGATGAGGCAATATCAGGGTTAAGGGATTCATGTGATAGGTTCGTATCAGAAACAACTACTACTAAGGCTAGCAGAAAAGAACAACGGAAAGTATCGGTAATCAATGTTGAGAGGAACACAATGGTTCATGTGAGTGATAACTTGCCTGCAAAACCCAGTAGCCTGGTACTGAGCTAGATCCTTAGAAGGGGTGTCGTAAGTATCGTCGGTCTCAACGTCGTCGTGTATCCGAGAAGAAGCAAACAAACATTGCGGAAAGATAAACAATCAATATAATGGCATAGGTGCACAAACATGGGATGATGCATGTCATGTTAATAGATGCATCAAAATAAACTACTTGACAAGATAACACAATTTAATTGGACCCATATGCAATTGGATTGCATATGGAAAAGATCCATTGAAATAAGTGGAAACAAATGATTTACAATTAATTATTATGTGTGAGTTGTTAGCATGATGCATGCATGATGATAACAACAAAATAACAACAATTAACAATAATAGATGCAGAGAAAAGGAATAAAACAAGTGTGGAAATTATTTATTAAGTTTGGAAAATTTGGTTACTTAAACATGTCACACAAACAATTATTGTTTTCACCACTTTTAATTATTCAAAATGGATAACAAAGTTTATATTTGATAAGAACACACAATTTTAGGTGGATTGCATGTTTCACTTGTTGAAAAAGGATTTCAAATAAATTATTTATGAATTAAACAAGTTTAAGCAAGAATTAAATGAATTTAATTCAAACATGAACTTATTTGAGTTTTTTATTTGTGCAAAACATTGAGTGAAGTTCATAGTTGAAAAGGTTATGCTTTGATGGTTTGAAAACATATTTTATATGTCCCAAAAGAATTTGTTTTGAGCAAGTTATAAATTTAGCAATATTAAATGAATTAAACAAGGTTTAAATCATGTAACCAATTTTAATTATTCAAAACAGAAAAGAAAGTTTATATTTGAAAGGGTGGTTTAATTTTGCATGGAAAACATATTTCATTTGTTGAAATTGGATTTAAAATGAGCAAGTTATTATTTTGGCAATTTTAAATGCAATAAACAAGAAACAGTTGTTTTCAGCAATTTAAATTATTCAAAACAGCAAACAAAATTTATATTTGAAAAGTACATGAAAAGTTGATTGGAAAACATATTTAGTTTGTGCAATTTGGAATTTTTATGCCCAAGTTATGATTTTTGCAAGTTTAAGTGAATTTAACAAGAATTCAAATATTTCACCAATTTAAAATATTCAAAACAGTAAACAAATTTTATATTTGGATAGAACATTCAATTTGGGACAGAAAACATATTTAAAAAGTTAAATTTGGAGTTACAATGATTTTCTTATGCAATTTACAAGATATAGTGCCAATCTGCCATTTTTTAATGAACCAGGGACTCGGAAAAATATTTTGCAGGGCTATAAATAATTACCAGGGGCATGGATGTGAAACTGAGATGTTTCTGTGGCCAAAAGGATGAAAAACAAAAAGGTTGGATTAATTGAGGGAGGTGGGATTCGAACCCCCCACCTCCTAATGCGCTCAAGGATGCCTAACCAGTGGGACTAGATGCAGATGTGTTGATAGAAAGGGGCTGCAGGGGGACTTATGGTTCAGATGCTGCACGGAATTGTAATTGGAAAAAATGGACAGAGAAAAGGGTGGGGATGGGGAGTCGAACCTGGGAGCTGTGGGTTCGCTGCGCACGGACGCTACCAGTAGGGTAGCTGCTGGACTCGTGTTTGGAAGGGGGAACGAGGGAGGATAAGCTCTGTTCTGCGGGATTTTTTTATCTGAACCTAAAAACTGCACGTAACTGAACCTCAATCGGACAGATTACGAGGATGGTTGCCGGCAGCGATGCGCTCGCCGGAGGGGGCGCCGTGGGGGGAGCGGGCCTAGAGGAGAGGAGGGAGGAGGGCGAGAGGAGGAAGGGGATCGGAGGTGCGGCCTCACCTTCGAGCGATCGAGGGAGTCGGGGCGGACAGCAGCGCAGCGGCAGGGAGGCGGGCCGGCCGGAAACCTCGACGGCGGCGCCGCCTCGGGCATCCACGGCCGGCGACGTCTACAGCAACCTTGGAGCAGGAGGAGCCGGTTCCATTCCCGCCCCTGCGGGACTCTCTCGTCGACCACACCCTCCAACCCTCTCCACGTTCAAGCTCCGTCCATGGTGATGGCCAAAAATTCAGAGAAGAAAAGGTAGAAAGAAGAAGGGGAAATTGAGAGGGATGGCGGCGGAGATGGTAGGAAGAGGGAAGAGAGTGCGGGTTAGGGTTAGGGTTTGCCCCTTGGGGGGGTTAGATAAGGAGGGGGTGGGGTGGAGCAGTGGGGAAACCTCTGTCGTTTTCTCCATTGATGACGTACGCTCGTACGGAGGTTGGGGGAGAAGGGGTACTGGGCCAAAAGAATAAGAAGTGGGCTGGGCTTAGGTAGAGGTTAGTTAGCTGATGCTCCTTTTTCTCTTTTGTTATTTTTTGTTTTACTGTTTTTTTTTTGTAACAAAAGCAAATGGAAGCAAAACATGAGGGTTTGGGTAGTAAAAATTCTAGGAAAATTCAGGTTAGTTATTTAGGTTAAAAGAAAACAAATTCCAAGATTGGTTTGCAGAAAGGTGACATTTTAAAATAGTGTTTTCATTTGAAACCCAATTTGAAAGAATTTTTCAATATTAAATAAATCTTATTTAAAACAACATTTTTAATAGGGTTTCCCCTAAGATTAATTTGATTGAAAATAGTTGATTGGCTTGTTAAAATTTATAAGTTCAAGAGTGTTCTGTTTGATGCATTTGATTTGAATTTGTGCAATATAGAAATTAATAGATTAATATTTAAAACAAGGATTTTAATAGGGTGAACCCTATTGATTAAAGTGATTAAAATGAGTTTGATTGTTTTGGAGATTTGTTATAAACTCAAGTTGATTGATGTTTTAAAGATTTGATTTGAATTTGAGATGATTTGGAATTATTGATTGAATTAATTGATTGATTATTGGTTTGATTAAAACCACCAAAATAATGAGTGACCAACATGGAATAAAAATGGAACAATTTGGTTGTTTTTATTTGTGATTTTTATTCCAAGAGTTGTAACAGAACAAGTATGAAAACAAAGCAGTTGAATTTGTTTGAGTTTCATTGTGAAAACAAAGAATAACAGATGCAAAACAAAAGGAACAAATGCAACAATATGATGACATGATGCAATACTTTAATAACAAGAAATCAAACATTCTAAATGGTAAGTTTTCATACTTGGGATGTTACATGGGAGAGGCGAAAGATAGGTTACCTGGGTGAGCGGCCATGTGAGCGGAAGCTCTAGTGTCCATGAACCAGTCACCGCCACCGCCATAGGAGACTATGGTGGGTGCCTTCTGCAGCGCGGTGAAGAGGGTCGGGTCGTAGGGGATCGGCGTGGGCGCGGGCGGTGGGTACGTCATGGGGACGTCAGGGGCCGCACCGCCGTAGTAGTAGGGTGCAACAGGCTGCGGCGCGACGAAGAAGGACTGGAGCGGCTTCGGGCGCGGGCTGAGGAAGCCTGGGGCGGGCGCACGCGGCACCGGCATCGTGTAGGCATGGACGATGCCGGTCCATGGGTAGTGGACACCGCTCCACGGTGGCGTGGGCTGGAGATAGCCAGGGGGCAGAGTGGCGCCGGCGCGCGGGGCGCCACAGCGGCGACGTCGACCGCGTCCACCGCCGTGGGTCGGACCCGGCTGTGGGGCTGGTGCAGGGAACGACGCGGGCGGGGGCGCGGGCGGACTCGTCGGCGGAGGAGCCGGAGGGGCCGCGCCTGAAGTAGGGATGATTCATGGACCTATCGGGTGAGCCTACCCGGTCCAAGGCCCAAGACCTAGGCCCAAAGACAGGTGATATCCCGCGGTTCTAGAAGGCCTAACAGAAGCCCACCCACAAGACTTGCGGGTCAAGACAATAACTCTTATACGTAGTCTACTAGGACTCATGTAAGCCCCTCCTGGCTGCATATATAAAGCCAGGAGGGAGGAGAGAAAAGGGATCCAATCTAGAGAGAGGAAGATACAAACCACAACTAGACTAGGCAATACACGGGATACCCCGTACGCCTCACCATGGCATCGGCATTGTAAACAACTCGACTATCTCGCCATAATACAGATCCGACAAGAAGGAGTAAGGGTTTTACCTCTACGAGGGCCCTGAACCTAGGTAAATCTTGTCTCCTTGTTAGCCGTCGAGACTACCAGCGCGTATATCGTTCCTCTACTCGAAACCCTACCGGATCACCTGAGAGACTTGTTGAGATGCATCTTCGACAATTGGCGCCGTCTGTGGGAACGACACGCGCTGGATCTACGGTGTCGCCGGCCTCAATTACATCAAACTTCGGGTTCTAGACCCCCATGAATTCAATCTACTTCATCTCCTTCAACTTCATCGAGCACTCGCCGGCATCATCCACAGCCTTTATCGTCTACATCGACATCGTTCTTCACGCGCAGGTTGGAGGACAGCAGCAACGTACATATTGCGGACGTCATCAACGGCGACTCAAAACTCATCTGGAAAATTCCTTCAGTAGAAAGATGCGAAATGAAATTATCTACCGGTTCCAAAAATAATCGGTGAATTCCGACGGTTAGATCTCCGTGGATGACCCGAACACTGAAGCTCTGACAGAATATGACGGAACTCCGCGCGACTTTGGAAAAACAATTCTCACAGTCGACTCGGACATCAATTCGAAGATCACACATTTGAACAGCCACGGAATACAATCCTGCACCTCTCCGTCTTTTTTGAGCCAATTCCAACGGTTAGATCTCCATCAGAGGCTCGCGCACTACGACACGTTTTGGATCTCTGCGAGTTTGCGAATTCAAATCGCGGATCCAGATCCTATTTCGGCAATTTGCGTGTCGACACAAAGACCACGAAACATCAACAAAACCTGGCGACTCGCCATACTAGTGCCCGGGGGCTCGACATCAACATTGCCCTCTGTGTACACACAACAAATCCTCGCGACTCCGCCGCGTCGACTCCTTCGGACAAGCATCGCGACTCCGCCGCGTTGAGTCCTTCGGGTAAACAGCGTGTCTCCGCCACATCGACTCGGTCTGCCACGTTGAGTCCTTCGGGTAAAACATCGCGACTCCGCCGCGTCGACCCGGTCCGCCACGTCGAGTCCTTCGAGTAAACATTGCGACACCGCCGCGTCGAGTCCTTCGGACAAACGTCGCGACTCCGACGCGTCGACTCGGTCCGCCGCGTCGAGTCCTTCGGACAAACTTCGCGACTCCATCGCGTCGACTCGGTCCGCCTAGGCAGGTCCGTCCGAAAAACATCGCGACTCCACCGCACAACTCCGCTACATCGAATCCTCTCGACTAATCGTCTCGGGGGCTGTCATTCGCCGCAGCCACACTCGTTGCTCTGGGGCTGTGCCGCAAAGTAGACGCACTCGCGAATTCGCTGCAACCGCACTCAACACTCGGGGGCTAAGGCGCGAAACAGCCGCACTCAACACACGAGTCTGGTTCATTGATTCCGGCGATATTTGTCGACTCCGTCACTCGGCACCGCCTCGTCGACTACGGCAGTGTCATACGAAGATAAGTTTCTCTAATTCGAGTCGATAAATTTACCTTTTTTATGTATTTCTAATCTGTTATGAAGCTACACCTGACACTCGGGGGCTGCGCTCCATAAACTACACGTATACTCGACACCCGTCATTCTGCGCGTTACACTAGCACATTTACACGCTACAACCCGAGTAGCTCATACTGGCTGACGTCGACCCTTGCCTCCGACTCGGTTTGCAGCAGCAACTGACAGGTCGGCACGGAGCATAGACAATGGTTGTCAGGCTAACGAAAGGGCACATCGTACGATGCAAAAGTGTCGCGTAGGGTAAAATCATTGCCCACCAACAGGCCTTACTCGACTCTGCGAGACGATAAATTGTTGGTTCACAACCAAGATTAACCCGTGCAACAATTTGTTCCGTACATTTTGCTATATACAGCAATACTGCTACATTATTTAACCACATCCGATTCTATGGCTGCAACTGCAACGCAGGAACCACAACGTCGACACATCCTCCGCTCGGAGTCGACACATATCCTCCTCTCAGAGTCGACGCGATCCTCGGAGTCGATAGTCGACACATATCCTCCGCTCGGAGTCGGCAGTCGACACAATCCTCGCTCGGAGTCGACACATATCCTCCGCTTGGAGTCGAGAGTTGACACAGATCCTCCGCTCGGAGTCGACACATACCCTCCTCCGGGAGTCGACGCATGTCCTCCTCCTTGAGCCAACAGAAGACAAACACAAGTGGTTAGCTTCAGAACAACTTGAGCCTATGCCCGACTCTGCGAGTCGAGCATAGCCTCGGGGGCTACTCGCATCGGGAGCACTGCCGTGCACCCGATAAATCGAAGAAGCAACGTTGGAAGATCTTTGAGTCTATGCCCGATTACAAATAGTCGCACATAGACTCCGGGGCTTCTCCCATCGCGAGCGCTGGCCGCGCACCCAATGAGCTCTGGTCGCGCAACCGACGAGCGGTACACGCGCACTCGACGTACTACCGCGTCGGAAGCATCTAACACGCTGGCCGCGTATCTGAGTAGCTCTGTCAGATTTGTTCATCCAGATCCTTATTGTGGTCGTACAAACCGCATATTAACTCGGATGAAGAAACGCAAAACATCAAACTTGTCTGTTTTGACGAGGCGCATACAGCTACGTGGACCAATTCGCGAAATCAGAACATCTTGAAGACTTTTCTGGTTCAACTACACGACTTCCACATTGTCGTGCGACTCCGCCACGTCTGCGTCAACTACACGATCTCCACCACGTCGACTCCTTCCTCCGTGTCGAGTACACCTCCACCGCGTCGACGCCATCCGCCTCGTCGACTACACGACTTCCTCGCCGACTCCGTCCGTCGTGTCGAGTACACCTCCACCGCGTCGACTCTGTCCGTCGTGTCGAATACATTTCCACTGCGTTGACTCTATCCACCGTGTTGATTACACCTCCACCGCATCGACTCTACCCGCCGTGTCGAGTACATCTCCACCGCGTAATTACTTTATGCGAAAAACGGGCGCACGACGGCACGCTTCCGGTCAAAAGCTGGCACGATGGGCTCTACGTGCCCTGCCCCACAACGTCACGTCCCATCGGGAGCAGACGAGTGCGCGGTGACGTCATTAAGCACCCCGACACGAAATCTCTTTCGTATGCGCACAACAAGACGCGAAATTTCTTTAGCATGGACACCCCGACACGAAATCTATTTCGTATGGGCACATCAAAGACGCGGAATTTCTTTCGCATAAGCAACCTGACACGAAATCTCTTTCGTATAGGCACATTAAGACGCGAAATTTCTTTTGCATAGCCACCCTGACAAGAAATCTCTTTCGTATGGGCACATCAAGACAAAATTTCTTTCGTGCAAACTTAATAACGCGAAATCTCTTTCGCACAAGATTAAGAAGGAAGATCTCTTCACCCGAAGAATCGCAAGAACATGATTAAGGTAAAATCGCGAGTGTGCGGCTCCCTCAACTCTACCACACGATGTATTTACACATCCTTATCCTGGATCGTTCGGCCGACTAGGCACATCCGGATGCCGTATTCTTTCGAGTACGAAGGTAAGACCCAAGGATCTCTCTTTTGGGCCTGGAATCGCACTCAAGCTGCGTCCTCCGGTAAACTTTCCGTGTCAACAACACGAAGAAAAATCCTAGCGGACGCGCCGGGTACCCCTTTCGGTTAAGTTCGACTTGGTAAGACCTCAACGGCCCAGTCGCAACAATCACCTCACCGGATTCGAGTCGGAGGTCTCGAACTCGTGTAGGCCAGAACCCTTTTTTGCCCTAGATGCAATTAATTGGCCCTGATCTTTCGGGAGAGTCAAGCGACTGAGCCACATCTTTCTGCGAAAACAGCCAACACAAGGCACATTTATCACTCGATGCTCGAGTACATGAGCGCGTCGCGCACAGGGAATACACCCTCAAAACCAGGTGATTGAATGACTAGTCGAAGAATCCAAGAGCGAACTTTGAATGCTTACCCGACTGTTCTCAGTCAAATAAACACTGGAGGGCTACTAACGTGGGGATGATTCATGGACGTATCGGGTGAGCCTACGCGGTCCAAGGACCAAGACCTAGGCCCAAAGACAGGTGATATCCCGTGGTTCTAGAAGGCCCAACAGAAGCCCATCCGCAAGACTTGTGGGTCAAGACAAGGACTCCTATACGTAGTCTACTAGGACTCATGTAAACCCTCCTGGCTGCATATATAAAGCCAGGAGGGAGGAGAGAAAAGGGGATCCAATCTAGAAATCCAATCTAGAGAGAGGAAGATACAAGCCACAACTAGACTAGGCAATACACGGGATACCCCGTACGCCTCACCATGGCATCGCCATTGTAAACAACTCGACTATCTCGCCATAATACAGATCCGACAAGCAGGAGTAAGGGTTTTACCTCTACGAGGGCCCTGAACCTGGGTAAATCTTGCCTCCTTGTTAGCCGTCGAGACTACCAGCGCGTATATCGTTCCTCTACTCGAAACCCTGCCGAATCACCCGAGGGACTTGTTGAGATGCATCTTCGACAGCGCCACAAGAGAGTCCCGAGACGAACGCGGTGTGGGCGGCGCATGTACGCGTTTGCTTCAGCCGGCGCTCCTCGAGGCGAAGGTAGTCCACCGCGCGCTCGATTGTCAGATTGGAGACGGCGTTGCCGAGGTCCTCCCCTAAGCCGGCGGTAGAGGTTTCTGAGGAGAAGCTCGTCGCCAACCCGGAACCCGAGTTCGTTGAGCTCGTCGACGAGGGTTTTGAGGTGGAGGCAGTAGGCGTTAAGGGAGAGGTCGTTTTGAGGAGTGCCGAAGAACTCCTGCTGCAAGAAAACGATCCGATGAAGCTTGTTGTTGGTGAAGATCCATGTGATCTTGGTCCAGACCTTGTAGGCGTCATTGCCATCGTGGACGACGGTGTGGAAGATATCCCGCGAGACGGTGAGGAAGAGCCAGCGGACGATGGTGGTGTCGATGCTCATCCAATCGGCATCGTGGCTCATGGAGAGGAGGTCGGCGGTGTCGTCGGCGTGGTCGAAGAGGTGATACTCGCCGAAGAGGAGCTTGAAGTAGGTATTCCACGCGAAGAATTTGAAGGAGGTGTGTGATAGCGTGATCGGCACGTGTTCGGAGAGGTGGACGTCGCGGATGAGAGGGGCGGTAGGGGCTTCAGAGCCGGCGGACGAGGATGCGAAGGGGTTTGTAACATCCCAAGTATGAAAATATCCCTTAGAATGTTTGATTTGCTGTTTTAATTCAAGTATTGCATCATGTCATCATGTTTAATTATTTGTTTGCATTTGTTACTATTTGTTTTGCATCTGTTTTATCTTGTTTTCATAATCAAACTCAAACAATTTCAAATGGTTATTTTCATACTTGCTATGTTACAACTTTTGGAATAAAAATCACAAATGAAAACAACCAAATTGTTCCATTTTATTTCCATGTGATCACTCATTAACTTGTTGGTTTTAATCAAACAATTATTTTTCAATCAATTAATTCTAAATCATTTTCAAATTCAAACCAAGGCTTCAATTCAGTACCCTTTTGAATCCATGAAATTCACCAAACAAATGTAATCTTTAATCACTTTAACCTTAGGGGTAACCCTATTAAAAATGCCTTGTTTTCATAATGTTTATTTAATATTGAAAATTCATCCAATTTGGATTCAAATACAAACATCATTTTAAAATGTCAACTTTTTGCAAATCAATATTGGCATTTGTTTGCTAATGGGTTAAATGGCTTAACCTAATTTTCCTGGAATTTTTACTAAGCAAAAACCTACCCTTTTCTTCCAATTCTGTTTTCAGCAAAAAAAAAAAGTAAAACAGAAAAATAAAAAGAGAAAACTGCAGCGCGCGCGCGGCAGCTAAGCGACCCAGCCCACCTAACCCTACGCGCGCGTAGCCCAGCCCGTCTCTCCCTCGCGTACCGCTTCAATATTCGCGCCAGCCCTTCTGTCCCAGGTACGGCAGAGCATCCGAGGCCGCCACGTCGGCGTACGGCGGCGCTCGACGGCCAGGGAGCTCCCCCGCGCCCTATAAATGCCGCCCTAGGCCCCTGGCGCCGTGCCCTAGCCCTAGCCATCCTCGCTCCCCGCGCCACGCCGCCAATCCTTTCTCTCTGTCGCCGCTCACCCCTCTGTATCCACCTCGCCGACGGCGAGCCGCTGAATTTCCCGATGGCGCCGCCCACCTAGCATCCCCACTCCCTATCCATCTACGGGAACCAGGTCACCGTCATCTCCTCTCTCCGTTGAACACCCGCACGCACTCGGTGAGCTTCTGTTTCGCCGCCGCGATCCTCGCCCTCTCCGGCCACCGTGGCACCATGTTTCTGAACCCGTGGTCGTCTACCCCGTTGCAGAGCACCTCGACGTGATCTGAGCACGGGTATCGCTCCACCTCTTCCTCCGCTACGCGTTGGACACCGGAGGGAGCCAGAAGGAGCACTGCAGCCGCGCCGCCGTCTTCAACCACGCCGCCGTCGCCTCCGTCACCGTACGTCACCGAGCCTCCGCGTCGGCTACTCCCGGTGGTGAGCAAGCCACCGTCCCCTCCTCCTATCTGCATCTTGCACGCAGCACTGCCACGCATCCATGCCCGCACCGTACCCTTCCACACGCCCAGCTCGTCGCCGGCGACGCCGTGTCTGTCAGCAGGTTCAGCTCGCGCGCGTGCAATTTTCAGTTAAACTGCACACTGAATCTTTATCCTCCCTGAGCCCTATTACCTGACAAGAAACGCGCAGCAGCGCAGCGGTTCAGTGTATCGCGAGCGCAGCGGAGGGTGCCTGGTTCGAATCCTCGCGGAAGCGATTAAAAACCCAACCTTTTGCTCCTCTGGCTGACAGGCAGGGGCCACACTGCAGTGACCCTGCCTGCCACGCAAGCGCAGCGCCACGCTGGCCCCCCCCCCCCCCCCAGGCCCACGCTGCAGTGGCAGTGGCTAGGGGCCAGTACGGTGCCAAACGTTTTAAAACGTTTTCTGTTAAATTCAAATTCTCTTTTAAATAACAGATTTGAACACTAAACTTTAAACTTTAATAACTTTTAATCTATAACCCCAATAAATAAAAGTTGTATATGTTTATTGCTCCAAATTTAATTGTCTATCCAATTATTCCATTGGTGTACTGTTTTGAATTTTCAAAATGCATTTAAAATTCAAATTTGAGTAATTCAAATGTAAGTTGCAACAATTCATAAATAATTCATACTAATTCCAAATAAGGCAAATAAAATATGTTTTTCATCCCATCTTGAATGTCCTATTCAAATATAAAATTTGTTTCATTGTTTTAATAATTTAAATTGCCTAAATAATTTAATACTTGTTTAATTCATTTAAATTTGATAAAAATCATAACTTGCTCAAAATAAAATATTTTTGAACATGCAAATTATGTTTTCAAACCATCAAAGTGTGAACTTTTCAAATGTGAGTTTGAAATTATGTTTTAAATAAATAAAATTCAAATAAAATTCAAACTTGTTTTAAATTCAATTAAAACTTGTTTAATATTGTTTAATTCATAATAAATTCATCCTAATTCAAATTTCAATATTTGAAACATGTAATCCAACTAAAATTTGATGTTCTTTTCAAATATAAATTTTGTTAATTGTTTTGCACACTTTAAATTGATGAAAACAATAAGTGTTTGTGTGACATGTTTAAGTAACCAAACTTTCCAAACTTAATAAATAACTCCCAAAACTTGTTAAACCCTTTTATTACTTGCATCTATTATTGTTATTTGTTGTTATTTTGTTGTTACCATCATGCATGCATCATGCTAACAACTTTCACATAATAATTAATTGTAAATCATTTGTTCCACTTAATTATGGGCCCTTTCCATATGCCACTCAAAATAGCATAGGGGTCCATTTAAATTGTGTTATCATGTTAGCTAATTTATTTTGATGCAACCATTAACTTGTCATGCATCATATTTGATTGTGCACTATGCCATGATAATGATTGTTTATATTCTGCCTTGTTTGTTTGCTTCTTCTCGGATAGACGACGACGTTGATACCGGCGATCTTTACGACACCCCTTCTGAGGATCTAGCTCAGTACCCGGCTACTGGGTTTGCAGGCAAGTTATCACTCACATGAACCATTGTGTTCCTTTCAACATTGGTTACCGATACTTTCCGTTGTCTATATTTGCTAGCCCTATGTATCGTTGCTTCTGTTACGAACCTATCACATGATACCCTAAACCCTGATATTGCCACTCCTCCAGTCCTAAAACCCCGTTGCTTGGGCCCGTGTCTTACTAGCATGCTTAGGGTTGTTTTGCTCGAGTCTGCTATCCGTTACTTTCTGTTATTATATCTGTTATATTCTGGGGCTCGATGTTAAACAACAATTTGTTAATTTGAGGTATTAATAACTTGCTGATAAGGCACCGGCAGGAGGCCCGGCGTGGTTTTGAGGCCTGCTAGTGTCGACCCTAATAGGAAAAGGGTCTTGTCTACTGATCCATGATGAGCGCACTATCCGCATGTGGGAAGCG
The DNA here is from genome assembly GCA_028641055.1 of Alopecurus myosuroides. Classification (NCBI taxonomy): domain Eukaryota; kingdom Viridiplantae; phylum Streptophyta; class Magnoliopsida; order Poales; family Poaceae; genus Alopecurus; species Alopecurus myosuroides. The sequence continues at coordinate 205,751,464 of CM054057.1, read as the reverse complement.
TGTATGGGCGCCCCCCTCAATTTAACTCGATCCGCATCTCGTCCAAATCACCACACTTAGTTCGGGCTTTCCATTTGATGCACGCATATGCAGGTACGAACCCGAGGCCAGGGTGGAACGTTTGTAGTCGGCATTTAGGGCGGCGTGGTCTTCCAGTGCTATGAGGGTCCTCCTTTTCTTCGGGGGGCTCGATTAGCCGCGCACGCACAGCACGTGGTGCTTTGGGCTTGATGCGAAGAAGAGTTGAGTTGTGTTGAGTGCCCCTCTTGGTGGGAAAGGCCTTCCCATCTGGCGGGTTGTTCTTACGTGTACGGCCAAATTGGTGCACCCCTGCAGGGATAAATCTTCTCGAGAAGCCGTGTTTTCCGCGGTTATGGTTGACTTGGTGAAAGTACTGGCTAACAAGTACTCAGAACAACTTACACCTAACTAATGATAACCTGACTAGTAATAGGCTTATTGACACAACAACTTGATCCATCATTAATCCAACTGTGTGAGTTATCGTCGGATTGCTTCTTTGGATAAGGGGCGAGATCCAGGATGGGTTTGTTTGGTGGTTAGCTATAGTTGGTTACGATACGCTATCTTATCTCTTTCTGTTACACCGGAAGTTGTAGTATGTTCTGTAGTTGGTTAGTGCAGCCAGTTGCAACATCTTTTACACCCTTTCTTCCGTTGATCCCAAGTCATCTGTGCTTGGTGTTGACGGGCTACACTTTGGTGAATTGTGAGTCTTGCTTGTCAGTACGTTGTTGTACTGACCCCTTTGGGGCTGTGGTTTACGCAGACTACGACTACGGCTACGATGACCACCAGGATGGCTACTTCGTGGAGTTTGACGAGACTGCAGACGAGTAGATAGCTGGACCAGGGCTGGCTCCAGGACCTACGTGGATGGGCTTCGTCTTCTTTATTTTCCCAGCTTCTTAAGCCTATTTGGATTTGTCTGTACTCAGACCCCCTTTGAATGCTTCCGCTGAGTTGTAATGATATTATGTTGGGACATGTGTCCTCTGGATGATTGTATTTGCTATTCTCTGCCCTAGTGAGGGCCATTTGCAACTTATTTCGATCTTTTGTGTCTTAGAGGCATGTTGTGTTATCCTTTTGTTCAAAGCCGTTGACGTACCATGTGTGTATGGTATGAAGTACGTCAATGGTAGTGTCCTGATTTCTACGGGATAGTTTACATCGACGGTGAACAGTAACGGTTGGTTGTCGCACATAAGTGCTGGCCTACCCGTAAGGGGACGCGGGAGCCGTCAAGCCCCGTAATCCAATCAAAATAATGTTCAGTTCGTACGGTGAGTATCCTCTAGAAGTCCGGGTGCGACAGGGTTGGAGACGGAGAGGGAGGACATGGTGGCGGCAGCGGCAGGAGATGGCACGAACGGAGAGGGGTAGACGTGGAGGAGTAGCGGCGGCGGCCTAGGAGGGTGACGGCGGCGTGTAGGTAGAGGAGGCGCGGCGGCTACTAGGTAGAGGAGGGGTGGCGCGGCGGCAGCCTTGGGGATCGGCAGCGGCGAATTAGGGCTAGAGGGTGGTGCGGCTAGGGTTAGAGGAGGAGGAGGACGGTGGCCGAGGGGTGGGCGACGGCGGCTAGGTTAGGATCGGTGGAGGGAGTATGATACCATGTTGGAGAAGAGATTGCAACGCACAAATATTATTGGTGCTAAGCACGTGTATATATAGGTACAAGGGTGGGCCAGGTTTCGGTTGCTATTGAAGTGAAATCTTCCTTGGTTGAGTGCTTGAAGTCCACCGGTGCTACTGATTTCTCATTCGTGGATTTGGAGGAAGATGTTTTTCAGATGGAGATGCCCAAATCAGGTCTGTGCGATTGATGATCTTCCCCTGTTTGAGGTGATCTGCTTTACGGGAGGTAATTGTTACAGCACAAAGAGCGTCTCCATAGGTTACTGCTGGATGCATTTTCTTCTACAGAATTTTTGTTGCTGGCATCCAATTTCATCATGTGAGCTCCATTTTAGTATGCCTACATGCCATACATCAATTTTACTGTCAACTACTAGGTTTGCCAATTATGCCTCTTTGTTGTTCGGTACAAGCCGGAGGCGGGTGAGATCGCCTCTGCTGCGGTTTCTCAGATGCAATAGCAAAGAACCTCCTCATCTGAGCTCGGTGAAGCACCCTCCACATATACAGCTCAGTTTCCTACCTCGTAATCCTCTGCCAACTCAATTTCTGGTTGAGCCGTTGGCTCTATGGTTGGTCAGGGTTCTAGAGGCCCTAGAAAAGTACAATTGCAGGTTTTGTGAGTCCGTGTTCTCGACGGACCCCCCTGACAGGCTCCTCTTGTGATTTTCGGCATAATTGTCATGTCTTCCCTTTAGTTCATCTGAGATGTATTTGTTATCTTCTTTTTTATCAGGATGTCTTTTGTAATCACAAAGTTGTAATCTGCTCTTATCAATGGAAGTGATTGCAGGCCCCTAGGGGCAACCTATGTTCAAAAAAAAAGAGGAGATGGAAGTTCTTGGGATGTCGTGCCAGTA